>OU383781.1:21320330-21920330 GCA_910950805.1 Acrocephalus scirpaceus scirpaceus
GCCTCACTCAGAACACTCAGCACTGCTCCTTCCATCAGCAGCTCCTGGATATTCTTCTAAGTTTCAGCTGCATCACAAGTGCATCATCTGTGCTTGCACTGTGTTCAGATCCTGCACTGTCTAAACCCCAATCATTTCCAGTGAGGTGCCTTTGTTTGCAGAGCTGAGCCAAACCAAAACACCTAAACCAAGTGTTCTAGCTGGGAAGAATTTTTGACAAATTACAGCCAAAACAGCTCAGCAAATTTTGCACGACTTGATGGGCTTTGGGACAGAAAAGATTCAGAGGGAAGATCCCCCCAGCCTTGGAGACAGGGTAAAAATTATGCTGGTAATGATGGTTCCTGAAAACTCCCACTCTCAGGACTCTCATCTCAACCCACCTCTGATCCCAGGGAAGGAGATGTGGGCACAAAGGGCTATGGACTGGTCCTGCAACCCGTTGGGATGAGCAGACTGGAAGCTGTAAGAGCTTCCAAGGATTTACACAACTCACTATACGGACAGTCACCCTTTCCCCATTCATCTCCTTGGATGACGCATTCTGTATCCCCCTCCCACCTCTGCTCAGAAACCCCTTATCCCACACAATCAGTGTGTTTGCCTCCCTATCGTGTGATGCTTTGGGTGTAGGAAACCCATGCTGCATTCTCATTGTTCCAGGGCCAAGCCACATGCCAGGCTGCCACCCTGTCCCTGGGCAGGAGGAATCCTCCTTCTTTCCTGAAGTCCTGGGCTGCACAAAATCCAGACAAACTTCAGGGCAAACCTGCTCTTCTCAGCACATCTGCAGAGGCATCTGACTTGGCCAAAACCAGGGAGTTTGAAGGAGTTAAAAGTCCCAGATTGGTCCCAAAGACAAATTTCACAACCCTGTGAAAATAAAAATAAAGCATGAAAGCAACAGAATTTCTCAACAATGTGGATGTCGGATTTTTTTCCCCTTAAATAACTGTAAAACAATGCCTTTTTACTCATATCACACTCTTAGATCTGGTTAAACTCTATTTCCCTCCTGCTTCCCCACACACACAGATATGCATACACACAAAGCCCAGGCCAAGCCAAGGGCCTGCAACTGAAAATTTCAGCCTGAACTGTTCCATGTTGGCAAGGATTTAGCATTGGAAAAGAGAATCTTTTAACGGGAAATGTTTGGCAACCTGAACTGCAGGCACCCCTGCCAGCTCCACCAATAATTATAGCTTAGTTTAGCAATCATCTGTGTGCTAAAGAATATATTTAATGACAAGAGCGCTTGCCAGCGATATTCAACTTCCAACCAGCTAGGAGACAGCCATGGGATGCAGGAATGACCCTGCACTGCCTGTTTGCCTCCAGACCTTGTTCCTGAGCCACAGGGAGCTGCTCCATGGGGTATTTCAGACAAGCCTTAAGGATGCTTTGGTTCCTTTCCATCTCTAACCTGCCTCAGGTAGAACATCTTATCTTTATATATACGGTGATGCCAGTATTCCCCATGGACAACCAGCAAGAAAGTCTCTTGAATCTTCATTAAGATTCTGAGAAGTTTCTTGAATCTTCTGCAATGGATTCAGAGAAGGTAAACCTCATGGTCTCTCTCTGCTCCACAGCTTTCCAGTGGAGCCAGGCAGCTTCAGACACAAGACATTTTCTGTGCATACACAAATTCCAACAAAATCCATCCAACTTCAGTGCTTTCTGCACATGACAACCATTCTCCCACTGGAAGGCTCTGGCTGAGAGCTGAACCTGTCTGTGTCTGGCTCTTCACCACTTTTCCAGATGCCAGATGTCTCCTGATTCATGGAGCACCAAACCCTGGAAGCCAGCTCTGCTTATTCTGATGGTCCTGGCCCAAGAGGGTCCCAACAGCCACCTCAGCAGCCTCAGCCTGAAGACTGCAATGCACAGAGCCCTGTGAGGCACTGAAGGCAGGTTGGAGTCCTCACTGTCTGGAGGACCCTGCATGAGGCAGTTGTAGATTAGATATTGGGGAGAAATCCTTCTGTGAGGGAGGTGAGGCCCTGGCACAGGCTGCCCAGAGAAGCTGCAGGAGAGTTCCCTGGAAGTGTTCCAGGTCAGATTGGACAGGGCTTGGAGTGCCCTGGGATAATGGAAGGTGTCCCTGCCCATGGCAGGGAGTGGAAATGGATGAGCTTTAAGGATTTAAACCTTCCAACCCATTCTGGGATTCTATGAACCTCAAAGAGGAAAATGTCAAATACTGAATATCTCCAAAGAATGAAATCTCCCAGACCTCTGTCCCTGTCCCAGCACCCTCCATTTGTTCTGGGCACAACCATTTTATCGGTCTCCACTGGAGTTGCTCCATCTTGGCAGCATCTTTTGTACTGGGGTCCACAAACTGCCCACAGTATTCCAGCTGTGTTATCACACTGTTGAAGAAATATCCCTTCTCTTGACCTGCTGGCCATGGCAACATCCTGGGACCCACAGCTTTTGTGCCTTAAAAATTAAATTATGGCCAATGGCCAGACCTGTATGTGAGGCCATCAGCCTCCAGGCAAGTCTAGAACACAACTCTATCCTGCTCAAAGTTCCTAATTTTACCACTACATCAGTGTTTAAAAAAAAAAAACCAAACCAAACAAAAAAAGCAAACAAAGTCTTTGATAACTGTAAAAGCATTCATAACTAACTCACATTCAGAACATAGTGAGTAGGGAATACTATGCTTTGAAAATCTTTTTTTTTGGGGATTAAAAAATAGCTCCTCTATGCCTTCCCTGGTTAGAAACCAGCTAGGCAATAACAAAGTTTTACCATGGTTAAAAATTCCCTCTTCAAAATGGAGCTTTTCCTTTCAAAAGTTTCATATTCTCATTTGAATTTGGCTTTTCCCTTGAGGCACAAGGAATCATATTCTTTCCAAAGGATATTTATGCTGGGATTTAATCCTGTCCCTTGCCATTTGAGTGGCTCTTATGATTTAGACTAACACACAGCACCCTGCTCTCCCAGCTCCAGGATGGCTCTGGAGCAAGGGAACATGTTACGAGATGTCTGAAGTCAAGTTATTATCTCTTCCATGAATTGAAACCTTCTCAGAGACAATGTTTTACAGATAAACCTTATTTCTAGGTTTCAGCTAATATTCTAATACTATTTTAAACCCAAACATTCTTAATTCTCCCTTTTCTTGTAGATATTAGCAACTCCTTTGTCCTTAATTCCACTTTAATAACACCCTTGTTTCAGAATTTCCATGGGGTTTAAATATTGTCTTTAGCGCTTTAAGCCAATCTCCAACACTTGCCAAAGTTTTACAGTTCCTGGCAAACCTCCTGGGAATCTTGTCGAGCTGGAAGCCAGGGTGTGATTCTCTCTCCCTCACGCTCCCCATCCATCCCAGCTGGACATGGGTGTCTGTCCCATTGTTCAGCCCAGGGTGGTTTGTGGCGCCAGTTACAGAGAGGGTTTTGGCCAATGCAGAAACTGGTGTCATTTGGGCACAAATTGACAAAGCCAAACTACAACCAACTGTCCTGGGCACTTGGATGCCTCTGGAATTGCCCAGATCAGAAGCTGGCAAAGGCAGCTCGGCAGGGAGGTACAGGCAGAGCTTCTCTGCTCATGCGCAGTGGACTGAGGGGTGGAGTCCTCGTTGAGGAGCGCTGGGGAAACTGGACCAAGATGTGGGAGGGCAAAGGAGATGGCCAAACCACAAAATTCTTTGGGTTGGAAAAGACCTCTAGGATCAGAGTCCAACCATTCCCCCAGCACTGCCAAGGCCCCACTGGTCCTTGTCCCCAAGTGCCACATCCACACGGTTTTCCAGTCCCTCCAGGGATGGGGACTCCACCATGGCTCTGGATAATGTTCCCAGGGTGGAGTCATGGGATGCCCAGGAGAGCTCAGCATATGGACACAGCATTTCTTTTCTTCTTCCTGGGAAGTGTTGTGAGCATTTTTCCCTGCCTGTGGATCTGCAGGAGACACCTCTGCAAGGACCCAGGGGTGCCCTTTGATGCCCAGGTGAAGCCGCTGTCACTGCAACTCCATTTCTTCATCTGTAATTAACAGCCAAAAGATGTTCCAACCCCTCTCCCACCTTCTTGTACCTGGTGATGTATCAGAGGTGTCAGAGAAGGACAAGAGTCTCTGGAGCCTCCTGAGCCTGTAATGCAGACTCCTTGCCACCCTGGTCCCATTCTGCATGATGCTGTGATATGGAAATCAAATAAAAGCGGCCCTGGTTTTCAGGAGCACTTTAAATTTAGTATCTCAGGAGCATTGCATTTAGGCTTAATAAAAGTTTTGATATGTTGATTAAATACCAGCTGGGGCTGAAAGAGCACTTCCTGCGCTTTAGAGGGCTGCAGGCAATAAACTGAATTGCCACCTAATTATTCTGGCTGACTGGGATCCCCACAATGGATCACAGGGCATACTTGTCACAACGCTGGGGAAGGAGGGCACTGGCCCTTTTTAACTTTAAATTTTTGGGACCTGGGCTCAATCCTACTTCTGCCCAGGCCGTAAAGCACAGAGACCTGCCTGCTCTGCCAGGTTGCCAGTATATGCACTGCAGAGGCACCACATCTTGCATGAGTTCCCTGGGAGATTTATTCAGGCCATGAATTTCCCACCCTGAACTAAAAACAGGACAAATTTTGTCCATAACAGGACAAATTCGAGCCCTGTATATGATGGAGACCAGAAAGATGTGTGTATCATCCACCAGCTTCCTGAGAAGACAATAAACCTTGTCCCCTGCAGAGGACAGGTAGAGCAAACCTCTCCCAAAGCCCTCGCTCAGGGGTGGGCAAGGATGAGCATCCCCACACACTGACAGTACACCCTTAACACAACCAGGAACTCTCCTGGGAACAGGGAAGCTCTGTAAAAGGAAAAACCCATAATCAATCTGGATTATCAAAACAGCTTTCTGTGATCACTCACAATCCAAATCCATCTGCCTCAGACCCTGAGGAGAACATTTCTCTGTGGGAAGGACCATGCTCAGCAGGGATAGGAAAACATCTTGGAATAAAACTTTGGGACACTGGAAACAGGCCCCAGGCACAACTCAGACTCACTCTTGCCCTTGGTAAGTCATTTACTCTTCTGAGTCCAAACTTTAACCAATAAACCTGTTTCTGTTCCTTAATATATTCACAGGATATCATTCCTTAATATATTCAGTGTCAGAGTTGGAGCTTTTCTGCATGTGCAGCCCCTGGGACAACACAGACCCAACCTGTTATCCCTGCCATCAGGAAAACAATTTATCCTGGGCATGCAAGATGATAGAAAGAGCTTTTATATGGGGATCCAAAGAGTTGTTTCATCCTGAATGAACCAATCCTTTCTTTATTTGGATACAGATGTAATCCACTCGTTCCATGTAAGAAATCTGCTGCACACTGGCGAGTGCCAACATCAGCTCTCAAAGTACTCGACAGTTTCTGCTTCTCCATGGGGAATGTTCCTCCAGGCACATGGATCCAGCCTCTTTCCCACACAGAGAAACCCACTAATGCCCAGCAAGAGAGGACTCAGCATCCTGTTTGGGAAGCTTTTGGGATCAGCCCATGCCCAATAACCAACAGTTATGATGGGTCTTCTTCCCATCTGGTTTGTTCAGGGCTGGGAGCAGTGAGAGGGGAGAGCAGAACTGGTTTGGGTTTTTAACACCCTGTAAAAACTTCCACATTCCATGTGTCATTTCCAGATTCAGGTAAGCAGGAGTCTTTATCCATCGACTGCCAAATCATTCAATCCCTAAAATGCTGAATTAAAACAATGCTGCAAAATACCATCCTGGAATTACGCATAACATTATCTTGGATTTTCAAGTGCACTGTAGCAAGGGTGAAAAGTGTAAGGTGATCCAGAGCTGGGTGTCAAGCTCTGCCACAATAGAATTCAAAATAATTGTGCTGTTGTTTGACAGGCAGTAAAATTCATGGTGGTCTATTAAATCAATGGCAATGTAATGTGGAACACTACAGATTAAAAAGAAAAAAAAGGCAGAGTTCACAAAGGGAGGCCATTGGAAAGGATCCCTTCAGAGCTTCTAATAGGGTTGATTTGTGGCAGGAAAGGCTGATACATGCAAGACAGAATGGAGAGAAGGGAAAACAAGACTGGGAGAGAAGCAGAAAGAGAAAAAGCAAAATAAATGTAAAAGAGGAGATGAGTGAGGGGAAAATGGGAAAGAAATAATTGTAAAGAAAGTACTAACAAGTTGTTATCATATGTAGACACCTCATTCTTAGCACCTTTCACACCTTGTGCCTGTTTTGTCACAGCCAAGGGTTCCTTCTGCCAGCTCCTGGGTACAACCTGCTCCAGCTGCCGTGAAGAGACCGATGGATTAAGGTCAGAAAGTGAAATCTGCTTTTATTATCTTCAGCAGAATTCATCTCAATGGCAGGAAAACCCCTCCAATTTTAGAAAAGGAATGTAAAACACTTGTCTCAAAGCCAGACTGAGGCACAGTGAGTGTAAAAGTGGTGTTGGAAGACTATGGCTTCCCATGGCTTGAAGTATCTTTTCCTGGCTGGAGACAAGTTTCCAATCCCAATAAACAACTCAGGGTGTTCACACTCCCAGGGCCAGCCAGGCATTACAGT
The DNA here is from genome assembly GCA_910950805.1 of Acrocephalus scirpaceus scirpaceus. Lineage (NCBI taxonomy): Eukaryota > Metazoa > Chordata > Aves > Passeriformes > Sylviidae > Acrocephalus > Acrocephalus scirpaceus. The sequence continues at coordinate 21,326,915 of OU383781.1, forward strand.
CCCCTTGTGTCACACCTATTTTAAAATGCAACAGGGGCATACCCAGGAATTCTGGTGGGTCTAGGATCTGGGAAATCCTTTTGCATTAAATCACAGTGGCTTCATGAGATTTCCCTTCCTGGTTCCAGGGAAGCAGCTGTGCCAAAGGCATTTGTGAAGAGGAGTGTGGGTTTGTGACTGAATGCTTTACCTGGAGTGAGTGGGAGCCAAGGCTAGAGGGGGCTGTGCTGGCCATGAGGATCACAGAGTTTCAACTCCCAAGTGTAGCAGTAGGATTTCCACTTCCTTCAGAGACTTGGTGTGGGCTCGATATTTCTGAGCCTGAGAGAATTTCAGCTTGCTAACCATTGCTAGCTCCTTTCCCAAGGGAAAACTTTCAACAGTTTCTTTTCCCAAAAAATCTTTCTCCTTTTCCCAAAACATTTCTAAGCAGGCAGTGGTTTTTCTCATAACAATCTTCCCCAGCTGTTGTTTCCTATTACTTAACCAATGGAAAGAGGTGTTAGTCCTATTGACCAACGAATACCTTTTTTAGCAAAGCATGCTATCTATATAAGAAGCAAAAAGATTGTAAATAAAGCCTTCTGATGTCCTCTTTGTCAAAACTGGAGTCAAACTATCTTTATTTCCTGTCCTACTGAGACACCTTGGAGCCTGTTCCCTGGCAGTGGCTGAACAGGAGGGAACCTTTGAGAGAGCCCTTTTGTTGTGAACTAGGAGGCAAACAGTCCTGAGGGGTTCAGGAGAGGCTGCTCCAGCAGTTAATTGCTCTCAGTGTCAGCATCTTATTTTCCTTGGGAATTTATCATACTTCAGCCCAATCAAGTGCTCCCGTTAGGAGCTCTCTGTTCTAGGAGTTCAGTGGGAAGTGCTGGGTCTATTAGAGCAAAGAAACCTCTAGTAACAGGTGCAGGTGTTGACATTGAGAAACCACAGTCAAATAACCCTCTAGAGCTTCCTTTTGGCCTCCTGACTCCATCTCATTTGCAGGTGTTTGCTGAACCCACAGCATTTGATGCACTCAGCCCCCCTCAGTGTGTGTAGATCACATCCGAGTCCTGCCTCCCAACAAGGATCATCCCAGCTCCACTAGTGGAGATAATATCCCTTATTTGCTCCAAATTGCTCTGCCAGGTGTCACAAAACCCTCTGCGTCTGGGGACAGCAAAAGGAGAGACACAAAAAATCCCTTCAAATTCAAAAATCCCTTCAAATTCACTGCCTCCTTTTAGAAAGATATATCTAAATTATAACCTCCATCAGTGCTTCCTAATCTTTCTTGCTATTTGATCTTGCATTTGATGGCATTGAAAAGTACATTGTTTGATTTGGGTCATTTTGGATCAATCAACACATTTAACCAATTCATACAGCCTAGATGAATTCTATAAACCCTTTTTTTTCTCTCCAACCAGAAAGGCCCACAGCAGTAACCCGGCAGGTCCCAGCCTTTCCATTCAAACATTTTCTCTTTCTCTAAATTACAACATGATTTCACCAAACAGTTTTTAGGGGAGACCCTTTTTTCCCCATAGCAATGTTTCATTTTTGTTAAAAATTTCTTGCAGGAATACAAAAAGTCTTTGAGATATGATTTGGATTAGTCTCACTGGCCTCTACCAGCCCATACATTGTCAGTATAAGAAAATGGTAAATGCATTGCATCCTTATTGATAGCAACAATCTTTGTCATGTCAAGTAAAACTTAGATTCTTATAGCCTTCACTTAAGCTCTTCTGAAAGCTGGAACACTTGGTTTAGTGAAGTTTTCAATAGTTCAAAATATCTTCTAATTCTGCCTCGGAACAAGCTCCATCCCCGCTGAGGTAAATCCTCAACAAAAAACTTCTCAGTGTTTTCCCTAATGTATTAAAAATAATTGGTATTTCATTTTGTCCTTAACCCCTGAAATTCCACTTTGTATTTCCTTGTGATTTCATTGAACAGCACTAACACAGTGACTGGTTTTGCCTCTCGATTCACCAAGCAGCTCCAGAACATCCCACTCCATCCTTCCTGCTTAGAACATCCCACTCCATCGTTCTCACTTATCCAAAACTCTTCACCTCAAGGATGTTTTAGTCTCAGAGTTCATCCACTTGACACAAACTGTGCCAGCTCTCACATTTCCCTTGGTCAGAGAGAATCCAGAATCTGATGTCATAAAAGAGCCATTTTCCCAAAGGAATAAACCTCACCATGTGGTAATTACGGCATCATTTAGGAATTAGTGAATTCCACCAAGGTTCCTGATGGGGCACAGTACCATTGCTGGGAGCACTGGGAGAGATGAGGGAGAAGAGATGGAGAGAAACATCCCTCTCCTGACACAGCAGATCAACCAAGGTTTTGGGTCATGTCCCCAGTATAAAAATTGAGCAATAATCATAAATCCCAGTCAGTTTAATAATCACAGCAAAATACAAATCCTTCCTTTCCCCTCACAAAATCACTGAGATTGGAAAAGGCTTCCAAGACCATTGAGTTCAGCCTGTGACCAATCCCCACCTTGCCACCAGCCCAGAGCACTGAGTGCCACATCCAGGCATTCCTTGGACACCTCCAGGACTGGAGACTCACCACTCCCTGAGCAGCCCCTTCCAATGCCTGACAAGCCTTTCCATGCAGAAATTCCTTCTGATGTGGAGCCCTAACCCAAGACTCCAGGACAACCAAGGTTTGTCCCCTTTTCTGGGACAAACAGTCAAGATGAAGGAGATTTCTACAGTGTCTCTCAAAGAGTTTTTTAAAAAACTGAGCTGAAAGAGAAAGGCACCAGCTGGAGCTGCACAATGGTGTGAGCAAACCCTTCTCTGAACAGGCCTGAGTGTGCTCTCATCTCCAATCTTGAAATAAAACCAGGTGAAAGGCTGGGATGGTTGGGATTGTTCTGCCTGGAGAAGAGAAGCTTCAGAATGAACCTGATTGTGGCCTTCCAGTGCCTGAAGGAGCCAACAAGAAATATGGAGAGAGACTCTTTCCAAGAGATGGAGTGCCAGGACAAGGGGAGACAGCTTCCCACTGCCAGCAGGCAGGGATAGATGGGATATTGGGAAGGAAATTCCTCCCTGGAAGGGTGGTGAGGCCCTAGCGCAGGTTGCCCAGAGAAGATGGCTGCCCCATCCCTGGAAGTGTCCAAGGCCAGGACAAGACAGGGCTTGAAGCGCCCTGGGATGGTGGGAAGTGTCCCTGCCCATGGCAGGGGGTGGAATGGGATGGTCTTAAGAACCCTTGTGATCTAAATCAGTAGTTCTGTGACTCATTATACTTTCAGCACAGGACTTCCAAAGAAAAATAGTTTAATTTTGATCATTACATCCCATGATTTCCAAAAAAATTTGGTTTGCAAGACTTTCTTTTAGACTTCTGCTGAAAGCAACCACCATGCTTCAGATCTGTATGGCCCTTTTCCTGAATTCCCTACAGATGAACCTTAAATCCTTCCAAAATTATAATTAACTTACCCGTGGGGACATGTCCAACAAAGGGGAGAGGGGGGGACTTACCTGTGAGGACAGGTCTCAACACAAAAGATGCTTTGTCCTTCCACAAACCTCCTGCCCATAGGTTCAAAAAATCAGGATTCCTATCAAACCCACACTGTGCTTCTACCCAAGGGCTCTCAGGATCTGATGGTTCATTCAATTATAAATTCACTCCTCACCTCTTATTTCTTCTCACTCTGACGGACAAAGCTCAAAGTTGTTCAGGTGAGTTTCCTTGCTTTTACAGATGTGCAAGGCTTGTTATATAAAAATTTATGTAAGACTCAACATTACTCCCAAATAGATATATTTGGAATAAGTGCACTTGAAATACATTATCTGACTGCTGCTGTTTCCTCTGGCCACCAATGAAAATGGAAATCTGGAGTTTCCAACCTATCAAAAAAAATTTAGAAGCAGTTCAAGGAAAGATTTTTTTCTTCTGCAATTGTTCAATCAGGACATCATGGACAAGGAAATACAGCTGAGTAGAAAAAAGATGTCAAGTACTTTTAGGATTAATAAGTAGATGCAGAATGAGGATTTGCCTATTTTGTAGTCTTGAAAATCAGTGGAATAACCCCCCTGGCAAAGCAGACAGGAGATGTATGGATCAAGGTATTAAAGATAACCAGATAGGAACCAAACAGCTCTGGTAACTGAGTCACTGTGTGAAGAGTCACTTGGGATTGGGTATCAGGACTGTGCTGTGTCACCCCAGCTAAAGCAGCAGTGTAACTATCCAAGGAATTTTGAAGAGACTTAACACTGTGGATTATAAAGTACTTCTACTTTTGTGTCTCTTTTTTTTATAAATGCATTTTCAGGCATGCTTAATTATATCATGTTTAAAAGTCAGCCAAGTCTTGAAGTTACATTCCACAACAAAAAAAATTAGGATTTTAGCAAATGAATGTGCTGTCCTTTGGATCCCACTGCAAAGAATTCCTTTGGTTTGAACAGAGCCGTTGTCAGCTGAGAATCTGTCACTCGCTGGCGATGTCCTTTCACCACCTATAAAACACAATTCATACAATAAACCCAGGTATTGCAGTGGTAATTAAAATCCAAAAGCAATTAGCCTTTTGTTTATTTCACTTGGGAATCTGACTAGAACCTAAATGAGAAAACCAAAATAAAAAAATCTCCAGCTTAGGCATAGTCCCAGATGCCTGAGTGATGTCCTAATTAAGCTGTATTACAGCATCACAACATAAGCCTGCCCACGTATGAATGTATAGATGTACGTGTGTGCACTTCATTATGTGCTGCACAGCCCTGACAGCCTCAACAACTCATTCCACCATCCCAGCAAGTGGCAACTGAGGATTGAAGCACCAGAGGGGAAAAAAAAAACAACCAAGTAACCTGACTAAGGCTTTCCTAGAAGGACTTGGGAATGTGCACATTCATCTGCAAGAGTGCAAAAGCTCTGGAGGCTTCTCTCGAGGGAGATTCCTGTAGGATTGTAGGTGTTGAGGTTAGAGGCACCCAGGTTGTGCAGAAAGAGGGGATGATGTGTCCGAGCTTCAGTGGGAAATTGCCCACACAACCTTCATCAATTGATAAGGATCTGTCATTGTCTGAGATTTGTCCGTCCTGACCCACAAAGGAAGGTGAAAAGTCCTTTCTTCAGACCCTCAGAGATGACCCCACCAGTGGAATTCTCATCCTAGTTTGGCCTGGATTGGAAGGGACCTTAAAAATCATCCCATTCCACCCCCTGCCATGGGCAGGGACACCTTCCACTAGCCCAGGGTGCTCCAAGCCCTGTCCAACCTGGTCTTGGACACTGCCAGGGATCCAGGGGCAGCCACAGCTTCTCTGGGCAACTTGTGCCAGGACCCCACCACTTTCACAGGGAAGTGGGTTCAAAAGTCCTTGGACATCATTGTATGATTGAACTCCAGTATTTTGGAGTCTACTCCCAAAGAGTGTTGGTTTCACTCTTCCAGAACCTTTTAAAGTTGGAGCTGACCGGGCTCTTGGCAGGAGTTGAAGACATCCAGGATCAGGTTCTGGCCATGGGTGCAATGCCTAAATGGAAACAAGATAGGAGAAGGGCTGTTTTCCAACAGCAGCTGTGCAAACCTGAAAGCAGAAAAAAGGGAAATTAATTACTTCTGAAGGACACCAGGCCCAAAAACCCCTCTGGAAATGCTGTACCCAGTCTCAGACTAAATAATACATCGATGGCATCAACTGCTTGACTGTGGAATTCAAAGTCACACACAGGAATATTCCTATGCATAAAAATAACACCCAACCTCTTCCTTGTGCATTATTAATATCAACCCCTTTAATTTGCATAACTGCATAGTCCACGTGTGTGTGTCCACCAATTCACCTGCAAATGTCTCCAGGAAAATGCAAAATCAGTGTTTGCTGTCAGTCTGGAGTGAGGAGCAGCACCCAAATCCAGCAGTCAATAGAGGAATAAAACTGGGGATTATTAACCCTAACAGAAGCATTCAGGATTTATATTGGTTTTTACAATGCTATTTAAATAGTTAAACTGCAGCTAATAAGTCACAAGTAAATGGAGCATCTTCAGCTTTTCATCATTCTTTCAGAACTCACAGATGCTAAGCAAGGAAGGCACCAGGGATAAATCAGTTGTCCCATAGGAGAGGTGGGAAGTTCTCAGTCTTTCCTGTTATGGCTGGGAAAAAAAGGGGGAGGGATGAAGTGTTGGATGTGGGCAGTTGGGAAGAGTTGGACTCACCTGATTAACCCCCCAAATAGCCACTAAGGACCCTTTTAAAGGAGTTGCCTCCCCACACAGCAGTTGGGTGACAGAATTTGTGCACTGGATCTACCCAACCCCAAGGGATAATGAGCCTAGCCCAGTGCCACATGTGCCACGCTGGTGACTCCTCCAACACCCCACTTGGGTGTCACTTTGCAGAGCAGACACTGCTGGCAGAAGCACATTGAAGCCACTCTCAGATCCCTCAGCCAGGAGTCTGGCCCTCATGCTCCAGCCTTTTCCATTCCCCACCACCCTCTGCCTGCGGCAGGCATCCAAAACTGGCAGCAGCATTCCAGAGGGAGAGCATCTATCTGGGGTTTAAACTGTCCAGATGCTTTCCAGGAAGTCTTCAGCAGCCCTAACAAGCTTGACTCCCTGGTTTTTCTAGATGTGCCCCAGCTACAGCTCCCACTTCCAGCCATTTTCCCCTCTCTGAGGGTGCTGAAGGAGCCTTCCTCATAACTCGATTCTCATACAATTACATCGATGCTCATAATTTGTGTTGAAACCAATCAACTCTGTCCTATTTGTTATAATCCCTCCTGACACATCCTTCCACCTCTTTTCTTGTCTTCTTCCTGAGTTGCCCATGAGCAGAGAGGTTCGGGATGCAGAAGCCAGAGCAGCTCTGAGCAGGACACCCATGTACAGACCTACAGGAAGTCTCTTGCACCCTGAATTATTTTATGACTAATATTAAATAAGTCTCAATCTCCATGTAGCATTATCCAATGAGAAAAAATAAAACTCTGTGTTTTCCCTGCCTCTCCTCGATGATCAATCCCCCTTTTCTAAAGCCAGGAGCATTTCAAGTCGCAGGAGAAGCCACCAGCTGTAACGAGAACATGCCTGGTGAAGCTTCCCCAGCTCCCAGCCAGCTGGGAGCCCATGCAGCAGCTAAGCCCTATCCAGGGGTTTATGTGGAGCCTTTGTGCTCCATTTAGCTCACAGTGAACCTCCCAAAGGACATTTTCAGGGAGTAAATGCACTGAGAGGGTTGTGTTTGCAATTCCATGAAGCCCAGTCTCAGAGCTCTCACAGCACTACCTGCTACTCCTCATCCTGAGCTTTATTTTCATGCCCTCTAAAACGTCAAAAAATTAGCATGAGCTTCCATTGCCCGTGAAAGAGTTAATCTAAATCACCTGGATGTGAGCAAAAAAATCCACCAAACTCCAAAAAGATCCCAGATATTACTGCAGCTTTTCCCTTTTCTGTTTCCTCCATCTTCCTCCACCTCCAAAATATTCATTTTGCTCTTCTCTTTGATGGAAGGATGAGCTCAAGCTGAGAAAGGGATAAAATAAACCCAAATAAAAAAAAATAAAGAAAATAAAAATAAATCCATAACAAACCCCTCACAAATACTCACCCTTCAAAAGGATAAAATGGTTTCAATTTTGGGCTGTCTCGTTGACTTCCCTCCCCCCTCCCTCCCTAGGTGTATATCCATATCTGTAGATTTAGAGAGGGTTTTTTTTTTACTATTATTATTTAGTTAATATGAATTACAGGCCTCAAGCTGCCTCCCCTCTAAACCCAAAATGAAGCAGCTCTCTTTTTTCTCTCTTTTTTTTTCCCCTCTTCTTTCCCCCTCACCAACACGATTTACATTCTCAATGTAATGTATTAAAAAGTTGACAGGGCCGAAAGGATTCACATGATGTCGGCTAAGAAACCCAATTTCCATGATGAATTGCCCGGAGCCCCTGAATCACAAACCATTTTTTCCGCTGCTCAGAAGTTGATTTTTTTTTTTTTTAAATCTTCTTAAAGCTTCTCTCCTAATCTTCGGCTAGAAGAGATGGGTGAAAGGATTTTTTTTTCTAAACTAAGGAAAGTATTAGCATCTTGGTTGTTGTGCATCAAATTTGAAAATGCAAGGTTAGTAATATTTCAAATCGGCTATGGTCCAAGCCACTTGATAAGTGTGCTTGCTGTCTCTGCCTGGCTCTCCCCCCTTCCCAAGTTTCTCTTGGCAGGAGCACAGTGCTACGGCAGCGGCCGTGTGTGTGAGTGTGCGCCAGGCGTGGGGTGGGGTGCTGGGAAAGGACACCCACCCCCGCTCCACCTCTCCCTCTTCTTGCTTTGCACCATTTCCAGCATGGGAGACCCATCCCCACAATCCAAGACACAGCAAATCCAGCAGCACCCAAAAAAAGCCAAACGCACCTAATGAGGTTTTCCTTTTGGAAACGAGTGCGGAGCTCTTCCCTGGGTGCTGGGATTGAATCCCGTGCTGGAGCAGTGTGTCCTGCAGGCACGCTGCTGTGAATATTTGTTTTTAAATGAACTCCTTCCCTCCACGGAGTTCCTGGGGAAAAAAAAAACCTGCAGAGAGGAAACGAGTCATTTTGCCCACTCTAATGAGCTATCCAGCCATTCCCAACAGCAAGGTCTTTAATGAAATTTCCCTCCCTGCTCCCTGCCTTCGCCAGCATATGAAAAACAGGAGGTGATCAAGGATTGACTCTGTGGATGAAGGGAAGGACAGCTTCTTCCCTCAGTGCTGCTGCTTCCAAACTGCAGCGTTCCCGTCTCCATCATTTCTAGAGTGCTCCTGCTGCTTCCCCAGGCAGGAGGAAAACCTTGGCAGCCAGAGGATGGAAATGCTGCCCAAATGCTTGAGGCTCCCAGGAAATGGCTCACGCCCCTTGTGCCAGATCCAAACCCCAGGAAGATGAAGCAGCACAAACATTAAGGACTGCCAGCAGCAAGCTCTGCATACAAAGAGTGGGGTCAGGGACAGGGCTGGCAGAGCAAGGCTTTTCCAGGGAATGCATTGCATTTTCCCCTTTATGGTCCAAGACAAAAGGGATTTGAGGGACACTCAGAACACTGTTGGGATCACTAGAGCTACTAAGAGGCCATCCCCTCACGCCTGGCTTAGCAGAACTGTAGCTCACAAAGGTAGCCCAGAAATTTATCCAGCACAGACCTGGGGTGACCATGCAGGGCCATTAGAGCCAGGAGCTCAAATACACACCAAGGAACATGTCCTGCTCTCCATTGTCAGTGTCCTACCATTTTAGAGTCTCTTTGCATCAGCAGTGATCTCGAATTTTCCCCTACCTTTGGGATACAAAGATTGTAAACCTGCTTCTGCAGTGCTGTCTCACTTTGGCCACAGCTCTCCACACCTTCCTCCCTCTGCATTCTGAACCTCTTTTAGCTCTTCCCCTACATGCCTCAAGGCAGGGAGTCAATTGTATCCATCATTTTGCATATAAATTTCTCCCCCTGTGAAATAAAAAACACCTCTGCTCTGCCAGAAAAGAAGCTGCCTCAAATGCCAGGTTTTTCTTACAGGGAGTGGCTCTGTTATGGTGTTGTTGGCAGGGAATGGGGTGAGTCTCATGACCTTGGCAGAACTGCCACACGAGCCTTCACTACCTCTGGGTCACAATTAGTCTTTCTCAGAACTGATTGCACCAGCTTATTTTATTTTTACTCACAAAATCCCTCCCTGGTCACCTCCAAGACGGGATCAGCTCTGGGAGAAAAGGCAGAATTTCAGGCAGTCACCATCAGTGCACAGAGACCTCAGGGCAGCACAGGTTTGCTACAGGTATTGGAAACAAATCTGAGGACATGAGAGAGGCCATGGTGGCCTCTGGGATCCACCAGCAGAAGGAACTGGAATCAATGACCTTGGAGACCTCTGCTCATCACCTGGGACCTACGAGTTGAGGAGCTGGAGAGGGAATGTGCAGCCATTCCTGTGTGCCAAGAGCACGGCCTCAGACCCTGAAGTTCCTTATCAGCTGTTCTCTCATTTGCCCTGTGGATTTACTTTCCAAGGTGATCCTCTCCCTTCAACTACCAGCCTTCTTAATGAGGAAAACCTCTCCTTTTCTCCCAAATCCAGCCTCTGTATTTCAGCATCCATTTCTACCCTTCAGCACCTAAATGCCTGGGCTTTGGAGGCTGATTCCTAGAGTATGTTGATAAGACTCTGCACGGAGGCATCATGGCACCTCAAGCAAGCCCAGTTTTCTTTCCCAGAGCCAATAGTTGGACTCAATGATCTTAGATTGGGTTTCCAATCTCTGTGGGTCTGTGTCTGTTGATCTCATGCAGAGCTGTAGGATCTGTGCCCAGCAATTGACTCAGCCTCTTTCCCTGGTGCCGACATTACAGGGAGGTGATCCTGAGGATTGGTCCCAAAGATAACCCTGATACTCCTTTCTTCCAGGGACAGAAGCTGATTTTAATGCACAGCTCCCCGTGTTGGCAGGTCTTAAACTCAGGAGTGTCATGAGCAATTCCAGCCCTTACAGGTTTAGGAAAACACAGGAATTCAGCAACCAGGCTTGGGATCTGATCAAGCTGAGCTCCACTCCTGCAATCATGACACTTCCCTGGATTTAGCACCAGGAACATGTTTATGAAGCAGCAGCAGGTGAGCGATGACCCCCTAGGCATCTCCAGGAGCTAATCCAGTCTCCTCGGGCTGATGAAGGCCCCCTCCTGTGCCCTGAGCTCTCAATCCTGCACAGTTCTGCCTCACAGAGGGCTCAGTAGAGACTCCACATCCCACTGCCCCTCCTGCTCCCAGCATAGAGATCACAGCCACCCCCACACCCAGACGAGGACATGGAAGAGCTGATGCACATCACACCAAGATAATGCAGAGGCTGAGCTTGAGAGGACTGTCAGGACACCTAGAGAAGGTGAGAAACATCACCTGTGATTGCTGGAGCATGGCAGCCCCCATACACTGAAAAGCATTTTCCTGTGAGTCGTGACGCCTGTGTAATTTCAGGAGCCTTCCTGTGGATTCCAAGGGCTTGAGCAAATTATAACAGGCAAAAAAAAAGCCCAGACAACTGACTCAAATGAAGTCACCAAAACTCCAGTTATAGCAAGGAGAAGTATGGAAATGTTTTTCTTAAATGTAGTGTGTGTACTGCCATCTTTCAGGGGAACTGTGCCTCCCACTATCCCAGGAGCCAAGCAGGTAAATGCACATTCCCAGCACCCTGACAAGCTACAGAATCTTTTCTGGACGTTTTTTCCTCTGTGGCTGAAACATATCCTGTGATTTTTATTATTTTCCTGCTCTGCACTCACCAAATCCTTGGAAGCTCTTAAAAAACAGCACATCATTCCTTTCATCCTTCTCCAGACAACACCACAGAACTCAAATGACCTCTGTTTCCCAGGGGATGCCACCAGAAGTATCACATTTTGCATGATGCATTCACAAAAAGCAGCTGGATCATGAAAGTACAAGTGACGCCGTGTTCATGGGAGAAGTCAGGTCTCTCCATGTTTTAAACTAAATAAGAGACATTTCGATTGCATATTGGGAAGAAATGCCTCCCTGTGAGGGTGGGGGGGCCCTGGCACAGGCTGTGGCTGCCTCTGGATTCCTGGAAGTGTCCAAGGCCAGGCTGGATGGGGGTTAGAGCAACCTGGGATAGTGGAAGGTGTCCCTGCCCATGGCAGGGGGTGGAACAGAATGGGATGATTTTTAAGGTCCCTTCCAACCCAAATCCTCCCATGATTTTATGGTTGGATGTCCAACGTGGAATTTGCTTCACACCCAAGCTTTAAATTTTGTTGTATTCAGAGCATGTCCCATCTGGATTATGTTTTTCATCCATAAATTTCAAAGTAGTGGAAAGCCCTTAGTGTGACAACCAGCAAGTTACACACAGCAGGGTCATTCCAATGAGGTTGCGTCTGTACCACACACCAGAAAGCTCCACTGCTGTCCAAGGTGGGATGAGCTGAGAGCCAAGGATGATCCCAGCAAAAGAAGTGCCCTCACCAACCATGGCACAGCCCCTCAGCACCACAGAGCCCACCCAGTGCTGACAATGGACTCCACCAGCAGCCCCTTACCAGTCAAAGGCCCATCCCAAGAGATCCCTCAAAAGATGGGGCAAAGACAAGCTAAACCAAACAAACATTCCTGCCCTGCCCAGGAGAAAGGCAAGACTGGAGACAAGCTCACTTGCAGCAGGGCCTATGCCAGAAGCAAACACCCAAGTCTGGGCTTAAAAGGAGTTCCTGACCCATGGGTGGCTCAGTGTGTGTGGGGCAGGGTCCCAGGTGAACCTGCTCAGGGCAGTCAAGAGGCATCAGCACACTCAGGGCTCTGGCTTTATGCCAGGGCTGTCCAAAATACCAGGGCTGGCTCCCTTTTAAACAGCTTCTAAATCCACAAAAATGTACAGAGAGCATTGATAAGTCTGTATTTCTTATAAAAACCACACTTGGGCACTGAGAGGTTGGAAGATCATCCTGCTTCAAAGTGTGGCACAGAAATGCCTCTTCCTACCCAGGAGCCCAGGATCCCTACCCAGCTTCTTGCCTTCCTTCCTTCCTATGAAGGACAAAAAGACAAGGGAGGAGAACGTCTCCCAGCTCAGCCTCGGGCTGCTGGGGGAGAACCAGGAGCCTCAGCCTCCTGTCCAGCCTGGCTGGCCGGGCAGAGCTCCGTGGGTGCTCCGGGACCGCAGGCAGCTCCCGGTGACTACAAAGACAGCAGCAGCCTCCAGTGGCCAGCTGGCAAACAACACCAGCGTGGCAACCTGGCCAGTGCTCCACACAAATGCCAGCGTGGCCTCATGGCCAATGTCCCACGGTCAGCACCAGCGTGGTTTCATCCCCAGGGTCCTATGGTCAACACCACTGGGGCCTTGTGTCCAATGTCCCACAGCCAGCATCACTGTGGCCTTAATATCCAGTGTCCCACAGCCAGCACCAGTGTGGCTTTGTGTCCAGTGTCCCACAGCCAGCACCAGTGTGGCCTTGTGTCCAATGTCTCCCAGCCAGCACCACCAGGGCCTCATGGCCAGTGTCCCACAGCCAGCACCACTGTGGCCTTGTGTCTGATGTCCCACAGCCAGTACCACTGTGGGACACTGGACACAAGTGAGTAGCTTGTGTCCAGCTGTCTCACAGCAAAGACCAGTGTGGCCTCACACCCAAATCTCCAATGTATCCAAGGTCCCACAGCCAAAAACAATGTGGCCTTGTGTCCAATGTCCCACAGCCAGCACCACTGGGGCCTCATGTCCAATGTCCCATGGCCAACGCCAGTGTGGCCTCATGGCCAATGTCCCACAGCCATCGCCACCATGGTCTCATGTCCCGCATCCCATGAAAATGCCAGTGTGGCCTCATGTCTGATCACCCACAGCAAACATCAGTGTGGCCTCACACATGGCATCACACACCACACACCAGTGTGGTTTCATCCCCAGTGCCCCAGGTGAATTCTAGTTTGGCCTCACATCCAATGCCCCAAGGCCGCTATCAGTGTGGCCTTGTGTCCAACATTCCCTGGTGTACACCAGCCTGGCCCCGTTCCTGGCATCCCACAGCAAACACCAGCACAGCCTCACACCCCAAGTCCCAAGGCAAACACAGGCATGGCTGTGCACCCTGTGTCTTCCATGGCATGTCCCCACCATCCCTCCCACCAGATCCAAGCCCACAGGGGCTCACAGTTGGCCCAAAGCCAGAAAGGCGTCAATCATTGGATCATGGAATCACTAAGGTTAGAAAAGCCCTCTGAGATCACTGTGTACAACTGCTCCTTCAGCACTGCCAAAGCCACCACTGACCCATGTCCCCAGGTACCACATCTGCACAGCTTTTAAATCCCTCCAGGGATGGGAACTCCAGCCCTGCCCTGCACTAATGTGCCAGAGATGGACAACACTTCTGGAGATGAATTTTTCCCAACTAACCAATCCAAACCTCCCCTGGTGCAACCTGAGACCTGTTCCTCTTGTCCTGTCACCTTTTTCTGGGAGAAGAGACCAACACCCCGATGAAACCCTTTTTACCAAAAAGGCAGCTTTTTATCATGAAAGATGACTCCCAGTCCTCAGTGCCACCATGTCACCAAGGCCCTCAGTGATCTCACGATCTCATTGCTGTGCCTGCTCTAGGTCCCCAGGTCTTCACCCTGGTTTTCCTTCTCTGCTGCACAGAGAACATCTTGCAGAGGAGGAGCCCACCCAGGTGCCTGGACAAGCTGCAAAAGAGGAGTAGATGAGCTGTTTTCTTGTTGTCTGCTTTCCCTGAGTCCTTTGAAATAATCACAAACACAGCAATTATTGCAAAGATAAAATGCCAAGGATTACAGAATCCTCACAGGCAAAGCTCCCCATCAATTAACTAAACCAAGGCTTGCTGTAAAATATAATCCACTACAAGGAGCCACAGCAAGAGAGAATTAATTTTTTTTAAAGGCACAACAAATAAATATTTGTGGAAGAAACTATTGGGAAGGAGAGAGGAGGGATTTTTGTCAGAGATCAGTATCATTTTGGGTGATTGTATGTCACATGCAAGCACCAAAAATATCTCAGTGTGGAGCAAGCCAAGCCACAGTGTGAGGTTTCAGATGTAACTGAGGGACTTGGGGGTGTCATGAGTTTTGGGGTCACACACACAAAAAAGATGGGTCAGGGTTTTTAAAGGTAGTGCATAAAATTGGGGTACTCAGTCCAGTTTAGGGACACAGAGCTGGAATAACTCACTGGGATTATCAAGCCCATCCTCCCTAATTCTGTTGTTTCATCCTCTCCTCACACCCTGTGTCGGTGCAAACCTCTCTCCTCTCCAGGTGGGGCTGAGCCTGGGGGATGGTGGAGGGGCTCCTCCCCAGGCCCCTGCTCTGCCATCAGGAGCTGATTGCTGCAGCTAGCTGCAGCAGTTCAGCCCCATTTCTCCCAGTATCATCATTCCCTTGGAACCAAATGAGCCGCCAACCACTCCAGTGCACTCTGTCTGGGACTAGAGTAAGCAGCACCCAAACCTCCTGCCACAACCACAGGCTGAGTGCTTAATTACTATTTTAATTAAAGTTTTGCCTTGTAACTCTAGTCAGGACTCAAACATCAATATCGTGGAATCAGAGAATCATGGAATGGTTCGGAAGGAACATTGAAGCCCATCTCATTCCACCCCCTGCCATGGGCAGGGACAACCCCCACTATCTCAGGTCACTCCAAGCCCCATCCAACCTGGCCTGGAACACTTCCAAGGGGAGATGCTGACCTAAAGTGAACACGTGTCCTTCTGGGGAGCCCAAAACCAACCCATCTGGCAGTGGTGGGCACTGATGAGCACCACGAGGCTTTGGAGACACATCCACCAAAAGCTGTGGGCTCCCATGGCACTTGGGATTGCACCTGTATGGAAACCAGTTGGGGTGGATGTGCCACACAGCCTCAGCATGGCACCCAGAATAAGGATAATTTCTGTGTGACCAGATTTGGGGTTATGGTCATTAACCCATGTGTGACCAGATTTGGGGTTATGGCTCAGATGAGCCTTACGTTTCTCTGTCTCCTCCATTTCTCTGCCCTCTGCCAGGTGTTGCACCATGTGTGCTTTCTTCTTATGCCCATGTACAGCACTGAGCACAAAAGCCCTCAGTGCTGGGGGAGCCCTGGGCTCTCCAGGCAGTCACAGCCACATCCCAAACCTCCTCTTCTGCTTTGTCTTCCTTTGGAAACCCCAAGCTCTGCTGCTACAGCGGAGACAAACCATAAAGAACAATCAAAAAGGTGAATAAGAAGTTGGAAACACTCTTAAATGACAGCTCGGGCTGGAAATGTGAGTCTCCTCATTGTTTTTCTTTGTAGCCTGCCCTGAATATCCCTGCTAATTTTCTGACTGAATTGCTGGAGTGTACAGAAGAATTGCTGATGACACATTTTCCTAACACTCGCATTACACAAAAGGAGATTATATTTTAGCCTCTTTTAGGGACTATAAAATCAGATTCATCCTAACGAAACAGCAAATAAAAAGGGGTTTCCCTTTTCTTCCTCAATCTCTTGGCATTTTTCCTCCTGTGGTTTTATTCCCCTCCTCCCCCCTCTTCCTTCTCCCCGTTATCTGTTTCCTGCTCATTCCAACTTGATGGCATGTTGCTGGGACAGCTAAGTCTCGTAACCTTCTTAACTTTGCCATTGTTACTGCCTGGAGTGTATTTAGGAGGAGTGTTTTAATTTCTTTTCGAATGCGCAGCGCCTGCCCCGTCGGAAGATATTAGAAATGGGAAACGGGGGGGGGGGGGGGGGGAGGGAGCTTTTCTTCTCTAAATGTCTGCTATTCAAATCATCTCTTTTTTTATTTCCTTTAAACCCATCATTTGTATGCTGTAGGTCGCTACTTTAAAACCCAGCTCGCTGTTGCTGAAAGGATCACCCGTATAATGATGTCATCCATATTCAGCTGGAATCTTGGCTCCGCTGGAGCCCAGCGCTTCCCTCCTCTCCCGCGGGAAGCTCACCCGCAGGCTCCCCACCACTGCTCTGCGCTCACCTGGAATTTCCCGGTGGGAATGAGCGGGCTGGGATGGGGATGGGGGAGGAAGGGGGTGCTGGCGGGAGGTGAAGCAGGCACAAGCAAAGACGCCGTGATGTACAGATAATTGAGCAGGAAGCAGGAAAAACACCTGGTTTGGAGACCATTCTGGTGGAAGGTCCTTCCTTGGGGTCATCCCGCACAGGAGAACCACCTGCTGCCACTGACATCACAGGAGACGAGCTGGGGGTGTTCACTTGGAGAAGAGAAAATTCCAAGGAGACCTTAGAGCCCCTTCCAGTGCCTGAAGGGGCTCCAGGGGAGCTGGAGAGGGATATTGGACAAGGGCCTGGAGTGACAGGACAAAGGGAAATGGCTTCCCATTGTCAGACACTAGGGTTAGATGGGATATTGGGAAGGAATTCCTAGCTGTTAGGGTGGAGAGGCCCTGGAAAAGATTGTCCAGAGAAGCTGTGGCCGGCCCACCCCTGGAAGTGTCCAAGGCCAGGTTGGACAGGGCTTGGAATAACCTGGGATAGTGGAAGGTGTCCCTGTCCATGGCAGAACATGGAATGGGATAAGTTTTAAGGTCCCAACTCAAATCATTTTGGGATTCTGTGACTGGGTCTGTCCTGGCTGCCCTAGCCCTGCCAGCCTGGGAAGAGCCAGGTTTCATACATGGAGCATCATCTCAAGCCCATCTGGATGTCCCCTGCCCACTCCAGCTTGTCTTTATTAAAATCCTAACTGCACACATGTCGTGCACAAAATCCCCCAGCCCCCTTCATGTCAGCCCTGATGTTTCCCTGACACACTCATTGTACCTGGATCAATGCTCTGTTAGCAACTAATTGATCTTTTATTAACATATAATAACTTACTTATTAAATAGAAATTAAAGACTTAATTGCGACACTTAATCTAGAGTGGCTCAGTATATCACCCTCATAAGCATAATGTATAATTTAATTAATTGACATAGCTGATAATAGCATGTCATCTGTCATTAGTTCTCCTGACCTGGGAGCTGGTTGCAGCCGGAGGTGTTTGCCACGGATGCTAATACAGGGCTCTCCCAGGAATGGTACCATGGGATTTGGGATTTGGGATTTGGGATGTTCTGGCTCATTACACCCAGCACAGACACCTGCAGGGGATCCCCATCCTACCAAAATGTGCTCACAGAATGTGGCCACTGGCCAGGATCATAAATCCATTCTGAAGTTTATGTATGGAGGAGAAGGGTGATGGGATGGACCAGCTCATCCCAGTGATCCCCAGCACTGGCAGAGGAGGATGCAAGGACATGGTTGTGCTGCCTCTCTCCTCCCTCCAAGCAGAGATTTCTGTCCAAAACTAGGATTCAGGCAGCATCCCTGAAGTGGGGAGGTGACCCCTCATTCCTTGGACCAACCAAACAGAGATTTATTTTCCCACTGGTCACTATTCCTTCTGTGCCAGCTAAAATTTGGGTCCATGCACCGTTTTTCACAGCCAAGCACTTACATCCTGCTCCCCCTTCCCCATCACCATCTCCTAGCAATAAAGAATTTCATTTTAAAAACTGAAAGATTTAATTTAAAAATACAAAATGGCAAAGGGAGGGTTTTTTAAATAAAAAAATAAAGGTAAAGAGATGATGGTTGGAACAAAATGTTCTAGAAGAAAGCTGTTCCCTTGGGGTTTCTTTTCTTTAAGCTTTGCATATTACAATTTGAAATTTTTGTAAAGAGATCCCCATTTTATATTCACACTGGTAGCCTGAATTTAAATATCTCTCTCACCTGAGATTAATACAGGCTTCACCCTGAATTACTTCCCAGCTCTGAAGTACAGCTCTGGAGAGCTCAACTCTCCACAAATTCACTTCTCTTTTAGAAGCATAAAAGCTTATGAAATATATGAAATATTAAAATAGCATGTGTGCCAGGGCAGAGAGGGGGAAGGGAAGGCTGGGTCAGTGCAGGGGGGCTCCTTTGATATGAAAACACACTTTTCCCTCAAATGAAATCACGGATCTGTTAGCATAGGACAAGAGCCCCATTAAACACTGGAGGCAAAGATTTGAGCCCACAGGATGATGTTTTTCTTTATTTTATTTAGTTATTAAGCCCTGCAATCCACGTCGTGTGGGACAGAAATCATCATTCCCCACCCCCGCAATAGAAAATATCAAGTTTCTCTGAAGCAAAACAAAGTATTCCCTGCAAACCAGGTTATAAACAAAGTTGTAAATGCTGGGTCCTTGTCAGGCCAACTCAATAATAACCAAATCCACCTGATGGGGGGAAAATACCTTGTTTAGATGCTGAGTACCCATTAGCTGATGAAATCCAGCAGTTTATAAAAAGATTTAACCCCTGAGGAGCT
Source organism: Acrocephalus scirpaceus scirpaceus (assembly GCA_910950805.1). Classification (NCBI taxonomy): domain Eukaryota; kingdom Metazoa; phylum Chordata; class Aves; order Passeriformes; family Sylviidae; genus Acrocephalus; species Acrocephalus scirpaceus. Next base: position 21,345,803 of record OU383781.1, read on the forward strand.
GTCAGGCTGGTGGTAGGGTGCTGCAAGGTGGGACCTCTTGGAGACCCAACACTGCTCAAATAAATTCCCAGGAGATGGAATTCCTGCAAATCCCTGTTTACTCATGAGCCACGAGTGGAAGATCGTGGAACCACAGTCACAGAATGGTTTAGATTGGAAGTGATTTACAGATCATCCAGTTCTACCTCCCTGCCATGGGCAGGCACACTTCCCACTATCCCAGGTTCCTCCAAGCCCCATCCAGCCTGGCCTTGGATACTTCCAGGGACGGGGCAGCCACAGCTTCCCTGGCAGCTTCTCTGTGCATCTGCAGTGAGCACCAAGCCCAGAAAATGGTGGCCCATCTCCAGCTTGGGACACCCTGAATGTCCCCAATGTAAATATAGTGGCTGCCAAAGTCAACTGGACAGGCACATCCTGGGAGATGTCATGATGTCAACACAAGGTTTGCTCTTGATAGGAAGAGAAGAAATAGCTTCAAGTTGAATTAGGGGAGGTTCAGGTTGGATATTGGGAAAGGTTCCTCTTGGGAAGGGTTGTCCAGCCCTGGCACAGCTGCCCAGGACAGTGGTGGAGTCCCCATTCCTGGAGGGATTTAAAAGCTGGGTGGATGTGGCACTTGGGGACATGGGTTAAAGGTGGCCTGGGCAGTGCTGGGGGAGCAGCTGGACTCAGTGGTCTTACTGGCCTTTTCCAAGCTAAACCTTTCCATCATGCCATGGTTCTACAGAGGTTTCTCTTCGCTGCAGCCTTTCCCAGGCTCCCGACGATCCATGTGTGCTGTTCCTTGGGAAGGACCCCAGTGCTGCAGCAGAACGACATCAGTGCAGCTGCTCCATTCTGCCAGCTGCAATAAATTCCTTTGCTGGTGCTGCTTGTCTGAATCGAATATGGTTTATTTCATTTTAAGAAGTCCTTTTTCTTTTTTTTTTTTTTCATTTCAGGAAAATGAATGTTAGAGCCAGATAAGAAACTATAGTCTGCTTTCAAGAAGGTTACAAGAAAACTGCATCTTGCATTACTAATCCTTTATCTTTCATGTTAACAAAAAGATTACTGACATATTTTTGAATGAAAGAAAATAAAATAGCAAACGCATCTAAAGAACTGTGTAACTTTCATGCAGCACACAAATCGGTTGTTAAACGGGGCAAAAAAAAAAGGAGGAGAATGAAGGGAAAATTCATAATACATTTCCCTTTGTAAAGTGAGCAAATCAACTTTCTATAATAAGAGAAAACTAGTGGAGGACTAGAAGATGCTCCTTTCATGAGCAGAAAACCATGCTATTTTTGCCAGAGGCTGGATTCAGGCAGCAGAGGAGGAAATCTCCCTTGCCCAGGTTTTCCAGGGGGGGAATCAGGAGACGCCAGCCCTGGCACAGCCGTCCTGCTGCATCCCACAGCCCCTTCCAGCAGCTCTGGCTCCAAAGAGCTGTGGATCTGCGCAAACTCAGAGGGAGGGGGAACATGTCCCACAACAGGGACATGTCCAGGACAGACGGCCATCAGAGAGAGCCTAGATGATGACAGATGGAGCTCGCAGCAACCCGGCCTAGTGGAAGGTGCCCCTGCCCCAGCATGCTGGAATGAGATGAGCTTTAAAGTCCCTCCAACCCAAACCATTCCGGGATTCCATGACTCCATGATCTCTGTCCCCCCACACCAAATCCACCCGGGAGGAGCTCTCTGGTGCTTCTCTCCCAAACCTCCCCAGAAATCCTAGCCCTGATCTTCAGCCCAGCTTTTCCAGCAGAAAACATCTCCCTGCCTTGGCACAGAGTGGTTCATTAGGAAACCCATAATTGAATTCCCTGACCATTCAGTTCTAAAACCCCTTTGATCGAGAATTAGTTAATTACATTGGGCCCGGTCTATTTCTTGTCACAAATTTTGCCCATGTCCCCCAGATATGCGGCGGCAGGATCCGCTCCGCATTGTGTCCTTTGAAATGCGTTTAGGAGCCTTTGAAGCTCTCCCCCCTTAATGACGCATTGTTCGTTAATAAGTTGCCTGTAACGTTTCCCCATTAGGAAATAGCTGTCTGCGGCTCGCTTGGGCTTCAATGAGGAATAATAATCCAAACGTAATTGATAATGTTGGAGAATAAATGGGGAGAGGCGCTACCTGGGGAATGGGCTAGAGCGGGGTCCCCGCAGCCTCCCCGCCACCGCCCGACCTTGGGTGCGCTCGCCCCGCCAGAAAATCCGTTTGACTTTGAGACAGGGGCTCGATCAGGACTCACGGAGCCTGATAAGAGCCGGGGAGATCACAGGTGGGGAGTCTGGGCGGCCGGCCCTGCCCCCAGCACGCTGGCTCTCCAGTAAGGTGAGGGGAGATAAGGAGCATCTGGAAGCGTGGCAGGAGAGGAGGCAGATCGGGAGATAACGCCGAGATGGGCAGATCGCGCCGCGCTCGTCTCGGCAAGGACGGGTTTAATGAGGAGGGTGGGGGGCTCCGCAGAGGAAGGTGGGGACGACCCTTCCTGCTTCTCCTCTAAGACCAGAGCCCAGTGCTGCTCTCTCCAAGCAGCAGCAGCAGCAGCTCAACAAAAAGCCTACGCCAGACTCCCAAAAAATCATCCTTTTTTTTCCTAAAGTCGCACTCCGCAGCGGCAGCAGCACCGCGGTGAGGCTCTGCCCAAATAACCTCCCCGCCAGCTGCTTCCTGGGGTGTCCGGCCCTCCCGGGCATCCTGCATCCATGCAGGATCCTGCCTGTTCCCGGCCGCAGGGATCTGACCCTTCCTTTTGAAATAATTGTTGTTTTCCCCCAAAAAAGACAAGGTCTCAAGCGGGAATCTGCCAGGAGAGACTTCCCCGCTGTGTCTCTGCAGACGCCTTGTCCCGGCTGTGAGGGCGGCTCTGGGATCACGCTTCTGACATGCAACGCTTTCCTTGTTAAACGTCCCTGTGTGACTCCAAAGAGTTTTAGGGGAAAAAAAATTAAAATAAAATAAAATAAAATAAAATAAAATAAAATAAAATAAAATAAAATAAAATAAAATAAAATAAAATAAAATAAAATAAAATAAAATAAAATAAAATAATAAAATTTAAATTAAAAAAAGCTTAAAAACCATAGGGCAGTGACCTGGATATGTAGGAAGTCCACCTGCCTAACCCAAGTAGGAGCGTGCAGGGAGCAGTAAGAGAGAGCAGGAGAGGAGGCTCTTGCCCAAGCTCTGTCCAGCAGCAGGCAGGTGGAAGGGGATGCTGTTCCCAGCTCTTCCCTGCTGCTTCCCCCCACAGCCTGCCGTGGTTTTCTCTCTGCAGGGAGGAAGGGAGCCCACGGGCAGTGCCAGCCCCAGCCCAGAACATCCCTCCTGCCAGGGCTCAGGCAGAACCAAATGAAGGCTCCAGGTGCCTGTGGAATTTGATTTCCAGGAGATCCAGAAACTGAGCTGGGCTCCGTCACACAATTACCCAGGTGGAATATAATCGGGGCTGGGAATTCTCACAGCTTTTCCTTGCATCGTTATCTACTGGATGTCATCAGCCATACAGCGCTTTTCATAAAAACTGACCTAAAATCCAGAAGATTTAAACAAAAGGGTTAAATATTTCCTTTTCTATCCAACCCCAAAGCGATGAATTTAGGAAATTATGAAAGCATCTGTTTGCTTTAACTCCTACCAAAATAACTTTGAATTGGTCTGGTTTGCTCCGACCTCGTTGAGCACGCCCCCCAGCCCTGCTCGCTGCACAGCGCTCCGGGCACACCGCTCCCCGCTCTTGCACGTCCCTGTACATCCTCCCGCACATCCCTCCGCTTCCAGGTCGCTCTGCCTTGGAATCTGCTCGTGTCGCACATCCCTGGCAAGGTCTCGTCTCTTCCATTTGCTTCTATTGCCCTCTGCTGGGCTCTGGCAAAGGGAAGGACGGCGCCCTGGGAAGTGCCCTCTGCCTCTTTCCCTCCTCTTCTGCCCTCTCCTCTCCTTTCCCTCTGCAATTCTAGGGGACTTCAGAGCCGCTTTTGGGGTGCCAGCATCCCTCATGCCCGTACACACATTCTGGGGAGGCAGCTCCTTCCCACGGCTCACAGACGCAGCCAGCCCAGGACCTCTGGGTGACAGGACATGTGTGACAGTGGCCTGACACTGATGGAGTCTCCAGAACATCTGTGTGTGAGAGATACAAACCAGTCCATCTCTCCCCACCCAGATTTGGGCCAGACCTTCCCCACATGCTCAGAGCAGGACGGAAGGAGCATCTTGAAACCATAGCTCAGCCAACAGGGAACACACAGGGTGGGTCACACATAAAACAGAGGAAAAAACAACACCTGGGAAGTGGTTTGGCCAAAACCAACATGGAGGCTGCAGTCACTGGGGAGGACCTTCAGAGTGCCCAAGCAGGGATTGAGGTGGAGGCTGAATCCCTGATTCAGGGACTTGGGGTTCAGTGAGGAGACGGTGGGAAATGCGAGATCTGAAGTGGCAGGGCTCCAAGGGAACCAGATGGCAAAGAAGTGCTGCCCTGAGTCACAAAATCATGGAAGCATAGAATCATAGACCATGGAATCATAGAATCATGGAATTGTGAAATCATAGAATTATAGAATTCTTTAGGTTGGAAAAGTCCCCTAAAATCACCAGTTGTCACCCCCAGCACTGCCAAGCCCACCCCTGAACTGAAAATCAAGACCTGAAATCAAGAAAGTTGAAACAAAAGAATGAAACATCTCTTTTTTCTCCATCCAGCCCCAAAATAATTAATTTTGGAGTTTTGAAAACATTGTTTTTCTTTAGCTCCTACCAAAATGGCCTCGCATTGGTCTGGTTTGCCACATCTCTGTCCCTAAGTGCCACATCATGAGCATCCACATCTGAGGAGCATCAGCAACGCCAAGGGAAGACCCACAAAGCCCTGAGGACCTCAGGAAGAGGAGGGAAAATGGGAGCCTGGGCTGGTTGTGGTCAGGGCCTGGGAGCAATTAATGGGGGGCAGAGCTGAGTTTGAGTGTCCCACTGGGGGTATACAGCAAATTCCAGGCCAGATCCCACAGATGTGCTGCTCCATCGCAGTGACATCCGTGCCCCACACAGGCCACCACCAACCAGCTCAGGAAAGGAACAAATTGGCAGCATTCAGAGGAATATTCTTCATTTCCAAGCATACAATTTCTGTCCTCTGGCAAAATAACGCCCCTCCCTCAGCTTTTCAGCAGCTTTTGCATTTCATCAGGCTGAACCCAAGGTGGAAAAGGGAAGAAACTGGAGAACATTGGCCTTGGAGAACTGGGGAGATTTCAGCAGCAGAGGTGCTGTGGGGCCACATTGAGGCTCCCTTGTCTGCCTCCAGAGCCGGAGGGAAGGGATGGGTCAGCAAGGACAGGTCAAGGTGCAGGAGAAAGGACCAGGATGTCCTGGTGTCCACTGGGGACAACCAGCTCTGAGGGGGATGTTCTTTCCTTCTTCAACACAGCACCACCTCCCACCACTGCCCCATCCCATCCAGAGCTGCTTTCTCCAGCAGCTGGAGGAAAATTTTGGAGGAGAGTGGCACAGGAAGAAAAAGAGGGAAAAATAACAGCAGGTCCTTGGGCACCAAGGGGATGGAAATGAAGGTGACTTCAAAATTTCCAAACCAGCCAATGCCCCTCGGTCACAGCCAGTGCTGGGCAGGCTGAGGAGAGGGGGACAGACAGACAGACAGACAGACACCTGCCTGGAGGTCTCTGCTTCCATAAGTCCTTGCACACCCACCGGATTACGGATGATGAAGTAGAGGAATGCCTTATACCAATTAATTCCCAAAGTGTAATTAACATCTGGGCCTGCTCCATGTGATCCCCAACTGCTAATGAAGCATGGCACTGCTTTAATTCCTGCTACGCTGCACCATCCTCTCATTAAATCCAGGAGCAGGTTCCATCACATTTCCCTTAGAGGGAAAAAGGGAAAGAGAGAGAAATGGAGCAGGATTTGTTTCAATGAAATATGATAGATTAGAGTTTGCCGGATAAAGAAAGTAGGGATGGGGGGAGGGCACGGAATGGGAAATTTCGTAGGTTTGTGCACGCGGGCATCTGGATATTCTCTCTCCCCATGACCTCCTTACACCCCATCCATCAGCCTGGGGTTGGCTTATTCCAAGCAGCAGAGCCTCTGCTCGTGTCTAACAGGCCCACCGGACACAATCTGCACGCCAATTACCGGAGCAGACCCCCTGATACTGGGAAATGGAAATGAGCTGTCAAGGAAAAACCGGCATCAGCACGGCTGGGCTCAGAGTGCTGCGCTCCCCGCGCATCTCCACAGGTGCCCTGCTCCATGTGCCACTGCAGCAAGGGAGAAATGGAAAAAGTCACCTGGAATAACAATAAAATAAAAACTAATGATAAAAAACCCCCACCCAAGCAGCAGTTCGTTGTTATTTGTGTCGGTTGCAGATGTTGAGGACAAAACGTTCAACCAAGGGCAAGAGCCTGGAGGGCGAGGAGAAGCGGGGAAGAGTTGGGATAATTGAGTTTTAAAAGTGGGGAGATCAGCAGTGAAAAGGGAAGGACACAGGAAAACATTACCTTAAGGGCAAACCAGATCCAGGTATGGGTCCTCCACTGCTCCGAGGTGGATGCACACCAGCAGCCACAGAGCTGGAGCATCCCAGACCCACCCAGTGTGGGGCATGTGGGATGGGGACAAGGGGACATTCCCCAAAATTAGGGTGGGAGGTGGCTGGAAATGCACTGGGTGGAGCTCGCCTGCTTACAGGAGACTTTCCATCCACAGCAGGGACAGCAACAGGTTCACTGTCAAAAAAAGCAGGAGCCAGACTGTGCTCAAACTGCTGCCCTTGGACAGTTTTGCCAAGATCCAGGGGAAAAGAGGAGCTGAAGCTGAGGGCTGGTTGGTCCTGGAGAAATATGGGGAAAAATACAGTGAAACCTAACCACGTTGCTGGATGATCTGCATCCTGATGGAGGGGAGTGGAGGAGGGATGGGAGTGGGTGAAGATGCATCACCCTTTGCAGGGAAAGGCTGGAATGGGGCAAGGGGCTAAGGCAGAGGAGTGACAGCAGGGAGAGGAGGAAGAGGAAGGGGGGGAAGGCCACTCTTCAGCTTGTCTTTGTGCTGCGGGAAGTCCAGGGGAAGGAGCTGCCCCTCTTGGCAGCTCCTTCCCATTCCCCAGCGACAGCAGCCTTCCCCGGAGGTGGCAGCCCCGTGCTTGACAAGCATATCCTGGCTCCCTGCTCATACAGGGATATGTATACCTGTAATAACCTCATACATCAACGGGAAGAGACTGCAGAGTGCGGCTGGGAGGGCTCTGCTCCCACCTCCGTGCACCGTCCCAAAGCCCCTCAGCTCCGTGTGCTAACAGGCTGCAGGTCCCCGGGGCTGCCAGGGGAACAGTGCCCAGCCATCAGTTATTTCTGCCCGGGAGGCTGTACCTGGGACCTGCCTCTCCCCTGGCAGTACCGGGCAAAATGGCATGTTCCTGGCGGCAAACTGGGCTAACTGGGAGACCCCTCTGCTCCCTGCACATCTCAGGTGTCCAGGGAGTTCTTGCTGCCCCCCAGGATCATTCAGCAGCCACCTCCCAGGCCAGGGCGGCTCCCAGAGGCACTCACTGCCTGTATCCCACATCCAGCCCGCTCCCCGGCTCCACGCGGTGCCAAGCCCCAGTTTAAGCAGCTGCACCCTTGGCTCACACCTACACGGGACATCCCGTGCCTGGCACACTGGGCTCTCAGGGTCTCCAGCACTCGGGCTGGCGTTTTCCTAAAGGAGCAGCGGGACAGAGGGCAGGGGATGGGGAAGGGGGTGACAATGAGGCAGCCGGGGCTGGCGGAGGGTGTTTTGCTCAGAGAAGGCTCCGCTCCACCCCAGCTCCCCGGAGGCGGGACACCTCGCACGCAAACCGCGGGAATAAGCAGGACAAGGCGGAGCTGAGCGACTCAGTTGCTTTATTGGGGGGATGTGGCAGCCCGCTCACGGGGCTGGCTCACTCGGAGATGCTGCGGAATGACTGGACGGCGGGGCTGGCCGCGCCCCACTCCACGGGCTTGCGGTACTCCCCCTTGGGCAGCACGTACTGCCGGCCCCGGTAGTTGGGGTGCTCATAGAACACCCAGACGCCCTCCAGCACCCGGCAGGCGTGCACCTCCCGCATGTGCCACTCCTCCATGATGGAGGGGCAGTCTTCGGTGGCTTCGAACATCTGCCCGCCAAAATCTCCCTTCTCAAACACCTGGATGTGGCCTCGGCCTCCACTTGGCTAGGGAAAAAAAAAAAAAAAATCATAGAGCCGTGGAATGGTTTGGGTTGGAAAGGATTTGAAGATCATCCAGTTCTACCTCCCTGGCGTGGGTGGGGACACCTCCCGCTATCCCAGGTTCCTCCAAGCCTCGTCCAGCCTGGCCTTGGACACTTCCAGGGATGAGACAGCCACAGCTTCTCTGAGTGACTTCACTGGCAACCAGGGCATCGGATGGAGGCATTGACACGTCCCAGCTCTGACACGGCGGCAGAGTTTGGGCACAGCCAATCTCAAGTCAGGTACCAACCACCCCCAGCACAGCAGGACAGGGCTGAAATCCCACGTCAGCCTCCAAAAGCAGAGGGAGAAGCAGCCAGGGTCAATTTTAACAGAGCATCGCGTGCAGAGCAGCACCAGGGATAAGGCTGAATCAGCAGTGCCAGATTCGTTATCCCGGGCGGCCTTGAACCCCTCAGCGCTCCACGTGAGTATCAGAGAGCCAGAACCCCTCCAGTCCCCTTTCCTCCAGGCGGAGAGGAGTTTAATGAGCTGCTGACCCCCACCTTGCTGCGGAGGCAGCGCTGGTTCCCACCGGGGTTGGAAGCACTCCTCGCCCGAAGGCACCGTGGCAGCGTCCGATCCGCAGCTGCCCGGACACCTCTTTCCCCGCCTCCCCAGCTGAGTTCTGCGGGGTCTCGGGGTCTCCCCAGGGCAGGAGGGAAAGCCAACTACTGGGTGGATATGCAGGATAAGGCTCCCACATTTCATCCTGGTGGAGAAAGCTGTGCTGCTCTTACATCCCGCACGTGGTTTGGCTCCATGTCATAAGCCAGTGCTCTGAACGGGATGGGAACTCTCCCTGCCCCATGGAAAGGGATTTAGACCCAGCTCAAAGCCAGAATAGGCTCAGAGGGGCATTGGACAGAAAAGAAAACTCATTATCAGTTGTGAGATCTGCTCCATGCAGTGGGAATTCACGGCCATGCTCCAAGTCAGCAACCCATGGATCATCAGTGTCCACCCCACTGCTGGCAAAACCTCAGCAGCAGCAGCAGCAGCAGCAATCCACACTTCATCCACAATCCCAGTTTTAAAGGATAGTCCTCCTCATAGGCTTCCCAAAAGGATCATTCCCTCTGTTCCTTTCCCCCCATCATCAGTTAGGAGGGGATGAGCACACCTCCTATGCTCTCCTAATACCAGGAGGCACCAGGCTGCTCCAAGCATGGCCAAGGAGGGCTCCAGGCATCCCTTCCATTTCTGGGCACTCCAGGGCTGCTGCTGGGCTTGGTCTCTCCATGCCCAGAGAGGTTTGGTGACACGGATTCAGCTCCCTGTATCAGAAGGGAGTCCTGGCTTGCTAGAGAGGAAAATGCCCCTCATTCCAAATGTTCCTGTAAAATCTACATTCCCCTGTTACAGGCCTTGAGCCTGTTGGATCAAGTTACACACCAGGGAAAAGGTGAGAGGAAAACTTTGGAGCAACCTGCCTGGACACTGAAATCCCTAAAGGAACATGCTGATGAAACTATGCTGCTGTTCCTATGGAAACTCACCCACATTTAAAGGGATCTGCCTTTTCCCCCTGCAATCCAGAGTGGGAGAGATTCACCTTCTCTCCCCACCAAACCACCTTGCTACTCCCAGAGCAGGGCAAATCCCCTGCAGCCACCCCCTCCGTGTCTCCCCAGGAAGATGGGCACCCCGTTTCCCCACGTGAAAAGCCCTTCCAGGATGGGTGTAAGTGACAGCATGCCCGGGGAGGGGTGACACCTACGATCTGGATGTACTTGCAGGAGCCCAGGCGGTCATTGAGGCCCATCCAGTGGTGGTAGTCGGGGTACTCCCCGTGGGTCAGCACGTACATGTTCCCAGCATAGTTGGGCCTCTCGTAGGCCACCCAGGTGCCTCCATCCACGCGGATGGAGTTGCAGCGGCTCAGGTAGTTGTGGAAATCGGGGCAGTCGCTGTCACACTCGTAGTAACGGCCCAAGAAGTTCTTGTCTTCATAGAAGGTGACCTGAAATGAACAGAGGGGGGAGAGTGGGGAGGTTCCTCATCCAGCACGTCTCCATGTTCCAGCCCACATCACGGCAGGAAATATCTGAGAGCACAGCCCTTGGGATATCAGGAATCATCAAGCCCAGCCATGGAATGGGACCAGTTGCAGTGAGTCAGACTAATTCACCTGCCTGGCCCCAACACCTCGGAAGCCAGGGTCCTCCTTACTACATGGGAAGCTGAACAGAGCAACACAGAATACAACCAATATGGTTACATCATGTGTTCTCCTTTTATTATCTCGAAATGGCAGGTTAAATACAGTTCCAGATAGTTTACAGTTACAAGTGTTTTCTAATTGGTATTCAGATAGAAAAGAATGCAAACGATCTCAACCTTAAGGTAGTTACCGTGAACACACTATAACTATACTATATAACTCCTAAACACACTTTAATCTAAATTCTTACTGCGCCAGAGGCTTATCTACTACTACACAGGCCTAAATCTGAGGCTCAGCCTGGGATAGTTCAAATCCCATCCCAAGACACATCATGTCCTCGTTCCCTAAGAAATTCTGCTACACACCTCCAGCTGCCACCAGTGTTCTGCCCTTCTCAGACCTTTGTTCTGTCCCAGTCCAACCCAACACTCCTACAGAGAAGTCCCTGTCCTTTTTCCAGCAAGGCACTACCAAAACAATTCCCTCTCACCTTCTCTAGATCAGGAGTTACTAAATTACGGCCAGAGGCCTGTGAGAAGCCAATGAAATGTACAAAGCAGTTTTGTGGGTGGGTCTGGCAGCACTGGGTTAGCAGTTGGACTAGATGCCTTTAGAGGGCTTTTCCAGCCTTAATGATTCCGTGATTTCTTTTATATTGGCTTACCAAGTGTTTGCAGCGAGATCATTACTGAGGGGGTAATGACCTCCCAGGTCATGTCTTCCAGCCCATCCTTGTTCCCACTTGAACAACCCAAAACTTCTTTTCTCAAAGCTCACTGCCCAAAGCTGGACATCACACAAGCTTTGCCCATGCCAGGAGAAACCAAGGGAGCATTCCATGTGCATGGTGGGTAGCAGTTTTATGGATATCCAAGGACTGGATATCCATATGAACAAGCCATCTGCAGTTGGCTTGTTCTGCTTGGTTGCTGCAAGTCCATGAAACCTCTGACAAATTCACGATCCATCCCCACATTTCTTTCCCAAGAGCTGCTTTATAGCCAGGCTGCTGACCCCAAAGCACTTTATCCTGAAGCACATTATCCTTGATCACAACCTGGGAGTTGTGATCAACCTCAAATGATCTTGGAACCTGATGAGCAAATCCCATTCCTCCCACCCGAGGCATCACCCTCCCAGCCAGCCCTGGAGAGCAGACTCAGTTTTCCTCAAAAATCCTTCATGGAAATATTGCCAAGACCTAAACCAGACCAGTCCTTTCTCCAGACCTGTTTTTAGATCCTCCCAGGTGACAATTATTCATCAAACATTGCTCTTCTCCAAGAGGTTCCCAAATCATCATGTCTATCTTGACTACATCCCTTGCTTGCTCATGACACCAGGTGGTCTAGAAAGAATCTTTCTGGCCACACCCAACATGCAGTGGTCCACAATCCATTTTTCCCATGTTTTTTTCAATAGTTTGAGTATTAAGATACACCCCCACATGCTGTACTTCACCTACAGTGCTTTGGCTACTAGTATCCATGTAACCTCCCTGCTCTTAAAAATTATTCATTGTCAGTGTTGCAGCCCAAATCCAGGATAACTCACTTTTTATTTTTAATCATTTGATTTGTGCTAAAAATTAATTAGCTGGAGTTTTCCTGGAGCTGGTTGGTCAGCGTGTCCCACCAGCCTGACCAAGGGATCTGGGGAATCAAACTGATCATGCCAGAGGATTCATGCTCTTGATTTTGTGGTCTGTTACTGGACATTTATTAGGATAATGCTATTTTCCTCTTAATTTCAAGGACTGATCTGCCATCACGAAAGCAGTTGGTGCACACCAAACAACCTGTCTCCTATCATCCTGAGCAAGCCCTTCCTTCAGTGGAGAGCTGTGAATCATTCTGACCTTTCCAGCAGGGAATAAGGGCTGTGAAAAGAGAGCACTGAAATGCCCAGTTCTTGTTTTCCCACTCTTGGGCAGTTAACCATGCTGGCCAGGTCTTCCCAGCCACAACCTGCTTCCTTTTCCAGATCCTTTCGGATCATTGTCCCTAAAGATATCACCCAAAAAATCTGCCAGCCTCACCCAAAGGCAACACTAAAAGCTCTGCTCGCTGGGTTTGGCAGTCATGCATCACCAGTCATCCTCTTCTCGAAGCCATTGGTCAAGGAAGCCACAGCATCCCTGGAAAACCCTCTGCAGGGATTCATTTATTCCTGGTACAGCATTATCCTCTGCTGGGATGGCTGATCCCTCTCTCCAACATCTGTCCCCAAGCTCTGATCCTGTCCCACTCCTGTCCATGCGGTGAGTGTCCAACGTGGTTGATGATGAACTCTGCCCAAGGTGGAACTGCTTTCTGGGCAGAGGGAACCTGGAAGGGTCCAAGGCCAGGTTGGATGGGGATTGGAGCAACCTGAGATAGTGGGAGGTGTCCCTGCCCATGGAAGGGGGTGGAATGGGATGGGCTTTAAGGTCCGTTCCAACCCAAACCATTCCAGGATTCAGTGATGTTCCTTCCCCACCCAGCCTAACACAACCAAACCGGAGCCTGGCAAAGCTTCCTGATGTTTCCAGGGGGGCATTTTTCCTGGAAAATTTCCCCCATAAAGCCAAAGAAATCCAAAGGTACATTAAGGATATGGCCGTTCCTACAGAACTGTGTCCAACCACAGTGCTGCTCCTTGGTTTAATCTCAGAATTTAAGGGATCCTGCCCACCTGTTCTCCGGCACGGCCCTGCAGACACACCCTCAGCTCATTTCAGACCTTCACTTCCCAGCCTGCCTGCATGGAGTCAGGGACCAACAGAGCAGGTTGATGTTTTCACCCACAGAATAACAACAGGTGAATTACAGATTCTAATTCCAGATTTGCAGCTTTGTTTCTGTCCCCTCTCACTCGCAGGGAAATCGCTTTCCTTCAGCCAAACCCTCCAGGAGCTCTGCTCCCAGCACTCCTGTTAACCTCTCCCTGCCCAAACCTTGCCTTTTGGGGATTAGCAGGCACATACCACGTCTGCCAGAGCAGATATTCCTTTCAGGAATGTAAAACTCTCACTTTGGTCACCTCATTTGAGTTACCACATATTTCAACAGTAGCTTAGCTAGAAGAAAACTCATAAAAAATATCCTGTAGTGCCTCCTCTGTCAGCAGTGATCCCTTTCCAGGGCAGATCACTTGCCAGGGTTGTGAGAAATGGTGTTTAATTCCCTTTTCTTCTCCCTGGAATGTGCTAAACAAGAGCACAGCATAGAGAAATAGGAGATAACTCCTCCTGGCCATCTTGCTGCCCCTCAGCAGCATATATTCCATTAATTCCCCATGGTACACTCCAAGGGGGCACAGCTTTCATCAGGGGAAGGGCAGAATGTGCTCAAGGCTTTCCAAGCTGACAGGAGACTCAAGGATGGAGCAGTTGCAATTCCCCAACACCTTTTTTAGGCTCAGGTACAGAAGGTTTGCACCCCAGGATCCGGGAGGCACCAGCACACCCTCCTCGGCTTCCCAGGCCAATAGCCCAACCCCTGAGAGCCACAGAACTGAAGGACACAGAAAAGCCAGGACAGGATCTTCCATGCATTGCCCAGTGCCTCCAAACCCACTGTGCTTCCAAAGCCCCTCAGGTCTCACAGCCTCCACAGGCTGAAAGGAATCCAGCCCAAAAGCTAAACTCAGAGGAAGCTCTTCCCACAGCCTCCTCACAGTGTTTGACATTCCACAGGGGACACTGGCCCAAGTCCTTGCCCTCCTTTCCTTTCCCAGCTGTTTCTCCCTGCCCAGTCCCAGACCCAGTACAAGTTCTGCGGGCTCAGCCAGCTCAACTCTGCTAAACCCAAGCCTGAGGAGCTGGATCCCCACTGGAGATGGCACTCCAGCTGAAGCTGAGCTTCCCAGCCTGCCTCCTTCTCCAATTCCAGTTCATCCTTGCCGATTGCACCGGGATCCCAGGGCCCGTGTGCATCCCTCAGGGAACACTATTCCCTTCAGTGCCACGGCCATCATCCAGGAATCCTTCTGTCGCAGCACACCCTCTGTTCCACCACGGAAAAGGGATGTGGCAGCTCCGCTGGTGCCGGGAGTCAGGTTCTGCCAAGCCTCCAAGGGAGCCTTCCATGAGACTCCTACAAGCGCTCTACAAGCGCAGCGATTCCTGCCTGCCACAGCCCCCTCCACCCCCAATTTACACGGCATCAGATCCTGCTGATTTAGAGCCATTTCAAAATGCCTCCTCACCAGTCACTGCGCTTGACTCCATCCTCTGGCAGAGCCACACCTAGAGGAACCAGCCAAATCTGGGGGAATACTTGGGAGGGCTCAGCTCCAGCTTCCCTCCACGTGAGGAGGGATTTCAAGCATCTCCCCCTGCCCATGCTGACACAGGGGGAAGCTGTCAGCAGAACAAAGAAAACAAAGTTTCTCCACAATTCATCCCCGCAAAATTCTGTACTTTTAGCCAAAATCATGAATACACTGCAAATAAACTTACCTTGGTTCCAGCTCTGGACATTTTCCGTTCCAGCCAAGCTCCCCTGTGCCGGAGGAATGTCAGCAGCTGTTACAAACAGCCAGGATCCGAGGTGCCCTTTTTATAATGGGCTTGTTTTAAACCAGACAGCCGCTTTGTCATGAGAATAGGATCCAAAAATTGAGTCAGTGATTCTGAGGCTATAGCCGATTTCCAGAAAAGCAAACAGGATTATGGAATAAAGGAAGGCTTCGCCATCCTCCCTTTGTTACCATTTGCTGAGTCAGAACACCAAAACTCTGCCAAATGCACTCAAAACATGCAGCCCCCCTGCCAAGTCCGGGAGGACGGGTGGTAATTTGGCTGCTCCCTCCCTTCCAAGCTTGTTAAACAAGAAGGAATCCTCATTGTCTCTTAGAGACCCACCCCACTTGTAAGGAGGGCACACGATATTCATCAGGGCATGTGCCTGTGCAGTGAAGGATGCAGTTAAGGAATGATAAAAAAGTGCTCAGTGCAGACACCAGAGGCTTGCAAAGACCAGCTCTGCATTGAAAGCTCTCAATGGAAACATCTGTGCAGCAAGAGGCTGCAGGTTTTCCTGGGACACCCTCAGCTGGAGCCACACTGCTCCAAACACCTCCTAACATAGAGGGAAAGAAGAATGTGTGGCCACCTCCCCACTCCCCACAAAGTGAGTGATTTCACACATCAAACGATGCCCAGATTTCTGGTTGGCCCTGCAAGTGTCACAAATTCAACTCCCAACTCTCAGCCCAGCACCTGAGGTTAGAGCAGAGTTTTCCCTTTGGCCACACTCCGGCCCTCAGAGGGGGGAGGTTGAGGATCAGTGGCTTCCACAGCCACCCCCCCCGGGCAGTGCATTATGAAAAAACACCTCTGCAGCTATTCAGTGCCCCAGCCCAAAGGCTTAGTGAGACAAAGGGACATGAATTTGGCACAGCAGCGCCCGAAACACGCAGCCCCTCTTTCAAATCTGTCAGGACAAGCACTCTCGCAACAGCAGCTCTGTAAAAAGCAGGCAGATGGGAGAGCCCAAGGCACACACATTCAGCAGCTGCTCCTTTTCCCATTTTAGGAGCCTTGAATCACCCACAGCTGTTGCCCTCGCTGAGGCCACTTGGATTGATTTAGTTCTTAATTCCTGAAGATCAGAGTTCAAGCACAAGCTGGGTTCTGCCAGCAGGTTCACAGCTCAGAGCTGTGGTCACTTCACACATCCTTCCTTTAGAGGTTGGTCAAATACGAGAAACTCATCTTACATAAATAAATGTAATAAACTCACCTCACCTGCCTGCCCATGAGCCAAGGGAGACCTTCAGAGGAATCCTGAGGTTGTGCACTCCAGAGCACTGCCTTCCCCTCACTCTCGGCTTGGATAGCTCTTTCCAAGGCACCACCAGCAGCTGCCTCCACTCATCCATGCAATGCCTTTGCCTATTTTCCAAGCTTATTTAGGTGCTCAGCTGTGAGCACATCTCCCCAAAACACATCCCACCAGCCCAGGAGAATGGTGCTTATTCAAGCTGATAATCTTTATGAAAATTATGAGAGATTAGGAATAGGGCTTGTACCAAAACCTTGTTCCAGGCCAGCCTTCAAAACCTTCAGCTCCACAGCTGAATTTTACAGGAGTTTTACTTTTAACCTGGCAGGACTTACATTCTTTTTTTGCCCCACTTTCCTCATAAATTAGCAATTTCTCTCTCTGACAGGCTCACATCTCATTAAGATAAAAGATGCTGTGTCCCTCTAAGGCCAACTGCACAGGTAAAACTCCTTCCCTAAGACATGGACCAGGTTTATCCAACAACTCTGGTTTATTGACATTTGTCAAAACAATGCGACCATATACAAAAATGCATCTTCACAAAAGTGCCATCTTCATATAAAAAAAAAAAAAAAACCCTGTTGGATTTCATTCATAAAAAACTTAAACATTTCTTTTTCACATTTATAAAAACAGCACAGCTGATTTCTACCATGAGGATGCAGGTGATGCCCAGGGCCTGCATCCAGCTTTGTCCCAGGAAACCTGGTGTGCTGGACACCTGCTCACCAAGGACACTAACAGCTCTGCAACAAGGCACACTTCATCTTCCCCCAGTGCCAGGCACCTCTCAGTCACCAACAGAATGGCTACAGCACATTCCTGGGAAGGAAGCAGTGCTCAGGAATCCTATGGCAGCCAGGCAATCCAATCCACACCAGGGCTGGGTGTCAGATCCAGTGGGTGCAGGTGGGATGGCCACAAAGTCTTAATGAGAACTGGGCTGAGTGCATGTTCCCTGTTCCCAGAGCTCTGGAACAAAATAAAAGGAGACAATTTTACTTCTAACATCAGCAAAGAAAAAGGAATTCAAAAGGCTAAATTAAAAAATAAAACCATTTTCTAGAGGTTTGAAACATGCCATGGCAGAAGAGCACAATAAGGGCTCCAGCTCCTAAACCACTTCTGCTTGGGAAGAGTGAGAATTATCCAAAGCCTTGTTGTAAGGATTACCCAACTCTCACTGAAAGAATGACCCAAAGTCTCACTCAACTCTCTTTAGCAAAAAGTGAGATGGGTAGACATCAATACACAGAGTTTCTTTGACAGAGCAGCTATTCCAATCAGTTTTCTATCACATTACGTGCATCTGCCTTACAGATGCCTCCAACAAATCAAACTTGGCAACAAGGCAGTGCTGAGGACACAGATTTCAGCTGAAAATGGGTTTTGAGGGAAATTTAAGAACTAAATCCAAATGCCAGGCTCTTGCGAGAACATTCACTCAACAGACTCCTGCTTTCCTACCTCTGCCTTGGCTGTGCACACAAACATGGGACAGTTCTTGGGGGGAGACAAGAAGCAAGAGAAGGAGGTCTTTTACTCACCTCCCTGTCCTTCTGCGGCCCAGGAATGTTATCCTGCCTGGGAATGTTATCCTGCTGCCTGCTTGGAGCCCGTGGCAGGAGGGACCAGGCTGTCCAGCTGCTGTCGGTTCCCCGTCTGAACCAGCCACTCATAGAATTTGTTTTCTACCAGCGTCTGGAACTGTTTCCTCTGATCCCTGAAACAGAAACATCAGCAGGGAAATATGGAAAAATCATATTTATTTACAGTGTTATACTTCTACCACCTCTCTACTATCCAAACAAGCCTCCAGATGTATCAAGAAGAGCCAGGCTTGGTTCCCGAACCTTGCGGAGACTACCAGAAAAGGTTTTTACCAAGTGAATGTGATGATAATGAACCCCAAAGGCAGAGCCTGGTGGAGTTGGAGAAGTCATACAAAATTCCCCATCCCATCACCACAACCACCCTGCTCCAGGGCTGCCTCCACCTTCCCCTTAGGGCACAGCTGAAATTCAAACTGTCTGAAAAGACAGAAAACTAAGATTAGCAACCAGTGCTTAAGCACTAAGGACACAAAATTCCGTTCTGACAGCACCGGAAAGGATGGAGATCAGGGTAAAAATACACCTATAAACACACCTCACATTCTTGTTGCTCGTTATAAACTTTTGGGGTGTTTTCATCAAGCCCAGCAGTAAGAGGGTGTGCCACTCAGCTCAAGCTAACTGGCACTGGTCAGATGCCCAAAAGCAGCTCCAGAACAGCATCCCAGTGCTCTGGGATCAGCTTACATCTGGAATTTCTTAAGCCAAAGGTGGCACAGGTGTTGAGTAGCTCCTGCTGGACTTTTTCAAGGAGTTTACACAATTAATTTCTGAACACCAATGAAACAAAAACATTTTTTCAATATTCTGGAGATTTTTTGTGGTTTTGCTTTGAACCCATTCCTAATTTGATGTGCTGACCACATTCTGTACTGGGAAAAGCAGGAAACCAGTTCCAGAGGAGACCACAAAGGTGATCAGAGGGATGGAGCATCCCTCCTCTAAGGAAAGAGATTTGGGAGAACAGAAGCTTTGGGGTGAAATCATTATGGCTTTCCAGTGCCTGAAGGAGCTACAAGAAACATGGAGAGAGACTCTTTCCAAAAGCCTGAAGTGACAGCACAAGGGGGAATGGCTTCCCACTGCCAGACAGCAGGGTCAGATGGGATATCGGGAAGGAAATTCTTCCCTGTGAGGGTGGGAAGGCCCTGACACAGGTTGCCCAGAGCAGCTGTGGCTGCCCCATCCCTGGAAGTGTCCAAGGCCAGGCTGGATGGGACTTGGAGCAACCTGGGATAGTGAAAGGTGTCCCTGCCCATGGCAGGGGGTGGAATCTGGTTGGGTTTTTAAGGTCCCTTCCAATTCAGGCCATTTTATTCAGTTTTGTCCCACTCAGCCTCAGACAGGCTCTATGTATCCACATCCTTTTTTCAAGTTAAGGCTGCTGTCTGTATGTTCTCTTCCATTTGAGCCATCCCCCAAAAAGCAGGGTTCTGGGACACAAACTAACCCAAATTCCTCCTCAGTGAACACAAAGGCAGCCACTTCTTTCTTCCCTTGTGGATTTATCTTCTCCAAGAGCTTTTTCTCTACCTTGATGTGCTACTGACCCTGAAAGACTTTCTGTCTGATATGCTCGGAAAATGAATAAACAGGATTTTATGCTTTTGCAAGTTGTTCCTCAAGCTGTCTTCTTGGGCCTGTCTTACGGGGGTTTTACTTTCAGCCTGGCAGGATTTACATTCTTTTTTTGCCCCACTTTCCTCAATCAGACAACTTCAACTTCTTGAAAGATGTCTTCTTATTTCTAACACTCTCTTTCACCTCCCCGCTCGAGCACAGCAGCTTTTTTCTTTCTACAAGCCTGATATCCTGTTTGCTCTAAGCTTCCTACTTGTCTCCCTCCTTGTTTCCCTGCCTGCAGGAGACAACAGACATTTTCCACTGTCAGCTGCCCAGTTTCTTTTCAACAAGCTTCTAAACTTGCCAGAGTTTTCCCCCTTTCATGGAATAAGCAGCAAGCTCTTGCCTCCTGTGACTGTGGCAGAAGATGGCAAATCTAAGCACATCATCCCTGTTTCCTCACACTTCTTTCACAGGAGGGTTTTGACAGGCCAAACACCTTCCCAAAACTGCTGTGGGAAGCAGCAGCCCTGGGAGAACAAGAGATGTTCGAAATGGGGTTTTATCCCCATTCTGTGCTCGCCAAGGCAGCTGAGCAGAGGATTCCATGTGATCTGCTCCAGAGGAATTTAAAAGCTACTGTCCACAAAGTGATCTGCTGCCATGATCCACATGCACATTCCCAGCTCACCTCAACAAGGACTGGGACAGTCATTTACAGCTTCAATCCCAAGATGAAGGCTGGACTAAGAGGGATGCCAGGCAGCTCAGGGTGCACACCCAGCCCTGGCCCAATCCACTGCCAGGGTGGATCCCTCACCTCGGCAGTATCCAGGAATGCCTTTCCTGGAGTCTCACAAGCTGGGAAAATGCAACCATGAGGAAGCACCTCCTTAGGAGCAGCATGGGCAAGGGAGGGGATTGCCCCCCTTCCCTCCACCTGGTGGGGCCCCACCTGCAGAGCTGCCTTCAGCTTTGGGATAGCCAGCATAGCAAGGATGTGCCACTGCTGGAATCCAGAGGAGGCCATGGAGGTGTTCCAGGGGCTGGAGCCTCTCTGCTCTGGAGCCAGGCTGGGAGAGCTGGGGGTGCTCACCTCAAGAAGAGAAGGCTCCAGGGAGACCTCAGAGCCCCTTCCAGTGCCCAAAGGGGCTCCAGGAGAGCTGGAAAGGAACTTTGGACCAGGGACTGAGGGACCAGCAAGGGGGAATGGCTGCACACTGCCAGAGGGCAGGGTTAGATGGAATACTGGGGAGAAATTCTTCCCTGTGAGGGAGGTGAGGCCCTGGCACAGGTTGCTCAGAGAAGCTGTGGCTGCCCCATCCCTCAACTGTTCAAGGCCAGGCTGAACAGGGCTTAGAGCACCCTGGGATAATGGAAGGTGTTCTATGGCAAGGGATGAGCTTTAAGGTCCCTTTCAACCCAAACCATTTTGGGATTCTACAACTCTAAGCTATGCCAGTGAGCATTACTCTTTCCACCTTACCAAGCAGAACCCCAGGATTGCTAATTACTCATGCTCTAGGACTGGTCTGCAAGACGTGGCTCACAGAGCCCAGCCCATCCTTCAAGGATTTCTGTGGAGCCCCACCAAACAACCCTCTGTCCATGTGGCCGAGCTCTGCCCTGCCTGGGGGAACTCACCTGGTCAGCCCTGCCTCCTTCACCATGCGCTGCCACACCTGCACCTTCTGCTCCCGCTGGCTCAGCGCCTCCTGGTACTCCTGGGGAAGCCCCCCTGGGGTCTCTGTGGTGTCTCCTTCCATCTCAAAGGGAACCACAAAGGTGTAGAAGTCCGAGGGGGGCAGGAGCCGGAAGACGCCCGTGTCACCGCTGTCCCTGCACACCAGCATGGGGCTGTCCCAGTAGTTTGGCAGAGTGGCCAAGCCCACCTGAGCCATGTGGTCTTCCAGCATGGGATAATGGGTGTGGAAAGGGGCAAAGCTGACTGCCTGGTTCCCCGAGAGGATGAGGGGCTGCGTGGGTGTCAGAGTGTGGAAAGTACAGCCGGTGGTGGACGAAAGGGACAAGCGATGGCAAACCACAATGACCTTGACATTGTCACAGCTCTGGACATGGACTGAGGTCTCCACGGGGCCCAGGACAAAGGTGCTATTCCGGCACTTCTCGATGGTCACGGATCTGCCAAAGGAATACAGAACCATCAGGGTTGGAAGGAACCTCCATCCAGCCCAAGGCAGGGTCACCTGCAGCAGGTGACACAGGAATGTGGCCAGGTGGGTGTGGAATGTCTCCAGAGAGGGAGACTCCATGTCCTCCCTGGGCAGCTGTTACAGTGCTCTGCCATCTTCATTAGAAGAAAGTTCTTCCTTATGTTGAGATGAAACCTCTGTTCTAGTTTATGGCTATTGCTCCTTATCCTGTCACTGGCACCTCTGAGCAAAGCCTGGCACCACCCTCTGGCATCCCCTGGAGACCTCTGTATGGATTGATGGGATCCTCTCTCAGTCTGATCTTCTGCAGACTACCCAGGCCCAGCTCCCTCAGCCTTTCCTTGTCAGGGAGATGCTCCAGTCCCTTTATTATCTGTACCATCCACTGGACCTTCTCAGGAGCTCCTTGTCCCTCCTGAGGAACCCAGACCTGAACACAGCACTCCAGCTGTGCATCACAGGGCTGAGCAGAGGAGCAGGATCACTCCCTGACCTACTGGGAATGTTCTTCCTAATGCCTCCCAGCATCCCACTGGCCTCCTGGCCCCCAGGACACCCTCATGGTCAGCCAGGAGTGCAGCTGTGTCCCAGGAGAAGCCCAACTCACCGCAGGGGGGACAGGAGGTAAATGAAGGACTCGTTGCAGCGGTGGATTCTGATGTGAGCCTGCACCAGTGTGTCCGAGCTCTTGGCCAGGGTCTGCCTGTACACCTGGCTCATGATCACCATGGGGGACAACCCCGGCACCACCCGGGCACTGCAGGCAATCTTGGCTCTCCTGGTGGTTCCTTCCACTGCAAAACAAAGCCCACAACAGTTCTGGGTCCAGCAATCCCTCAGGAAAATAACTGGCCCCAAAGTTCAAGGATAGTACTTCCCACACCAGTCACACCATCCCTGATGCCTCCTGGGCAGGTCAGCAGCATGAGGCACCAGAACTTTGAGAAATTGAGAGACACTGAAGGATCAAAATCACTTCAAGATTACTTAGGAGCAGCCAGAGCTTCCCACAAGCTCCAGCCAGCCCTGAGCAAAGAATCTCCAGTTCCATAAGCCTGTTCCTGAACACAGGTTTCAGCTAACAGGAAGATCCTGTGGGCAAGTTTTAAGCAGGAATTGTGTTTTAGAAAGGGAAATGGTCCCTCTAGGACACAATCCTTAAGCCCTTCCCCATCCTCCCTAACCCACTGCCCCTCTTGGGATCCTGCAGTCAGGGAAACAAAACATTGAGCTGAATTCTTTATCCTAAGGGGAAAAGTGCCTTGGTTCCACTGCCATGTCCCTGAAGGAGAGGGGCTGGACTGGAGACAAGGAAACCTAAACCAGGTCCCATCCCACTGCCAGATCCCTGGTCAGCAACAGGAGCCAACTTCCCATTTCTGGTTTTTGGGTTTTTTTTTTCCTAAATTTTATTTATACTGTTTATCTATATTTATTTTTTTGTATTTATTTCTGTATTCCTAATTTTCCACATTTCTATTTTTCGATTTCTCTACACTTTTGTGTTTCTATTTCTGTACATTTCTATATATTTCCATACACTTCTGTTTCTATTTTCCTATATTTCTATTTGCCATATTACTGCATATTTCCATATACTTCTATCTTGCCCACGTATTCCCATTTCCCCCCACGTTTCTGTCTTCCCAGCAGTTTTTCCAACCTTGCTGTGCCCAGGCAAGCTTCTTCCCAGTCTTGAGGCAGAATGTCATTCCCATGGGATTAGCAGTGAGGGAGGAGCGCAGCCAGCTCTCCAGCTTGGGCAGGGAGAAGGTTCTGGACACCTTGGAATATCCATTGTGGCTGTGGCAGGGCTGCCTGAGGGCCAGCTCGTGGAGGGGCCAGAGGGTACCAGAATTGCTGACAGTGCCCTCCAGCAGGAAGCTGAGGGCACACACGGCTTCCAAGGACACCAGGCTGCTGCAGGTGGAAAGGGAAGAGGCTGAGAGCTGCTCTGGCTCCAGCAGCAGCTCCAACATATCCAAGAGGTGGCTCTGCACAAAGACAAGGTGCTCCTGGTCGTTCCAGTTCTGAAGGGGTAGGAAAACACACAAGGGGGTGAGTTCTCCAAGCTGAAAAACTCCATGGACAACATATATACAAATCCTTGCCTAGAATCCTGCTAGAAGAAGGAAAGTCAGCCAGACACAGTGCTCATTCCTGCTGCTCTGCTCTCCCAAAGCTGGAAAGACACCTCCCCTCAAAAACTCAAGACATTTCATTCCAACTCAAGTACCAAATATTTCCTTCTAGAGAGCAGCACCAGGCTCTTCTAGAGTCCTACACAAATCCAGGCCACTGCTGCTGGCATTTGAAGGGAGAAAACAAATCAATAACTGATATTCAAGGTCTTGGAGCTGCTCCATTGGAAAATCCCTGCAGCTGGGCCAGACCTGCGGCCAGGATTCAGTGGATCATTCTCCACAGTGAGTGCACCAATAAATCAAACCCTCTGAAAGAATCCTCATTTCAAACTCTAAAGGGCTCCAGCCCAAAAAAAGCAGGAAACTGGAATTCTGGCAGAGCTTTATAATGCTGAGTTTTGCTGAAGGAACTGACAGCTCTGATTACACCTTGTCCTCACCACTTTTTTTCAACATTTCAGGATAAAGTTACCCAGCCCCTGTTTTTAATGATTCTAGCTTGCCCCAAGCTATATTTCACCAGCTCACCCTGCTCACAGTAGCACATCTGTGCCAGAATTCCAGAGGTTTGCATGGCTTTACATAGGATTGCAAATTGTAATTCATCCTCCCACACAGAGCTGTCCACGGGACACATCCAACTCACTCCTTCTTAAATACCTGGCAGTATTTTAAAAGGAAACAGCATTTCCACGTGGTTGATCTACAGCTGAACAACCAAATCCCCTCTCAGAAACAGAATGTGATGCCAAGGAACCCCCTGGGATCCAAAACTCCACACTGGAACATGGGAAGGACACTATGAGCATGAAGAGAGCTTCCTGCTTGACTAATGATGCAAAAAGGCTGTTGCCTCTTGAAAGAAGACCTGTCAAGATCCTTAAGGAATATTCTGTCGGGGAAAGTCTCATGGAAAACTTTAAAAAAACCTTTTTATAAACTGTAGAAATCACAACTTCACTTCGTTTACTATAGAACAGGAATTCTGCAGCTGGGCCCTTGCTCACACTTGGCTACAGGTGAGACCCTCCCAGGAATCAACCAGCGCCTTTCCAACCCCCCCACAAGGCAGCTCCCCACAGAGAAGAAGCTCCTGCAGGGGAAGAATCCCGCAGGCACGAGTACCTTATTCCCGCCGGCCGATTTCCCACTCAGGCTGGGAGACCTGGTCCTGGGGCTGGGCCACTCGTCCCCGAGCAGAGACCGCCGCAGGGAAACCTTGTGGAGCTGCTGCACGTACAGGAAGAGCAGGAACTGCAGAGTGTCCACGGAGAGCTGGAGAGACAGAGAAGAGTCAGGCTGGGCCGGCTCCCCTTTAGCGGGGTCGGGGCTCCCCCTGCCTTAGGCCGTGTCAGGGCTCTTGCCTTGCTCCGCTCCCGCTCCAGCTCCTCGGCGCTGGTGCAGGCCGCCTCAGCGTCGGCCCAGCGCAAGCGGAGCGGCGGGGAGGGCCCGAGGAGGCCGCGGAAGAGCTCGAAGTAGAGCCAGGCGATCTCGCAGCTCAGCTGAAGCTTCCCGCAGGCGATGTGCCGCCAGGAGAGCCAGCGCAGCCGCGGGAAGCAGCCCTGGTCCGCCCGCGCGCGGGCGTAGGCGGCCACCTTGCGCAGGTAGTGCGGGGTGAGGCGGGCGGGCGGCGGGGCCG
The DNA here is from genome assembly GCA_910950805.1 of Acrocephalus scirpaceus scirpaceus. Classification (NCBI taxonomy): domain Eukaryota; kingdom Metazoa; phylum Chordata; class Aves; order Passeriformes; family Sylviidae; genus Acrocephalus; species Acrocephalus scirpaceus. The sequence goes on from OU383781.1 coordinate 21,371,133, forward strand.
GGAGCGCTCCCACCAGGAACGGCTCCGTGCGCACCCATAGCCGCACCGGCCCCACCGCCGCCATCGCCGCCGCCACTTCCGGCTTCCGCCGCGGGCACCATAGAGACGGCCCGCTCCTCCTGCAGGGAGCCGCTGCCCATTGGCTGCGACTGTCAGCGCGGGGGCGGGAAAAAACAAAGCGCTCGCTGATTGGCTGGTCGGAAGGAAGTAACCCTGGAGGGGTGGTGGGGCGTGGCCGGCGCTCTCGGCAGCGACGCTCGGGCAGGCGATTGGCCAGCGGCGGTGAAGTGTGAGCAGCCCATTGGCTGGCGGCGTGCGGCGGCGCGCTCGGATTGGCTGGTGGGGAACACCCCGCGCTCCCATTGGCTGACGGCGGCCGCCGGGGCCGGGGCGCTGCGGAGCTGCCCGGACGCGCCGCTCCCGCCGCTCCCCCTCAGCCGGCAGGGTCGGGCCCGCCATGGCCCCCGCCTGGATCGGCCGCCTCTGCCTCCTCCTGCTGTGCCTCTGCGGGGAGGCCGCCGCGGGGTGAGTGCGCCGGGCCGCGCCCACGAGCCTGGGAGGTTCCGCCTCAGCATCGGGCCTTCCCCCTACTCTGGGTCGTCGGCCGCGGCGCTGACGGGACCCCGCTCCCTTCCCCTCATCGCTTTCCTTTCTCCTATTTCCCCTCGCCGCTTTCCCCTCTCCCCTTTCCCTTCCCGTCTCCCTCCCATCCCGCTCTCTCCATTCCCCTCTCCCTCCCTCTCTCTCCCATCCCCGTTCTCCTTCACCCTCTTCCCGTTCCCCTCCCCCTTCTCTCACCTTCTCTCTCCCCTCACGGCAGGAGAGACTTCTACAAGATCCTGGGAGTGTCCCGCGGCGCCTCCATCAAGGACATCAAGAAGGCCTATCGGAAACTGGCGCTGCAGCTCCATCCCGACAGGAACCCCGACGACCCCCGGGCGCAGGAGAAGTTCCAGGATCTGGGCGCTGCCTACGAGGTGAGGCCGGGAGCCGGGAATGTCCTCCCTGGTCTGGGAAAGGTGGATGGGCCTCGTAGTAAAACAGGCTGGAGCTTGGCCATTGAGACTCGTGAGGATTGGTCCTGTAGCATTCAGGGGATGGGAAGGGAGGTTTGTAGGGAATGTGGAGGTTTTTCTGTAAGGTGCAGCTAGAATCCATCCTTCCCTTGTTACCATGTGAAATTCCATCTTCCCCCTGTTAATACATTGAATTCCATCCTACACCTTGTATTATCACAGAATCCCAGGATGGTTTAAGGTCTTAAAAGGAAGGTTTAAGGAAGGGACTTAAAGATGATCTCATTCCATCCCTTTGCTATGGGCAGGGACACCTTCCATATCAAATCCTCTTCCTTCCTTCTTCTTCTCATCAATTTCCATCCTCCCCCTGTTACTACACCAAATTCCATCCTGCCCCTTTTAATACATCCAATTCCAGATACTCTTCCAGATGAAAAACAAAGATCCAGAGCATACCAGGTTGCTTGGAGAGCTGCTCCTGCCAGAGGGCAATCCAGCACCTCAGCTCTCTCAGCCAGGAGGAAGCCAAGGCACCTGCTTAAAGCTCTTTGGAATTTATCCCCAGTTCCTCAAGGGAGACGTGGAGGTGCAGCAGCTCCAAGTGTGTGCAGGGCCTGGCTGGGATTAGTCTGAGCTCATGGGAGGTGAAAGGTGCTGTCCTTGGGTTTAGAGGATATTAAGTGAGAAAAGTAATTGCGGGCCACAGGAGGATTCCTGTTATTCCATGATGATGTTGTGGCATGCAAATGATCCCTCACACTAATAGCACAGTGTGTTAAATAAATCAAAATAGGTTATTGCATTGCCCAAAGGTGTGAAGTCAAAGCCTGCTTTCCTTGGCTGTACATACACAGTGATGGAATGCAGGTTGTTTCCTCCATGTTTTCTGTCCTTTTTGTCCTCCTTCTGTCACTGTTGTCCTCCATCTGCTTCTGCTCCCCCCTGTGCAGCTGAGAGACCCAGAGGAAGATGGTGCTGAAAAATTCCATCAGCAAGAATTCCTAGCAGTGACTTGCTCCTAGGGTGGGAGGTTGGGGTCCCTTGGGAAAAATCCAGCAGCAGGGGAAAGGGTTTGTAGCCTGGCTCCTGCTTCCATCCCTGGTGCTCCTCTGATATGCAAATATTCCTCAAACGAGGAGGTGAGAGAACCAGCTGGCATTGATTTCTCTGTGATGAGAAAGAAAACCATTCACTTTAGTTTTGTCTCAGAGCTGGGACCTCTTTTTAGTTCAGACTTAAATAAACTGGTTTAATTATCACAAGGAAAATGAATATAAAGACATTTTTTGTGGATAAAAGTGATTCCCTGTCGTTTGCAGCACCTCAGGACTGGTGCATGTGGGAGCTGTGAGCTTGGTGCTGCTTCTGTGAGCTGGGATCTTGTTGGCACTTTCTGCTGGCAGAGGATTTCTCTGCCTCTTCCTCGAGTTCCAGTTGATTTAAGTGTTTGCCAGCTGTTGAGATTATTCTTTCTATTTAAAATCTGAAGGAAAAAATGTTTGTAAAATCAAATCAGAAACCCAGTGTTGAGGTGTGTGAGGTTTGGAGGAAGCTTTGCAAGGCCTTTATCTGTGTTTAGCCAGGACAGCTTGGAAATCCTTCTGCTGAATTAGCTGTGGGATACACTGAGTTGATTTCGGTTTTTTGGGCAACCAGAATTGGTTGTCCCTTATAAATCAGAATTTTCCTCACCACAGAGCTTCTGTTAACAGTATTGCTGCCTAGAATCTGGGTAGCTGATTATGGCAAAGCTTTCCCAAAAAAATTGAGGGAAAAGTAGGTTAGTGGTTAGTGGACTTGCTCAGTCTCTTCATTATCACGGGCTCAGTGATTCCAGCCTGGAGCTGTGTGGTCTGTATTCAGCTGTTTCAATTAGGAAGGAGACTGATCCCAGGAGAGGGAGCTGAGACTCTTCTACAAAGAGTCATGAGTCTCAGGATGGATTTGGGAGGAGTTTCCATGGGAATCTCAAGTGCAGAGGGAGGACTGAGCCCTTACCTGCTGGGTGAAAGTAGTGAAGTCACCACTGATGTTTTCCCTGTTGCTAGCATTTATCAGTGGCTGTAATTCCACAGAATCTCAGGATGGTTTGAGTTGGGAGGGACCTTAATCATCCAGTCCCACCCCCTGCCCTGGGCAGGGACACTTCCCACTGTCCCAGGTTGCTCCAAGCTCTGTCTGACCTGGCCTTGGACATTTCCAGGGATGGGGCAGCCACAGCTTCTCCAAACACCTCAAATTCAGCTGGTTTTCATCTTTTAGCAGTTTCTCCACCTGTTGAGTTGCTTCTCCATCTGTTCCCACTCCTGTACAGCCTTCTGGAGGCCATCCTGCCAACTCTGGCTTTTTCCAAATATGATCAATGGGGGAGGAGGAGCAAGGAAGATTAAATGTGACCAGAGACTTCTGGATCTCTGAGGAAGGAAAGAGCAAAGGTCAAAACTTTGGGAATAGAACTGATGCTTAAGTGCTAAAAGTCATGGCTGAGACATAGAAATGGTGGTATGTGATTATTTGTCTCAGCATGTCCTACTTTGTAGGATTTGAGTTATTCCTTCTGATTCCTTTTCAATATTTAAGATAAACTCAATGTTTATGTTTTCCAGGTTCTTCTGTTTTTTCAATGAACAAAATGTGCTTGTCATGGGCTTAATTTTCTAGACAGCACAGCAAGCAGGGCTCCTCTAGTGTCCCCAGTGAAAAGTGCTGGGGACCCTCAGAGCCTTGTCCAGCACCTCCCCTCAGCTCCAGATGAGCCTCTCCTACACCCCTGCCTTTTCCAGGTGCTGTCAGACGAGGAGAAGAGGAAGCAGTATGATGCCTATGGAGAGGAGGGCCTGAAGGATGGGCACCAGAGCTCCCACGGAGACATCTTCTCCCAGTAAGGAGCTTTAACCCCTTTGGGCTGTCCTGCAGCTGCTGCTCTGATTCTGTCATGCTCAAGCACCTGGCCCAGGGTCACTGATGTGTGAGCTGAGAATTTGAAGAAATATATTTACAGTGGATATCCCACATGCAATTTCCAATTTTGGTGTGCCCCACTCCTTGCTGCAAGCAGGAACCAATAGAGACTTCCCACATGGGCACTTTTGGGCACTGTGGGTGATTTTTCAGGTGCAGCACCTGCTTCAAATGTGGAAACTTTCTCAGGTTATCTCTGTGTGATTGGGGTTGAACATGTTGTCACACATCACTTTGGGGACACTTTTCCTTCTGCAAAGCAATGCTGTTGTTGTACAGTACCTGTAGAATTTGGAGCATTTAAAACCAAAGACATTTGCACATTGCTTGGACAGAACCTGATTTTCTGTTAAATTTCTTAAAATAATTCCAGAAATTGCTCAGCTCCTGTAATCCTGGGTGAGGACTTGCACTGCTGCTCTGCTCTGTTCTGAGGGACAATATGCAGTGTTCCCAGGGAGTTTTCCTCATCCCTCTTGCAGTGACTTGCTGTGCTCCTCAGAGAGATCGGATTTCAAGTGTTCTGCTCTAAATTTTATTTTCTTTAGTGCAGAAAACTCTTCCAAAGTGGCTGCTTTATTTGAAGGCTTTAGTTGTGTTCTGCAGGAGCAAAAAGAGGGTCCTGGGTTTACTCTGGAGCTTTAGGACTGCGAGGAGGCTGGTTTTTAGTGGAGTAGAAGCATTTGCCCAGAATTCCTTCCTGACCTAATCAATGTGCTTGACTCCAGCTTCTTTGGGGACTTTGGATTCATGTTTGGAGGAAACCCTCGCCAGCAAGACAGGAATATTCCCCGAGGAAGTGACATCATCGTGGACCTGGAGGTCACATTGGAGGAGGTGTATTCAGGAAACTTCGTAGAAGTAAGTTTACTTGTCTCAGTGTTTGCAGGTGTTCCCAGGTTTGAGGTGCCTGGCCAGAGCTCAGACTATCTTCTCCCAAAAATTAGAGCTGAAATAGATGCTCCTTTTCTGTGTCTGGCAGTGGAGAATGTTGTGCTGCTATTTCCTGTAGTTTACTGGAGAAACCACACATTTATTCAGCTTTTGTATCTGGCAGTGTCTCCATGAAGTGTGATAATACTGATTTGTTAGCTGTCAGTCGCCAGCTCAGCTTGATTAGTGCAGCAGCGTAGTTGGAAGAGGTGTAAATTGTTCCTCTGTAGAATTTAGGGATATTTGAGGAGCCGTTCATAAGCTTTAAATTCACTTTGCAATTGTTGCAAAAAAATATTGAGGATTTTTCAGTCTCCTATGGCCAAACGTGTCGCTGCAAGTTTCCAGATTATATAACTGAGAAAAGCATGTGGAAAATTATTATCTTCTTTTAAGCAAGCTGTGTCTCTGGTGCTAACAGTCCCTTCTGTCTGCCTGTTGGCTTTCCAGTGGTTGATTTTGTGCTGTGGCTGTTGGGGCAACTCCAGATAATTTCCCTGTTGTGTGGGACAAGGAAGCGTCATAACCGAAGCGTGGGGTGTTCCATCCTAGTGTTTGTTACCTTTCCTGTGTGGAAAAGGGTGGAAAGGAAAGAGAATGGCAATGGTGATGTCAGAGAGAGCTTTTCTGGTGTTTAACATGTGATCACAAGGTGAAAACACTCAGTGTTCTGCTGAGGCCACATTTGGAACTATTGTGGCAGCACCACACAGCAACGTGTCCCTGCCCGTGGCGTGGGGCTGGAATTAGGTGATCTTTAAAGTCCCTTCCAAACCAAACCATTCTCTGTTCAGAGAAATCCAGGCCCTTGTGGAGACCCAGGAAAGCTGACATCAACCTCTCCCTCTTCCCTGCAGGTTGTCAGGAACAAGCCAGTGGCAAGACAGGCACCTGGCAAACGGAAATGCAACTGCAGGCAGGAGATGAGAACCACCCAGCTGGGGCCTGGGCGCTTCCAGATGACTCAGGAAGTTGTTTGTGATGAATGTCCCAACGTCAAGTGAGTTTCGTGCTCTTTTCTGCTCTACAAAATCATAAATTCCGTGATTTTATGTAGTGATACAGCGATTGTTATTCCAAAACCCACCGCTAGGTGGGGGAACGCACCTGTATTCTCAGGAAGGACTAGGGACTTTGGGAAGGCTTAACACCGGGTTCTCATTTCCACGGAGCCACTCTTTATCTGTTGGACGTAGAGCTTCCCAGTTTCCTCTTCCAGCCTTTTATTCCTTGCACAGTCACACTGCAGTGGAAGTTCCACAGCCAAATCTGAACGGGAAGCACACAGCTGGGAACAACTGGATGTGGAATGCCATGATGCAGTCACACACTCTGATGCTGACTGTGTATTTGAGAGCTTTCAACATCACCTTCTCTACTTCCTGAGTCTCAGCTCACCAGAAAGGCAGCTCTGACCCTCCAGGTCTAGATGTGAGCAAGGAAAGCATGTGTGAGCTTATGGGGGTGTTCTCCTTACCCCAGTGACACAAATTAGAAGTTGAGATGAAGTTGGAATAAATAAATAAAGTTGGTTTTCCTGTTTTCAGGCTGGTGAATGAGGAGAGGACGCTGGAAGTGGAGATAGAGCCAGGGGTGAGGGATGGCATGGAGTATCCCTTCATTGGGGAAGGTGAGTGTGTGCTCAGCTCTGAGCTGCTCCTCCTCCATGGTTCCCTGGCATTGGCAGTGCCCAGGCCCCCCATGTGGTTGGAAGTGCTGTGTCCTCTGCATGTGCTGGAAGCCAGGAGCATGTTCCTAAGTCTGGAAAACACAGTTCCACTCCCTTAGCTGCGAGTGGGGACATGAACAAAACCAGCTCTAAATCTGATGTTTTGCATAGCACATAGCACTTGCCCCAGGCTTGAGCCTGTGAAGGGATCCCCTCTGCCCTTCACTGACTAAAGGACATCATTAACATGCAGACAGGTCTCCCAGAACAGCAGAGGTGTGGCCTTGCTGAAGCAACAGTCAGAAAGCCCTAAGCTCTTTAGGATGTTTAAGCAGAATTTTGGTCATCTTAAGATTGATTAGTTGCTTTTTTTTCCTTTGACTTGTGAACTGCAAGTCTGTAATATCTTGCTTGTGTCTCCACTTGCTCCTAACTATTTCCTTTAAACAAAGCTTTTCTTTCTCCCCCACAGGTGAGCCCCATGTGGATGGGGAGCCAGGAGATTTGCGCTTCCGAATAAAAGTTCTGAAGTAAGTCTGGCCTAGTTGGGCTCTTGCTTGCCCAGATGGAGTTTGTCCTTCAGCAGGGCAGGTGCAGGTCTGGCACTCAGGGCTGTGCAGGATGCTCTGCCCTCGTGGCGCTGGAGGAGCCAGACTTGGTGCTGTTAAAAGTGGAATTTTCAAAGTATCTTAATTTTTTTGGCTTGAATTCACCATATGTGATTCAGAATAGATATCTCCTTTTTCCTAGCACACAATCTCACTATTGTGAGGAAATGCACCACTAAGAAAATTGCTGTGAGTCAGGACTTCTTGCCACACCTCACCACTCAGTGCCCTAGAAATAGAAAGGACACTTATCAGTGCATATCTTACACAGGAAAATGAGGCTAAATTTGATTCATTCCTCACTTCCCCTCCTATTTATGATTTCTCCAAACTCCCAAATAGAAGGAAAGAAGCTCAAGGACCTCTTTCCCCACTGGGGAAGGAGAAAAGCTCAATGGCTCTTATTTCCACAGGCACCCAGTGTTTGAAAGGAGAGGAGATGACTTGTACACAAACGTGACAATCTCGCTGGTCGAGGCACTGACAGGCTTTGAGATGGATATTGCCCACTTGGATGGGCACAAGGTGAGGCCCAGGGTGTTGTGTGCATCCCAAGTTCACATGCAGCTCCCTGCTGAGGGTTGGCTGGCTCAGGGTCTGGTTATCTACAGTATTCCCTCTGTTGGAGCATTCCAGGCCAATTCCCATGGAGCCAAAATGGGCTCTCTATGAGGGGTGCACAGTGTGTGCTTCACTTCTAGGCTGTCCCAGCAGTTGGTGGTGTTAGTTCTGGCATGTGTCCAGTAAAACTGCCTGGACCCATCAAATATCTCTGGTTTTGGCAAGGAATCAATGACAGTTGGAGCTTTCCAGTGGGTTGGAAAGAGTGTTGGAGTGCTGGGGTGCACACACAGAACATGGACTGCCCAGGGAGGTGGTGGAGTTGCCATCCCTGGAGGTGTCCAAGGAACATCTGGATGTTCCCTCAGTGCTCTGTTCTGGTAGACAAGGTGGGGATCAGTCATGGCTTGGACTCAACTGTCTTGGAAGTCTTTCCCAACCTCAGTGATCTTGGGATCCTGATCCTGTCACACTAATAGTGTTCTAAAATTCCTTTTCTCACCAGGTTCACATTGTGCGGGATAAAACCACAAAACCCGGCGCCAAGCTGTGGAAGAAGGGAGAAGGTCTTCCAAACTTTGATAACAACAACATCAAAGGCTCCCTAATAATCACCTTCGATGTGGAGTTCCCCAAGGAGCAGCTGACGCCCGAGCAGCGGGAAGGTGAGTGTCCAGAGCCCTGAACCTGACCCTGGTACAGCTCATGCAGGGGCTGGAGCAGTCAGGAGGGGCTGTGTGTCCCTGTGCCCCTTGTCCAACAACACCGTTGGCTCACAGCCTGTGATTAACTCCCACTTCCCTTGGAAGCGAGGAAGCTTGGCTGCTGCGGTTGTGGCTGAGGTTGGCATGTGCTGCTGCTGGAATGCAGCTCTTGGCAAAGTTTGCAGGTGCTTTGTTTTGGTGCTGCCTGTCTGTCTGACCCCACAGCCTTGCTGGGCTCAGCCTCTGTCTGCTTTGCCTCGGCTGGAATGGGATCACAAAGGGTTTTCCAGCCCCTGTTGCTACTTTCTTGGAGGCAAGACTTGTGGAAATCCTTCTGCTGCCGAGGGTAAGGAATGTCACACTGTGTCAGGAGAAGGGTTGTTCCTCCCCACAGCTCCTTCCACCCTGCTCCCTCTAGGACAGATCTGCTGCTCAGCTTGAGTGCTCAAATGGAAACCTGATGAGTCATGTAGGAATCGTGAAATTGCCAGGAGGCAATTTAGGAGTATAGGATCCTTAAATCCTATACTCCTAGCAGGGAATTCTTTGCTCCAGCAGCCTCTGTGGTTCTACTGCTCCATGTCAGAGTAGGAATCAAGGGCCTCGTCCTCTGCCAAGAGGCCAAAGATATTCCTGGCGTGTACTAGTGCAGCTCTTCAGGAAATCCCCATCCCCAGAACTTCTTCCAGCGCTTCTCCTGAAGTGGATTCACTTCTTTTAGTGGATTCCCTGGACTCCTCAAGTTTGTAGTAGGAAGTCAAGCCCTGGGTGGGCTTTATTCCACCCTTGGCACTTGCTGCTGCCTAGGCCACACTGTGCCAGCTGCCCTGTGCAGCCCAGTTGGTGGCTGCAGCTCCGGATGTGCTGAGGCTCCTCCAGCAGCTGTGTGGGCTGGGAGGTCTGTACCTCTGGGCTGGGCTTAGGGTGATCCTGGTTCATGGTTTTATCCCTGGGCTTTCCCTCTTGTTCCAAGAATGCTGTGCAGGGCACAATGACCACATCACTGTGGAGTCTCAGTCCAGGCTCTGCTGCCCTTCCAGAAGCTTCACCAGGCACCAGCAGCTCTGAAGCAGACGTGAGGTTATTCCAGCTGTTGCTCTTGGCAGTTTAGAGGACACTGGGCAAGCAGCAGTGACAGAAGCTTTCACGTTTTTGACAGAATTGTTCACACCTACGGATATCCGGGAACAGAGAGATGATGGCACTGCCATGGATGTGTTCAGGCACAGGGCCTTGGGTGTTTCTCTCCCTCCTACAGCAATTGCACATTTTCCAGGGGAAGGTGACTGGGTAGGCAGTCAGATGCCTTTCTGTGTGCTGGGTATCTCCAAATATCTGTGATTTCAGGAGTTTTATGAGGGAATAGGTCTATCCCTGTGTGTAGAAGCAGTTCAGTGTACACATTCAATGGAAAACTGTAGGCTTCAGAATTCAAAACATCCTTTTTTTCCTTATTGTTGGCAGTGGTCCTCATTTCTTATCTTCTGACCACATGTCTGGCTCCTGGAGCTGTCAGAAGATACTCTGGCTCCAAGAGCACTACCCCAAGCTTTGGAGTCACAGAAATAATATCCCTACTTTCCTGCAGTGGGTGTTGATCACTTCATCAGAGCTGCTCTCCCTCTGTCACGCTGGACACGGAAGGAGGACGCTGGACACGCTCTGTCACCCAAGGCAAAAAGGGGGAGAGCTTTATTTACAGTTTCTACATTTTATAGACTCTCTAAAATGAGAGTGGATTGGAGGATAACATCCCTCCTCTGAATCACATTGGCTAATTGAACAGTCCGTCAATTTATTCCTCCTCCAAGAAGGAATGTGAAAAACACATAGTGTTTTGAGAAAAGTGTGGGAATTCTGACTCCAAATATGTAAATATCAAAAGGCTTTTGAAAATCAGGGCAACATCCCTCTGTGCTGTAACCTGTCACTTCTTGTTGGTATCAGCGACATTTCAAAGGAAAAATTGACTTCAGGCTCCAGTAAAAAGTGCCTGGAGCACAGTAGCACAAATTGTTAGGATTCCTGGTTGGAATTCCTGATTAAACCTCGGGTATGTGTTGAAATATCCTGTGCACTCCTGAGGGTGTTCTTCAGGCCAGCAGGCTGCTGCCAGAGGTGTGGGAACTGCTGGGAAGTGAGGTGTGGGATGATGCTAATCCCAGTTTTTTCAGAGTTCCTAGAGCACACCTTTCTCCAGCTACAGCCTTCCTTTTTAGAACCATACATCCAGGGGCCACATCCTCTCACCCACCAGCCGGGAAGTGACTTCCTCTGGATGTAGGAGAGGAAGTGAATTTGCCTTTGAGAATGACCTGTTCCTAATAATGAGCAGCTCCTGGACAGGGATTCACTTTGTCCTGGTGTTCCTGAATAGAGTTCAGGAATCTCTGGCCATCAGGCAAGGAGCATGAGAAGTTCTTGCCTGGCAGAGAGACATCCTGCTTCCAGTTACTACTTCCAGGACAGTTTTCCAGTATTTTAACATAGCTACTGTGACCCTTATGCATCCCATCACTGGTTTTCAAGGACAGTGGAGTGTGTAACCAGAAAGGTATAAGGATAGACAAGCAGGACAAGGGTTGCAGGGAGACAAACTGGTTTTTAGCAGGATTTCCTGAAGGATTTGCGTGCCTGAAAGGTTGGAATTTCGTTCTGTACACGTAAATTGGTTGGTTTCATTACTGATAGTCAATCTAAACCTCCCCTGGAGCAACTTGAGGCCATTTCCTCTCATCCTGTCTCTTGTTCCCCTGAGCAGAGTCTGACCCCCACCTGGTTGCCCCCTCCTGTCAGGGAGTTGTGCAGAGCCAGAAGGTTCCCCCTGAGCCTCCTTTTCTCCAGACTGAGCCCCTTTCCCAGCTCCCTCAGCCTTTCCTAGTGCTCCAGCCCCTTCCCCAGTTCCATTCCCTTCCGTGGACACACTTCAGCCCTCAATGTCCTTCTTTTAGTTATTTGAAGGCCACCCACAGTGTTGGGAGTTTCCCTGTGTTTTGAGTCCTGTTTTGGGCTCAGTGGTTTTTCAGGCTGCTCTGAGCTGTGTCCTGAGGGGCTCCAGGACAGCGAGTGACCAGGCTGAGTTAATCAGAGGGGACTCCCTCTCTAATCTCTGGAAAAACAGTGACACATCCACCCTTGCCACTCTGCTTCCTCTGCTCCGCGTGGACTTGCCCTTTAAGCAGCAGTGGAGACCTGCCAGCCCTTCCCTATCCTGCCGACCCCAGGAGATGAGCTATTATGGATTGAAAGGCTGACTCACTCTTTTAGCCTGTTTGGTAAGAATTTGATACCGACAGATCCTTGAACTGCCAGTTCCTTGGAATGTCTCATGTATTCAGGAATGGGGAGGAAGCGTTGGAAAAGTCATCCCGACGTCTTTGCTGTGCTCTGCAAAGTGTGACACTCTCCCTTGCCTTGCAGGTCTCAAGCAGCTGTTGAAGCAAGGATCAGTGCAGAAGGTCTACAATGGATTGCAGGGATATTGATGTGTGGAAAAATTGGACTTCCCTGGAAATGCAAAGTCAGATTTGTTTGCGATCTTTTCTCCTGCCCACTGTAGAAGGGGGAAGAGGGAGGGGGGCAATGGTTGAGGTTTAGCCCATCTTTGGTTTGTAAATTATGGAAGTGCTCAGAGTTTGGGGAAATACCTTTTCAGGACATAACTGGTGCTGCCTATCATGTTCCACATCCTGGAACAACAGAGATTCCTTAAGCAGGAAAACATAGGTGGGAAAAGGAGTTTTAAATTCCACACAGATTGGAATTTCTGGTTTTTAAATATATTTTGATGTGACTTTTCTTGGCCATCTCAACGTATTTTCATAGCTGCTCCTGCTTTTTACGTCCTTTGTGTAAATTTCTTCCAAATTCCTGTTGTTTTGGGGTGATATTTTTAATCCCAGGCCTTCCTCCCCTTCCCCTCTGAGTCCAGAGTGTGGTATTGGTTCAGAGTCTGGTTTTGGGGCAGGAACACTGGTGCTGTTGGGAGTGCACTGGGCTGTGTTAGGCCCCTCAGCTGATTGGAAAAAGAGTCTCTCAAGGCCTTTGTGGGCTCTCTTAGCTACCAAGTCCCAAAAGACACGGCTTGGTTAGAAATTTGAAGTTGCACCAGCTTAGCAAAGACTCCTTGGTCATGGTGGAATTTGGGAATGGCTCCTCATGGCCTTGGTTGTCCCTCATTGCCCCCCACATGGAATCAGTCTGGAAAAGCTCCCTCCCCTCCTGCGCTCTGTCCTCCGTGAGGACGGGTGAGGCTGATGGGAATAAAGTGTTTGTTGGAGTTGGAACGGCAAAATCTCCCTGGTGATGTGTTTCTGGGACAGACCTGGGCTTCCCTGTGCCAGGCAGCAGCAGAAATCATGGAATCAGTAAGGCTGGAAAAGCCCTCTGAGGTCAAGTCCAACTGTTCTCCCAGCACTGCCAAGGCCACCACTGCCCCATGTCCCCAAGTGCCACATCCACACGTCTGTTAAATCCCTCCAGGGATGGGAACTCCACCACTGCCCTGGGCAGCTCTGCCAGTGCTTCACCACTCTTTTAGGGAAGGAATTTTCTGTCATATCCAATCCAAACCTCCCCTGGAGCAACTTGAGGCCATTTTGTCTTGTCCTGTCACTTGTTCCCTGGAAGAAGAGCCCAATGCCACCTGGCTCCACACTCCTTCTAGTTCCTTCAGGGATCTTGGGGGCTGGAAAGTGAGATCCTTCCAGCTTCTCCCTACCCCATTCCCTATTTGGGAAGTAGGTGGGCTGTGGTTTGCCTACAGGGAGGTGTTTGCTGGGCAGAACCTCGAGGTGGTTTTGTTTTCAGTTTATTCCCTGTTTTCCTTCCTTGGGAGCAGGAAGCAGCTTAGGGTGGGCACAGCCCCTATGTCCATACTGCCCTCGGTCCAGCAAGTCCCACCCACCCCTACAGCTCCAGTGGGAGTGACGCAGGGGAAGCAGCAGCCCCAGGAAGATTTCCTGTTGGATCCTGTGTACATTGGCCTTGGCAGAGCACAGCAGGAGCTCCGGGAGCAGCTGAGACGAACCCGCAGTGCCAAACCCTTGGTCTCTGCTTCTCCTCAGAATCCATAAGGGTAATGTGGTAATCCCAGCTGAGGCTGCTTCCTCTCCCCATGATGCCTAGTCTTTTCCAGGTGCTGCCTCTGCTCCCTCTTGGTTCAAGTTTCTAGGAAGCCTCAGATTACCAACAAATTCTTTCCCATATCCCTGTGCATGGGGCTGTTTCCTGTTACTCCAGCCCCTTGCAACCCTGCTCACCTGTAGCAATAAACCCAAAAAGCCAGGATTTCACCCCTGAGCTCCAAGTTCTCCCCCAGGGGAAGGTGTAACCTCTCCTACTTGCACCCCAGTAGCAGCCAGCAGGTTTATTTTGGGCCTGAGTCCTTGTTCCCACTGCTGCTTTTCCTTTCCCTGCTAATTCCTTTCCTTCCTGTGGTTTGTTTTTATTGCATTGTGGGGCCAGACTCTTTGGAAAACACAACAATGGCTGCAGAGCCCTGGCTTGCACACCAGCAAGGAGAAAAACAGGAAAAAAGCCCCAAATTCCAACCAAGAATCCCTGCTTCCTTCCACCCTTTTCCCCCACTGTGGGGTGTATTCAGAGCCAGCATCCAACGCCTTTCCCACCTCCAGACAAAGCTTCCAGGGCTTCCATGCTTTTGCCCAGCAGCAACAGCTGTGCTTGCTCACATTTCCAGTGGTTTTGGTTCTGGCCCACCCACAGTGTGCTTTTTTTAGGATCATGGAATATTTGTTCTCCAAGGACTGGGGGTGCGAAGGGTGCTCTGTGTCCGTGACACCCTCTGTCCTCTTCTCCAGTGATGTGGAGCTGGTGGGAGCGAGAGTCATGGCACACATGGACTCCTTTATCCAGAGAAATGCTTCTCACAAGGTTTAGGTGTTCACATCTTGGTCTGGCACCAAACAAGGATCCTGGCTGAACCTCCAGGCTGGGAATTCTGTAGTGCACAGCTTGAATTTTCAGTCCTTTCAAAGCAACGCCATTCCCAAACTGGAACAAATAAACACAAATTTCCTGGGCTTCTTTTAACCTAAACCCTTGGAATGGTGAGGATTGTGAGGGTTCAGCTGAAGGCATGTTGTTCATTTCTGGGAAAACGCTTTTCCTCGGAATGCACTCCCAGAAGTCCATGCTGCTTTGGGAAGGCCTGGCTGAAATGGGGTCCTGGTTTATTCCTGCAGGGAATGGTTTTCAGCACCTGGAGGGGCTGCGTGTGCTCCTTCAGAGCCTCACCACAGGCTGGCTTTTAGATGTCATCACCTCCATCAGCGCTGTCTTCCCACCCTTTGGCTGGATCCCTCCCATCCCAGGGGAGGGGAAGGAGCAGATGGGATGAGGATTCCAGAGCAGGTTGATGATGGCAGGGAGTACAGGGAGTACAGGGCTCAGATCCACGTTTCCATCATGCCCTGCAGCCTTGTCCATGCCTTCTGTCCCTTCACAGCCTGGGCTGGCTGCACCTAGAGCCACATTCCCGGTCCCACATGGATGGTGATGTCTTGGGGCTGCTCCAAGGAGTTTCAGCCCTTGGTGTGGGGGTCTTGGGAGAAGGGCTTTGCTCCCAATGGCTTCAGTCACACCAAAGGCTGCTCCCAACTCTGGGAAGTGGGTGAAAGCATTCCCAAACAGCCATTTTTTCCAGGGAGACTTCTCTGAAAGCATAGTGCAAGCAAGCTTGGGTTTTTCCAAAGGAAAATCTTGTTTTTTCAAGTCTTTATCTCTCTCTGAACCTTTCTGCCCCAGGGCTGGGCAGTGGGGGAAGAAGGGAGAAGGGGCTGGTGCCAGGAGAAGTTTGCTTTGAGGACACGTGGGTTTGGAGTGGGAGCCTCCAGCCAGGAAGGGTAGGTGAAGCGATGATTCCTCGCTGGAATCCTTGCTGTGATTCCCAGCTAGGAGCCCCCATCCCTCCTCGCCTGCATTGCGGGAGCTGGTGGAGCAGCCTGGCTTGCTCCGGAGCGGTCCCCGGGGAGAGGGCAGCCCTCGGGGGCAGGGCAGAGGTGTGGGATGGGTGGTACCCGCTGCCTTCATCCCGCCCGCCACGTATCCCCGCTCCTGGCTAGCAGCCAGCTCTCTCCTCATGTTTCCTCCGGCTGACCTGGGAGGTGAGCGGGAAGGGAAGAGGGCAGCGCTGGGCACCGTCTGCCCTGCGAGGAGGGAGTGGCCAGCACGGCCCTTCCCTGTGCTGGGAGGCTTTTCCAGGGAGCTCTTTCCAGGCTCGCTTCCATGTGGGAGCAGGAGGCTGCTAGGAAGCAGATCCCCTCACCCCAGTGCAGCCCCTGGGGCTAACAAGAGTGTCCCAAAGTCAAGAATTAAAACATCTGTGGCTGTGACCTCTGAGAATTTGGAAGGATGGGGTTTGTTTAGTCCTGAAAAGCCACAATGACACTAGTGCCGGCTCCGAGTGCGTAAGAGGTGTTTACAGGGATAATCCCGCTTCCTTCCAGATGGATCCCATCAGCCCCACTTTTTTCCCTCTCCCACCCCAGCAGGCGCCTGACCCCATCACTGGTTTTGGGCAGCTCCTGGAGCCATCCAGACCTTTGTCCTGAGGCACAACAGCTCCCAAAGGACAAGGATGGAGAGGGGCCTTGCAGAGGGAGCTGACTCCCAAAAGGAAACGGGGTGACCTGCCTATCCCATCCAAGTTCCCCATGGGATGGGGCGAAGGAAAGAGCTTGTTCCTGGCACATGGGCATTGCCTTACTGGAGCAAGGATCAAGGCTTGGGCCTCTTATCTGAGCCCTTATCCAGGACAGTGACCGCAGAGTGGGCTGATGGAAACCATGCGTGGAAAACAAAGCCTTGCCCAGCAATCCCTGCAGATAACAGGGATGGGTCATACAGAATCCAAAAGTCCTCCAAGGAGAAAATTGAAACCACTCCTCACTGATGGAATATGCACTGGTGCCTGTCCCGAGCTGTGATCCTTAGGGGAAGAATGGCCAAATTTGGGAGAGGATGAGCCATGCATGTGGCTGCTGGCTGCCAGGAAGCTGGTCTGTGTTGGAGTGGTGATGGAACAGGAGCCCAGCTCCCGGTTCTGAGGCAGCCGAGCCACTGTCCCCAGCTGCCACACACAGCCAGGCCTCAGTGGCCCTGCCGTGAGGCACTTGAGGGTTTTGGGGTGAGGAAGAGAAATGTTGGGGCAACAAATAGTGATGTTTGGGGTGAGGAGGAGAAACTTGGGGCCTACAATGTGTTGGAGGTGGATGCTGCCACCATAACCCCTCTGCTGCTGGCAGGTCGGACACTGATGCTGGTCACCATCAGGGAGCTGCCTTGGGATGGAGGGAACAGGTTTGGGTGCATTGCCCATGGACACCAATGGAGATGAGGCTGTTCCTTGGAGTTCTGCACTTTTGGGGGAGCCCCACTGCCCAGTCCCTTGTGGAAACTCAAGAGCAGCAGCAGAGTCAGCTCCATTCTGGAGCATTCTCCAGACACACTGGGGGACTTGGGGGCAGGGAAAAAGACTTTTCCAGAGCTGCATGAAGTGGAGAAGCTTAGACTTGCTCATAAAAGATGACACACTTCTGGAGAAAAAAGCAAAGCAAGCTCTGCTGTTCCAGGCCTCCCCCCAGTGTCTGCCACCTGGGTCTGCCCTGGGCACCATCCCTGCTCCTCCGCAGCCATGGGGATCCCACAGCATCCACACTCAGGCATCCCAGCCAGGGCAAGGAGCTCCAGCCCAGGGAGAGGGGACTGGGAATGGGAATCATTCCAAGCCTTGGGGACCACAGTGCAACATCTGCAGTTAGCAGAGATGCCTCAAGTCCAAAACTCAAAGCAGAGCTGGGAATGCAGCAGTTTCTCCCAGCTGGAAGGGATTGCATCCCTTTGTGGGCAGCACATGCAGCACGTGTGACCTTCAGCACGGCCCCTTCGGGTGTCCCTGGGTGCCGGTGGCAGGGACACAGAGCACGCAGCCCACAGCACAGCTCCTGCCAAGGGCACTGCTCCAAGGGCCGAGTGATGACGTTCCCGTGCCTCATCCATGTTGTTTTGGATTCTCCAGCCTCTTGGAGCCCGCCAAGGGTGGGGAGCGCCCCTGCCCCAGGAGCCCAGGGGAGGCGGGGGCTGCTCCAGGGGTGGGTGGGGGCCAGGGTGATGAGCTGTGGGCTTTGGAGACCTCCTCCTCCATCCCTCCGTGAGGCCAACCCCTAAGGTCATCTTCGCATCCCTTCTGTCCCTGGTCTCTTTCCCCGTCGTCCCTCTTGCTCACAGGGTGTTTAGAAAGGAAAGAGCTGGAAGCTAATCCAGGAAAGCCTCTCTCCTGTCTGTCCTCAGCCAGCCCCTGGCTCATTCCCAGCCCTTCCTGCCACCAGAGCAGTGGAGATGCGCTGGAGAGCTCAAAATCTCCTTTTGGGTGAAAGGGAAATGTGGCCAAGAGTTTCTTATCTACACAATCAAAGTTTAACCAGTCAAAGTGGAGTTTTTAGTTTGGATTTGGGTTGTGGAGAACTGTCCCCTCACAGCTGTATGTGCTTGACCTCAGCATCTCACACCGAGCGAAGAAATGAAAAACATTGAGAAAATTACTTAAGTGAGTCAAAGCAAAGCTGGGAGAAGGTTGAAATGAGCTCAGGAGGTGCAACACCCTCCTGCAAACACCACCAGCATTTTTCCAGAGACCTGGAAAACATAGCACACAACCCAGGAGCTGGCATAGGGGCTGGCAACACCAACGAGCCCACCCAGTAGCCGTGGTCCAAGATGGATCCACAGCCCCACATCGGTGCTGCCAAGGGGAACAAGAGCAGCCAAAGGTGTGGTGGGAGCTGATGGGTGGTTTTATTACACAAGGTGTGACATCCTCCCCCCATCCCCACTGGAACAGGGATAAATGAGGGTTTTACACCATCCTTTTAACCATTCCATGGCTGCTTCTCCTGCTGCTTTCCCCCACGTCCCTTCCCCCCGCCATTTTTCCATCCATGTCCAGTGTTTCTGTGTGGAGTCTCAGTGCATTGCCCGGCGTGAGGACCGTCCACAGGGCTGCTGGAGGGGTCAGTCCATCTGGGACAGGACTGAGAAGCCACCGGTGTCCTTGGGGAGCAAAGCCTGTGGCACTGGGGACAGGCATCCCTTCTGAGGGATGGGCTTGGTCCCTGCCTCCACAGCAGGGTGATGGATCCAGCCGCTGCCTCCCCAGGGTGATGATGGATCCACAGAGAGTTGCTGGATCCTTGGGAAGATGATGGATCCATCCACTGCCTCCACAGGGAGTTGATGGGTCTGTCCCCTGCCTCCACAGGGTGGTGATGGATGCACGGGAAGATGACAGCTCCATCCCCTGTGTCCATGGGGTGACATGGGACAGCTGCCCAGGCTAGCAGCTCCCTCCCGTGCACAGGAAGATGCCCAGGGCCATACCCAGCAGGACAAGGCTTCCCAGGACCAGCCCCAGGACCAGTGGGGTGCGCGATCGCCCGCTGACTTTTCCTGCAAGAGGTGAGAGGGGCGGAGGTGACGACCGGGCCATGCCACCGTGTCCCTGTCCCCAGCCCCGGCCCCACCACGGACCTGTCCTGGCGCTCTGAGCCTGCAGGATGCTGAAACAGGTGGTGTTGAGGAAATACTGCAGGTCCTGGGTGGTTATGGGGTATTTCATCAGCTGTTCCTGGGCGAAGGCGGCCACCGGGAGGTCGCTGGGCCAGCGCCGCTCCCAGGTGGCGTTGGGGACGTGGAAGCTGAGGAACGCCGTCCTGTTGAGGGTCACCTCGTAGAAGCTCTGGGCCGTGCCATTGGGGTACAGGCGGCAGCCGAGGTGGCAGCACAGGTGCTGGGTGACTGCAGAGACAGAGGGGACAGGGTCACCAGGCTCCCACCCTCGGCACCCCGTGGCTCTCACCAGCAGCAAACCGGGCACTGAGTTTGTACAGCCTGAGCCTCGCACCACCCATCCCACCCGCAGCTTTGCTTCCCCGCAGGCTGAGCATAGCAGTGACTTTTCCAGCGGCCGGGATTATTTTCCCTCCCTTATCTCCACACAGCACAGCTCCGGTTTTACAGAGAGGGAGGTTTTGGGCACAGGGCTGCTCGTGGCTTTCACGGATGGAGCGAGACACCGGGACAGGGACACCGGCAGGGGTGGGACGAGTCATGCCAGAGACCCCGCAGTGACACCAGGCTCCCTAAGGGTACAGGAATGTGGGGCTGGGGCAAAATCGGTTTGGGGGTAACCAAGGAAAGCAAAGGAAAGCACACCCGGGGCAGGAGAAGCAGAGGTGACAGGGCTTGTGGGGCGAAGCGGGCAGGAGCACGAAACCATCGCCAGCGGCGCCCACAGCTCCCACGAGCTGCGGGATGCAGGCAGGGAGCAGGTGGGATGCAGGCAGAGCACAGGCAGGGAGCAGACCGCGTTTCTAAACCTCAGCACCCCGCAGGCTGCAGCCCCTAGCTGCCCTTTTCCTGAGCAGCAGCAACAGGTTGATCATCATCCCGTTCCCAGGCTGTGCTCCGGGTAAGAAATTCCCGGCTCCACAGAAGGGCTCCCTTTGCCCACAGAGAGGCTTTGCACATGCCTGTGTCCCCATCCCTTCGCCCCTCCGTCCCTGGAGAGCCACCCCCGTGCCCTGGCAGCGCGGAAGAGGCTGCCCTGTCCCCTGGGTACCGCTCACATCTGGTGGGTCTCTCCTTGTTGAAGAGCTGCACCAGCTGCCTGAAGTTCCTCAGGTAGGTGATCACCAGCTCCTGCCGCCGGGCCCAGGCGTCCGGAGGCTCCAGCGGGAGCACCTGGGTGACATTATCCTCCTCCAGGAGATGGCTGAGCTGCCCGTTCAGGCTGGCGTTCCCCCGGAATATGGAATTGCCCATGTAGACGCGGGTCAGCTGGAGCATGGTGAAGGCGAGTGGGGCTGCGGGAGACGTGGGACATCACCCACCGCCCCGTCACCCGCCGTGAGCCCCCACGCCAAGCCCAGCGTCCCCAGCCACCGCCGTGTCCCTGCCTTACCCGCCTGCTCCGCCGCGACGCCCAGGGCCCCGCCGAGCAGCAGCAGCCGCAGCATCGTGGTGACGGGCACGGCGCTGGGGACGCGCTGCTGGCCCCGCGGCTGGCCCATGGGATGTTAAGCGGGCCGGGGAGGTGGGGCTGTGGGAGGAGGAGAGCGGGACTCCCGCCAAGTCTCTCCCATTTCCTTAACCCGAGGCACCCGCACCCCTTCCCTGCCGGATATGCCGGGCCCCGCGGCGCCTGAGGATGCAGGATGAGGCTCCAAGCTGCCCCCGGCACAGATGGAATTGGGCGAGCTGCCAGCACCTGACTCAGTTTCCCCATCCTTTGGCTGGGCAGGGCCCTGTCCCACTACCCTGGGGGATGTGGGAGACCAGGGGAACACGGTGATGGGGACCATTCCCTGGGAACGGGGAGTATTGGAGAGAGCAGACTCCCAGCACCGGACTGCACCCACCTGGTGGGGAGAGGGCATCCAGCAACAGGAGCCCCTCCCTGGGAAGGGGTGACACTCTGGGTAGCTGAGCTGGGCAGCAGGGATGAGAAATACATGGCAGGGCTTTCTCCATAAGTTTGTTTTTTAGTTACACCTAAGAGAATTGTAAATTAAAGATTTTAAAATATCAAATTTCTAGTAAAAGCTTCAGCTCATCTCATTGGCAGAGCATGGCACAGCCTGGGGTGGCACATAATGGCATCACACAGCCTGCTATGGCATGGGATATAGTCATGGAATGCTCTGAGTGGGAAGGGACCTGAAAGCCTATCTGGTTCCACTCCCTGCCACGGGCAGGGACACCCAGGTTGCTCCAAGCCCTGTCCAACCTGGCCTTGGACACTTCCAGGGATGGGGCAGCCACAGCTGCTCTGGGCAACCTGTGCCAGGGCCTACCCACCCTCACAGCTGATGATTTCTTCCCAATATCCCATCTAACCCTGCCCTCTGGCAGTTTGAAGCCATTCCCCTGTCAGGGCCCTTGGGAATATTCTCTCTCCAGCTTCCTTGTTGGCTCCTTCAGGTACTGCAAGGCCACACGGAGGTCACCCCAAGGCTTCTCTTCTCCAGGCTGAACAATCCCAGCTCTCCCAGCCTTTCCTCCCAGCAGAGCTGCTCCATCCCCCTGATCATCCTGGTGCCTCCTCTGGACTCTCTCCAGCAGCTCCACGTCCTCCCTGTGCTGGGCCCCAGGGCTGGGGCAGCTCTGCAGGTGGGGTCTCACCTGAGCACAGGGGCAGAGGGGCAGAATCCCAATCCCTTTCCTGCTGCCCACACTGGGGATCAGCTCAGTACAGGGGGCCTTTCTGGGATGGGGCATGGCCAGCCCTCACCACCTGCACCCCCAAGTCCTTCTCCAGGGGCTGCTCCATCTGCTCATCCCCAGCCTGGATTGATCCCAAGGGTTGCCCTGACCCAGGGGCAGCACCAGCACTTGGTGGTGTTAAACCTCATGGGATTCCCATGGGGCACTTCTGGAGCTTGTCCAGGGCCCTCTGGATGGCCTTGTCCTTCAGGAGTGTCACTGCACCCTCAGCCTGGTGTCACCTGCAAACCTGCTGAGGGTGCCCCGAACCCTCTGTCTGTGTCACTGATGCAGATCTTAAATGTCACTGGTGCCAGTACAGACCCCTGGGACACCACTGTCACTGATGGCCACTCTGAGCCTCTGGATGTGACCATGCAGCCAATTCCTTATCCCTCCAACAGTCCATCCATGGAATCCAGCTCTGTCCAATGCAGAGAGAAGGATGTTGGGTGGGATTGTGTCCAGGCTTTAGAGAAATGCGGATAAATGTCATCCATAACCTTTCCCTTGCCCGCTGACAGAGTCACTCCATCAGAGAAGGCTCCTGGTCTGGTAGGACGTGCCCCTGGTGCAGCCATGCTGCCTGTCCCGGTTCACCTCCTGTCCTGCCCCTGCCCCAGCAGAGCTTCCAGGAGGGTCTGTCCCGGGATCTTCCCGGGCACAGAGGGGAGGCCGATGGGTCGGTAGGTGCGCTTTGCAGGCTCCTCCTTTCCACCCTTTTTAAAGATGGGGACAAGGACTCCGGTTTTTTTCAGTCCCTGGGACCTGACCAGACAGCCAGGGCCTTTCAAACATCCTGGAGAGAGGCTGGGCAGCTCCGTCAGCCAATTCCTTCAGGACTCTGGGACGGACCTCACGCAGAATGGCGCGGTCCGGGATGCCGAGGCATGTGCCCACTGTCCGGCACGATATGGCGCATCATATCGCGACACGGCGCGACGTGACACCCCGTCTGTCGCTCCGCGGCGGCGGGCAGGGCGTGTCCCCCCGGTGGGGGCGTGTCCCGGGGCGTGTCCGCGGTCCGTGCGTGTCCTGGGGCGTGTCCCGGGGCGTGTCCGCGGTCCGTGCGTGTCCTGGGGCGTGTCCCGGGGCGTGTCCGCGGTCCGTGCGTGTCCCGGGGCGTGTCGGCGGCGGCGGCGCCGGTGCCGGCAGCGCAGCGATGGCGGCGGCGGAGCTGGAGCGGCTGCGGATGGCGGGGGCCGGGATGGCCATCGCCGTCCTCACCAGCGGCGGCGACGCGCAAGGTGCGCCCGGCGGGGCGGGGGGTTCGGGCCAGGCCCGCGGCCTGCCCGCGTGTCCGTGCCCGCGACCTCCCGGGGCCGGAGTCCGCGGCCCGCGCTCCTCCCCGGGGCGGGCGGATGGGGCCCCCCCTCCCGTGTGCCCCCCGCCCGCGCCGCTTCCCCGTCCCCGTCGGGCCGGCGCCGTGGGAGGGCAGGGGCCCCATGGGGGGAGTCCCACGGAGGGAGTGTCCCTCTCTGTCCCCGTCCCCGCTTCCCCTCCGGGATGAGCAGCTCGCTCCCGGGTAGGTTCTAGTCCACGGCCCCAGTTGTGCACTGAGTTTCCCCGGTCTCAGCCAACGTGGCTCCCCACCCACTCAAGGGGACACCTCAGGGTCACGTAGAGGATCCTATTTGCTGTGGAGTGCAGGGTCCCATGGGGTTCCCCCTTCTCGAAGGGGGTGACCTCAGGGTCATCTATAGGATCCCATCCCCTGTGGGGCGCAAGATCCCATGGGATTACTCCAGCTCATGTATCCTTTTCCAGGCATGAACGCCGCTGTCCGTGCTGTCACCCGCATGGGGATATACGTGGGAGCCAAAGTCTTCCTCATCTATGAGGTTGGGGCTCCCCCCTGCTCCCCGTCATGGTTGGAGGGATCCACCCCTCGTGCCTGGGTACCTTTCACCTCCACTCTCTCTTTCTCCACAGGGCTACGAGGGGCTGGTGGAGGGGGGTGACAACATCAAACAAGCCAACTGGCTCAGCGTCTCCAACATCATCCAGCTGGTGAGGATCACCCTGGGGCCACGGGACCCCTTGATCCCAGCCCCCCAAACGTGTGTGACAAGCCATGTGCCCCGTTCTGTCCCCAGGGCGGGACGGTGATCGGCAGTGCCCGCTGCAAGGCCTTCACCACGCGGGCGGGCCGGCTCCGGGCCGCCCGCAACCTGGTGGAGCATGGCATCACCAACCTGTGCGTCATAGGCGGCGATGGCAGCCTCACCGGCGCCGACATCTTCCGCTCCGAGTGGGCTGGGCTGCTGGAGGAGCTGGTCCGAGATGGTGGGTGAGCCCCTCCCAGCCCCCGGGTGGGTGGATGAAGGCGTTTGAGGGTGGTGAGGTCCGGAGGGTCACCCCACTGCTGTGACCCCAAGGAGGGCTGAGCTGGTGGTGGGGATGGTGGGGACACAAGTGCCTTGAAGTAACCGGTGTGATGGCCATGACCCCCTAGGGCAGATCAGTGAGGAGGTGGCGAGGAAGAACTGCCGCCTGAACATCGTGGGGCTGGTGGGCTCCATCGACAACGACTTCTGTGGCACCGACATGACCATCGGCACCGACTCGGCGCTGCACCGCATCATGGAGGTGGTCGACGCCATCACCACCACGGCACAGAGGTGAGCGGGGCGGGGCTGGGGGCTGCACCGCCCCGGCCATCCCACCCACCCACCTCCTTCTCTTCCCACCCGTGTCCTTGCAGCCACCAGCGGACATTCGTGCTGGAGGTGATGGGTCGCCACTGCGGGTAAGCCCCCGTGGGTGGGGAAGGCCATTGGCCGGACAGGATGTCTGCCACGTGTCGGGGCCAGTGCTGCCACCACCATGTCCCCCCAGGTACCTGGCGCTGGTGTCCGGCTTGGCCTCGGGCGCTGACTGGCTCTTCATCCCTGAATCCCCTCCAGAGGATGGCTGGGAGGACCTCATGTGCGAGAGGCTCGGGGAGGTGAGGGGGGGTTCCTACCATCCCATCCCGTCCCGTTTCCCCCGGGGAGTCCCCGCAGGCTGAGCCCTGCAGCCGGTGCCCGGCCCCCGCGAAGCTTCGGGAGCTGCCGCCATTGTCCCTGTGAACCGGGGCACTCAGCCGAGCACAAATCCAGCCCTTGCGTGCCAGGGGCAGCGCTGGCTTGGGGGCTCGGCCGCCTGTGACCTGAGCCACCCCCGGGGCAGCACGGGTGGGGGGAAGGGGAGGGCGCTCACACATGGCCCAGGGTGAGTTTTGGCTGAGCTGTGGTGGCCATTTGTCCTCTCCTCGTGCCAGACACGCAGCCGGGGCTCGCGGCTCAACATCATCATCATCGCTGAGGGCGCCATCGACCGCAGCGGCAAACCCATCACCTCCAACTACGTGAAGGACGTAAGCGACTGCCCCTGCACCACCCTGGCACCCACAGACACCGGTGGGTCCCCAGCCTGATGTCCCCTCTTCCCCGCAGCTGGTGGTGCAACGCCTGGGCTTCGACACGCGGGTCACCGTCCTTGGCCACGTGCAGCGTGGAGGGACCCCGTCCGCCTTTGACCGCGTGCTGGTAGGTCCAGGGGAGGACACAGAGAGGGGGAACCCCGCTCCTGCCATCCCTCTGCCCAGTGGAAAGGGTTTGCCAGCTGGGGTGAGGCTCAGATGGGTTCAGCCCCACTGTGCTGGGCAGAGCTGTGCACCCATTTCTTCTCATTTACTCCAAATTTCATGGATTTTGAAATAAAACCATCAGCCTTCCAGTGGTGAATCAGCAGCCACATGGTTTCCAAGCCTGTGGGAGCATCCCTGAGCATGCCACCCAGCTGGCAGTGGTGGCCCCAGTGTCACAGGTGCCCCTGTCCCTTTGCAGAGCAGCAAGATGGGGATGGAGGCAGTGATGGCGCTGCTGGAGGCCACGCCGGACACCCCGGCCTGTGTGGTCAGCCTCTCTGGGAACCAGTCGGTGCGGCTGCCACTCATGGAGTGTGTCCAGGTGGTGAGTACCGGGGAATTTGGGTGGGGGTCCCACTTCCCTCCCTGCAAATGTGGGTGTCACAGTGCTGCATCTTTCTCCTGGCCCAAGACAAAGGATGTGCAGAAGGCCATGGATGAGAAGAGATTTGAGGAGGCCATCCAGCTCCGTGGCAGGTGAGGAGCAGAGACCAGGGCTGGGGGAGACATCCGTCTTGGATAGGGGCTTCTCCCTGTGGGGAAGCCATTGGCTCCTGCAGCCAGAAGGGTGTCCCCAGTCACACCCCAGAGGCACTGGGGAGACTCCCCCTTCTACCAGATCTGCCTTGGGGACACATCACCATGTCCTTGCAGGAGCTTTGAGAACAACTGGAACATCTACAAGCTGCTAGCACACCAGAAGCCAGCTCAGGAGAAGGTGAGGGGTGATGGGGAGCAGCAGGGTACACCATCCCCGCCTTGAGGACACGCAGGGATGTGCTGTTCCCATCCTTGTCCCCGCAGAGCCCCTTCAGCATGGCCATTCTGAACGTGGGGGCACCAGCCGCCGGCATGAACGCCGCCGTGCGCTCGGCTGTGCGCATCGGCATCTGCCAGGGACACACCATCTATGTGGTGAGCGACGGCTTCGAGGGCCTGGCCAAGGGACAGGTAAGGGGCACAGGGAGCCTGGGATGTCCTGGAGGATGGGCTTGGGCTTGGGGGAGGGGGGCTCTTGCCACCCCTAACCTGTTGCTGGTGCCCTCAGGTCCGCGAGGTGGGCTGGCACGATGTGGCAGGATGGCTGGGCCGCGGTGGCTCCATGCTGGGCACCAAGCGGTGAGTGCGGCCCTGGGGACAGGGGCATAGGGGAGGGCTGTCCCCACCATCCACACCCCACCATCTGTCCCCCTTCCCCACAGGACCCTGCCCAAGACCTGCATGGAGAAGATTGTGGAGAACGTGCGCAAATTCAACATCCAGGGGCTGCTGGTCATCGGGGGCTTTGAGGTGTGGCGGAATCCTTGGTTCAGTGGGGGCCGTGGTGGCTGTGGGCATCCCAGAGGAATCTTTCTGGGGTGTGGATGTGGCTGCAGAGCCAGCATTTCCCAATCCCTGCTTGCAGGCGTATGAGGGGGTGCTGCAGCTGGTGGAGGCACGTGGGCAGTACGAGGAGCTCTGCATCGTCATGTGCGTCATCCCCGCCACCATCAGCAACAACGTGCCCGGCACCGACTTCAGCCTGGGCTCCGACACGGCCGTCAACGCCGCCATGGAGGTGAGGGACACGGACAGGGACAGCTCACAGGGACACCGCTCTCCACCACCTTCCGTCATGGCCTGGAGTGGCCAGTGACCCGTGCTGGGGAAGCAAAGGTGGCTTTCCCTGGTGTGACCTCCCCTTCTTTGGGCTCAGAGCTGTGACCGCATCAAGCAGTCGGCCTCGGGCACCAAGCGCCGCGTGTTCATCGTGGAGACCATGGGGGGCTACTGCGGGTACCTGTCCACGGTCACCGGCATTGCCGTGGGCGCCGACGCTGCCTACGTCTATGAAGATCCCTTCACTATCCACGACTTAAAGGTGAGCGGGCAGGAGCGGCTCCCTGGCTAAAATGAGAAGGAAAACTGGGGAGGGGAGGGCTCCGGAGGAGGGCAGGAGCTGGAGGATGTGGCCATGCCGTGCAGACCCTGGGCTGATGTCAGAACTGGACGGCTGTGGGATGGCTGCTGGCATCTCGGTGTTCACCTTGCAGGCCAACGTGGAGCACTTGACCGACAAAATGAAGACGGATATCCAGAGAGGGCTGGTGCTGCGGTGAGTTGGGGGCCCTTGGGGACAGTCACTGCAAACCCCAGTCCCGTGGCAGGGAGCAAGGCTGGAGCTGAGCCCTTCCCGTGGTCAGAGAGGGGTCCTGGGCACGGTGAGGTTTGGCACAGTGGGCACGCGCACGGCCGTGGGGACGCTGGGTGCCTCTGCTGCTGTCCCCACCCCAGCCCCAAGGTCCTCCTGGGGACACAGGCCAGGGCTCTGGACCTCAGGGAGAACAAAATAGCACAAAAATGGTGTTATGGGAAACAAAGGGGGACTCCCAGTAAAAGGAGCAGCCCCCCAAGCCCTTTCCTCTGCTCTCCAGCAATGAGAAGTGCCACGAGCACTACACCACCGAGTTCCTCTACAACCTTTACTCCTCTGAGGGCAAAGGCATCTTTGACTGCAGGATCAATGTCCTGGGCCACCTCCAGCAGGTACAGAGGGCAGGGTGACATGGGCCCTGCTGGCCCTGAGAGCTGGGCAAGGCCTGAAATCCCCATTTCTTTGTCCCCAGGGGGGAGCCCCGACCCCCTTTGACCGGAACTACGGGACCAAGCTGGGAGTGAAGGCAGTGCTGTGGATGTCAGAGAAGCTGCAGCAAGTCTACAGCAAGGGTAAGCCGAGGGCTGGGGTTCCCACGGGGGGTGGGGGAGGCTGGTGACTGCTGCTCCAGGCTTCCAGTCTTGGCCCCCAGTGAGGTGGCCAAGGTCAGCAGTGTCCCCCGTCCCAGGGCGTGTGTTTGCCAACTCGGGAGACACTGCCTGTGTGATCGGGCTGCGGAAGAAGGTGGTGGCCTTCAGCCCTGTGACAGAGCTCAAGAAGGTCACGGATTTTGAGTAAGTCCCCATGCCCCAGCGGTTCACCAGCTCACGGGGGAACCTTCCTGGGGTGTCTGCTCTAGAGCTGTGTCCCCATGCACAGGCACAGGCTGCCCCAGGAGCAGTGGTGGCTGAACCTACGGCTGATGCTGAAGATGCTTGCCAACTACCAGATCAGCCTCACCGAGTACATCTCGGGGCAGATGGAGCACGTCACCCGTCGCACCCTCAGCATTGAGAAGGGCTTCTAGTCCCACCAGCCTGACCCATAGCCCCCACCGTGTCCTCTCTGTGCCCACGTGCTGCTGGGGGAGCACTGTGTCCCCTCTGTTCTCAGTAGCCCTGTAGCTTTGCCATCGACCCCTTACAGCAGGCAGAGCCTGGTGCTGGCTCCCAGAACGGCACAATCCTGCCCCGAATCACTGCTGCGGGTTCTGGCCCCTGTGTGGTTGCAGAAGAGTTGATTGAGCCCAGCCATGCAGCCCAGACCCTTAATCTTCCCTTAATAGTTTATTATTATTTAATGATGGGGTATTTTTGAGTCGTTGTTTAGCGGCTTGACCGCCTGAGCCAACTGCTGCTGCTTGTAGTCACCTGCCCCATGCGCGGGAGGGGAGTGAGGACGATGTGAAGCCATCCCAGAGTGGGTCAGAGCTGGTCCCTGGGGCTTCTGGGTGCCCGTGAGCCCCGGTGAAGCTCCATCCTCCGTGGGGGTCTCGAGGGCTGAGCACAGGGGTCCTGGCGAGCCCCTGTGCCCTTGCATGACGCTTGGCTGCGACCGTCACCGCGTGGCTGTGGGCGCCGTGTCCATCACCTCACCACTGCTCCATGACCCCCGGATCCTGCACCGCCCACGGCGCCGCTCCTCTCCTCTAGAGATAAAACCTGCTGGAGCTAAACCTGCCTCCTGGAGTGGTCATTGTGGGGGGGGGACAGGTAGCAGGACGGGGGGGGTGAGGGGACAAGCAAAGCCTGATGGTTTTCCCAAGCCGGATTAATGCCAGGCCAAGGTTTCCTGGCTTTGTGCATCCTCAAAGCCTGGGAGAGTGGGACCACAGGTGGCCTCTCCTCCCTGTCCAGGTCATGGTGGGTGCAAGATCAGCATTCCTTCGCAACGGCTTCATAATTTCAGAGAAAAATGCCTCGGTTCCCACCTTCAAGGAGAACACCCAAGTGCTCCAGGGTGCTGCTGTGCTTGTTTGTGAAGCAGTTTCTCACAGCACCGGCCAAGTGTGCCGGCCTGGCCGAGCTCTGCGCACTCAGACTGTGCCAGACAGTCACTGGGAGCCCCTTTCCCAGGCCACTTCCCTCCTGGGGCTGTTGGCTGACGGCTGCAGCCTGTGGGAGAGCACCAGCAGCCATCACACATAACAGTCTTTGGGGTCAAACGTGCCGTTATTTTGTCCTCCCCATGGAGCTGTCCCCAAGTGAAAGTGCCCCCTGGCCTTCTCTGATGGAGTGACTCTGTCAGCGGGCAAGGGAAAGGTTATGGATGACATTTATCCGCATTTCTCTAAAGCCTGGACACAATCCCACCCAACATCCTTCTCTCTGCATTGGACAGAGCTGGATTCCATGGATGGACTGTTGGAGGGATAAGGAATTGGCTGCATGGTCACATCCAGAGGCTCAGAGTGGCCATCAGTGACAGTGGTGTCCCAGGGGTCTGTACTGGCACCAGTGACATTTAAGATCTGCATCAGTGACACAGACAGAGGGTTCGGGGCACCCTCAGCAGGTTTGCAGGTGACACCAGGCTGAGGGTGCAGTGACACTCCTGAAGGACAAGGCCATCCAGAGGGCCCTGGACAAGCTCCAGAAGTGCCCCATGGGAATCCCATGAGGTTTAACACCACCAAGTGCTGGTGCTGCCCCTGGGTCAGGGCAACCCTTGGGATCAATCCAGGCTGGGGATGAGCAGATGGAGCAGCCCCTGGAGAAGGACTTGGGGGTGCAGGTGGTGAGGGCTGGCCATGCCCCATCCCAGAAAGGCCCCCTGTGCTGAGCTGATCCCCAGTGTGGGCAGCAGGAAAGGGATTGGGATTCTGCCCCTCTGCCCCTGTGCTCAGGTGAGACCCCACCTGCAGAGCTGCCCCAGCCCTGGGGCCCAGCACAGGGAGGACGTGGAGCTGCTGGAGAGAGTCCAGAGGAGGCACCAGGATGATCAGGGGGATGGAGCAGCTCTGCTGGGAGGAAAGGCTGGGAGAGCTGGGATTGTTCAGCCTGGAGAAGAGAAGCCTTGGGGTGACCTCCATGTGGCCTTGCAGTACCTGAAGGAGCCAACAAGGAAGCTGGAGAAGGACTTTGGACAGAGCCTGGAATGACACACCAAGGAGGAATGGCTTCCCGCTGCCGCAGGGTTAGTTGGGATATTGGGAAGAAACCATCAGCTGTGAGGGTGGGTAGGCCCTGGCACGGGTTGCCCAGGGAAATTGTGGCTGCCTCATCCCTGGAAGTGTCCAAGGTCAGGTTGGATGAGGCTTGGAGCAACCTGGGATAGTGAAAGGTGTCCCTGCCCATGGCAGGGAGTGGAATGAGATAGTCCAGATCCCTTCCCACCCAAAACCATTCCATGAGTCCATGGATTTCAGTGCTTTTCCCCTAATTGAACACATTTTAAGCTCTAGAGGAAGATGATTACCTTTTTCTCCTCCCTGGACCTGTAAGTAGCAGATCTTGCTGATGGAGGCAGCATTGCTGCTCTTGAATGAGTATCTGCCCTGGGGACCCCAGGCAGAGACCTGGCTTCTCTTGGAGCTCCAGTTCCTGGGTGGAAAATGGGCTCTTCCACTCTCCAGTGTGCCACTCCACCTTGAAGGAGCCCCAGCCCATTCCTTCCTTCCCTCCTTCAGCCATGGACCTCACACCTGCCTCACCACCAGCTTCTCAGAGCCTCTGAGGATGGTTTGAAGGGAAGTGGCCCAGCACAGCTGCTGGCATTTTCCACAGCTGGGAATCATGGGCATTCACTGCTCAATATTCCCGGCTGGGGCAGGGCGACAGCAGGTCACATGGAAAATCGGTCGGCAGCACAGCCCTGCAGCAGACAGGTTTAGGGTGTGAATGGGGACAGACCAGCTGCACATTGAGGGACAGGAGTCACTGCAGCCCTCGCACCTCATTTCCACAAAAAAAAAAAATACCCGGAGGGCCAAATTCCTGGGAGAAAATAGGCACTGCATTCCGAGGATGAGCAGGAGGGGACATGACTGTGCTCCCAGACTTTCCAGCACATCCAGCCCACCCTGAAAAGAGGGCAGAGCAAGCCAAGCCTCCAGGAGCATCCTGCAGTGGAAGCAGGCTGCCAGGGCCCTGGAGGGGCTCAGCTCCCACCAGGGTTTGCTGGGATGCTGCAAGGAGGAGTTGGGAGCTCCGAGGGCAGCACCAGCAGCAGCCAAGGATGACTAGCACAGCACGTAGGCAGCGAGCAGCGCAATTTCTCCAGAAATTGTGTCAGTGTGGCCTCAAGGGCACAGTGATTGCTCCACCAGCCCCATGACGAGTCCTGATGGATGCTTCCTTTGATCACTCACAGCCCAGAAAAGCTGGGGGTCCAGCTCACCCCAACAACAACTCCCCTGTTCCCTGACATGGACAGGGACAAGGGGCCTGGGAGAAGACTTGCACTCAGCAGGGTGAGTCTCCCAGGCCCTGGCTGTCAAAGGAAGTCTGGGACATCATAAATCACACAACTGTAGCTGGGTTTAACGCATAAGGCAAGAACAAAGGTCTTTCAAGGAGTTAAAGGCATCAGCAAATCTCCCCCTGAGTGACGAGGGTCAAACTGTGTCCCTTCCCACCAAGGTCAGGCAAACAGGCTTGTGCACACAGGGCTGTCACCATCCCCGAGGAGCATTCCTTCCTGGTAGCACAGCCTGGACACTGAACAAACAGGCACAGAGGGGCATGGAAAGGCCACGTCGCCAGTGCAGAGCTGGGAGGCACAGAGGGCTCGTGTCCCATATCTCGGGGCCATTGTCTTGCCCAGGTGGCTCTGCACCAAGCTTTCCTTACCACCTCCTTTGCTTCCGGCCTTTGCTGTGGTTGCGAGAAGGTTGTAAGACAGCCCAGTGCCCCTGCAAAGCAGCGGTGGGAGCAGGCTCACCGTTTCAGAGGCGCAGTGAAGCGGGAAGGCGTGGGGCTCCCAGCCCTCCTCCGGCTCACAATGCATTCCCTGAACCAGAGGTAATGGAGCAGTGCCCCCAGCCAGGCCTTTGCTGAACTCCAGCCACCACTTAGACAGCCTTGAGGGATAATTGGGTTTATTTGGTATGTCACAACAGTTTAGTTTGTACTTAACAGCTCTACAAAACTTGGTAAATGCAGTTTTATCAGTTAAAGAGCAACCCCACCCCTGATGCCTGTGCAAAGCAGGCAGAATGCTCAGGGCATTTTAACTGGAATATTTCCTTAAGCTGCTCTAATGCCTGCAGGGAATGTTGGGGTGAGAGGACAGCTGAGCATTCAGGATGTGGGAGTCATTTCTGGTTCACCTAGGCTGCTCTGAGCTTTCCTTTGGGCTGCCTGATCAAACGCCAGGCGCTGTGTGCGCCAGCAAGGACCTGAGGAAGTCAGCCAGGAGCTGGAAAATAAATTAATAACTGGACATTGACCTTCACCACCTGTACCAGACAGTTCTTGGTGACCATCTCAGGCAATGTCAGACTTCACCAAACCAAATCTCTGTGGTACAAACTGCCCTCAGAGGTGCTGTGCATCCCCAGGCTGGCTGAGGGGCAGAAACCTTCCCAGCCATCAGCAGGTTCTGCTCCCCCTCAGATCCCACAGCACCTCTGGCTGCAGCCCTGTCCCCTCCTGCTTTGCTGATTTGCCCGCAGCTCCCATCCAAGAGCCCCAGCCACACAGCATACAGTGTCAGCGCCTGCTGCACAAGCAGGAAATCTCCGGAGAAGAAACATCCCATCCCATCTCATGCCCTCGCACGGGAAGCAGAGCAGGGACCACGGAGGCTTTGGCTGCAGCCAGGGGTGTGCGCAGGACAGCACCGCGGGGCGGGGGCTCCAGGGAGGTTGGAACGGGGATGGGCGTTGTCACTCCTCCTGCAGCTCCCTCTTCTGGAAGGCCTGGAGCCTCCTTGCCACAGTCTGCTGGATGGTCTCCAGGCCCTCTGCATCCAGTTCCTTCATGAGAAGCAGGATGGCATTCAGGACATTGTTCTGTCGGGATAAGGCAGACACTGCTTTGTACCAGCCAGCCAGGACAAGGACACTCGATTTTCCCTGCTCTTTCTAAGAACTCCACTACCAGCAGCACCACTGGCAGCAGTTTGGAACAGCCACCTGCAGCCAGGAGATCTGGACTAACAACCAAGCCCTCGGGGCAAACACAGGCAGAGGCTGCGTGAGGCAGGTTGGAATGCAGGACAAACCCATCCGCCCGGTCCTGTGCGGGCTGCCCACACGCCTCTGGCTCCCCGCCACGCTCCAGCTTGGCTTCTCTAAGGAAAAGCACGTTCAGGAGCGGCTGCCCTCGCTCTCCAGCATGTGTAGGATGGGAAAGGACAGGAGCCCCCTCCTCTGAGGAATAAGGAGAGCTGGTGCTCTCTGCAAAGGACTCTTACAGGTTCCCAGCCCTGTCACCCACAGGACCACTGCCAACACGAAGCCATGGCTCTGTCAAATCATGTCTTGAAGAACACCAGGGAGAGATTCCAGAGCCTAAATAACTGTCCTTCTAGGTAGAATCTTTCGCCCAACATCCAACCTGAACCTCTCCAGCTGTAATGGGGGGCAACTTCCCCCTTTTCTAATGGTCAGAGCCTGTGGTGTTGCTCTAGGCAGCTGTGGCAGTCAGGCAGTGTGGGTAAGATCTCACTCTGCTCATTGATACAATGGCACCGAGTCCAGCACTCTGCAATTCCCAGCTCAACCACCAAAATCCAGTTTCATCCAAGGCTACATGATGGAGGGGACTGAGGAACCACCTAAGCTTCCTGTTCAGCAGCCCCTTCCCAAGGTTTGACCCTCCTCTTGCTAAAGGAACACTTCCTAATGTCTGAACCTCCCCTGGTACAGCGTTGAACCATTCCCACGTCTCCTACGGCTGGATCCCAGGCAGAAGAGCTCAGCACACCCCTCCCCACATTCACTCCTCAGGAAGCTGCAGAGGGGCATGAGGTCACCCCTCGGCCTCCTTCTCTCCAAATCAAACCCAGAGCCCTCAGCTGCTCCTGGACATTTCTTCCAGCCCTGGCATCAGCTCTGCTCCCCTCCTCTGGGGACATCCAAGGTTCTTCACATCCTTCAATGCTGGGGCTCAGCCCTGCATACACAGAAAAGCAATTTGGTCTTTAAAAGATACTCACTCTCTTCTTGCAGTTGTAATCTGTCTCTTGAGGGGCAAAGGAGGAATATCTATCCCTGGGAACAAGCTTCATATCAAGCTCCTCCTGAGTTTTGCTAAAAAAAGGGAGGAAAAGTATATGTAATTACAACCAGGTGGGAGTACCTTCCTCTGCCAGGCCAATCCTTCCTCATCACAGGCACCCATGCAAGGACTATCCAGCTGGAGGTCCCCAGGGAATGGACTGAAGCTCCCAGATCAGAGAGGATCCATCCCACATGCAGCGGATGAGCTCGAGTCATCCCCCACAGCAGAGCCCATTTGGCAGACACAGAACCAGCCCCAGCAGTGCCACTGAACCAGCACAGCTCCACTGCAGTAATCGGAACAATGAGAACCTGCACCGGCCCCTGGAATGTTACACAGGAGTTCAGCCCAGAAATGCTGGCAGCTCCCCAGCCCTCACCTTGTCTCCTCCAGGCTGCAGCTGAGCAGCTCGCTGTCGGGCTCTGTGGTGGATCCGGCGGCGCTGGATGCGGTGGACTCGGACCAGCCGTTCTCCACGCTCCTGCGGGCCGGCGGGGATGTGATCTCCACGCCATCCACCAGCGCCTGCGACAGCTCTTCCTCTGTCACAGCTGCAAAGGCCACAACAAAAGCCTGTTGCTATGAACTGCAGCCCAGGGGAATGCCATTTCTAGTGGGGCAGCTTCTGCTGCTGCAGAGCTTTTCCCAAACAGTTTGGTCCAAAAATTGTCTGGCATTTTGCTTTCACCCTCCTCCTGCAGTGAAACCTGTTCAGGAGAACACTGGAAGCAATCACCAGCCTCCCAAAGTGAGAGGGTATCAGGGAGGGATGCAAACATGCTTTGCTATTCTTGTCTCTGGAGAAGGCTCCAAAAGCCACCAAATTACTGCTGCTGGATGGAAAAAAAAAAACATAGAAGCTTTTCTACAGCAGCAGATCCAGTTATGGAACCTTTGCCTGGCCACAGCAAAGAGAGAGCTCTAAAAACCACTAATTAGTGGTACTGTCTAAGCTATAATGAGGCACTCATTCCTGCTACCGTAGGGAAGGGAAGGAAAAAAAAGGGAAAAGGGTAGGAGATGCAGATGTGGATGGGGATAGAGATGGAGAAGGAAAAAAGGGAAGGAGGAAGAGGAGGCAGACGGGAAAGGAGAAATGGAAAGGGAAGACAAAGAAAGAAAACAGCTTAGAAGCACTTGATCTAACTCAACCCCTAACACCTCCTGACTCTAGGAAAACTCAAAGGACGCCTTTGAGAGGAGCCAATACATCCCCATTTCCCAGGTGGCCCTGGCCTGGGGCTGTTTGCAGGTGACCAAAGCCCACCCTGGTTGTCGAGCTTCTGCAGGCTGGGCAGATTGCGCAGCACGGTCATGCGGTAGCGGTGCGGGTCGGGCCCGCAGCAGGGGTTCTCTGCCAGCCACAGCACCCGCAGCCGCGGCAGTGTCTTCAGGTAGAACAGCTCATTCAGGCTCGTGATGTTGTTCTTCCTCAGGTAGAGCTCACTCAGGTTCTGGCACTGGTGCAGAGGCTCGAGGTCTGAGATGCCGTTCACACTGTGGAGACACGGTCAGAGCCCGTCCCACCCTCGCTGCCCCATCCAGGAGGGAGCACAGCACTTCCCAGGCCCCTTTCCTGCAACAGCCTCACCCCAGCACGGCACATTCAACCCATGGCTTGTGGCATTTCATCTTTTGTCAGCAGAGGGAAGAACTGAAAAAGTCATCGCTCCACCCTGCTGAGGATGACAAAGAGCCTCTTCTCCCCCCAAAACCTGCCTCCTTTTCTGTAGCAGCTCCTCAGACCCACCCAAGGAGATCCCATGTAAGATTCCCAAGTTAAAAGGCTCCAATTTGCTGAGCATTGGCTCCATGGGATCCTCAGGATAAATGAAAGTCGAGAGTACTATGGAAAGGGAAAGCTCTGAGATATCCATGAAATATTCCAACAAGCATTTTGGAAACAGGCCACATACAGAGGCCAAGAAGATCTCTGTCAAAACTATGGAATAGAATTCCAGGAGCAACAATCCTAAGGGGTTTTATCACTTGTCAAAACAGAATATTTTCTCTAGGAGAACATGGAATGGTGGAGAGGAGCTGCTGAGGAATAATCATTTCTGTATCTCTGCTGCTTGAGAAATGGGGCATGAAGAGCCACACAGCTCACACACACAACCCCAGCAACGTGGGAAGAAACCATCCCCAGGAGAAGGTGACTTCCTTGCCCTCTCCAAAGCTGGCAAATGGGCATTCACCTGAATGTGATCACCTCGATGTTGGGCAAATCCCGGCATATGGATATCTGGGCAGCAAGAGACAGAAACAACAAGTTGGCACTCGAGGGGGAAGATATAAATAAACCAAACTGAAATCACAAAAAGCATCATCAGAAATTTGGGGTTGCCTCAGTCTAACCCGAGCTTAACAGCACCAGAGATTTTCTGACACAGCGAGTGCAGCGTCAGCAGCTCCTCCAGCCTCTGCTCAGGAGTAGAAGCGCAGATACCAGCCAGCGTCACATTGTTCTTCTGCTCCAGCAACTCTGCAGCCTCCACACGCAGGAAAGGCTCCCTTCCACCCCTGCCAGCCCTCCCCTAGTGACAGAACCTCATCCAAAATCACCACAGAGATAGGACTCAGGGTT
Organism: Acrocephalus scirpaceus scirpaceus; assembly: GCA_910950805.1. Classification (NCBI taxonomy): domain Eukaryota; kingdom Metazoa; phylum Chordata; class Aves; order Passeriformes; family Sylviidae; genus Acrocephalus; species Acrocephalus scirpaceus. The sequence goes on from OU383781.1 coordinate 21,408,387, forward strand.
CTGCTCTCCGAGGTTCCATGCTGGGCCTTGGAGAGAAATTTTCCAATGTGGAAACAGCAGCAATCACTCTTTTTTTTTTATGCTGTGAGAGCTAATCAACCCTGAAAAGCCCTGTAGCTCACAGGCACCGTGCTAGCCCGAAGCCAGGCCCTCCCCAGTGCCCTGCCGACCCCACCGCCTCCACGCTCCGGCTGTGGGCCCAGGCTCCTCTGGCTCCTCCAGTACTTACATCCGTCAGGTGGCTGCCCCTACGAGAGGAGAGGGGAGTCAGGGAGAGCACAGCAGGGCTGGGCCTCCCCCTGCACCCCCCACAGTCGGGGTCACAGCCCCTGCCCCCAGCCTGGCCCCACCAAACTGCTCCAGCACAGTCTGGTGTGGGCCTTGTTGTGCCTCCGCTTCCCCAGCGCTGCCTGTTCCCCACTCCTGCTTGTCTGCCCTTGCCCAACCCTGTCCCGCCTCCCCGTCCCTGCCTGACACCCAGTTCCCTCCCTTCCTGCCCTCCCTTCATCCTTGTTTCCCCTCCCCAGCCCTGTCTGTGTCCCCAGCCTCAGCCCTGCCCGTCCCATCTCCAACCCTGCTTGTCCCCTCCCCATCCTGGCCTGCCACCCCTCACATCCATCCCTGCTCGTCCCCTCTACTGATCCCTGCCCGTGTCCCCAGCTCCAGGCCTGCCAGTCCCCTCTCCATCCCCGTCCGCCCTCCATCACTGTCCTCTCAGCCTCATCCGAGCCTGTTCCCCCCTCAATCCCTGCCTGTTCCCCCCTCAATCCCTGTCCCGGGCCCGTCCCTGCCTGTCCCCGCGCCCACCAGCAGTTGAGGCGGCGGACGCCGTCGAGCGCGGCCGCCTTGGCCTGTGCCAGCACAGCCGCCCGGCTCAGCCTCATGCCGGGCCGAGCCGGGCCGCGCCGCGGCTGCAGAGGCGGGAGCGCCGGGCTCAGGCCCCGCCCGGCCGGGGCGGCTCCGCGGCTCCGGGGATAGATTCGCCTCCTCCCCTCCCGTCCGCTCCGCTGCGCTCCCCGCCCAGCCGCGGGCCGGGCCCCGCCGCGCCCCGCCCGCCCGAGCGCAGCTGCGGCAACGGCCGCGGGTTGAGGTGGTTATTCATACTTACGGGTAAATTCTATTAGTCGTAGTTTAATTATATCTCATTAGAGAATGTTTTGTACACAGAGCTACGCCTTTGTGGGTGTATATTTATGTGAAAGGATCGCCATGGATTCGTGGCATTGTTCGGGCTGGATGGGAAAAGCCCATCTCATTCCGAACCCCTACCACGGGCAGGGACCCTTCCACCACCCCAGGTTGCTACAAGCTCCGTCTAACCCGGCCTTGAAGACGTCCAGGGTTGGGCACAGGTTGCTTCTCTGGGCAGCCTGTGCCAGGGCCTCACCACCCTCACAGGGAAGATTTTTTTTTTTCCTAATAGCTAACCTAAACCTACTCCTTCAATTTGAACCCATTCCCCCTTGGAATAACACATGAGTGTATAATTTTATATCTGACTTTAGACATATATCCCCATATACCCCTGTATCTATATATATGTATGAAGTGTGCATAAATAAAATATATCTACGTTTTCTATAATAAATACATAATTTATGCCCTCTCACCCATCCCTGCCTGCTCCCTGCCTGCAACCTTGACCCCCTCTCTCCTCAGTCAGTTCCTAAACATTCCAACAGGTGATAGTTCAGCCCTTGAAAAATATGTTTTGTACAAATAAGAGTTAATGACTTTCTCAAGAATGACTAATAGAGCATTACAGTTTCTTACTCCTCTTATCCCATGGGGAAATAAGAAAACTAACACTCACCTTTGAACCACCCTTGGGACTCAAGTGGTTTAGGACTCGTTTTTACAGAGCGAAAGTCCTTCAGGAATCCTCTCCTGGACTGCTGGGTTTCTACACCACCGTAGATGGTGTGGTGCAGAAAAACCTCCAGTTCATATCTTCAGAGGTGTAACAGCAGCTGGTGGTTGAATGGGAGAGCTGGAATAAAAAGGTCTGCAGAAGCAGTGTGGTTAGCCCAAAAAGAGGGATTGATTCAGTGTTTCCCAGTGTTTTTCTGTGTGTTTCCACCTTATTTGGCAACAGAAACAACTGCAGGATGGGGGCTGGGTGTTCCGTGTTTGTTTGTGTGGGTGTTTGGGTGCTGCTGCAAAAGGAAGGGTTCAGGTGTGCGGATGGGACATGGTTTACAAAAGCACAGAATCATTAAGGTTGGAAAACACCCCCAAGATCATCGAGTCTAACCTATGACCGATCACCTTGTCACCAGCCCAGAGCTCTGAGTGCCATGTCCAGGCATTCCTTGGACACCTCCAGGGATGGGGACTTCAAACCTCCCTAGGCAGCCCCTTCCAAGGCCTGCCCACCCTTACAACAAAGAAATTCCTCCTGATGTCCAACCTGAGCCTTCCCTGGCACAGCTTGAGGCCATTTCCCCTGGTCCTGTTCCCTGGCAGCAGAGCCCGACTCCCACAGCCTCCCCCTCCTGCCAGGGAGTTGTGCAGAGCCAGAAGGTTCCCCCTGAGCCTCCTTTTCTCCAGGCTGAGCCCCTTTCCCAGCTCCCTCAGCCACTCCCGGTGCTCCAGACACATCCTCAGTTCTGTTCCCTTCTCTGGACTCACTCCAGCCCCTCAATGTCATTCCTGAACTGAGGGGCCCAGGACTGGACACAGGACTCGAGAAGCCTCAGCAGTGCCAGCACAGGGGATGGGCACTAACCTGGCCCTGCTGAACACCCTCTTCCTGATATTGTTATAAACAGGGCAGGAGATTTTTCTCCTTTTAAAAGCCTTTATTGTGATCAGCTCAGGGTGGGGGCCCGACGGGTCGAACACACGCCGCCGCTGCTCCCAGAAGTATCTCGGAGGCTGAGGTGTTCAGCAACTTCGTCCACTCGGCTGCAGGCTGCTCTCAGAAGCACCTCGGAAGGGAGGTGTGCAGCAGCCTCATTCACTCGGAATGCAGGCAGGTCAGGCTCAGGGTCCTCACGGCCGCCCCGTCCTGTCCCGAAGGCTTGCTTGGCTCTGAAATTCTAGGGGAGTCCCTCTCTGGGCAACGTCTCTGAGAGTCAGGGTGAGGGGTGAAAACCGCTCAGCTTTGGGAGGAGGCAGCCTCACTCTTTGCATGGTCCATCTATGTGTCTTGGTGGCTCGGTCTAATAATGTTTTTCTGGTCCGGAGTAATAATTTCTTTTCCCAGCTGGCACTGCATCTCTCCTATTTGCATGTCTGCTGGATTTCTCCTCCTCTTGGCTTCTTTGGTTGCTATGTGGGTAACCAGGGGTAGCCAGGGGGTTCGGCTCGGTTCGAAGGTATAGCAGAAAGAACAAAAGAGGCGATTAACAGGGTGGGGGTGACACATTTAACAAGGAGCCCTGGGCTAACAATGACTTCATTTGCAACAAAGTTACTTTGTTTATCTCAATATGAACTAGTGGTGAAGATGGTGGTGCGGGTTAATGGTTGGAGTCGAAGTTAGAGGGCTTTTCCAGCCTTAGTGATTCCATGATTCTGTGGAACACACTGCAAGTGAACCCTTGTTTGTGGTGATGGCCTTGTGTGGGGAGAGGAGAAGGGTGGCACTGAGCTCCCTCCTCTCCTATTGCCACACTTTTGGAAAAGGGAAGGACTGAGAGATGCATTTATTGCCATCAATGGACATGCACTTTTCAGGAAAAATGTGGGATAAGAGAGTTAGGCAGATCATCCCACTGCACTTAGCTGCCATCATACCCACAGACAGCCATGACACAGATGGTGCAGGAGGATTTTGGAGTTGGATATGCAAGCACCTGGAGGCAGATGAAGCAATTCTTGGAATTCTTGGGTTTTCTGCATGGAGCTGTCCACAGGCCAGCTGGCATGAGGAAACTCAGGATCTGGGCACTTGGGCCGTGTGTCAGTGAGGGCAGCAGCAGGACCTGAGGAACAGCAATATGCAGGACTTTGTGGTAGTTTTGCTCCCTGAATCCTAGGCTGCTTTCACTTCCACTGGAACATGGAAACACTCAAGCATGATTCCAGCCACACAGCTCTGCAATCCCAGCCCCAGCCCTGTATTGCTGCACTGTTGGCAGCCAAGCCTGTCTCTGATACAGGCTAAAGAGATTAAGGAATCTTCTCTAGATGCCACATGTAATAAACAAAAAGGGCAGGAGATTGGTTTTAACTACTTTTGTACCTTTATTGAGCTCTTTTAGATGAGTGAGGGTGGGGTCCGCCTCCTTTGCCGCCACCGCTCCCTCGGGCACCGCTGAGGAAGAGGTGTTATTTGATACTGGACCTCCTTCGCTGGGTGCAGCGTCGGGAATTCAGCCTCGCGGGGACATTCCCAGAACTCAACACAGGTGACTCAGTCTAGGGGTGTCTCTCTTTTTGATCAGCTCCAGGTCACAGTGAGAACACCTCAACAAGTTGGCGTCCATTCCCAGGTAGCTGGATGTCTTCTTCCTACAGCAGTGTCTTTTATAGATCTCAGTTTTGTGTGAGCTCGTTGTTCTAGGGACCATTTTGTAGCTAAATGGGCTTTTGATCATTAAGGGGACCCACTCGATTTCCATATTGGGCGGGGTCTCGTGGCCCGACGAGCAGGCGGGGAGCGGCGAAGGCTTAACCCGATGGAAAGGGGAAAGGGGAAACCCGGGATTTGGGGAAAAGGGGAACATACAACTTGGAACACAGGGTACAGTGCTGGCACAAACAACTTGAAATAACAGGTATGTGACATTATAACTTCAAATATAACAGCAAACAGCATAACAATGCAACATACAACATATATAATGCATAACAGTGATTAACTTGGAGTCTCTTTGGTTCTATTAATTTCACCACAGAGATATTTTTGTGCTCATCCTGCTGGAAAAAGCACAGGTCAGTCAGTTTTACTGGCACTATCTGATCTGATACCTCTCCTGAGACTGAATCAGACACAAATATTTCTTTCATTCAGGTTAATTAAATAAACTCTATTTAAATCCACAGTTTAATTCTGCAAGTAGTAGCAATAATCATCTCAGGCAAACCTCTGCCCCGGCCTTTTAAAAAGAGAGCAGTTAAATAATGCATTTAGGCTTGTGAAGTGCATGGAGAGAACGGGAGAACCCCTGAAGCCTGGGACCATGTGGCCTCTCCAGGCTGCACAGGATCACCTACAATCCATGGCACATCCACATCCTGCCCACAGCCCTGTAGCATCACTAATAGATCTTTCAATGTTCCAGAGCAGGGGTCAGATCTCCCCATGGTCCTGATGAGGCCCCACCTCATGCCCTAATTCCTGGTTGTGGTCACTTTTGGAGTCTGTGGGAGCCAGAGAGCAAAAAGTTCCTTGCACACTTGGGCTCATATCTGAAGTACCTTAAATCAGGTCTGCACTGCGCAGCAGCCTCACATTTCCTTCCCAGCTTTATATCAGTGCTTTATAAAATGAGCCTATTAGAATCTGTTAAATGGCTTTGTGAAGGGCACAGTAAAGCCATTTCTTGCATGTAATCGTTTTATGTATTTTTTCCTCTCATTTCCAACCAGGACATTTGCTTTGATCTGTGATTCCCTTATGCAGGGTCTCACAACTCACTTGTGATTCCCACAATAGGCTCAGAAGGAAAAGGTGGAACTCCCCCAAGTGTCCTGGCTACTGAACTGAACCTCCTGGATGTGGTGTGGGATTGCTGTTGGAGTGTGAGTCACACACAGGGAATTTGAAGGAGCTGGGACCTGCCAGTGATAGTGATGACTGACTGCCCAAACTGCCAGTAGCAGCCACATCTCCACACTGCTCTCCAGGCTTGTCACTGTCACCGATGGGTGTCTGCCCTCCCAGGTACCATGGAGTCATAGAATCCATGGTACACAATACCCCAAGCTGGAAGGAACCCACAAGGATCACCCAGTCCAATGTCTGGCCTTGCACAGACACCCCAGCCATCCCACTCTGTGACTGAGAGCATTGTCGAAGTGCTGCTGGAGCTCTGGCCGCTTTGGGGCTGTGCCCATTCCCTGGGGAGCCTTTTCAGTGCCCCAGCACTTCTTGGGGGAAGAACCTTTCACTATTATCCAACCTAAATCTCCCCACAGCACAGCTTCCTGACATTCCTTCAGGTCCTGCATGGAGTGGGTTTTTTTTTCCATTGGCCACGTCAGATCTCGCTAACACTTTGTGGAGATGGAGATGGCAGTGCCATCTTGAGTCCTGGCAGCTGGGAGGGTAACCAGAGCCACCTTTCCTGGTGCAACCTCACTCTGCTGACAGCAGCTTTATAAGCTCCAGAAGCTGATCCCTATCAAGCACCATCCTGAGAAAAGCTGTTAGACAGGATAGAAAGAGCAACATGGCTTTGGGAGAGTTTTATTTTCCCGGTATCCTGGAGAGGTGATCAGTCCTCCTGAAGATGGGCTCTGCTCCCTGCCCCTTCCTTTTCTTTGGAAAAGCCCCATGCATTTGAGAATGCCTCATTTCTGAGCAACAAGTTATTCCTGTAACTGCTGCAGTGTGGGGTCATGGCAGGTTTGGCCATGCTGTAGTTCTGAGGATGCTCATGGCAGCTCTCCAGCAGCTCTTCCACCCACGGGACATTCCCTGTCTGCAGCCATCACTGCTCTGGGTCCAGAACATCGTGTGTGATCACTATTTGGATGTTGGCAGGAAATGCCAAAGTTTGGCAAGAGCCACCATGATAATCATGTCATCGTGATGGACAGAGACAGGCACGTCACACAGGCTCTGTCAGTTTTCAGTTTGGGAAACATCCCCTCTTTAGTCCCTCGGAAGAGCCAGCCAAGAGGAACACCTGTGTCTACATGACACTTCCAGAGCCAGGGAGGCAGATAAGAACTCCAGGGCCAAATTAACAGAGGAGCTTCTGCAGAAATTTAGGAGAAAAAGCTTTGGAGATTTCCAGGAAAGCTCTTGCTCCCTCTGTTGTTCCCTGTGACCACACCAGCACTAGCTGGTTTCACCAGAGAGCAGCTGTACAGACACCACAGCCACACCTGAAGCCACCTAGGGGCACTGCACAGCTCCAGCGGCCTGACCAGGGGGAGGAATTTCCCAACAGACAAGATCTGTCTCACACAATATGAATTCCCAAGGCAGACATCCACAGTAAAAGGAAATCACAGCCAACCACACAGAGTGAGCATTGAGGGGCTGGAGTGAGTCCAGGGAAGAGAACAGAGCTGGGGAAGGGGCTGGAGCACCAGGAGTGGCTGAGGGAGCTGGGAAAGGGGCTCAGCCTGGAGAAAAGGAGGCTCAGGGGGAACCTTCTGGCTCTGCACAACCCCCTGACAGGAGGGGACAGCCAGGTGAGGGCCAGACTCTGTCCACAGGGAACAACTTGTGGACCCAGAGGTATAAGGCTTATGGCTGGACTTGCATTTTTCCAACCTGTATGATTCTAATCTGTTCTGTTCACTTCCCTCTGCTCCTTTGGCAGCAAGGTGAGCTGGCACTTGGGGATAAAGATTACTCCTAGCAGAATGGTTTCTGTGATCCCATTGCAGCAAAGAGCTGCACAGGTGCTGAGTGTGGCAGAGCTCTGGGCAGCACAGAGCCAGGAAGGGCTGCAGCAGGATGGCAGTGGGAGCTCACTTGGAAAAGGTGCCACACACACTCCAGGGAAAAGCTGTTTGAGAGCCTGGTCCATCTCCCTTGGCAGCAGAGCCGCCAATGTTCACTAATGATTCCTGAGCTGGCTCACTCCCTGTGATTCCTGTTGCTCTGGAAGCGTGTCCATGTGCTGTGTGGGGGAAGACAGGCGGAGGGGAGTGGGAGCTGCCAGGCTGGCTCTGCAGCTGCACACGTGTGCTGCTGGAATAAACAAACTCCTTTCCATAACTTCCAGAAGTGTGGCTTTTTCAGCCTGCACTTCAGTAAGCAAACGCCACAACCACCCCCAGGTGAGCATCTCTGTTTGCCTTTTACATGGTAAACATGGCAAATATAGCAAGTGACACATTCCATCAACCCTGAAAAGAAACTCTGCAGGTGGATTTGTGAAACTTCCAAGATGCACTTGGAATCAGGAATTTAAATCATTCCCACCTTTGGTTTTATGTTTTTTTTCCCTTTGCTTGGTTATCTGTTGAAAAAAACCCTGAAAAAATTAACATCAAAGTTCAGTCTCAATTAGCACAGATTAGCAGGACCTATGGACGTACTTCAGCATTTGCTCAGCTGAGGAACAGCTGGAAGGTTTTCACCAGGAGTTGATTTGGATATAGTCAGAGCAGCCCAGAGACTTCAACAGTGTAGGCACGAGCCAGTCTTCTCCACCTGGGATCAATTTTGGGGATTACGCATAACTGGATAGAGGGAAACTGCTGTTCTGGGAGCTGTTACAGCAGCTCTGAGCCACAAACATTTTCTACTCAGGACTTTTCACTCACTCTGTTCCTAATCTTTAATCGTCACTTAAATGTTCTTAATCATCACTTAATCTTTGTTCTTGCATGACACTGACCTCCTAAGGGAGGATGTGAGGAAGGAACAGGATTAAGAGGTGAAACAACTTGGCTGCAAAGCAGCATTATCCTTGGTAGATCTGGGTGGAGAAAAGTGCTGGTTCAGCTCCCGGTGCCCCTTTGTGCCCTTCTCCAGATCCTTTTTAAATTCCCTACAGCTCCCACTCTGTTTGGGCTCCCTTCACTAAATCATTAGAAAGGAGGCAGGCAAGAGGGAGCCTCCTGGCCCACCTTGACTCTAATGTTCTGCCCTTTTCCCACAGTTTTTGGTCACTTTATAAGGGAGGGACATATCATCCTGATCCCTTCAGGCTCCTTCTTGTGCATCTCACAGCATCACACACTGCATAATGAAACATCATATTTTACTTTGATTTGCAAATCAGCAGGTTTCCAATTCCCATGTAAATGTATTCACAGGATGCATGTTATTGGCAAAAGGAACCGATAACAACTGTCTCTACAGAGCACTGGGTGCAGGGGAACTTGCTCCTTATTTTAGCATTTCAGCCGTAACCATGAGGCTGCTTCTTCTCCTCCTGTCCCTGTTCCCTGGGAGCAAAGCCTGACCCCGCTGGGCTGTCCCCTCCTGCCAGGGAGTTGTGCAGAGCCACAAGGTTCCCCCTGAACCTCCTTTGCTCCAGGCTGAGCCCCCTTCCAGCTCCCTCAGCTCCTCCTGGTGCTCCAGACACATCCTCAGTTCTGTTCCCTTCTCTGGACACACTCCAGCCCCTTGGTATCTCTCTTGCTGTGAGGGAGAGATATTGACAGAACTGTCTCCAGGCTGGAGGTGCCTCACAGGTGCCAGCACAGAGGGACAGTCACTGCCCTGGGCCTGCTGGACACCCCATGGCTGGGACAGCCCAGGGGCCATTGGCCTCTTGCCCACCTGGGCACACCTGGGCTCGTGTCCAGCTGCTGTCACCAGCACCTCCAGGACCTTTCCCAGCCTTCCAGCCACTCTGTCCCAAACCTGGAGCTGCATGGGGTTGGTGTGACCCAAGGGCAGGACATGGCACTTGGCCTTGTTGATATCCACCCTGTTATCCTCAGCCCATGGATCCAGCCTGTCCAGATGCCTCTGGAGAGCCTTCCTGCCTCCACACTCCCACTCAACTTGGTGTTGCCTATGAATGTACTGAGGGTGGCCAATCCCCTCATGGATAAAGATATTAAACACTGCTGGGTCCAGTCCAACACCCAAACCCTGGGGTTCCCCAGCTGTGGCTGCCCCATCCCTGGAAGTGTCTAAGGTCAGGCTGGACAGGGTTTCAAGCAACCTGGGATAGTGGAAGGTGTCCCTGCCCATGGCATGGAGTGGAAATGGATAAGCTTTAAGGTCCCTTTCAAACAAGACAATTCTAGGACTCACTGGGATGAGCTGAGTAATGTCTCCTCTTGTCTCCCAACTCACTGAAGAAGTCAGTATTTTTGGTTAAACCACGGCTGTGTGTTTTAAGTCCGGGTGGTCCTCTCTGTGTGGGTGTCCTTTGCTAATCTCTGCACAGTCCTGGCCCATTGAGGCTGCCGGTGCTTTACTGGTGCTGCCTGTGACATAAAACAGATACAATGGAGTTGTTTGTGACCCTCCTCGCTGCACGTTTTGTGGAGAAACAATGCCAAGGACGGTGGAGAACTCGCCATTTCAGCGACGCTCTGCTGCCCTCGAGTGGGCGCCTAAGAATTATCCCACTCTTCCCTCCCCACGTGCTCTGAACTAATACTCAACACTCAAAAAAACACTAAACACTCAACACTCAAAAAAAGTCCCTCGCAATCACATTTTTAAACTATTTCCGCGGCCTGGGGAGGGTGAGGGCCGCGACCTCACCTGGGGCGAAGGGGCGGGGCCTCACCTGAGGGGCGGGGGCCGGGACACCGCTGGGGCGGGGCGTTGTGGGGGCGGGGTCGTTGACCTCGCCTCACGGTGACGTAGGGGGCGTGGCCTCAGGCGGAGGGGCGTGGCCATCGCACCCCGGGCGATGAGGCATGAGGGGCGTGGGGTTTGAGGGTGAACGGAGTGGGCGTGGCCCCGGCGGGGGCGTGGCCTCGTCTCCCTGGCGGCCTCAGCTCAGGGCAGGGGCGCGGCCTTTTCTTCAGGCGCGTGGCCTTCTCTTCGGGGGAGGGGTGTGGATTTGCAGCGTGGGCGCGGCCGCGGCCGCGGCCTCCGGCTCGGGGGTGTCCCCCCTGGGGGCGTGTCCTGCCGAGCGCGCGCGCGCGGCCCCGCGGTCTCGTCACTTCCCGGGTGGACGGCGCTGTTGCCGGGGACGGTTGTGTCCGGTTCGGGCGGCGACGGCGGCGGCGGGAGCGGCGGGACGGGACAATGAGCGACAGCGGGGAGCAAAACTACGGCGAGCGGGTAATACACGGAGCCTGAGCGCGCTGCGCGGTCGGGCCCCCCCAACCCTACTCCTTCCCCACACACTCCTCCATCGCCTTCGGGTGGCGCCGGCGCCCCCGCGTTCCCCTGTGTCCCCTTTCGCGGGTGGCGGAGCCTCCGCGGGAGGGGAGAGGCGGGTGAGGCGGCGCGGCGGGGTCGATGGCGGAGGGGCCGCTCCCCGCGTGAGGCGCCCGGCGCCATCTTGGGCTGGGACCGCGCGCGCCCGGGAGGGACAAAATGGCGGCCCCGAGCCCTCAGGGGCCCCTCGTCCTCTATCCCACCCCTACGGAAGAGGAATCCTGTTGTTATCTTCTCTCCAGAGCTGCCTTGCAATCCACTTTTGAGTTGCTCTCTGATTTAGGCCGCTCTTCGCTCTCGTCTGTAACAATAACTCCGCTCCTCGGGCCTGGTGTCCAGGTGGCTCGGGCTCTCCTCTAATTTAAACTTGATAATCGGAGGCAACACCTTCGCTTTGTGAAACCTGCAGCAGATAGCTCTCAAGGCGCACAGTTGTGGAAAGATCTCACTGTCCGGATGAATTTTTGTTAATGTGGAAATAGATGACTTGCTAAACTTCACGTTTGTGATGCACATCTATAGTTGCTTTTTATTTACTGGATTAGCCTTGTTTGCCTTTGATGTCTTTAATTAGGGTCTGTACTGTGTTTTGGGGGTTTTTTCAGCATAACTCAAGCATTTTGCTGCAGAATCGGAGGGAGTTGTGGAGGTAATACATTCCTAAGTTTTAACCCGAGGAAGCAAGAAATATTAGAGAACGTAGTAGTTTTGAGCAATGTCTTTCTTAGAATATGATTTTATCTTATTACTCCACTGTAAGAAGCCGTAATATCTGAGTGTTTCTGCTTCAAGGTAGGTAAGATTAGAAAAGATTAGTTTCCAGGGGGCTAAACATGGGAATGAATGGTGAAAGACAGGAATTAAGGAATATGCTCCTGCCAGTGCCAGTGTTTTTATTGATGTTTTCATTGATATCTTCATTAACTCTGAAGTTTTTTTAGTGAGAGGGTGTTTTTTGCTCAGGGTGAATTATTTGTGTGTTAGTTTTTTAAAGATGCTTTAATTGTTGTGCAGGTTGGAAGCCAATTTAGTCGTAATGTAGTTTGCCAGGATAAACCTGCATTATGTTTTCAGTCAGAAAGAGTGGAAATAATAAAGCTTCTATAGCAAAGTCCTTTAGTGTGGAACACAATCGTGCAGAGTATTGCGGCAGAAATTGTTTGCTGCTTTTTTGTATTTTTAATTTTAGAAATGTATTAAAGCATTTGTAAGCAGTATTTGCCAATGCCTAAAATGAGTTATGTCTGAACTTTTGTGACTTTCAAATAGGTAAGTTTTTTGAAATGGATGTGTTTGTAAAGGTGAAACCATAGAGCTACATACCTGCTGTTCCAGACTGGAGCAGGGATTGGTTTTCCTTCTGCTCTTGCCCGTGTTATTTATGGGGTTTATTTCTTACTTGAGGCTTATGTTTTACTGAGTCAATGGCTTTTGTGCTTTTCCAAGCTGGAGTCTCTGCAGAGTAGAGTTACTGTTTGGGTAAATAATCTGGAATATGATTGCAACTATCTTAAACTGTCCCAAGTGCAGGCTGCCAACAGGAATTGTGCTCCTGCTTTCTCCCTCAGTGGTGTTCATTCAGTCAGTCAGATCTTGGAATCCAGTCAGCTGGATCTTGTTTAACTCCATTTCCAGTTGCATTGGTTTGCAGGCCTGACTTGATTGAGTCCTCATGGCATCTTTTGGGATGAAGAAATTCCAGGTGCTTTTTGCCAGGAATGGGACTTGTTTAAGCAGCAGCACTGCTACACTGGATTATGGCGTTTTTAAAAAGTGAGGGGGAAGATAAGAAGAAAAAATCCCCACTTGAGTTCTCTTTTCCAGTTTATGCTCCATAGTGGAATGAACTCTAGAAGCTTTTTGACTGAAGAAACCATAAATTACGAAATGCTTCCAATACTTAAATACTGTAATATACTGGAGATACTGTTGCTATGTTGCGATGCCATGGTTTTCCAACTTAATTTTGTTTTCACTGAAATGGTTCTCACTGAAGCACATGGGATTCAGGCATGGAGGGCTTGGAAAAAGACGAGTTAAAGGCCAAATTAATGAATCCTACCTTGTGAATTAGTTAATTATGATAGCAGTGGTTTGGTATGTGTTCAGAAGCTGTTCAATATGCAAGTTAGAGTGGGGGGATTGTTAGTTTTGGTTTTTTGTTAGGGTTTTTTTTTTAATGAATAAAAGCTCAATTTACAGATTACTTACAAGGTATTTAATACATGTGTTTTCAAAGAAGCGTGATTTTTGTTACTAAATTGTGTGAGAGAGAGGTGTGAGGAAGCAGTTTGAGGTTAGAGATAAGCTGATCACTCAGTGCCACCAAAGAGGTGGACCATTCCCTTTGTTTCTCCCTCACCAGCTGGCACTTGATGGGACCTCGTGGGGAGCTGAGTCAGTGCACAAACCTGTCAGAAGATAATTCGGGTTTTGATGATGGATTAATTTCCTGCCAGCTTGGGGCAGTGGAGGAGCACACAGGGCCAGTGGCAGAGGTGGTGGGAGGAAGCTGTGGCCTGATTTTTCAAAAGACACTGTGTTCTTACTGTGTGGAGTTTGGAAACCTGTGGAGAGAGGGATGGTTCTGCTCTCCCTCGAGGGAATCCCCAGCTCCTCCCCAGCAATGATCTCATGTCCCTCAGGGAAAGAGAGGCAATTTCCATAATGGAGAGGTTGGAGAATATGGAGTCAGCACAGTGACACCTTGAATAAAGAGGCTGCAGATTTGATCATGTCATGTGAGGCTGCACCTTTCCTTAGGAAAACAAGTGGAAATACATAACTTCATAGGAATACATGATTATAAAACCTTAATACTTTTATTTCTCTGTATTTTACATTACTGACTGAAATGTGTAACTTGCATTCTTGTGAGGAAAACGGGGATCTCACAAGTGAAAAGAACTGCAGCCATCACCTACTTTCCAGTTGCTTCTGGAGACCTTTCCTACCTACTGCTCCCCAAATGATCTTGCTTTGGGACCTTTCCTGCTCAGAGTACATGGCTGTAACGCTCTTTGTGAACGTGCTTAGAACTCTTAAAATCAACCCAGCAGTGTTACACTTGGTTTGAGTGTGCTCAAAGTCTGGAAAGAACCATTTGGAATCCACAAGCTTGGACTTCAGGGCTTCTGTGTGAATTCCAGAAGTGCCTGATGAATGGGAAGAACTGTTGATAAAGACCAAGGGATCTGGAGGGGAAGGTTAAATTCTCACTTGACTAACTTAAGGTTAGGGGGTGAAAATGATTATTGTTTTAGTGGATACCAGTCTGGATCTGCTGACCAGCAGTGCTGGAATATAGGCAGGGTAAAGAAGGTTTTTTTTCCCCCTCTTCCCCATGTCATGCCAGGAGCACACTTTGGCATTTTTCAGTAACTTAAAATTCACAGAGTAAAAGAGCAAGGAGTAGGAAAAGAAAATAAAAAGAACAACAAAAACCAGATGGGAGAAACGAGCTGTGGGAGCAACTGATGTGAACCCTCAAGGGTGTAAAATAAATTAGCAGTGTTGCAGGCCCCTGGTTCTTGGAACTTTGGATGGGGAGGATTTCCTGGGGCTTGGGGTGGAAAAGGGGCAGCTTGGTAATTTTGGGAGTTATTACCAGTCCTGGTGATACCCAGAGCAAGTGAGGTGCATTGAATTTCCTTAAGGCTGGACTGAAGTGCCATAATCTGTAAAGTGTGGTGGATTGAAGGATGATCTGGAAAAAAGGGTGAATGTTTGAAGACTGGGAAATGTGAAATGCAAAGGAGTTGAATGAAAATAGGCCAGCTGTTGAATTGTTTTGATTTAGTTAAATAGTTGTGTTTAAGACTTTTTTATCCCAAGCTCTGCTCCTCAGTGTCCAGATTCCACATCAACCTTAATGTAATGCAGCAAAGATTGCCTGAAAAATGTACCAAATACATGAAGACTTACCTGTTCACTACTCATTTCTTCAAAGCTTTTTGACTTCTAAAAGCTCTGAAAAAGGGTTTGGGGTGTATTTGTGGGCAAAAGCCTCCCAGCTGCTTCCCTTTGATCCTGCATTTCTCCTTTTCTTTCTGGTCTCAGACCACCTGTGTTTGGACACAGCTCCTTCAGTTTAGCCTGGATTATCATTTGTGAATTGAAGTATTTTTCCTCAGGTGAAAAGCAGCCTTAGTTTGGGGTTTAGTCCTTCTTCGATCTTGCTTTGTCTAACTTCGTTGAAAAGCTGAGACTTCTTATGGCAAGATTATTAACTCAGAACTCATCTCTGTGGAGTGTTTTCTTGGGAAGGTACTAATGGATTTAGGTTAAATTAGTTAATTGCAACTTAAATTGCTCCTTATTATTCCCCCTGCCCTTTGCAGTGTTAGTACACGGGGAAGCTGCAGTTTGTAACAAGACCTTAAACATCTGTATGAAGAATAGGGCCTTGGCCAACTTTGTGCTATTTCTGTTGCTCTTGGGATTAATTGCAAACCTGCTTTATCCTATACATCATGTTTCTTTCCTCTGTATGATAGGGAATTGTAAACAGGTAACATTTGGTTGAAGTTGTATGGAAGTGGTTGAAGCATGATTGAATTTCGGGTTAGCAAATGAATTTCTGAATGCTTAGTACAGGATTCCCATTAAGTTAGTGTTCAGGTTTAAGAAATGTTAGATAAAACGGGATTTTCAAGAAAAATCGGGTATCCAGTGTCATTAGTGAGCTTTCTTCATAGAATTTACACTAAATTCAGGATTGTTCTTAGAAAGAAGTATAATTCTGCTGAATTTTAATTTTGAAATGAGGAATACTTTCTACTAGTGTGTTGAGGTGTTTAAGGCATATGACTAAAGCGTTATACTGATTTAAAAATAAAAGTACATAAGTTGAAACTGCTGATTAGGTCATGTCACTGCCAGAGGAGGTTGCTAGTAAATAACAGAGCAGTTTGGAGTGTGGGGCACATGTGCAGTTCTGGTCAGTGGGAAATTCAGATTTCTGTGGGAACACAAAGCCTGCACATGTAATCCCACTTGTGCAGGCAGCTGGGGGTGTGTGCTCCTAAACCTTCACACCAGGGCTGCCAAACTGCAGGAGGGGCCCAAAATTCAGATAATTGGAGTTCATGGAAGGACCAACCATGCAGTGATTTGTGCATTCAAAAGCACATCCATCAGTGGCCGCAGCAGGACCTCACTGGAGTAACTCCTTGGTGATTTTGTCTCAGTGTGTGGCTGGTAGTGCAAATTATTTTGAATTTCCTGATGGTACAATTTCTTAGTAGGTACTCAGTTGATCCAGTTGCACTGCTGTTAAACACAGGCATAAATAGCAAATTCAGCTACTTAGGGCTAAGTTAAACTGAATTGACTGAACCCGTTGATAAAATCGTAGGGATTTGGTAGATTCAATTCTTGAACTGCATTTATAGTAAAAGTCCACAACACTTTTTTTTTTCTAGTTTCAGTTTTGGCACTAGATTTTATCCTGGAGTTCTTAAATATTCTTCATCCTGTTCTTTTTCTATTAAGGTTAATGTTGAAGAAGGAAAATGCGGAAGTCGCCATTTGACAAGTTTTATAAATGAGAATTATTTGAAGCTCAGGAATAAGTGAAGCTGAAATTTGAAAAAAAAGAAAGTGAATGCATGCTAATTATCAGACCAGAAGTCCCACTTGTAGAATATTGAGCAATTTGTGTGAAGTGGGGAAGATGAAAGAAGTCAGAATTTGAAACGGAAGAATGAAGAAAAGGAATAAAAATGAAGTTAAGATAAGAAGTAATCTGGAATCTGAAAGCACTACGCTAAGTAATTACTAGTCTGTTTATGTGTCCCTGTATATTTTGCTAAACATGCATGCATTATCTGTTTAATAGCAAAAGTACATGCAGGGTAAAGAAGTGTCTACCAGGGAAAAAAAAAAAACTCCTTAAAAATCTAGGCAGTGCTAATGCCGACTGCCCGGACACATAGCTATGAATATTTACCATTTATTTCACTGGAGCTTGTTTACAGCCCGTAGGTGAACAAGGAATTGTGTACAAATTAGGCTTTCAATATCTGCGTGCAGGAATCCCGTTCTGCTTCCAGAAGCGGAAGTGCTCATGGGTCTGGCAAGTCGGGGAGGCACACCCCTGCAAGATCTCGCTCTAAGGAGGATTCCAGGCGCTCCAGGTCAAAATCTAGATCCAGGTCTGAATCCAGGTGAGTTTGCTTCTTTTACCTCTTCCTCCTCCTCACAAGTCAGATCATTGTCAGAGGTGGCCCAGCTTAGCCAGTTGTTTCCAGAGTTAGTGGATCTTCTGTGGACATGGAATACAAAGGGGTGCGTGTGGTTTCAGGATTGGGAAAGCCAAATTATATAAATTTAGAAATTTTTGCCACTTCTTCCAACAGTTAAATCAACTGTATGGATTTGTATCCTTGCTGATACACTTTGGAAGTGCCTGCCTTTTACCTCTTGGAATACTGACTTGTGTCTGACGATGGAGTACCAGGAACTCTAAGTCTTAGTTTTTTTGTGCATTAACAGAGTTTGGTGCATCAGCAGATTTCCCATTTTAAGGCACGTTTGTGTGTTATGTTTCTTCACTGGAAGCAGTGATGTTCCTGGAGTAGTGAAAAGAAGCAGTAGAGGTAAATGTGAATTTCACAGTCTGACACTTCAAATATGTTAATTAAACTTGAAAATTAACAGGGTAGGAAGCTTTGAATATTAGACAGCTCTGCAAGCTCTCCAGAAAAGTTGTGGAGAACTTGCTTATTGTATTTGTTACATGGCAGCACAAACATCCATGTGCCTATTGCACTGTATTACCTCTCCTGATACTCACCTGCCAAACCAGCTGTGTGCAGGGTCAGAATTCACCTTCAAAGAGTAGATAGTTGACTATTGACTACAGAAATTAATGTGCTGATCATTTCTTTACTCATTTGTAGGCATTCAGGCTAAAAAAAGTGAGGTTTCAGCAGTATGGTTGTCAGGTGAGCTGTTCACAACACACTATTTATGTAAACAAGCAGTGAATTGCCAAAGCCTGGGGGGCAGGCTGGAGTGAAAATACTGTGCTGTCAGCAATCACCCACGGTTGAAAACACTATCAAATAGTGTGTTAAATCTTGCAAGATCAAACAGAAAGGCTTTTGTGAGAAGGAAGGTAGTTGGGAAGCTTTGACAGCAGAAGAATGAGGGGCTTTTTTGTTTAATTCAGGCACAGTCACAAGTCTGATATCATGCACCTGGCAGTCCCTTTAGTGTAAGAAGAAGTGTGTCAAATAAAATGGATAAATACTTATTAGAGTAAGTACCATTACAGAGTGTGGAATTGGAGTGACCTGTGGGAGTGCCAGCAGTGAGAGGGGATGGGGCAGCTCAGGAAGGGCCCAGTCCCAGATCCTGCTCGGGGCACTCAGCTCTGGGCTCAGACCCTGCTGTCAGGGCTTTGTCTATTGGGGTTTGAAAACCTTGGGGGAGGGAGGCTGCAAAACACCTTTGGGGAACCTTTTCATATTAAAACATCAAAGTCAGGACACCCTCCAGCATGTTCTCTTTCCCCTTAATCTATATGACTTCAGGGATTCCGTACTCTTTAAAGTATTTCCCACTTGCAGAATAACCACCATACTGAGTAAAAATGCAGTCACAGAGGGTATGCAATTCTGAAGAAGCAAATATAAGATGTAGAACTTAGGAGACCTGGCAAATCTTACTTTTGCAATAAACAGTGTTTAAATAATACCCTGGCAACTGGCTTTCTACTTTTGATGACCAGAAAGTAGTTCATAACTACCATGGCTTCCTGAGCATTTAACAGCTGTCTTGAAGATGCCTATGGCTGGAAATAATGGAATTACATGCCAGAGTTAGTGTTGATTAGTAGATTTGGACAGAATTGTGTCGAGGCACATATTTAGAAACAACATACTTTAATCTCTGTTCAGTGCTGTCACACGTTGGGATGTGATCGTGGGCAGATCATTGAACTCTGGCTTTCCCTGGAGAAATAACCCTGTGATAACCTCTATATTTCTTGCTAGCTTCTGTTGAAAATGTATTTTTGAGTTACCAGCTTTATAAATTAAACTTTGATTTGGGAACCAACCTGTGTCCTGGTGTTTTTATCAGTTGGGGTGTGGATATACTTGATTTTTAAATCTACTTTAATTGAAGCATATAGCTCCTATCTTTGGCTGATATCATTCTGATACCTGAAATATCAGTTCTCTGTTTGCCTTTATTTTTTTTCCCTATCTCAGTGGCTGAAATGTGGCTGTGTGCATGTGTGGAGATTCTTTTTTTGTTTATAATGTCTCTTTTTTTACTGTTTTCCCAGCTTCGGGGAAGTTCTCTTTTTTTTTATTTTGTTGCCAAAAATAACGTTTTCTTTATAAATACATAGTGAGCAGTGCTGTAATGGAACATGCTGAATTAATTTCTCCTGGACATGAATATGCATTTTAAGTTGAGCTTCTTTGGCTCACTCCTGAATAGGTTGAAGGTTTTGAGGAGATAGATTGAACAGTTTGGCTGTCTGGTGACACTTGGTGAGAAATCCTGGAAAAAGCTGTTAAATGCTCAGGAGTAAAAGCAGTTCAGGTTCAGAGATTCACTCAGTGCAGTGGGATGGGGCTGCTGTGGAATTAAAGGAAGAGACACAAGAGCCTGAAAATCAGCAATTTGTGACTCAGGTCCATTGCCTGTTACACTGTTTATTGCACTTCTTAGCCTTGCAGGGGTTTTTCTTCGAAGTGCTGTGGGATGCAGGTTATTCAGTGCAGCCATCAGCAGAACAAGATCAGGTGCAGTAGCCCTGTGTGAGTGCCCAGCTTCTCTAGGATATGCTGAGGCTTTGGGAGAAGGAATTGAAAGGTTTCAGACCCTCATGTCCACAGAGCTTGTCATGTAAAAAAATATTTTTAGGGAAGAAGAATTAGTGAGGAATTGTACCTTTGCATAAGTGCATTTAAGACTGGGAACATGTAAATATTATTGAACGAACAGTGCTACATAACTGCTGAAATACCAGCAGGTAAGTGAGCCAGCTCAGGCTTGATTTCTTCAAATTGTGTTCAGCTCTGTTTCAGGGGCATTTGCCAGACTTTAAAGAGTGCATTTGCTTCTCAGTGTCGCCCAAGGCAGCACTAAGAGAATGCCCCCCTCAGTAGTGCATGCTTTGTGTTAAACTTATTTACTGTTCTCTTTGTCTCATACTTGAAAAGAAAGCCACCCCAATTGTTTTTAGGTAAACACTGAATATTCATCCTAAGCACTAGCTGTCACACCCAGGTAGCTTTGTTAAAGGAAGAGCTGCCTGTGATCAAGTGCAAGTTCTGGACTGCAGCAGGAATGCCCTGAGAGCATCTGCAGTAATCTGATAGTAAAGATTTAGCACACAGTCCTTGAGAGTAGTGAGTAAACGGATTGTAGCTGAGGTATGTGGCACTGCAGGATTTCAGAAAGCAATTATTTGAGCTTTTTGTGACTATTTGATGGATTTTTGAAATGTAAACACTCCAACAAGCCCACCACTGTACCTTTTTCTTCTTTCCCTCAGGTCTAGATCAAGGAGGAGTTCCCGCAGACACTACACCAGGTCCCGCTCCCGGTCCCGCTCCCACAGGAGATCCAGAAGCAGGTCGTACAGTCGGGACTACCGGCGACGGCACAGTCACAGCCATTCCCCCATGTCTACTCGGAGACGTCACATTGGGAACAGGGTACGTGTGAGGGATGAGTCGTGGTCCTGGGTGCATCCTAGAATCAGTCTCTGTGCCCTGACAAACACAAAGGGCTTTTGTGAAAGCCTGGTGTTCCTGTAGGTTTAATTTATTACTGTCTGGTAGCAGATAACCCAGATCTCAGCCCCGCCTTTGTTGTTGTTCATCTTGAAGCCTTGACAGTCACAACTTAAAAAATACATTGCGCTGCAAATAAACCCGATTTCATTCTAATATCTGTGTCCCTTCCTTTAGGCCAATCCTGATCCAAACTGTTGTCTCGGAGTGTTTGGGCTGAGTCTGTACACCACAGAACGAGACCTGCGTGAGGTTTTCTCCAAGTATGGGCCCATTGCCGATGTTTCCATCGTGTACGATCAGCAGTCACGGCGCTCCCGCGGCTTTGCCTTCGTCTACTTCGAGAACGTCGAGGATGCCAAGGAAGTAGGTTGGGGTGCACAGTGTGGGCCATGTTGGCTGAGTTTTGAGCTCTCCTGGGGTGTATGTTCTGTCACAAGGTATGGCCAGAGGAAGCTTGTAGCCTGAAAAACACTTGGAATCTCATAATCATGGAATTTGGGCATAGAGGTGCTGCAGAATGAATTGGGAGTTCTGTAGTCACCCAGTAGAGAATCCTACACTCATGCCAGTCCTTGTAGAGCTATGCTTTTATGGGCTGGGACAAGGCTTAAACTCCATTCCAGAAAGTCTCCAGTCTTTTCCACATCTGGCATGAAGGCTTCCATGTTGGGTTGGAGCTTCATGTGTAGGTCCTACATACTGCATGTCCTGCTACTTGGCAGACAAACCCCACAATTGGTTTTGGTTTTTTACTTTTTAATTGTGGCTTTGATATTATATTCAAGGTTATGGTAGTTTGAAGGATGTTATTTGAATACTTAAATGGTGTCCTTTTAACCTGTAAATGTTTCATGTTGTGTGGTGGAGTAGTAGCATCTCCCTACATCAGCATGTTCAAAGGTTGCTCTTAATCATGTCAGAAGCACTGAAACAATTGCTCAGTGATGTTCTTTTCAGGATTTTAATGCCACAGAACTCACATTTTCAGTGGTTACTGGCACTTAAATCCAGCTGGCCTAGAGTGTCTTACACAGTACATTCACTGTAAGATGTGACACTCAGACCTGCCTCCACACTGAGCCATTTTTTAGGACATTTTAACACTTGAAGCAGTGGTTAGAAATCCATGTTGTTGCTGAAGTTCATACCTACCACTAATGTTCTTCTGTCACTCCTTAGGCAAAGGAACGTGCCAATGGAATGGAACTGGATGGAAGAAGGATCCGGGTAGACTTTTCCATAACAAAAAGACCTCACACACCTACCCCTGGAATCTATATGGGAAGACCCACTTAGTAAGTTTTATCTGTGGTTTTGGTTGGGTTTTTTTTCCCCCAAACCAGTACAGGATAGGATTCATTGCTTCGTAAAAACTCCTGTTTCTCCTCTGAGAGACCTGATTCTGAGTAGTTTTCCTGATTTCTTGGGCTTACGCATTAATGCATAAGTTGTGTTTCCTAGTTTATGGCTGCTGTGCTCTTCACTGAAAACACTAGATGTGAGCATCAGTAGTAATGCATGCATCAGCTGGAAGATATTTTGATCATTTCTAAATTATTTTATGTAGTTTTCCTGTGTATATATTACTGTACATTCCTTCAAATATTCATGTCCTTTGCAAGCTCAGGTTTTCAAGAGTGAATGAACAAACACTGGTCGAGGAGCTGCATGGCTCAGTTAATGTTTGGAATTAGCAGTTTGCTGTGTTCACACACTGCACTTTTGACTTCCAGTTGCCAACAGTGTGAATTATTTTCCCAAGTCATTCCCCAGTTTATTTCCCAGGACTTTCAGCTTACTGGTGCTTCTGGTGATGTTGTGTTATGACTGCCAGGTTCTGATTTTTTTTAGTCAGAAAGTTGATCAGACAGGAGCTTTTACAGAGTTAAAAGTAAATGAAGACTTGTCTCAGAATGGAATTTCTCATGTGCCTGTGATACCAAAAGGTTGAGGAAAATAACTGAAAGTTAGCAGTAAAAAGCAATTACTTGAGTACTTCTGTTCCCACCTGCACTCCTGGGAAAACAGGAGTGCTCCCAGTCTTTCAACTGTGAGGACGGGCAGTAATATAATCTAGTTTAAATAGCATGAATTTACCAGACTGCAGACCAAGTTAATGTTTTGTATCTTAGCAAATGCCATTTCCTTCACTCTTTGTAGTGGCAGCTCACGGCGACGGGATTACTACGACAGAGGCTACGACAGAGGCTACGATGACCGTGACTATTACAGCAGGTCATACAGGTGGGCATATCTGGAATATTTTGCTGCTTTCTAAACTGTTTTCTCATCTCCTATTGCAAGCATTAGGCAGTTCATCCTACATAACTAGTCCAGAATATTTTTGCACTCGTTGTCATTGTGGAATCTTCCTGTGAAATCTTGACCAAAATGACTGCTCAGCACAAATCAGATTGGTTGGATTGAGAAATAGTTTAAATACTGTGTCCTGGCTTAGTCCAAAATGTTTTCTGAATCTGCACTAAGTTTTAAAAAACAAAATGTGTCCTTTGTATTTTCATTTTAGAATCTTTAGTTGGTTCATCTGTTAGCACTGAAATGGTGTAGATTAATATTTGATTTGGTATTATAGTGTCAACTTACATTTTAAACACAGTGTAGTAGCTAAAAAGTGGGAAATTTCAGTGGTCCCCAGTATCTCCTGCTGATGGCACCTCAGATGTTGCCAAAAATAAGGAACTGGGGTTTGGAGTATGACCTGTTGTGTATTGGACATCTGCATTAAATGTTTTTTTTAACATCCCTTGTCAAGTTGGATGTGTGTAACTATGGTTGGCGTGCAGTTGGTTTTGGTGATAGAGAAATTGCTTTTCTGCGTTTTCCAGCAGAATCCTTGTCCCCTACAAAATCCTCACAGTTTCTGGGACACTGTTCAGTTGAATACAAAGATGAGAGTTCATGTTTTACCAAACATTCCTGCAATTGCAGAATTCTGTGTTAAAGTTACAGCCCAAGTCTTCAGTGCTTAAGTGGTGCCTTTTCATTCTGACAAGGGTTTGTGGATGTTACCAGAAGTTGTGATTGGGTCAGGAGAGAGCCAGTGAGAGTGACCTGCTCCAGTGGGAGGTGTCCCTGCCTGTGGCAGGGGTGCCCCTGGATGGTGTTTAAGGTCCTTTCCAACCCAAACCATTCTGGGATTCTGTGAATAAATATGGAGCCACAAATGACTCATGTGTGGCTACTTGAAAAGTGTCGTGGTCTGCTTCTTTCCCCTCCTGCAGACATGGGTTGGTTGAGGGAGAGAGAAGTGTTGCTATGTGTGAGTGCTTCCCTCAGGAAGGAAAAGTTGGAATTTTTCAAGATGCAGTGGAGCATTGCATACCCCACCCTAAAAATTCCATTGGTAACAATTCCTTTGCATTCCCTGCTCTCTGAAAATGATGCCCTAAGGGAAATGCAGTGTCAGATGGGAATTGTCCCGTTAAAACTTCCGTTTCTCTTTGTATCTGTGGGAGGCTTAATTTTGCCTGGAAAAGTGTCTGTAAATAAGGGAATAACCTTTAAAAAAAGCAATCCCCCAAAAACAACTGGGGAAGACTTTAAACTTGATTTAGTCTCCCGGTAAAGCTTTGCTGATCTGAATCTGAGGACGTTCCAGTCCAACCACTCAATGCTGTAAGATATTGTTTCTGTTCTCTGTAAGAAGTTACGTCACAGTTGGTGTTTAAATGTGACTTTGAAAGTGTTAAAATGTCAGGATGGGGGAGGGTTTTCCTTGCCTCCACCTTGGAATCAATATTTTTCCTTAGGATAATGAGTTGATCTTGCTACTTGAAAATAATAAGTCAGTGGGTTTTCCTTGAGTAGATAAATGTTTAAAAACTCATGTTAAATAAAGTAAGTCAGCATCATTTGGTGTAGGAACTAATGTTGTCTTATCTTCACGTCTTTTTTTATTTTGATGATGGGGGGGTTGTACAGTGAACTTTTAAGCATTTAGAAAAACAAAAAGTCGCTCTGCTTTTGTTTTCACAGAGGAGGAGGTGGTGGCGGCGGAGGAGGCTGGAGAGCTGTTCAGGACAGGGATCAGTTTTACAGGTATGTACTGGATTAGTGGAACTAGGCAAGGAAACACAAATCTTGGGAGTGCCTGGATTGGAGGGGTTTGGGAGTGCCTGGCTGTAGCACTGACTGCAAGTCAGGGAAATCTTCACAGTGGACAAGTAATTGAGATTAAAAGTGAAGGTGGATTTGGCTTACCCTGCTTGTGTGGGATGTTCCTGGCTTCAGACTAAATTCACATGAAAGCAGATTGTGAGTGCAAGAGCTTGTATTTGTTGTGTTAGTCAAAAATAGTACTGGTAACAAAAAAGAATTCAAATGTCTGCTTTGTTACCCAGTAGAAATGTTGATCAAGTCTCCCATGCTGCTTGTTAGCTTTCCCAAGTGTATTCCTGAGACTAGGATGGGGGTTAGAGCTACGCACATAAAGCGGCAGCCGCTCACCTGTGCAGGTTTTAACCAAGGGATTGTCTGTGTCACCCCTGTCACAGGAGGAGGTCACCGTCCCCGTACTACAGCCGAGGGGGCTACAGATCCCGGTCCAGATCCCGATCCTACTCACCTCGTAAGTAGACATGGACTCAGGGAATGGGTTGGGTTGGGAGGGACCTTAAAGCTCATCCCATTCCACCCCCTGCCATGGGCAGGGACACCGTCCATAGACCAGGTTTCTCCAAGCCCCATCCAACCTGGCTATAACTGGGCCTGGCCCAGTCACAGGGTTCACCTCTCAAAAGTAAATTTCCCATTCCTTGAACTGCTTTTGAGCTTCTGTGTCCACTAAGATTGACTTTGGTGTGGATATTTTATTGAGCCTCTATCCTTGAAGTCTGACTGTTGGGTTTTTGTCTTTCAGGTCGCTATTAAAGCATGACACACAGAGGAATTTCTAGCTACAGCCTTTTGAGTTGAAATTGCAAGTTTGTGGACAATATTTTTTTATTGTCTCTTCTGTTTAACCAAGTGACAGTGCCTAGTGAATTAGGTGACTTTTACACCTTTTATGAAGACATTTTCTGTGGTGTTCAGTGCTGTTTCATTCTGCATATTTGTGTAGTTTGGTGCTTTGTTTCCAGGTGTGTTTTGAAAGGAGTATGTTTTGCATGTGTTTTTTTTAGTCTCCATTTTGACTCCTGAAAGGTTTCTATTGTAAAGAAAAAAAATCGTTGAGTTAGTTTTTTCTACTGATTCCAAGTTATTCCCAAGATCCAAACCTGTGTAAAATGCTTTCCAAAAGTGAGAAAATAAAATAAAAGGACGTTTGTTTTTTTTTTCTTTTCCTACTTACTTTTGCCAAAACAAAAGTGCGGAGGTAATCCCAGGGCAAGTGCCATCTGTTCCTTCCAGGAAGAACCTAACTTTTTGGTGTCCCACAAGTAAATTGCACCTGAGGTGCTTCTCAAGTCCATTTCTCACTTGTGAAATCAGCAGTGAATCCCTCATTTGGGTGTTCAGCTGTTGCCTCTTGTATTTAGAAGATTTTGGGCCAACACTTCACAGTATATCTGTCATACTACATAAAGAATTTGTGCACTTGGCTCTGTGAGCCAGTTATTTTTTAATCTTGTGTTGGAGGAGCTTTCCACATTGGTTTGTGGTGAGGATGTGGGGTTTTGTGGAAATAACAGAAACTTCTAGACTCAAAACTAATGATTTCTATGGATGTAGGGAACAGAGTTTGAGGAATTGTGTCAGTGGTGCCATCATGCAAAGGAAGGGACAGGGAACAGACCCTACCTGCTTCAGCTGCCTGGAGAGGAGGTGGCCAACAGCAGCACACCAGGTATCCTAAGGGTTTAAAAATTACCCAGGTATTTGTTGGAACTTCTTGTTCTTACTGTTCAGAGTGTACAGCAGGACCATGGCAGTAATTATTTTAAATTGTCTGAGCAGTAATGGCCTGTTCAGGGCTGAGTTGGCTGTTCCTGGTGACACATTTTTTGGAATGTGTCACATGGCTCCTTTGCTGAGAGTGTCCCAAATCCCTGTGCCAGGTCCGTGCTTGGTATGAGTGTTGCAAGGCCATGGTGGATCATGGAATCATTTTGTTTGGAAAAGCCCTCTAAGATGGACTCCAGCACTGCCAATGCCACCACTCATCCATGTCCCCAAGAGCCACATCCACAGGCCTTTAAAATTCCAACTTTTTCAGTAGCTCCTTCTAGTGCCTGACCACCCTTTCCATGAAGAAATCCCTCCTAGTGTCCAACCTGACCCTCCCCTGGCACAGCCTGAGGCAGCTTCCCCTTGTCCTGCCCTGTTCCCTGGAGCAGAGCCCAACCCCCCAGCTGCCCCCCTCCTGTCAGGGAGTCGTGCAGAACCAGAAGGTTCCCCCTGAGCCTCCTTTGCTCCAGGCTGAGCCCTTTTCCAGTTCCCACAGTTACTCCTGATGCTCCAGACACATCCTCAGTTCTGTTCCCTTCTCTGGACATGCTCCAGCCCCTCGATGTCATCGTGAGGACCAGGGGTGCTGGTAAGGCTCAGATCCAGATGAAAATTCCACCAGGTGCCAGAGGAAATGGAGGTTGTCTGTGAGTGGCAGCTGGCTGAGGTGCACCCCGCAATCCAGGTTAAAGCTGTTCCTGGGGTTTGTGGAAGCAGCTGCTGTAGCTGCCATGAGGAGAGCCTGTTGTCCAGCACTTCCTGCTGCTGAATCATTCCAAGGGCTCTCAGTCCAGAACAGCCCAGGCTCCGATGCTCCCAGGGTGTAGTGTTGCCCTGTGGCACGGCTGACAGGCGGCTGTGGGATGTGATGTGCTGGAATCCACAGCTGGCTGGCCTGGTGCTGTGCCAGCAGTGAGGCAGGAATTACTGTGGGAGGGGGCACGGACCCCCGGCATGGATCCCACCAGGACAGCGAGGAATCCTCTCTCAGAGCAGCATCTGCTGGCTGGATGTGATGGGCTGTGCCTTTCCCATCCTGCTTTCCTGTCAGCAGAGGACAGATAAAAAACCTTGGAAAGCACGTGGAGGGGAAAAAGGAAACCAGGAGCTGTTTGTGCCAGTGTCCTCTCCCCACGTGTGCAGGTGGAATTTCCTCTGGGGCAGTTTGAGCCTCTCCCTGCACAGGACATTTTCCTGTTCCTGCAGCATCTCCTGGCTTTCTTTCACTGGGCAAGAGGAGGGGCCCTGCCAGGGGCATGGTGCAGTATCGAGGTAGTTGCGGGTTCAGTACGTTCAGGCACCCCTTGCACAAATAGTGCAGTCTGCTCCTCATGGAATTCTATGAGCTCCTAAAAATCCCATTTTTCCTTGCAACTCCTTTATTGGGGCTCAAATGATTTTATTTTGCGGTTCACATTCTGGCTCCGGCAGATTAATCACAAGCAAGGCCGGTGCTCCCATCCCTATAGCGCTGCTCAGGAGCCGGGAGAAGCTGATCCTTTGGTTTTCCTGCTTGGATAGGAAGTATACAGCTCCACAGGATGCTCCTTAGTGCCCATCTCTGGCACCTGGCCTTAGCTCTACATTGTATTCCCACAGATCCAGACCTTTGACATCACCTTGGGAAAGTCAGCAAAACTTTGGAGTTTGTTGGGAAGGAGCTACTGGTGCCTGTCCACCATTCCCATCATTTAATGTCTCACTCATGTTTGGCCCCAGTGCAGGTGTAATTAACACAGACACTGATTTAATTACCCAGCCATGCCAGTGCCTCCACCTCTGCATTCCTGACTGTTAGACTTGGAAACTTCTGAAATCCAGTGAGCAGTGGGTAGATTTTTACTTGTGTCCCAGCAAAGGGTGAGCAAAATGATTGAAAAGCATGGATGCATTTTCCAGCTAAATCGTGTATTATTTTCTCAGGTCTGCTCTTCCTGAGGGATAATCCCACCCCCTATAGTGGGTTGCTTCTGTACCAGTCCTTGATGCTCTTCCCTCACCTCCATAGCAGCTGCACCATTCTCTGGCTGGGAGGTTTCTGAAAGACCAAAACCACATTTCAGACAGTTTGTCACCACTATATGAGGGAAATTTGGGATTGGCCCAGCCTGGAGCTGCCTTGTGGCTTGCCCAGAGTGGAGGGGCAGGTGGGAGCTGCTCTGGCAGCATGTCCTGACCCCACTGTGCTGCATCGTGGCACAGAGTCACCTCTGCCACATGCTTGCGAGAACAAAGGACAACCAAGTCCTTTTGTGGAGGAAATGGGTTCATTTTTGGGACAGGGTTTACTTGGGGCTTTGTTTTGGCATTGCCTCACCTGTGCAGCCTCTGCAGCCAGAGGTGTCCCCCATGGAGCAATGAGCAGCTGCATTCCCACCTTGTTCCCAATCCCAACAGTGCAGGGGTGGGATGAAGCTCTCCTGAGATTCTCTGTGTGATGAATAGTGAAAATTATCCTTAAGGATTCAGGGAAAACTTGCAGGTCAGACGGGTGAGGTGGGTTCCTCCTGCACCAGGTCACTGGGCTTTTCTCACTGCATTACTGCAGCCTGCTGGGGTAATTTCTGGAGTCACCACATCCTTGCCAGCTCGAGGCAGGATCCTTTCCTCCCCTGCTGTCCTTTCTCTGTCCTGTTCCCAACACCCTCTGGGGATGTGGGATCCAAGGAGAGATCCCAGCACAGGTGCTCCAGCCTGCTCCATTGGCAGGAGCCCAACCAGTGCCCTGAGTGCAAGTCGCAGTAAGACCAGTCTGCCAGAACAGGGTGACCAAACCTCGTGGATCTCAACCTGCCTGCTCCAAGACAGGCTTACCAAAGGCTCGGGATAAAATGGAGTCGTGGGCCAGACTGTATCCTGAGCTTGGAGGAGATGCAGGAACTCCCCGGGCTAGGCCCAACATGGATTTGGTAGTCCCAGATGTGTCCAATTGACCAAACACCCCGGTTTTTTCATAGTTGGTATTTTCAAGGCAGCCCTGCAGACACAGCGAGTTATCCTGTCCTTTCCCAGACTAAACAAACCCTCCTTCAGCCACTCATGACCTTTTGCTCATTTTATCAGTCTTGCTGCTGCATTCCAGACTCATTCCATGCCAGCATCTCTTTCCAGGGAAGAGTGATCTTGCCTACAAGGCTGCCCTTGGAAAATGCTTTCCCTCTCCTTCTGGATCCTGCACTACTTTTAGGACCATTTGCCATCTGGTTGCTGCCTCTCCAGCTGTTTTGTACCAGTGCTCTGAAATCTTCCTCCCCAAAGATCAGATTCCCTTGAGCATCACATCTGGACCAAGACAGATCCACCAAAACTGGGAAATAGCTCCATAGGATTGGGAAGGCACCTGCAGAAGTTTGTCGAGCTCTTTCTGCAAAGCCAAAAATCGGGGCAAGGGAGATGAGCTCATGCAGGTAACTGCAGGAGACTCCTCTGTTTACATCCAGCTCCAGCAGAAGGCTGGTTTGAGGAGTGGTAAATGAGTATTGCATCCTGTGGGCACTAATTAATCCCAAAACCTCCTGTTTCTCCCACTGCTTCCCACTGGCAGTGACCTCACACAATGAACCAGCAGCTTCCTGCCCCATTCCTGTTGATAGCTCATCCCCGAGGAGGCAGGAATGACCTGAACAAGGGTAAGGTCTTTGAAATGGACTTTATCAGCCAATTTCAGCCTAAAATCATCCCCAAAAATGTGCTGGGGATGGAGCAGCCACGAGCACCGGTGACAAGTGACAGCCAGGCAGGAGCCACGCTGAAAGCAAAGCCGGAGAAATTGGAGAAGGATTCTTCTGGCTTTGCATCATCACAGCCCAACCACATCTATTTTTGCTGTAGGCATGGCATCGAGCACCCGTCACCGCTATTCCTACTCCATCCATCTCTGTATGCCAGGGAAGACTGGCAGTGGGATGGAGCAGCAGAAGGAGTGGTGGTTTAAGTGTCCTTAATTGCCTTAAAACCCGAGGAATTCAGATTACTGCCCTTCACCCCCCCAGCACACCAGGGGATGCCTGGCCCTGGACACAAGGCTCCATTCCAAGAGCACAAGGCCACTTGTCACCCACATGGCCAGGATTATTCTGCACCTTATTTCTGTCTCCAATCGTGTCCTCGATGTGCTTCTACAAGGATTAAGCTTTTATTCTCAAAAGGAGAGAGAAAAATGTCACTTAACGTGCAGGCAGGTGGTGACATCAAGTCCTGGTGACCTGAGGACACCATTCAGCAGAGCCCCAGAGGCTGCTGGAGCCATTTACCAGCGGGCAGAGAATGTGCACAGCTCATGGCTGGAGTGTCTGGCTCCAGCTCAGCATCTCCTGGAGCCTTTCCGACATTGGGATCACACACAGTGATAGCTGGTTGGATCTGGGTTGGGAAGGGTTCACACATTCCTGTTTTCAAAAACAAAAAGCATTGTAAAAAAGTTATTATTTATGTTTGTCTGTTTGTTTTAACTGTATTGAGTAATTATGTAGATAAATATATAGATATAAAGGCAAATTTGTAGATATAAAGATGTATTTCTTATTTATTTCTTTTCTTTGGTTCCTGAACGAAACAGTTTTTCTCTTCCTGAAGGATTGGTGGTGCTGGGCTGTGGTGGATTCTGGTGCAGAGTTTGGGGCTGCTGGGGTCGTGGTAATGGGATCAGGGGTGATGGAGTCCGGGGTGATGGATGCAGTGGGTTCCAGGCAGAGTAGGGTTTGGGGGTGCTGGGCTGTGGTGGTTTCCAGGGCAAAGGGGTTGGAATGGTGCGGGGGGTGGGTTCAGGACAGAGGGAGGCATTGGGGGTGATGGGGTATGGTGGGGTGCAGGGCAGAGGGCTCGGGGGTGATGACAGAGTGCAGGGGGTTAGGGGGCATTCAATGGGTTCCAGGGCAGAGCGATTGGAGGTGCTGGGTAGGGGGATGCCAAGGCAGAGGGATCGGGGTGCTGGATGCGGGGGGTTCCAGGACAGAGGGATCGCGGTGCTGGGCGCGGTGGCTCGTAGGTGCTGGGGTGCGGTGCATTCCCGTACAGAAGGGCGGGGGGCACAGGGCCGGTCCCCCCCGGCCCATCCTGTCCCCGCGGGGGTCTGGCGGCTCCACCTGCCCCCCCCCGCGGGGCGGCCCCGGGGCCGGGCCGGGCCGGGCTCCGCCCGCCGCTGTCGGAGGCTCCGCCGGGCCGGGACCGGTGGCGCAGAGCGGGACCCTCCCGAGCCCGCGTCCGTCCCGCTCCCGGGAGGGGAGGAGCCGGGGGGGCTCCCGGGGAGGAGCCCGGGGGGCTCCCGATGAGGCGCCGGAGGATGAACCAGCTGTACATCGGCAACCTCAGCCCGGCCGCCACCGCCCAGGACCTCCGGCAGCTCTTCGGGGAGCGGCAGCTGCCCCTGCCCGGCCAGGTCCTCCTCAAGTCCGGCTACGCCTTCGTGGACTACCCGGACCAAAACTGGGCCATCCGGGCCATCGAGACCCTCTCGGGTGAGCGACCCCCCCCGCGCCCCCCGCATCTCCCCCGCGACCCCCTCATCACCCTCCCCGCCGCCCCCTCCCCGGGCATCTCCCGGTCCCCCCTTCCCTCCCTCCTTTCCCTCCTTCCCTCCTCCCGCTCCGGCTCTTCCCGACCTCGCCTCTATTTTTCGCTGATTTTTTTCTCCGATTTTATTGGGAGCCCCCGGAGCGCGGCGCCCCCGGCCCCGCCGCCCCGCCGCCCCCCGCCGCCCCCCGAGGACCCGATTACGACGTGCCCAGCCCCAATTCCCCGGGGGCGCCGAGCGGGGGGGGCCGGGGGACCAAGGGGGGCTGGGGACGCGGGGACAGCCCGGTAGGGACGGTGGGGGGTGGGATGCGGTGGGATCCGATGGGGTGGGATGGGGTGGGACGGGATTTGGTGGGGGGACGCTGCCCTGCCCCATCCCGGGGGGATGCTGAGCGCCCCGTGTCTCCGCAGGGAAAGTGGAGCTGCACGGCAAAGTGATGGAAGTGGATTATTCCGTGCCCAAAAAGCTCAGGTAACCCCGCGCCGTCACCCCCAGGGTGCCCCCGATGGCCGTGTCCATCCCGGCGGTTCGGGGGGCACGCCGGGCGCTCCGGGATCGAGGATGGGGGGGGCGGGGGAGCCCCGTCGGTTTTACTTTCGCTCCCGAGCGCGGCGCGGCGCGGCGGGGAAGGAGCTGCCGGCCCACGGCCGCGTTCCCACGGCTGGGCACCCCCGCCATGCCCCCCACCTCACGTTCCCCACCGCTCCTGGGGAAAACAGCCGCTTATTTAGCAGGAAAACACGAGAAAACCTCTTTCCTCCCACTTCCCGCCGCGCGGACGGAGCTTTTCCCAGCAGCGCAGCCAGCCGCGCACCCTTAGGGTTATTATTTCGAGTCGGTAATGAATCAATTTTCCCTCTCCAAACACCTCATCTCCCCTTTAGCAGCCGGAGAACCCCCAAACCCGAAGCGTTTTGTGTTTAACGCATCGCGGCGAGCGCGCCCTCTCCTCCCCATCAGGTGCCCGAGGCCGCGCTGATGGCACACGCGTTCCGCAGGGAAAACAAACCCCGGGACCGTGTGGCGTAGCCTCAGCCCGAGGTTTATCCCCCCTCCCCCGTCATGTGTCGGGATAAAAGGGAACAAAAAAAACCCCTCCGGGCGAGTAATTTGGCGCCGTTTGGCGCGGAGGCTCGGCCTGGGCTGGGAGGTGGGATACGGATTTGGTCCGGGATTGCTGCTGGGGTATTAATTTGGAAATGACGGGGGGGTTGGAAATGCTGTTGTGTAATTGAGGCTTACGGGGGGGGAATGGCTCGTGCCCGGCATCACGTGTGCCGGAGTGGGATTTCGTCTTCGGCAGGGATCACACGCTCCCTACCTTCGGATAAACCATCAAAACGAGTCACCCAGAAATCCCCAGGTGTGATATTTCTAAGCTAAACCTCTGCAGCAGCCTCAGGTTGGGCTGGCGGTGACTTTGGAAGGGGGATGGAGCCAGAAATTGGGAGTTTGGGGCCGTAGTATGGAGCCGGGGCTCGACCTTTACCATGCAGCAGGGGATGTAAACAAGGAATTAATCTTTAAATTCTCCGTCAGGGCTGGGGTGAGCCTGCTTTTCCTCCCAAGTTTTAAAATTAGAAAAAAAAAATTAACCAGCCCAGAAATAAATACTGATTTATTTTACATCGCTCTGTGTTCAGCTGGCTCCAAGTTTTCTATTCCCAAGTTTCTTCCGATTATCGAGATCTAATTTAAGCTTGTATCTTTTTATGCCCAGCTCAAAAGATCCGCCCTGCTTTATATTAATACCCCCAGTTTGGGGGGCTGTGCCTTGACTCGGTAGATTATAGATTTTATTTTTGTAATGTGATTTTTGGCAGGGAACGGAGCCTCGCGTGGTCGTGTTTATTTCCCCCCCTCGCCCCTTTAAATTTGTAGAAAATCCAATTTTTATGGTCGCGGTTGAGTCCCGGAAAAACGCTGGGATTTCAGGGAGTGAAATGGTTAAAATCTCCCTGTTACTGAAATGAATTTGGGGTTATTTGGGCTTGGAGAACCCGAGCTGGGTTGGCTCTCACCCCTGGGCATTCCTGCGTCACGGGGCTGAGGAGGTGCCGATGCCCGGCGCTTCCCTCCGTGCCTGACTCCACCTGGAATGCTGAATTTTTATATTAAAATCGAATACAGATCTATGCTACCAATATATTTACATACATATAAATACATTTGGGTAAGGAACTGCCTGGAAAACCCCTGGGACATCTGGCCACGTGAAGTAGGGAAGGGAATCCCTCGAGGGGAGGTGCTGGCAGAGGGCTTGTTTCTGTTTCTGCGAAGGCAGGAATTAAATGTGACAGTGGTGTGACAGCCTGAATCCTGCCCAGTCCATCGATTCACCTCCCACGAGTTTAAACTCAGCCCTACTGCTGCCAGCCCAATGATCTGAGCTCCTGTAGGATCCAACAGCCTCGCAATTGGCTTTTTTCCTTTGTATATGTTGGATTGTGCCTTGGGGAATTCAAGAAAAAAAAAAAACAAACCTCACATTATATTTTAATCAACATTTTCAAATTTTAAAATTCTATTAAAATTGATTTTAAACTCAGCAGGAGCAGGGAGTACTTTTATTTGCTTGAAGGAATCCCACTCTGGGAGTATTTTGTTTTTGGAGCATGGCTGTGGGGGAAGCAGCAGCATCTTCCCCCTTGAAGATTGGTTGTGTATTCCTAAAATCTTAAAAAATCATGTTCATGGAAAAGAAAGATAGAAAAATAGGAACATGCAAAGGTATATAAAGAAAGAGCATTTTTAAAAAATTAAAATGTGAAGAATGGGAAGTAAAACTCAGCTAACCCAGTGCTGACTTTTATGCAAGAACTGTATTAAAATGAGGAGTTTAAAAAGTAGCAGAGGTGCAGTTATTGCCCCCAAACCAGTCAAATTTGGGGCGTTTTGGTTGTGAAGGTGCCTCTCAATTTCTGCTTCTGCCATAATTGTCAGAAATGAGAAAGGAAAGCACAAGGGAGATGTGAAGAGCAGGGAGAGAAGCCTGGAAATCACTGTAATGTTAAATGATTATATAGAAATACTTTATTATGTCTAAAACTCAGGTGGTTTTGCCCCAGATAAAGGTGACTGGAGAGGCAGCGGTGCCGATGCCTGCCTGAGTGGCTTTGCTGGGGGTGATTTTATGGCACATTCTCCTGTTTCTCAAAAAGAATTGCCTTTAAATAATTCTCTTTTGAACATCAATTCAATTCTCATTTCTGCGTGGTTTTGCTTTATTGATTATTTACTTCTTTCCCTGTGTTTTTCAACCCAGAAATTCTGGTGATGTTAAAGCTTGGGATAAACATCCAGGCCCTTTGTTTTTTCCCTGGACACCCCATCTTTGCTTTCCTTATCAATAATTGCTTGTCGTTAGTGAGCTGCTTAATTAACAGAGGAATTCCCGTTGCTTTGGCAAGAAAAGCCCCTGGAACCTTCCCACGTGTGTCTGGAAATGCACAGGGGGAGCAGAAAATTGAATTTAGGGTGCTAAAATTGGGGCTGCTCTCAGTCCTAGTCCTGTATCCTAAAACAAATACCTTTTAAAACTTTTAGTGTGTTACATATTGATACAAATTACTAATGTATGGTGGTGTGTTTAAAGTATTTGGTATCTTTTATGTAGATATAAATAAAAGACGTTACATGTATAAAACACTCTATAAAAGATACTTTATATATAGTATGTATAAAAATATACTTCTAATACATCTTTTTCTATGAGATATATGGACTAGATGAGCTCTAAAGTTCCAACCCAAACTATTCTATGATTCTAGATCTATGTATGTTTATATGAAACATTTATAAAAATATTTTAAACTACATAAAATGCACAAAATAGTCCTATATAGTATATAAAACTTTATAAGACATTTATGTACAAAAAGAAACATAAAATATGTATATTTATATATATATATAGACATACACATGAAGTTACCAGGGCAATATTGGTCACATCTAGGATGGGAAACCCCTCTCCTGCTGCCCACTGGATGTGTGCCCAGTTTCCTATAGTTCTGGGATGCTGTTCCCAGTGGAGCTGGCCAGGAGAATCCCCTTGGAGATGATCCTTTCCCAGACTCCAGCACTGGCTCTCGAGAGGGGTGATGCTGGTGCTTATTTTATTTTATTTTATTTTATTTTATTTTATTTTATTTTATTTTATTTGCAGGTGTGGGTGAACTGGCAGTTGGTGGTGTTTGAGTTTTGGTTTTCTTTAGATTCCTTTCCACGTGCCTCTTTGCTTCCATGAATTTTTTTCCCTTCTTTCCCCCTGTTTATTTTCCCCCATTCTTTCCCCACCTTTTTTCCACCTCTTTCTTTTCTCCTTCTTTCCCCCCATTCTTTTCTTCCCATTTCTTCCTCCCCTCTTCTTTCCCCTATTCCCCCCTCTACTTTTCTCCCCCATCCTTTTCTCCTTTCTTTTTTCCTTCTTCTCAGCCCTTCTTTTCCCCTTTTCTTTCCCTCCTTTTCTCCCTTCTTTTTCCCTCCCTTCTCCCTGTTTCCCCCACCTTCCTTCCTTCCTTCCTTCCTTCCTTCCTTCCTTCCTTCCTTCCTTCCTTCCTTCCTTCCTTCCTTCCTTCCTTCCTTCCTTCCTTCCTTCCTTCCTTCCTTCCTTCCTTCCTTCCTTCCTTCCTTCCTTCCTTCCTTCCTTCCTTCCTTCCTTCCTTCCTTCCTTCCTTCCTTCCTTCCTTCCTTCCTTCCTTCCTTCCTTCCTTCCTTCCTTCCTTCTTCTTTTTTCTTTCCTTTCCCTTTCCCTTTCCCTTTCCCTTTCCCTTTCCCTTTCCCTTTCCCTTTCCCTTTCCCTTTCCCTTTCCCTTTCCCTTTCCTTTCCTTTCCTTTCCTTTCCTTTCCTTTCCTTTCCTTTCCTTTCCTTTCCTTTCCTTTCCTTTCCTTTCCTTTCCTTTCCTTTCCTTTCCTTTCCTTTCCTTTCCTTTCCTTTCCTTTCCTTTCCTTTCCTTTCCTTTCCTTTCCTTTCCTTTCCTTTCCTTTCCTTTCCTTTCCTTTCCTTTCCTTTCCTTTCCTTTCCTTTCCTTTCCTTTCCTTTCCTTTCCTTTCCTTTCCTTTCCTTTCCTTTCCTTTCCTTCTCTCTTCCCCTCTTCTTTTTCCCTTTCCTTTTCCCCTCTTCTCCCTCTCTTTTTTCCCTTTTCTTTTCCTCCCTCTTCTTTTCTGCTCTTCTTTTCCCTCTTTTTTTCCCCTCTTCCTCCTTTTCCCCACCTCCCTTTCCTCCTTATTTTTTCCCTTATCTTTTATCCCCTTCCCTTCTTTCCCTTTTTTCTTTCCCCTTTTTTCTTTCCCCTTTTTTCTTTCCTTCCCCTCTTCTTTCTGTCCCCATTTTTCTGTTTTCCCATCCTTTTTATCCCCTCTCCTTTTTTCCCCTCCTTCCTTTCTTGTACCTTCTCCTTTCCCCCCTCCTTCTCTTTTGTTTCCCCCGTTAATCTGCCGGGGCTGTGACAGATGGGCCGCGATTCCCGATTCCCGTCCAGCCCTATTGTTGATCCATGCACGGGGCTGGAGCCCAGGGCTTTTCCAACCGGGGATTTTAATTCCTTAAGAGCGTCAGGGCAAAGCCCCCGGGCCGGGAGGGGAACTGGAGCAGCGGGAGCCTCCACGCTCCTGGCAACTGGTGGAAACTGGGGCAGCTCCTTAATGCTCCTCCAGAGCTCCCCGAGCCGCTGCTCCGCAGGATCCGCTGCTGGGTGGGCTTGGGCCACAGCAAAGCTGGTCCAGGATAGCCCCTGAAAATATCTGTAATAATGGGCAATCACAAATCCAGCAGCCACCTTCTTCCCTGCCCGCTCAGGCTCCGAGCTGCTGGGTTTAGAAAATTCAGCTGGGAGAAAGTTTGATGATGGGAATCTTTTTTTTTTTTTTTTTTTTGTAGATGTTTTCTTGCCTGGGACAAATATTTAATAAAGCAGGCAGAGCCCCCACAGGGTTTTCAGCATGTTTTCCCTTTGCTTTTTTCCCCCATTTCTCTTGAAAACTGATTTTTATGGAAAGCAGGAGGTGGCAGAGCAGGTTTTCTCTGCCCTCAGCACTGACCTGAGGTGGAAGGTGATAAAATCCCTTTAAGCTTTATTATAGTAAGAGATTACAAAGCATGAGTAGGAATAAAGTCTGTGGTTTTTAGGGCAGAGAAGCCATTCCTTGTATTCCACTATATTAATTATACACCGTTATATATTATTTTTCTATATTATTGTATCGTATAGTATTATTATATTACTATATTATTTTATTATTATACCATTATATTACTATATTATTTTATTATTGTACTATTTTGTTGAGGTTTTATTATTATGTTATATAGAGCTTATATTTAAGCCAGCTTGTTTCTAGTTCCCAAATTCTTGTGGGAGACAAAACCTCTCTGGAACTTCACCTTGACTGAAGGATGGGTGGGTGATCCATGGGGCCAACAGGGAAAATCCAGGAAGGTCTTGTGGATATTGGGCAGGGAGTTGGTGGCTGATTCTCATTTCACAATTTCATGGCATTTTTATCCTCGTCCTTCTCTGTCCCTGGATTTCGAGGGGATTGTTACCGTCTGTTTCCCTGGAAGCTACAGCAGGGCAGGAAGCCATGCTGGAAAAGGGGGGGATGTGCCCAAACCCCCTCAATCCTCCTGATTCTGGGCAATAAACCCCAGGTTTTAAGGCTTTTCTGGTTTACTGCATGAATTCAGCAAGTGCAGGTAGCGGGCACGTGGCAGTGGTGATGCTGGCAGGGCGTGGATGGCTGGGGGTTTTCCATCCCATTTCCCGGCAGGATTGTGATGCCAGCCCCATGATTCTACTCTGATGGATGCATGAAAGGACACACAGCTCCATCCTGGATTATTTCCTCAGCCCACTCTGCCTCCTCACTCACTGCCTGATCCTCCCTGTGCTGCTGGCAGCTCTCGGTCCCCAAACCCTGCTCTGGGCTGGAGGAGATGCTGCTGGTGAGCAGGACCAGTTTGGGATGAATTTAGAAGGGGAAAAGCAGGTGAACCTGGCTTCTTCAGCCCTTGAAGCTGCTGAGGCAGCGAGGTGGGTGTGTGGAGGTGGAGAAGAGCCAGAGGGATGGATGCAGCTCTCCAGGTTATCCGAGGGCACTCCCTACAGCAGGGCCAGTTGCATCACACAGTTGAGTGTTTTTTTCCCCAGCTGGTTGTTATGATTTATTTCATTCTTTAAATCCTCACCAGTCTGCTGCAAAACAGGGTGGGTGAGACGTGGCCATCGTGAGCTCCTGTGCCGGCATTCTGTGCATGCCCTGCAGTCAGTCCCTGGGGTCTGGGAGAGCGGGGAAAATGAAAATAAAATAAAAACAAAAATCAGAATAAAGGGGGTTTCTGCCACAAAGTTCTTCTGGGAGTGGTGTTGGAGAGGAGCAGCCCATGCCCCAGCCCTGGGAATAACTCATCCGTCTGTCATGGCTCCA
The DNA here is from genome assembly GCA_910950805.1 of Acrocephalus scirpaceus scirpaceus. NCBI lineage: Eukaryota > Metazoa > Chordata > Aves > Passeriformes > Sylviidae > Acrocephalus > Acrocephalus scirpaceus. Next base: position 21,447,928 of record OU383781.1, read on the forward strand.
GATGTACATCCATGACTCCATCAGTGATGGCTGCGTGTGGTCCAGCACTGCTTCAGCCAGGTGTGGGATTACAAGAGCCATAAGCACACCCAGCAGGAATAACAACCTTATCTGAAATGCTGGGTGGTGATGTTGAGCTGCTGGGAATCCTGCCCACAGGAGCTGAAGCCTGAGTGCCCTTTGGGTGTCTTTAGATGCTCTGCGTGGTTTGGATGGATGTTGGCAGTGGGAATATGCTGTTGTGTCCCGTTGGGAGCTGGGGTTATGTGGCACCTTGCTGTGATCCTTCTGTTTGGGTGTTTTGGGAGGTGGGCCAGGAGGGGCGAGACAGCACTAGGGCTGCTCTGGCATCTCCTCTGGCATCTCCCTTGGCAGAGGAGTAGGGAAACCATGGCCCTGGAGCAATTCAATTCAAGGCAGGGCTTTTCCAGGAGTGGCAAAGGGACCGTGTCCAGCTGCTGTGCTGGTTTCTCTTGGATGTGCCCTGTGTCCCCTGGGCTCCTGGGCTTTGGTGACAGGTGGGCTGAGCCAAATGAACCCCAAATTCAAAAGGAGAGGGGCTCCTCTGTGGTCCTGGGGCATCCTGATGGTTCCCACACTGGGAGAGGAAGGTGGCTGTGGTGATGCTTTGGCTTGGAGCTGAGCAGTGGCACCTTGAGATGAAGGTGCCCCCGTTGGTTTGGGTCTGGGAGGGGGTGGGAGTGACTGGGCAGCGTGTCCAGTTCTCTCCCATGGGTTGAGACTCGCTGGGATTTGTTCAGGCACTCTGGCCTCGCAGAGTGGCACCCAACACATCAGGAGTGAGGTGTGTCCCTTGGAGCAGGCAGGAGCAGCCTCCTGGAGCTGAGTATCCAGGCAGGACCTGAGCATCTTAAAATAGGGAAATGCTGGTGGGTTTTAACAGTGAAACACATCCCATTTTATGGAGGGGTCCCCATGGGATGTCTGTACTGGGAACAGCATCAACCACAGACGGGTGACAAGGCCAGGAAAAGGGTTCAGGCTGTTGGTGAACAGAGCAGGGGTGAATGAGCATGGCTGGGGGTGGGATAGGACAAATCCTGCTCCTTCCCTCACAGGGATTCTGGGATTCCCAGCTGTGAAATCCCTGATGGCAGCTGGGGACAGGAGCCTTTTCCTGAGCACACCTGCTCAGCTGGATGCCAGCACAGGGTTTGTTGTCCCACTGACCATGGCTGAGCAGCCCCAGCAGGTACCAGGCTCTCTGGTGGTTTCACTTGCTTGTCCATGGTCCTTCTCATGGGATGAGCTGTGGGGTTTGTCTTGCTCTGACAGCCCACAGCTCAAAAAGATCATTTTCCCTGCCTTTTCCTTGCTGGCCCTGGTGTCTGGCCCCAGACTACTCGAGGAACTCTTTATGTGCCAAAACCGTTGTCACAGGCTCAGGATTTGTCTGTGCAATGAGTTGTGAGAGCAGGGTCCAGAGTTGGAAGGTCTTGTTTCCCAAGGGCTGAAGATTCCTGGTGGGATCAGGTTGTTGATGTCTTCTTCCTCCTGCCTCCTTGTCCTGCAGGATTTGGCCCAAAGCCCCTGGGTGTTGGTGGCCATCAGCTGGGGCTGCTTCTGTGTTCCCATGGAACTCTCAGGCTGTTGGGGCTTGTCCTTCCAAGAACCCTCCTTGAACTCATCCCAGGGAAAAGGAAAACTTCACAAAATCAGCTTCCAGCTGATGTTCAGCTCCTCAGCTCCTGAATCCTGGCTCTGTGTGTGGGCATGGGGTGGCTTGGTCAGAAAAGCCATCCCAAGTGTTGGGAGGAGTGGCCCAGCTGTGCTCTGCTCAGAGCATCGGAGCTGGGCCAGGTGAGAGCATAGGACAGGGCTGTGGTCAGAGCTGAGTGACTCCAGGCAGGATTGGGAATGCTGGTCTGGGTGCCTCGTGGTTGAGCTCATGGCTTGCCTGGATCCTCCATGGATTGGGCTGTGTCAGAGCTTCTCATTGCCCAAGCACATCTCACAGCCAGGCTGGGGAGATATCTGGGGGCTGCTACCCCTGGGAAGCCTTGCCAGTGCTTCCTGTGCAGCCACAGCCAGCTTGGGAATGAATCCATGGCCAGCTCGGGAATGCAGCCACAGTTTGGGAATGCAATGATAACGAGGTTGGGAATGAAACCATGTCCAGGTTGGGAATGGAATCACAACCAGTTTGGGAGTGAGCCGTGTTGTCGTGTGAGTCTGGAAGTGCCACTGGATGAGGTTGGGTGTGTCAGCCATCTCCAAGCTCGGGACTCCAAGGATGTTTATTTGGGTTTCCCTAAGGAAAGCAGCCCCATGCTGCTGAAGTGGTGGGCCTCAGCTGGATGTATTTTTGGAGAGCCCCCCTCAAGGTGCAGCAGGGCTGAGGGTGCTGTTCCCACCCAGCCATCCAGCCCAGAGCAGCGTGGGCAGGGCTGTCCGTGCATCCCTGTACGGTCATGACTCTGCAGAGGCTCCTTTCAGGAGGTTTCCTTGGAAACCTGACAGCCAGCATGAGGAGGGAGCATTCCAGAGAGAGCTCCAGCCCCAGTGGTGTCCAGGGCAAAGCTGGGACAAATGGCTTTTCCTGGGGATGAGCTGCCCTGGCTCGGTGTGGGGAAGTGGGATGCTTTGGAAAGCTGTCAGCAGCTGCTGTCTGATTCCTGGCGAGGCTTTTCCCTTGGCTGTGAGGCGCCTGCAGACCCTAACCCAGGGCTTTGTCTTTGCAGGAGCAGGAAGATACAGATCCGAAACATCCCCCCCCACCTGCAGTGGGAGGTAAGAAGTGGCTGATCCCAAAAACATCCCATTCATCTCCTTCTCCAGCAGCACATGGTCTGCACGTGGGCCACCCTTTAACTTCCCAATTAACCACAGGAGAGACCAGGCAGGGCCCCAGCTCCTGCCTGCTTTTGGGTAGCAGAGCTGTGGGCCAGCTTTGAGTGCTGGGGCAGCTTTGGGATGATGGGATGCAGGTGGGTGGAGGCATTGGAGCAGCTGGGTGCTGCTGGAGGGTGTTTGTGGGTGGTGTGGGCTCCTGCCCTGCCTGCCTGGGGCCTCACCTGCCTGGTTTGCTGCTCTGTCCCCAGGTGCTGGATGGCCTCTTAGCTCAGTATGGCACAGTGGAGAATGTAGAGCAAGGTAAGATGTCCAGCGTGGTCCTCATCCCTGCAAAATTCCCAATGCTGCTCCCCAGCTCCACCCAGGCTGCAGGAAGCCCACTGGGATGAAACCTAGCTAGGTAACCAGACCAGCAGCACTGGTTTGAAATGGGTTTTGGACACAAACCCTGCTGGTGGAGGTGGGGCCACCTGTCCAATGGTGGGATGACATGGGCCATCCATCCACCATCCCCGGGAATGCTCCTGGTCCCTGAAAAATGGCAAAATCTATTATCCCTACAAGCAAAAATGAGCTGAGTGTAGCTTGGGATCCACTGGTGGGTTGGGGATATCCAGCCTTGCATTCTGCTTGGATCTAGCTCTGCATCCAACCCAGTCCTTGTGCTGGGGGAAACCAGCAGTGCCCAGGTGTGCCATGGGACAGGAATCTCCCTCTCCCCATCCAGCTGTATCCCCCTCTGGAGCGTGCTGAGAGCAGCAGTGACACCTGTCCCATCCCTGCTCCAACTCTGCTTCTCTTGCTCCCCGCAGTGAACACAGACACAGAAACTGCTGTTGTCAACGTGACCTATGCCACGAAGGAGGAGGCAAAAGTGTGAGTGGGGTTTGTTCTGGTTTGCCCATAATTTCGTACCATGCCAGCTTTCCCAAGGAATCCCAGGTATTTTCCAGGCTTCTCTAAGCTGTCCCACCACTGGGCTGTCTTCTGCCTTCTCCCCTGGCATGGGAGATGGGGTGGTACAAATTAGGGGTTATTTCAGAAGTGGAAGTATGGCTCCAAATAAAATGTTTTGTTCCAGTCCTGTAGAGACTTCAGCCCTGTGCTGGAGACCAGCCAGTAAGCAGTGAGCTTATTGTTATCATGAGTGGCCAGGGTATTTTTTTAATGATCAAGAGCAGATCCCAGGCCACAAAGAGCTTTTGTGAGTCCATTCATTGATGGATGTTCCACCAGTTTCCTGAGTTGACCCATCATGGGGACATGAGGACAGAGATGGGGACAGTGATCTGCCAGTTCAGGAGGACAGAGGAGAATCCTTCTTGTGCCTCCAGCCTCGGCTGGATGTGCTGTGGAGCACAGATAAACATGACATGAGTGTCTCAGGATCATGGAGTCCCCTGAGCTGGAAGGGACCCACAGTGATCATTGAGTCCAAATCCTGGTCCTGCACAGGACAGCCCCAAAAATCCCACCATGGTCTTGAGAGGTGTGGCATAAAGGAAGACAGAGTTTCCCTGACACAGCAGTGCTTGATTCTTTGGGATAAGAGGCATTTTTGGAGTTAGGAAAGGGATGGTGAAGCTGCAGAAGTCCTCAGAGACATGGAATTCAGGCCTGGCAAGGAGCTGGTTGTGATCTGTCAGTAGCCAAAGTGGGATGTGGTAGGAGCAGGGAAAGCTGAAGCCAGGCAGGGTCGTGGCAGACACCAGCATGGCCAAACATCACTGCTGAGGAGGGGCTTGGGGGATGAAGAGTCCAAGTGCTGCCTCCCAGCCCCATCCAGCCAGGAAGGGAGTTGGGGTTCCCAACAGAGGGGGCACCACGTGCTGCATCCTTCACCCTGGAGCAGCGGTGGTGGCTCAGAGCTGCTCTGTCACCTTCTCCATGTCTAAAAAGCCTGTGAGACCATTCCCATGCTGCGTGGTAGCTTCTGGCAAGGACTTTGCCCAGGTGAAGGGGCAAGTGCCACCTCTGCTGAGGGGAAGGGTCATGTGCCAGCTTTGGCATGACCCACGTGGAAGGGGATGATGTCCCACCAGGTTACGGGGCTTGCTCCTCATGGGAGAAGTGTGGGGCTCTGGTTTCCCACGGCCACCTTACCCAGACTGGGGAGAGGGGAAGATGCAAGCTGGGAAGGGCCCATGCTCTGCGTGTGGAGGAGGTGGTGGAAGGGGAACACATCCCCTCACCACCCCCTGCACCTCCCTGCCTTGCAGAGCAATAGAGAAGCTGAGTGACCACCAGTTTGAGAACTATTCCTTCAAGATTTCCTACATTCCGGATGAAGAGGTGAGCTCCCCTCCGCCCCCGCAGCGATCCCGCCGTGGGGGCCACTCTTCCAGGGAGCGGGGCTCCTCCCCGGGGGGCTCCTCGCAGCCCAAACAGCTCGATTTCCCACTGCGGATGCTGGTGCCCACGCAGTTTGTTGGTGCGATCATAGGAAAGGAGGGCTTGACCATAAAGAACCTTACTAAGCAAACCCAGTCCAAGTAAGTACTTCCAATGGTTTTGTTTCCTTCCGTAGGGTGCTGTAGGTCCCAGCTCGGGTTCTCCCTGTGCTGGGGGCTTTGGAGTGCCAGCCACTGCTGATTTCTTGGGGTGCAGCCTTCAGGGGGTGGTGGCAGAGCTCAGGGCCTAAACCATTCCTGCTGGCCAGGGTGGTCTGGGTGTGGCAAGAGGGGGATGCACACTGGAAAAGGCCTGGAATGAGTTCCTAAAGCCTCATGAGAACAGCTGGGGATGAGGGTTTAGGGTGCAATGGCAAGTTTGGGGATAAAATCCTAGAGGTGAATCCTCAGTGCAGTGGTCTTTGCTCTTGGGATTTGCTCATCCTGCAGCATCCCATATGGGCTAGAGCTGTTGAGGGGAAAGGGACACTGTGGGAGAACTGCCATGAGAAGGATGGGCTTTTGTAACTGAGTGAAGCCTTTTTTAGCTATTAATGTGTTTATTTTTGAACTAAAAAAGGGAAAAAAAAAATGGGGTTGTCTTGCCAAAGTTTTCCATGTTTCTCTTGTTGCTGTTCTCCTGATCTCACCACTCATTTTCTGCATGGTTTTCCTGCATGGTTTGCTCCTGCCCAGGTGTGTTTGTGTTTAACCCAAAGCTGTCTTCTCCTGTGCTCATCATCCTGAACCTGGTGATCCCATGGGATGTAGGACTCCTGTCCCAGAGCATCCTAGTTCTCAGAGGAGTTTTTAGAGGCAAATCTTTGGTGGTAGTAGTGTGGCTGGAGGTAGAAAGACGAGCCAGACCCTGGCGCTGGGTTGGCAGGAAGAGTTTTGTACAGAAAGGGGGCAGAGGAGTAGGGAGAGAAGCTCTTGGAGCCCGGCTCACCCCACGGTGTGGCCACCTGGTAGCCGTGAGCAGATCCTGGTTGGCTGCAAGCCCTTCTCCAGGTGAGTCCTGGTGGGATGAGCAGCAGGTGTAGCTGTGTCCTCACCACCTAAGGATGGAATTTGCCCTTTCCAAGCCCTGAGCCTAGCAAGGAAGGTGGGAAAGTGCCAGTTCCTCCCAACCACGAAACCAAATGCTGTTGCATGGAGCAGTTTCTGCCACTGAATTGTCCCTCCTTGTGGAGTGGCTCCCTGTGCCTGCCCTGAAGACCCGGTGCCATGGAGGAAGGCCGTGCTCAGTGCTCTGCCCTACCCACAGTGAGGCACTACCTCTGCTCAGGCTTGGGTGAAGGAGACCTCAAGAAGCCATCCCAGGCAGTCACAGGAGCCCCTGTCCTTCACCTTGGCTGTCATCCCACACTCTGTCCCTGCCCAGGCCACCCTCATCCACCGGTGTGGTGATCCAAGGGTGACATCCTGTTGCCTGGCCCCGGAGCGACGTTGGGTTCTGGATTCCTCTGGTCACGTTGGATTTCACATGCATGGATTCCACACACAGAGATCCCAAAGATCCCCAGGAGGCAAAACTGTCCTCAGGCTGAGCCATCTTTTTCCATGAAGAAACCCAGACCAAGAACCCACCCCACCAGGTGACCTTCCACAGCCCTTGGAACTCCATGAGGAGAGGATGATGGCTACCCAGCAGCCACTGGACCAGGATAACCCTACAGGCACACTGTATTGTCCACCTGGAGAGGGCTATCTCTCATGGCAACCACTCCCTGATGCATTCCCAGCCCAGTAAGGTCTCTTGGAGGCTTTTCCTGCTGCACCGTAGGCAAACCCTGTCCCCCCAGCCCTGATCATCCCTCCCTGCAGCACCTGGTGATGGTGAAGGTACTGAAGGTCTCCTTTTCCATCCTCCTGGTGGTATGGAGCAGTTCAGCAGTGGCACTCAGATGTGCTGGGAGCTCCAGAGCTCTCTCTTCCCCAGCTCTCTGGGGTGGGATGTGCCTGAAAGCAGTGGCCCCTTCCTGGCATCCCTTCTTCTCTCTGGCAAGTGAGCTCATGCCCGCATATCCAGACATGAGATGGGTTGGTCAGCCAGGAACCTGGTTTGTGTCCCATTCTAAGGCTTATCCAAGGTCCTCATCACCTCGGTGCCTCCATTCAGCACTTCTGTGGCACTTGGTCCCTCTCTGGCATGAAGCCTCAGCCGTGTTCTCATCTCCATCCACCTCGGCTGCTTGTGGGTCCAAGGAGCTGCCTGGCTCCCATCTGTGGTGTTTGTTGGGATTCCTCATTGATTCCCCCTGCCTTGGGAGTATCAGCCCGGTCTGTGATCGCTTCATGTGGCCGTCATGACATGTTCACCCTGTCCCCATTGAAGTGTCCCTGTACCTGCTGGGAATGGATCCTCCAGGCCACCCTGAGGGAGCTCCATGGCTGGAGCGCCAACTGATGCCATGGGAGATGTGGAGAGATGGAGCCTACGAAGGAAATCACACTGTCTTCACTCCCTGTTCAGTGCTTGGATGGATCCACTCTGGGGTCCCTTTGGAGCAGGTGGGGTGGGCTCTGCCCTTCTCTCAGGAAAGGCTCACCTTTCCACCCTGTTCCTACGTGCTGGCTCTTGAGCTCCTGGAGGAGTTGACCTGTGCAAACCCACCCGGACCCTGCAGCGTCCCAACATGGCACTGTGTGGTGACTCTGCCCCACAGCCCTTGGGCTGGCATGTGCAGCAGCACCCTGGATGATCCCGTCGGGACAGGACCTTGGAGTCGTGGCTGGAGGGGACACACTGGAGCTGCATGCTGGCAGCATTCTGGAATGGCTGAGCTGCCACTACCGCACCTCCTCAGAAGATCTGGCTGCAGCAGTGACAGGGACACCAAGGTGGTGGCCGATGGCAGGACGGGCGCACGGCATCACCCTCCGGCGGGAAGAGCACGTGGACTCACGCGGAGAAGACGGAAAGGTTCCTCCCCCTGTTGTCCAAGGCGCGTGGTTGAGGTGTGGGAGTCTCCTACCCTGCTTTCCTCTCTCCCTCTCTCTCAGGGCTTTGCCAGGTACGGTTGAGCGTGAGGAGCGAGCTGGAGGCCGTGCCTCCTCCCGCCATGAGCTGAGGGAGGACCAGAGGAGTAGAGCACGGTCCCTGCCGGTGCGCACGGGAGCCTTCTGGTCTCCCCTGGAAGGGCGTGAGTACCAGCGCTGTTGTTGCCGGGTGCCTCCGTGCCGTGACAGATGCTGCCCACGGGTAAGTGCCCTCTGTCCCGAAGGACGTGGTCGCTGGACAGCCTCGGGTGTCGTGCAGAGAGAGGCGGAGGTCGGAAGGGCCTCTAATCCGGTCTCCTGCTCCAAGCGGGGCTGGCGTCAGAGATGATAGGCCAGGTTGCTCAGGGCTTTATCCAGTTGAGGATTTGTTCTGCCCCCTTGATGTTGTGTTGTGACACCCCTCAGCTTCCAGGACCTCGGGTCCTACAGGCGAACACGGCCCAAATCTGATCCAAATCACCCGAAACCAAACACTGCCTGGGCTTGCGTGAGCCAGGTGATGGTAGATGCACCTGAGGCCCAGGTTCACCCCAAAGCTTGAGCAAGTGCTGGAATGAGTTTTTCTCAACTCCTGAGCTCTCAAAAGCTTCTGTGTGACACCAGACCCACCTCAGGGGCTCCTCTCTGCTGGTTGTTTCGCCGCAGGGTTGACATCCACCGGAAGGAGAACGCCGGCGCTGCCGAGAAGCCCATCACCATCCACGCCACTCCAGAGGGGTGCTCGGAAGCGTGCCGCATGATCCTGGATATCATGCAGAAGGAGGCTGACGAAACTAAATCGTGAGTGCTCCTGGCTCAGCCAAAAGCACGGTGGGAAATTGTCTTAGTTTGGAAAGACAGGTGTCTGCCAGGGAAAAGCTGGAGCTTCCCCTGGAATGGAGTAAACCCCCTCCCTCTGAATTATTATCATTTTTAAATTAGGGGGCTTTCATGCAAAGATATGGGAATAGGAATAACAGTTCTTTACTAGGAATATTAAAAATGTAGTAGTACAAAAAAAAGCAAACTAACAAAAAAGAAAAGACTGACAGAGTCAGAACACGACCTGGCACCCTGCTGGTCAGGGTGTTGGTAGCAGTCCAGTTAAGTCCTCCTGGAGTGACAGATGTGGTTCTGTTGGAGCAGAGAGGATCCTGTAGAAGGGTCCAGTCATGGTGAGATGGGTCTGGTCTTCCTCAGGGAATGCAGTGCAAACAGGCTGTGCTGGTGTTCTGAATCTCAGGTTTTAGCCAGGTAGGAATTCTTGGCTCCTCTCCCTAGGTGGAGCATCTCCCAATGGGATGATGTAATTGTATCAGCCATGCAGTGAGCCTGGATGGCCCATGAACAGCAGATATCCCCTGGAGGGAGGATGGGTGGTGGCAGAGATAAAGAGCACTGCCCCACCTGGTTTAACAGCTGGCCCATTAACAGAACACACCTGCCTCCTCTCCCCCGGAGTTATGAGGAATGGGTCATAGAAGGGATAAAGAAAAAAAACCTCCCCAACCGGTTTCAACAGATGGGAATAGAACACATCTTGCATTGTAACCCTAGACAGAAATGGTGGTGGTGGTCCTTCTGCTTTCCAACACATCCTTAGTACCTGTGGCTGGAAATTGCTGTATTTCCTGACTGGCTGGACCTTTGGATTTTATTTTTTTAATCCATTTTAGAGCAGAAGAGATTCCCTTGAAAATCCTGGCTCACAACAGCCTTGTGGGGAGGTTGATTGGTAAGGAGGGCCGCAACCTCAAGAAGATTGAGCAGGACACGGGCACAAAGATCACCATCTCCCCGTAAGTTTCTGTGACAGCATTGCGGGGAATGGCTTCCCATGGTCGGACAGCGCAATTAAATGGGATTTTGGGAAGGAATTGTTCCCTATTAGGGTGGTAGATGCACAGAGAAGGTGTGGCTGCCCATGGAAGAGTTGCAGGCCAGGTTGGACAGGACTTGGAGCAATCTGGTCTAGTGGGAGGTGTCCCTGCCCATGGCAGGGGATAGAACTGGATGCACTTTCATGTTCCTTCCAACCCAAACCATTCCATGATTTAATGATTCAGTGAAGTCCTGGTGAGCACCAGGCCACCTCATTCCGTCCAACGTGGTACAAGCAGTGCTGGAGCTGAGAAACAGAGCAGCTGTGTCCTCCCATATGCATTCCCTATCCCAGGTGGATGTTCCTCATCCCAGGTGTTGGGCAGGCAGAGGGCGTGTGGCTCTCACACTGTCTTGGGGGGAACCCTCAGCTGTGGTTTGAGTTTTCCTGGGGTTTTTCTTGACCTGAAGAAGGAATGTAACTGTGTCTCTGGATTTTCCCGTGGGCAGTCTGCAGGATTTGACCATCTACAACCCCGAGCGCACCATCACGGTGAAGGGCAGCACGGAGGCCTGCTCCAGCGCCGAGGTGGAGATCATGAAGAAGCTGCGCGAGGCCTACGAGAATGACATGGTGGCCGTCAATGTAAGCTCAGCCCTCCCACCCTGCCTGCTCCCGCTGTGGGTGGCCAGAGGGAAGTTCAGAGTGGAGGTCAAGGTGTTACAACAAGCGTTGGGCCTCGCCCATCACATCCACACCGTGTTGAGAAGCCCAGCACCTCACCTTTCACACCATTCTCCGTGTCTTTCCCAGCAACAGGCCAACCTGATCCCGGGACTGAACCTCAGTGCTTTGGGCATCTTCTCCACAGGGCTGTCCATGCTCCCGTCCACGCCAGGGGCCCGAGGGGCTGCAGCTGCCACCCCGTACCACCCCTTTGCAGTAAGTGTGAGATATTCCCGGTGTCTGGAGTGTCTTGCCAGAGCTGTTGGGTTTGGATGGACACTGTAGCTGTAGGAGCCACCTCATGGGGAGCTCTGACTCTCGGCCATTTGGGGACAATGCTCATCGCAGCAGCAAAGTGAAGAGGACTGGGAATGAAGGTGGCAACCCCCTGGGAAGATCAGCCACATCCCTGTGTTGTGCTGGGCTGGGTTTCACCAGTGTTTAAGGACTGGCTGTGTCCCAAGGGTGCTGCTCTCTGAAGAGAGCATGGAAAAGTCATGTAGGTGGTCTTCAGTCTTGGCTCCAAGCTCATCACTGGATTGTGATGGTATGGACTGGGTTGTGGCCACAGGGCTTGCAGGGGACAAGCAGCCCACCCTGTGCATCCACTGCCGGCAGCTTGGATCCCTGCCCTGGCACTCAAGGGGCTGTGCCTGTGGGGAGCCAGTCTCCACCCCACCTCACAGGGGAGGGCTCTCCTTGTTCTTGGGGTGCTGAAACCTGGGCAAGGATGGTCACAACCCATGAGGCAACAGTGGGCAGCGATGGTGCAGGGCCAGAATGGAATGGCCAAGGGGCTGGTGGAGAAGGTCCATCCCAGGTCACTCAGGCACTGTGGGCTGTCTCTGTTTGTCCCTAAATAATTTATTCTGAGCAGTGGGTTAATTTACCTGTGCTGTTTTCTTTCCCTGGAATGCCAGCAGCAGAGCGGGCGGAGGAGGATGGTGAGTGTCTGGCAGGATGTGTGGGGGCAGTGGTGGCTCTGCAGGGCTCTGAGAGGGTTGGTTGGTCCCTCTCAGCCTGTGGAGGGAGGGTGCTGTGCCTGTATCCACAGCCTTCGGGAGACAGCTGTGGGAATCATTTATGGGCGTGATGGAGAGGAGCAGGACAGGTCTCCTGAAGGGCAGTGTTTGGTGTGGGGTCCTTCACCCCAAAGCTTTGTGGGGCCTTTTTCAAGCCCCCCTGGTGAGGCCAGAAGGGAACCTTTTTTCTGATACAAACATTAGCAGGACAAAGCCCAAAAACCAGCAGTGGGGAGGGACTGGGGTTAACTGGGAGCTCCCATCCACATCCCAGCTTCGTGTTGTGCCACAGGCACAGGGTCTGGGCTGCAGCTCATCCTTGGATGTGCCTGCGCTCTCCTGGAGGGGTCTCAGGGGGTGGTCACTGTGTCCCTTGTGTTGCTCATGGTGGTGACACATTCCCGGTGTCAGTTTGGGGGTGTCTGGGAAGGGACTGGCACCTTGAGGACATCACTGATGTCACTGACCCTCATTTTCTCTCCCACCCCAGGGCTCCTCAGCCTATCTGTCGAGTCTGTATGGAGCCTCCCCAGCTGGCGCCTTCCCCCATCAGCACCCTGTAAGTTTCCCTTCCCCAAAAGTGCCCTGGCACCTCCTGCCATGAGGTCTTCCCTTGGGCACCTTGTGGGAGGGCAGGCAGAAAGCAAGGAATGTGTGCCAGGACCACAGCCTGACCCAACAGAACCCAACAGAACCCAACCCAGCCCAGCACCTCTTCAGGCAGGGGGAACAACCCCCTGATCCTGCTGTTCCCCTGACCCCTGGCTCTTCCATGCCCTTTCCAGCTGCCGGAGCAGGAGGTTGTGAACTTGTTCATCCCAACACAGGCAGTGGGGGCCATCATCGGGAAGAAGGGGCAGCATATCAAGCAGCTGGCACGGTTTGCTGGTGCCTCCATCAAGGTGAGCAGGAACGAGGGGCTGGGCCAGGGCTTTGTGCCTCAGTTTCCCCTTCCCACTGCTGAGGGCAGAGAAGGGAGCCCTTGGTGAATGGTTTTGCTCCCTAGATTAGTAGAAACCCAGTCCTGCAGCATCCTGATTGTTACCACTGCTTGGGTAGGGGGTGTCCCTGCACGGGGGGTGTCCCTGCAGGGCGACACATCCCACACAGGGGAGGTTTTGCCCGAGGAGGGGTCACGCTCACACTCCTTGCCCTCCACAGATCGCCCCAGCAGAAGGTCCAGATGCCAGCGAGCGCATGGTGATCATCACGGGGCCACCTGAGGCTCAGTTCAAGGTGCGATGGCCACAGGGTGGGGGCTGGCTTGGGGACATGGGCAGGGGCAAGGTGAGAGCACCCCTTTGGTCCCCACCATGCCAGGGGGGCTTCTCAGCTTGGGACCCCGGTTTTGGTGCTGCCGGACATTGGCACATCATTGCCTGCAGGCCATCTCCAGGATGCTGCCCACAACCTCTGTGTCCCTTTTGTGCCCTCTGCAGGCCCAGGGGCGAATATTTGGGAAGCTGAAAGAGGAGAACTTCTTTAACCCGAAAGAAGAAGTGAAGCTCGAAGCCCACATCAAGGTGCCTTCCTTTGCTGCCGGCCGTGTCATCGGCAAAGGTGGCAAGACGGTAGGTGGGGGAGTGTGGGCTCCCACCTGCCCTGGGAACAGAGAGCTGGACATCCCCTATCTCTCATCACCTCTGTCCAGGTGCTCTGTGATATCAGTGGTGTCTCAGTCCCAGCCCTGTGTCCTGGGGGTGGCTCTTGAGTGGCAACTACCCCAAGGGGACAGGCAGGGTGTGAGGCACAGCAGCCTGGTGTCACATCCTGGCTCAGAGCTGGGGCAGCACCAGCAGCAGAGGGTTTTGGCTCTTCCCCAGCAAAACCTGGACCTCTGTTATTTGTTCCAGGTGAACGAACTGCAGAACTTAACGAGTGCAGAGGTCATTGTACCGCGAGACCAAACCCCGGACGAGAACGAGGAGGTCATCGTCAAAATCATTGGGCATTTCTTTGCCAGTCAGGTAAGGTTTGGCCGTAGCTCTGCCAGCATTCCCAGTGTAAGGAAAGCCGCCAAGCACAGCGTCCCCTGAGCTGCTTTGTGTGCCCAGGATGCACTGAAGGGGTTTTGGGCTGCATTAAAATTAAAGAATGGCTTGATTCAGCCAAAATCTGTGCCTTGGACACAGGGTGGGAATTGCCTCCTGCATCCCACCTGGGTGCATCTAACCAGGCTGGGTTCCTGACTGCGAGGGCATGGTGACACCCCAAAATTGAGGCTCTTGACTGATGAAGAACAAGCCAAACCCTTGCTTTAGCACACCCTCATTTATCACAGAATCACTGACACGCTTGGCCTGCTGTTAAAGCTGTAGGGCTGCGATGTGTTGTGCTTGGCGGGGGCTCAGCTCTGCTGTGCCTACCCCCATTTCTTGCCTCCCCCCCAGACTGCCCAGCGCAAGATCAGGGAAATCGTGCAGCAGGTGAAGCAGCAGGAGCACAAACACGCTCAGGGAGCCGTGGCCTCGCAGCACAGCAAGTGAGGCTCCCACCAGCACTGCCCGACGAATGTAACCCCGCGCCGCTGCCGGGCCCCAGCAGGTCAGGGGACAAACCAAAGACCCCTGAGCCCCCCGGCAGTGCGGAACCGGGGCGCAGGGGGCTCTCACCACCCCGCAGCTTCCGCCTTACTCCATCGCCTCCCCCCCATCAGCTGGACTAACACAGGCAGAGAGATGGTTTTTATTTTGGAATTCTCCCCAGACCTGCCCATTCCACCCCGGAGGAGCTCACCCGGCCTGGGGGGCTGCAGCGGTCATTAATTTAGAATTAATATATCAGTAACGAAACTAACACTGATTTTTAAGTTTTGTAAGGTTTTCTTTTTTAACTCACTTTTTAAAATTTTTTTGGGGGAGGGGGCTGTTTGTTTTTAGCAAAAGCAGGCTTTTCTAGAGGTTTAATGGCAGGAGCTGGTTCATTGGTTCTCTAATGCACCGTAGAGCAGAGCTGTAGGATCGCCAGCAGGGAAAAAATACTAAGTAACTGTTAAAAAGCAATTTCTGAAGGGCTTTGAGAAGAGCAGGGCCTGTAGGAGCCAAGAAGATTCCTCGTGTAGGAATTGTTCCTCTCCTTCATACACCTTTTCCTCTTTGCTTTGGACGCCAGAAGCAGGGTTTGCATCCGTTCTGTCCCCCCTTTCTGTCTGTCTGTCCTCTCTCCATCACTGCCCAGCACTGACATCCCTGGAAAATGATGGGCAGCACCAGCCCTCCCCATTTTGGACTGGGACCTTTGGGGAAAGATCCCTGTTGCAGGGAGAGGAGGGGGAAATGGGTGAAAAAAATGGATTTACAAGAGGTTGTCAGCCTGGGGCTGGAAAACCCAACCAGCAAAATTGGCTTCAAATGAAAAATAACCCAAATAACCCTCCTGAGACACACACACACAGAGAAAAACTACCTCAGGTTTTCGTACCTCAGCACCTTGCGCTTGTGTTGCCCTTTTAGAGATTTTTGTATGCCTTGTAAAACTGATAGTTGGAGCATTTTTTTATTTTTGTAATAAAAAAAAAAACAAGTTGGAAAAATGATCTCGACCAAGTCAGCTGTGAGGTGGAAGAAGGAAACCATCCCCCATGTCCCAGAGCTCTTCTGTAGATTCCTGCAAGCTGAGAGCCAGTGGCTGTTCCTTCGGAGAAAGCTTGAGAAATGGTTAAAAAGAAAAAAAAAAGGAAAATAAAAAAACCCAAACACACAAAAAAAAGAGGGTTGAAGCAAATCCAAGTGATGGATGGAAGCAGTGACAGCCGACAGGCAAGAGCAGGGATGGGAGCAGAGGTGCCGGTGCCAGCACCGCTCCCGTGGGCTGCAAATCTGTGTTTTCCTCTACTGCAGTGTTCTGTGAAAACCAACCCGACACACCGACAAGAAAAGAGAAATATATCCAGCTAACCACAGCCTGAGCCTGCTCTCTGTTGCTTTCTTTGGGTCCCTTTCGGTGGTCACGGCTGGGGGTTCCTCCCTGGTGCCCAATTCCCTGCTGCCAGGGAGGGAGGGGCTGGATTTGGGGTTGTAGGCATTGCCAGGTGTAGTTTTACCCAGGGACTTGGGAAGTGTTGCCAACATGAAGCCACCACTCCCTCCCTGCACATCCCTGGATGGAACAACCTGGGGAGAAAGGCACCAAATGGGGCTGGGATGGCCTCTGGGGGCAGGATGGGGCTGCCTGGGCAGGGCCTGTGATGCTGACAGGTGCCACAGTGAGGCACCACCCCCTCCATGAGCCCCAGAGCTGGGAATGCTGCCACCCAGAGAGTGGTTCTGGTGGCACCCGGGACAGTCAAAACGGCAGCCCCAAACAGGGAGAACTGAAGGGAAGGGGGAAAGGACACCTAAAACACTCCCAACTGCTGTGCCCCCATGTTCGTATCTTCTGCATCCTCAGGGAAGATTAATTATCCCTGATTAGTTACTTGTAAGAATAAAACACGAGTATCTTTGGAATTGTTTGTCCTTTGGAGAATCTGCCCCAAGGTTGTGGCAGATTGAACCCATCAGTGAAAGCACAAAGTCCCTCTGCAGCTCTGCCAGGACCTTGTGGGTCTTTGGGTCAGGAGCAGCACAGGGATATCCCCACAGCCACCAGGAGAGGACACAGCCCCTGTTCTTCTTCAGATGGGGGAGCAAGCTAAAAACCACACAGAGACAGCAAATTAGCTTTCAATTAAAAAATAAATTACTCTATTAACAAGTAACTTTCCCATACAATAAGGCTCTTACATAAGTTAATATTTATCTTATCTCACCTAAACAATAAGAAATAAATACTACTCTTTTACAGAACAGTGTTTTCCTAACAGTGCATATCTCCCAGCAGCTGCTGATGGATTATTTCCCACACCATCTTCCTGCGGAAATAAGGCATGTGTTCCTGAAAAGAAACAGGAAAAATCCATCACATAGGAAGCCAGGGGAGAAAGAGGCAGGAAATCCCCATTAACACCCAGGGAACTCTTGAATGGGAAGCTGCATTTGAGCACCTGCCATTTGGATATAAGGTGGGTTTCACACGAGGGTGGCACAACCACATTTCTGTACAGGGATGTTTGTTAAAGATCACTGCATGAGAAAATAACCAGGGTCTGAGCTGGGCCAAGGGGGAAACCTATTTCACCAAGAGATACAAAGGCCAGATACCCCAAACCACTGGCTGCAGCATCCTGGCAATGGAATGAGATGGTCTTTAATGTCCATTCCAACCCAAACGACCTTGGGATTCCACGATTCCACGATCTTGTCCAAGAAGCAGACACCAGACATGGGGAACAACCCTTCAGCCCCTGCCCCAGCTGCTGTGCAGCTTCCCTGGCTCTCTCCTGTGTGTGGGAAAGGCTGGGGCTGTTTACACCTCCTCTTACCGGGGTGAAGATGATGGGTTTGTCTCTGGAGATGAAATCGGCAAATTTGCAAACAAAAACTCCACAGTCATTTCCATTATTTTGTTGAGGGATTTCCTGAGGAATACAAAAACATGGACAATTTTTATCTGTCTCGAAAGAGCAACTTGGTTGTTGCACACATTACCCACACCTCCTCCTGAAAACCTATTTCCATAATCCATTTACTGCTCCCAAACCCAAGGAATAGTCCCAGTTAACTGCACATCATCTCCCTCCTCTGCTTGCCTAGAAAGTGTTAAACTTCTGTGATGAGGAGTTCTAGCTCCCATTCCAACCCAGGCATTGCTCCCATACCTGTGTGCCCATGCTGTGAAGGGTCCACTCAGAAGCAGTCAATTCAATATTCCTTCTTTCCCTACTTTCCTCTTCCAGGTATTTTCTGTTGAAAACAACACAAAAATCAATTCCCATCTCCCTGATTTAGGGCAGCAACAACAACAACAACAACAGAGCTGTTGAAAAGTGACAGGAAGATAAATCACAGTGAAATGCCAGAGAATCCTCACAGCAGCAGATTTAAGGAATGGGGAGGAAAAATGCCAATCTTAGAGACACAGTGAGAGGCTGTGAGCAGAACTCCCCAGGGTCCTGGACAAGGGGATTGTGCACCCTCAGTGCCTCTGTAGGTGACATCAAGCTGGGTGGGAGTGTGGAGGGCAGGAAGGCTCTGCACAGGGCTCTGGGCTGGTGACAAAGTGAGGATCGCTCATGGGTTGGGCTCAATGGCCCTGGAGGGCTTTTCCAGCCTCAGTGGTTCTGGGCTTTGTCTCTGTGGGGCTGCTCTCACCCTACAAAGCTGCTGGATGAAGGGTTTTTACTGACAAAGACATGTCAGGATGTGCAGCATTTGTGGAAACTTGCACCTCTGACACTCCAGGGGATTCAAAACACTGAGTGGAACAGAAGAGGTATGAAGTAAGGAGCACCATGGGACAGGGCAGAAACACTTCACATGGGGAGGGGAAAAGGCCTCAAAAACAACCAAAAGGGATAAAAAAGCAGCTACTCACAAGATAGTTTTACAGATGTGGTCTCCCTTCTGTCCCAAGGAGTCGAAGTATTTGATGGTTTTCTCTCGGAGGTCTACAACCTGGGGTTAAAAGGTGACTTAGACAAAGCACAACCCAAACATTAAACGACTTTGCTTACTAGTTTTGTTCTCCCTATCCCCTAAATAAAAAGCCAGTTTGACTCACCAGCAGTGTCCAGTGAGTTCTGAGGTGAATAGGCACCAAGATGATATCGTGCTCGAAGATATCCACACCTTTGGTCCATTTCTTTACTCCCTTGTGGCTTGTAGAGCTTAGCTTGGCATAAAAGAAGGTATTAAAAGCATAGACTGCTGGATATCCTTCCTTCTTGCTTCTTTCCACCAGAAGACCCATGTAGAAATTCATGATCTGGAGCAGAGAGAGGCAAAGTGAGATGTGAAATAAGACACTAAGTTAAAAAGAAAGCAACATGTCTTTGCTGGCCACCCTTGAGCTGAGAAAACTCCAGCTTGGCAGGTTTTGCTCCCAGAGTTTTACACTGGGGGACTTGTGCTGTTGGTTAAAGCCCCTACACCCACTCTGATAACCCAGGCTGACTCCTGGGAGCTGCATCATCCAAGTGAAGGCTTCCAGAAACACCAGCCCACACAGCACCCAAAATAAGGAGTGTACAGCTATTTCTGGGCTCTGCAGTGGAGCTCCTGGAAGACTCCTGTGCCCAGGGAGGGGGGATTTCCCAGCAAGCGCAGGACACCATACCCTGTCATTGAGCCAGCCCAGGGGCTGCAGGGTGCAGATGTCCTCACGGGTGACAGTGAGCTTGAAGGCTCTGCTCAGGATGTCCTCGGGGTCACCACTCCTAAAGGCAGCAGAGACCTCACTCTCCATGGCCTGGAACAAAGGGTTCAATAGGGAAGGGCTCGTGGAACAGCATATGAAGCACACCAGCCCCACAGAAGGCAGTGCCAGAGCAAGGAGCCTTGCAGGCCCTCACTGAACCACAGCACTGGCTTGCTGCTGAGCACAGGTACCTCTGTCAGTGGAGCCAGGTCATCTGCAGGCTTTTCTAGGCATGGCAGCGGCTCGCTGTCCACAAAGAAGAGGTCTTGGGACAGCACAGGTGTCACATGGAACTGGAATAGCTTCCCTTGGGGGACTTCAGCTTCATGCTGGCCCTGCCAGGCACAAGGACAGGAAGTCAGAGAGAAGCACAAGGGGTTTGCTGGGGGACAGGGCCGAGATGTGTAAACACATCCCAGCAGCAAACCCCAAAGTCATGTTTGATTGCTGACTGCATTCCAACTGTGCCCACAGAGGCATGACTTTCCTCAGGCTTGGATTGACATCCAGGACCCCAGCAAAGCCTCCACATGCGGGTATCGAGCTGAGATCAAGATAGATATTTCTGACTTCCACCCTTCAAATTTTATTTTGGATCTCAAACCTGAGCAGAGATGAGTTACATTTCCCCAAAAATAAACTGAAGTAATGACTAACTCAAACTTACCACTGAAGCAGCTCGTTTCTCTTGTTTTTCTCGTCCATGAGAGGCTTCTGGTAGTGTGTAGTAGCTGTCAGGAGAGAAAGAGAAGTGAGCTGGATATCCACACTGCCCCATGAAACTCCCCAGAATTCCCCTGGTAGCAGCCAGACTGGGATAGATGAAGAGCTGGAAGCTTTGCAAATTTTCTTTCACCATCAGGTGCCAAACTCCCTTTGTTTCTCAGTTTTAATCTTTGGAAAACAGCAAAGCAACCAGCACTTCCTCTATCAAGGAAGACAGAGAGATTTGTGATCTCCTGGTGACAAATGCCACTCCACCAGCTATTTCCTCCCTTCCCTTGAGCTTAGGAGACAGTGACAATTTAACTCAGGACAAATGCACAGCTCAATACAGTGCTCATGTCTAAGGTGGAAAGAGAACAGGGACAAAATCACCCCAAACCAGACCTGCCACAGCCAAACCTCTCTCTGCCCCCATCTGCACTCCCTCCTCTCCTGAGGGGAGCAAGAGGAGGGTACCAAACTGCCACACCAAAATCCCCTCCTGGAGCTTAGGAGTGCCAGACCTTCCTCGGCAGTGTGCTGAAAAAGGATGTCCTGGGGGGCACAGGCACGTCCAAGTTCCTGCAGTGATCCAGCTGTTCTGTGGAAGCTGCAGGATTTGGGTGATACAGATGAAAGGGATGGAACCTTCTGGCAGAGTACACCAGGAGCTTCATTTCTCCAGGAGATTCGGGGACAGACAGCAGAGAGCCACGAAAACCAGGGATTTTTATACAGGGGAGGGCAGGGGGGCTGAGGGTTACACAGCTTGGCCAATCCAGTTAGGGATTGAAGATGGACCATCCAGGGGAAGGATTGAAATCAGACCCATTAACTGGGGTGATAAGGAGGAAGGAGGGAAAGAATCAAAGGGGTACAATCAATTAACCTGATACTGATAAGCTTAATGGGGGAAACATGCCTTATCAGTATGGGAGATAGCAGTCTCCTAAGGTTTCTTCCCTGGGGGCTTACCACAGCCCTGAAGCCTAGGGGCTGCTGTTTCTCCAGGGGAGAGTCTCTTCATCAGGTCAGGCTCCACAGCCTCTCAAGGCCTGACTCCCTCGACATGGAGCTGCAGCCAAAAGCCCCTTTCCCTCCACAAGGAGCCTCCTGCACTCCCATCCTGCCACCACAGAGTCCACTGGCCCCCGATGAGAGACAGCAATGCTGCTTCTTTAGTCTCCTGTTCCAACCTAAGGCATCCTGCAAGTCTCAAAAACTGCCTCAGTCCCTCCAGGCTTTACATGCTCCCTTCTCCTTTTGCTCAGGATTCACAGGAAATGCAAAGTCAGCTCATTAATGGTGTGGCACTAAGACACTCAGGAGCAAATATGCATTCTGCAAACCCAAGGTCAATTTGGTGTGGCCACCACTGTCACCCCTACTTCCTTCTCCCAAAAACACCCAGCACACCCCCCAGCTGCCCAGCTGTGATAGGGGGGATGCATTTGAGGGACAACTGGCTGTGAGCAATTCCTCAAACCAGCTGCTCCTCTACCCCACACTGAGACACTGAACAGGATTGGTCTTCTGGAGGCTGACAGAGCCAAAAGAAACAAGAGCCATGGTTAAAAGAGACTCTTACCTGATCATGACACCTCTCTGAGGCAGCTGGGGGCTGAAAACATCCCCATGTCTGACACCTGCAGGGAAAAGCAGCAGTATGAGAACAAGGAGGTGACTTCCCATTCCAGCAGCAGCACAGAGCTCTCAGTTTCTGGGTGACATCACAGACATTTCATCAGCATTTTCTACTTAGAAGTTCAAACTCTGGCACCTGCACAGAAATCATTTCAATCCCCATATGATCATGTCATAAAGTCCAAGATATAAAAGAGCTAGTGATGAAAAAGTATTTAACTAATGAAGAGGGGAAAAAAACCCTGGGACAATATTAAACATATATGTAATTAGTTTACTTGGTTTGGAAGTTCTGTTTTTCATGATGAAAATAGTCCTGTCGAGCATTAAAAAGGGATTGAAGTGCAACTCTGAGGGTGCAGAGTCAAATATCCCCCTCCCCTGGTACCAAAAAAATGGATAAGACAGGTACTACAACCTTCTCCTGTGCAGTGAGGTCACATCCAGCTACAAACTGCACTGCTACAGCCACAGCTCTCAAATACCACTTTTAAGCAATTCTCCCCCTTCAGTAAAACCCTCACAAACCCAGTTTAGCCAATAACTAGTCTGAGGAAATGCCCTGTTTGGGCTGGACTTCTCCCTACAGAGTGGACCAGAGCTGGGTCCTGGGGATACTCACCGATCCTTTCTGGCACAGGTGGAGAGGCACCTCTGGATTTTTGTTCTTTCAGGGTACTCCCAGTCATCCCTGGTTCCCTGGTTCGAACTCTTTGGTGTAGCAGAAGAAAAGGACAGAGTTTTTACAGGTGATTTGTTACCAGTGCACCTCAATTCACTGCAGAGGACACAGCTATTTGTACACAACTGGCTAAATGAAAGCAACAGAAATACATAAAGTAAAATTAGGCTGTTCAATCCTTAACAGAACCGTGTTAAGGTTGTGTACATTGTCACTGGTTCCATGACCGGATGCAAAGGGTATTTTGAGGAGTTTACACCCAGAAGTTTGGCCACCTTCAACTCAGGCACAGTGAACATACAACAGTCAAAATTTTCTGTGTTCACTATTCCAAAAGAGACTGAATCGTTACATTTGGTTCTGTCCAGAATGCTGAGAGTAGGGAAGATCAATTCTTCTCCCCTTCCACATACAACAAACTCACCACCAGAAAGTTAAGGGTTATTTTGCTCATAATTACTTGCTGGGTCTTGCTGGCCGTGGAGAAGTAAGCCTTCCAGAATATTTTTCCTTGAACAGACTCAAGAGCTCTTTGTATTTCTTATTTTCTGCTTGCTGAACATCCTTGCAGAAGGGGAGGAAATAAAGAGACTTTAGCAGGCATTCCCAGCCCTTCCTTTTGTCTCAGCCTAACTGTACAGGAATTCCACAGCTGTTTCATCCCAAAACAATGCCCTTCCCCCCCAGTTTACCTCTTCAGCAGCACACAAAGGCCTCCTGGTGCCACTGACTGCTGGAGAGCTGGGACCTGGCTCCTTAATGGGGGGCCTGGGTGTGACAGGGCTCTCTGGAGCAGCTCGGATGTGGTTATTCCCACTCAGGCTGAAAACACCAAAGGCAGAAGAAACGGTATTAAGAGAACATTCAAAGCTCCTGATTTATTAATTAAGTTTTAATTAGCATCTCCTGATTCAAGGAGGCACAGCAGGCTGCCCAGGACCTTGTCCAGGAGGGTTTTCCAACATCTCCATAGACAGACTCCACAACCTCTCTAGGTGACCTGTGGCAGTAGCTGAACACTCTCAGAGGGGAAAAAAAAAAAAAGAAAGTGTTTCCAAATGGAATTCTCTGAGGAAATGGAAATTCTTTGGGGAAATGAAAATTCTCTGTAGCGTTTCTTTGGTTTTTTTTTTTTTTTGGTGGTTGTGGGTTTTTCTGTTTGCATTCCCGGTCTCGGCCTCTTCCCAAGCTCAACAGTTCCTCCTACCACAAGAGGTGAGAGTGTTGAACTTGTTACACTTTCTCTGATCTCCTGAGTCTATCAACTTTCTGGATTTAAAGAGAAAGTTTAAA
Organism: Acrocephalus scirpaceus scirpaceus; assembly: GCA_910950805.1. NCBI lineage: Eukaryota > Metazoa > Chordata > Aves > Passeriformes > Sylviidae > Acrocephalus > Acrocephalus scirpaceus. The sequence continues at coordinate 21,471,244 of OU383781.1, forward strand.
GTTGGTCAAAGGCAAGAACACAACTGGAGACCTCCCTCAGTATGGCAGCCAGGAGGAGTCCCAGAACACCCCAAAAAATGCTGCTCTGTGGACACAAACACAAATGCTGGGCAACACAGGAACTTCAACGATGAAAGTGAAAGGTAAGAAACCCTTCAAAAAGAGGAAGTGAAAGAAAACAAAAGGATTTTCACCTCAGATATGGGACTCTCTCGGAAAGAGAGGATGCTGTTTCCTCAGTCAAGCACGGGCTGGTGTCACAAGGCATTTTGTCTGTGAGAGAAGAGCACAAGCCACCAGCAACTGGTCAAGAAAACTGGAGTTTTATGAGTTTAAAGAACTTCACCAAAGATAAATTACTTTCATTTTATCCCTCATGTTCTAATATTATTTGTGTTATGTTGCCAATTTTCATATTGGCAGCTACAGAATGTTGCCAGCCCAAGCCTAATACAGAAGGGTTCTGAGGCTCTGCTACCTAAAATCAGCATTTATAACAATGTCTGGCAAGCTAGCAGTGGGACATGCTAGAACTGCATCCAAGGCAGTTAACAGCTGAGATCCACAACCATGTGAGCATCCTGGGATAAACAACAGGATATGCAGAGTTGGAAGGGACCCAAAGGATCATCCAGTCCAACCCTTGGCCCTGCACAGCCACCCCAACAATCCCACCCTGTGCATCTCTGAGAGCATTGTCCAAAGGCTCCTGGAGCTCCCTGAGGCTTGTGCCCATTCCCTGGGGAGCCTGTTCCCAACCCTTGCTCCAATCCAGAAGCAATACCAGGATGCAGGGAAGAAACAGAACCCACTCTCCACTATTCCTGGGTGCTACCCAGATATTTTGCCTTCAGCAACCAGCCCCCAGGCTGGGCAGAGCTGCCCAGACTCAGAGCAGCAGGAGAAAGGAATGAGTTAAGGACTTGCTGTCAGCCCTACCAGATTCTGTTGTGCCCTCATCCTCTGCAGATGCTACAAATGAAGAATCAGAAGAAATGTACACAACCTGAAATAAAAACAAGTGCTAGAGTGAGCACTACCTGAATGTTAATCCAAGGAAACACCTCCCCTTCCCAAAATTCAGTCAGCTGTGTTCTGACTCAAAGCCCATGGTTTTGCTTGCGTTGCAGCAGAAGGCAGGGCACTGATGGCGCCACACTTTTGTAAAACAGGCTCTCACACAAGCAGGGATTGTGGGAGCTGATCTCTGAGTTCCCCTCAAAATCCTTGCTCACCTCATCTTCAGGCTCAGAGAAGGAGAAGTCATCTCTCTCTTTAGTCTCCTGGCTTCTTCTTGGTGCCTCAGGTGGCAACTTGGCAGCCACAGAAACCTCTCCAGGCTCCTTGTTAGCCCCAGAGACACATTCTGGAAAAAATACACCAACCAAGCCATAAAGAATGGGACTGGAAACAGGGGCTAGGATTTCTGCTTACACTGAAGCCCAAGCTCCTTAATCCCACATGGAGCAGATAATTCATTTCAACAACACAGCAACAGCCCAGCAGCACCCCCACCCCATCAGTGGGGATCTTGTTCCCAAGTAGCAATCAGGAAGCTCCACATCCCCCATGGAACAGCAACAGCCTTGGTTGAAAATGCTCTTTGTGCTGCCCTGCAGGGCTCAGTGCCAGAGAGACCTGGGATATCCCATGCCCTGCCCCAGCCAGGATTTATCCTCAGTGCTAATACATGGCCCTCCCAGGACAGAAAAAGTTGTTCCCCTCTTCTCTTCCTGCCTTCATCAGACCAGGATCTCCGATCCTTGGTTTGAAAATCACAGAGTCATTAAGGCTGGAAAGACCCTATAAGGTCATCAAGCCCAACTGTTCCCACAGCACTGCCAAGGCCACCACTAACCCACGTGCCCAAGTGTCACATCCATGAACACTGGGACACATCATCGATAGGCCCAGGCCTCATGAGACCCCTCCAGCCACAAGAATGGCTAAAAAATCCTCAGTTTCAGCAGCAATTCTGAAGTACCAAACCCAGAGTTCCCCAAGGTACCCCAAACCCAAGGAAAATCAGGCATAGTAAACTCCTCTGTGAGGGGCAATACCTGTTTTCAGCCTCTTTGAGGGAATCTCCTCAGGACCTTCCACAGGTGACAAGACACTGAGAGAAGAACACAAAGAACAATGTTTTGCAACCACAATTCAACTCCCAGCAGACTTCCCTCCACAGGGCCCAAACTTCCAAAGGTGGCTTTCCTATTTCCCCAGAATCATCTCCCAGATCATCCCACTAAAGCAGATCAGGCCTCTTTTTCTCCTTCTGTTAATGCTTCCTCATGTTTTATGTTTGTTCCTATCACCAAAAAATGCCTTAATATGTAATGCTTTCCTCTTTTCTCCAGGAAAGAAGCACTCCAGAGGTCACTAAGCCATCCAAGTTCATGTCACTACACTGAGTTGCAAAGGAAAGTTTAAGTAGAACAGGAAACGAAAGGTGGGAAAGCCAGTCCTGCTTACATCCCACTCCAGTAACTTCCTGCTGAGTCAGTGCTCGGGAAAATATCCTTGAAACAATTACCAGCCTCACCCTTTCTCAGAAGCCTAAATGCAAGGATTTTTATCAGTTGATACCATCATTAAGTCTGGTAAAAATTATTCTTTAGTAACAGAGCTCAAAGAACCGTTCCTATTCCCCCCCCGCAAGAGTTAATTCCTTCTGAGCTGCTCCTCAATGAAAACTACTCGTGCAACACGCGGCTCTTTCCAGAGCCATTCCCTTGTCTCTTTCACTCTGGAATGGGACACTGAGCAAAGCCTCCCGGAGCAACTTTCTCCCGGAGGGAGCAGGCACACTTCCCAGAGCACAGGATGTAATCCATACATTCCAAGCAGCAGGCATAGAGGTGGTTCGGCCATCGTCACCAGGAGCAAAATGGTTAATTTTGCCTAGGCAGGCATCCTCGGTTTTTCTACTTCACATCCATATTATTCCATGACTTCCCCGCAGCCACAACATCCCCAAGGTGTGTGTACCCTTCCCTGCTCCTCCACCACATCTGCAATAAAGCTCCACCCCGCTTCTCCTTTTGCAGGTGGGAGGGGAACGAGGGGCCACTGGTTTAGTTGGAACACCTGGGACTCACAATCACCCCCACACCCGGGTCTGCGGACAGGCTTATGGGGAATACCCGGCACCACAACCGCGTGAACACCTGGGATTTATCAGGAATTTCCCACACCCACACGGGGAGCGCCGAGGGCGTGCGGACGCCGGCCGGGCTGAGGGGCGGGGCAGCAGACGGGGCGCAGGCCGGAGGTGCGGCGGGAAGGGCTGACCTGGGAGGCGGTTTCTTTCGGGGCGGTGGGTCCGGGCGCGGGGCCGGAGCGAGGGCCGAGGCCGGGGCCGGGGCCTGGCGGGCGGCGTCGCGGAGGGCGCGGAGGACCGCGAGCAGCCATTGGTACATGGACCGCGCGCACTTCCGGCGCCAGGCCCCGCCCCGCGCCCGCAGCGGCGGACAGGCCCCGCCCACAGCCATGAAGGCCCCGCCCACAGCACAGAGCGCCCCGCCCCGATCGGCCCCAGCCCTGAAAGGCCCGCCCACAGCCCCACAGGCCCCGCCCACAGCCCCGCCCCGCCCGCGCCCTTCAGGCCCCGCCCACTGTAATACAGGTCCCGCCCCCGGGCCCCATGCCCCGCCCCTCCCTTGCCCGTATCCGCAGCGCTCCCGACGGGCAGGGGCGATGCGCGCCTGCGTTTTGCAACACTCCCAGGCCCGAATTTGGGCTATTTCTGCCCGTTCTGCTCCTGTCCCGTACCGTTTTCTTCCCCCGCCCAACCCAGCCGGCCCTAACAGCGCTTCCACGGCTGGATCAGGAGCCTTACCCTCTCCCAGAGTCAGGAGCTTTGTCCCCTTGGAGGGTCAGGAGCTTTTGCCCTCGCAGAGAGTCAGCTTTCCCTACTCCGGGACTCGGTCGTCGGGCTTTGGTGGGGACCCGGCGTGGGGAGCTCGCCGCGGGTGCCTGCGAGGCGCTGGGACTTGCTGTGCATTTCCCGGGGCTCTGGGGCTTTCCCGGGACTCCGGGACGCAGAGTCCCCGGCATCCCAGGAAAAGCACGGACTGGCCCCTGTGTCTCCCTGCCCTCCCTCTCCGTGTCCCTGGTGCGGAATCCTCTCCTCGGCGCTCACCGAGCCGCGTTGGGCTCACATCAGTGATTTGTGCTTCTCGACATCGCGAACGTGCGACCGAACCGCGGCCGCGGGGCTCGAGCCGGGGCTTCCAGCGCGGGCGGTGCCGCGGGGCTCGCCCGGTCCGCGCTCCCGCAGCCCCGGGGATGACCCCGCTCCCGGCTCCGACCCCGCTGTTAAATGTATTGCACATCACGGAGAACGAACTTTTCTGGGAGCTCGGGAGCGAGCTCAAGGAGCCCAACTCATTTCAGGGGCCCTGTGGCCACCTAAAGTAACGAATTGCCCCGGAACATGTAACACTTTTTTGATAAATTGGTATCTCCTGGCTAATAAATACGTGTAGCAATTTGAGCCAGACATGCACAGAAAGGCAGAGTAATCCCTCAGGCATCCAGCGCTGGAATAAAGCAATGCCTGCTCCATAATACTGCGTTGGTGTTTAGGAGTTTTATTCCCGATTTTTGGTGACAAAAGGGCTTTTAAATGCTTTTCCTGTTGCTTCCCAGCTGCTCGCTCCAAGCTGGCTCCAGCATTTTACTCAGGAGCGAAAATGATTTTTAAAGGAAAGCAGGGAGGAATAAGGGCAGATTAAAGCGCTATTGCCAGCAATAGGTCCCGCAGGGCATCCAAGCAGTGCTGGGGTCTCCTTTAACTGAAACGACCTTCCTGATTACTTTAGGAGTTCAATTTCCAGGCTTCAGGCCTCAAGGAAGGAGCCTGAGCCTGGATGCAGAGCCCAGCAGAGGGCACGGCAGCCCCACGCAGGACCTGCGGAGCCGCCCGTCAATCCCTTCCTCATCCTCCAGGGACAGTGGAAGGAGGAGGATTTTAGGGCTGTCAAATGATTTTTAACGCCCGTGACTGGATTTTCGTGAGCTGGGGACGTGCCTGACTGTGTCTGTGGGGTGGGAGCCTGTAACCTGTGCAACTGGAAGAGTTTGTCCTAAGCACAGGATAACTAACACGGAATTATGTGAGCTGGTTCTCTTTTCCATGGTGTTGATATGCAGGTTATCACGATCTCTGAAACATCAATGACCAAATACATGAATAAATTAAACTTTAATTAAAATAATGCCACCAGGCTGACCGAACTTTCTTCATGCATTGCTTTCCATGCAGCAAAAGTTCCCCCGCTTTTGATTTTTCCCCCCAAACCGTAATGAGTGTCTGTGTTGTAACTCCTGCAGTACCTTCCCAGAGCAGTTTGACGTCGGCTGCATTTCCCAATCCCTGTATTTTTGCAGCTGCTGGTTCCCTCCATGACTTCATCCTTACTCTGCCCCTGAGCATCTTGCTCAGAGCGCTGACGTGCAGTGACTCAAAGTGATGATATTTGATGCATGCAAACCAAAATCCAGTTCCTGGCTGTTCCTGGCTAAACAGACCTGGATCACATCTGTCCCATCTCCGGCAACAGAGGGAGAGCAGAGAATTTCCATAAATAACTCTTAATTATTATCCATTATTTATGCATTGCTCAAAGCATCTCTAGTGCAGCTTCCGTGTGACAGCAGCGGGGTTGCAGTACCCAGTGCTTCAAATTATTGCGGTAACAACGTAATTCCACTGAGTAGTCGTTGGAGGTTAGATTTGTTTCTTTTTAACTTACAGAATTTTTTTCCATAAGTTGCCGGGAGACCAACTGCTGGGTACTTGTGGGTGCTTGACCAAAACAAAGAGGTGGCCAAAAGTCGGGAGAGGAGTGTAGTGCTGGGGCTAAGCTTCTTTTGTCGCTGGGAGTTTCCCTCGGAGGAGGAAGATAACACGAGTTTTGCGGGCCAGATAAAGGACGGGGGTGGGGGCAACTTCGCTGTCTCTTGCTCTCAGCGTCACAGAGAGGACGGCCAGGCTGTTGCGGGGAGAATTCACTGTCACCACCAAGTCCGGTCGTGGGAAATCTACCATCATTCTGCTTGTGTGCCCGGAATTCTGAGCTGCCTCCTCCTGCCCTGCTGGGGCTGGGCCGGCTCTGTCCCGCCACAGCCGTTTCATCGGCGCTGATTTGAGGGGTTTTTTGCTATGCTGTACCCCCACATTGCCCTGCCCTGTCCTGCCGGGATATCCCTGCCCTTCCAGCTACCACCGGAGGAGATTCTGATATACCTCATCTACCAGCCCGGGATTTTCCACCATTCCAGCTTGGTGCTCTCAGAGTCAGACTGCCCCAGACTTTGTGAAGCAAAGCCCCTCGAGGTTCCTGGTTCTGTTTTGTTGTTAATGCTGTAGTTGTTTGTTTGTTTGCCTTGTTATACCTACTAGTAAAGAACTGTTATTCCTATTCCCATATCTTTGCCTGAGAGCCCTCTTAATTTTTGAAATTATAACAATTCGGAGGGAGGGGGTGTAAATTCTCCATTCCAAGGGAGGCCCTGCCCTCCCTAGCAGATACCCGTCTTTTCCAAACCAAGAGAGTAGTTAATTTGGGAAATGATGGGTGATTCTAGGCACACACGTGATTTTAGTGATATAAAGCCAAATAGGCTTAATCTGTCATTTTAAATTCCTTTATTTCACATTCGTGCAGGATGCCAGGTGGAACAGCTGTGTCTGCAGGGCAGGTGGTCAACCTGGATGGAGGGGAGGGAAGGGAAGGGGAAAGGAAAGGGATGGGAAGGAAGGAAAAGAAGGGAAGGTGAAGAAAAGCAAAGGAAAGGATGGGAAGGTAAAGAAGAAGAGCAAAAGGAGGTGATGGGAAGGCAAAGCAAGGGATGGGAAGTGAAGGCGTGGTAAGGCAAAACAAGGGAAAGGGGAGGGATGGGAAGGTATGGCAAGGTAAGAGAGTGGAAAACAAGGGAAAGAAATGCAGAAATTCCAAAGTTTGGGAATAAAACTTCTAAACACCAATGCAGTATTAAGGAACAGGCATTACTCTATTCCAGCCCTGGATGCTCAAGTGATAACTCTGCCTTTACCTGCATGCCTGGCTCAAGCTGCTACACGTATTTCTTAGCCAGGAGATACCAATTTATCAGGAAAATGTTACATGTTCCTGGCGGGGGGAGGAATGGGAAGGCAAAGTAAAGAAAGGCAAGGCAGCATAGAGGGCAGCTGGAGCAGCCTTGGCAGGTCTCCCAAGCCCGTTCTGAGGACAGGATGGGCAGTTCCACCTGCCCTAGTATCTCCCCACCTGCTGCTCCCAGGCCCTCCCAGGCAGGAGATGAGCCCATGGCGAGGAGAAGATGCCCAGGGGGAGCAGCCTGATGCTGGAGGCCTCCTTGAGGAGCCCCAAAGGCATCTCCACTCTGAACTCGGGAACCCTTGGGAATTCTCCTGGTGTGAAGACAGAGTCCTCTAGCCTGCCCAGTGTCTGGGGTGGGTGACAGCAATGGCCCTCATGGCACCAGGTCTCCTGAATGCCACACTCCAGGGAGTTTATCCCTGACCCTCTACAATGTGAGCAAGGGATGATCCTTGACCACTTCCCTCCAACCCAGCACTCTTTATGCTGTTTCATTGGCAGCTGCTGGATCCGTGCACCCTCTGCTCCCTGGGCGGTGTGCAGTGCTCACCTCCCTTGGGATGGCTTCTCCAGTGACTTCAGATGGGAGTTGCCAAGCTGGAAGCCTCAGAGCACATGGAAAAGCCCTGGAAAGGGAAAGTGCTGGCTACTGGGAAATGGCTGCACACTCAAGACAGCCCTGGCAGTGCTCAGAGAATGCTGAAACCATCCACATTAAAGCCAAGGTTTACTGGGGCAAAACCAACTCCTGAAGGCCACATCTATGTCCCAGCCCCTGCGTGCTGGAAGGCCCTGGACTGCTGCTGGTGATGAGCAGGGGGAAGAGAGAGCACAAGGAACTGCTTGCAGGAATGCTATGATGTGCTGAGATGCAAACCCTCAATCATGCAAGCCATGATCCCACATCTGTACCCCACATCTGTACCACAGCCGTGGGGAACTCTGGGAAAGCTTGGGCTGCAGGAGGGAGGCTGGGGTGAGGTTTTGGGGCAGGCAGCTCCACTCGTGCCTGAGCATGGGCTGCACTTTGGGATAAGGAACAGTTTGCCAGGGGAGCTCGTGGCTGTGGCTGCCTCATCCCTGGAAATGTCCAAGGCCAGGTTGGACAGGGCTTGGAGCAACCTGGGATGGTGGAAAGTGTCCCTGTCCATGTCAGGGGGTGGAGCTGGATGGGCTTTAAGGTCCCTTTCCACCTAAACCATTCCATGATTCTCAAGCATGGGCTTCTCTTTAACTCTCACTTTTACCAGGTGATTTATTTCCCTATCAGTCCCTCTGCTCTTCCAGAAACCACCCATGAGAGGAAGCCAGAGCATCCTGCTGGGACAAGCAGGGACAAGCCACAGGCAGCTGGATTTGGAGCAGAAGTGGACAAACCACTTGACAGATGAGGTCCAATTCCACCCTCTGTGGTGTGGTTTGCAGAAAGATGAGACAGGAGCCTTTTTACAGCCCCCAGCCCTTTCAGAGGGAGGATATTTCCAGCTCACAACGATTTCTGTGCCCTCTTGCTTTCTCACCCTGCAGGGACAGGGCACCATCCCTCGGAAGAGGCTGTCCAGAGCCCCATCCAGCCTGGCCTTGGACACTTCCAGGGACAGCAGCTCCCTCCTGCCTTTCTCATGGCCCCTGTAAAATCCATAAACCAAAATGCTGCTGTCGGACAGCAAGGCTGTGGTTTCTCCTGGGCTGGGACATGGGACTGGAGAGGATGGGAGTGTTTCCCCTCTCTCCAGAGCCTTCAGGGCAGGATGGGAGCTGACAGGTATGGACACAGCACCATGAGCACCACTTTGAGCCCAGGGGTCTCGGGACTGGAGCTGGAGCAGAGGCTCTGTCTGCTCCCCTGGGCTCGGATTCGGCACTCCACTGATTCAGAGCAACCCTGCCTGACTCACCCAGGAGCTGGGCTGAGCCTTTCCAAAGGAAAACTCGCATTAAACGTTGCCACAAAACTCTGGTGACCATATGGAGCTGGGAGAGGGGTGGGGGCCAGCCCTGACCTTTATTGTAGGGAGGGCAGCGCCGCTGACCCTGTCCCTGCCCCCCGGGGTGGCTGTTCTCAGGCCGCTCAGGTTGTTCCACAGGGCTTGCTGCTAAAGAAGACAATTAAATCCTTGAGCGCAGGTTTTAGTGTTTCCATGTGCAGCCAAGTATCTTAATCTGGGCTGTTTGGGGAATTTTTATCCCGTGGATCCCTTGGTATGCCTGGAATGTTTGCTTTTCCTACTGTGTGCGTGTGTTTGAGGCACTCCTGTAAAAACAAGAGCTTCCTGCCTGCCTTGTAAACCTTCCCTTGATTGGCAGAGTGGCCTTTGGTGATTAATCAAGGGGCACGACAGAGCTGACACCCTCCAGGAGCTCGCTCCTTGCAAATCCCCAGCAAGGTGGTGGGAGAGCTGGGAAGGGACCCCGGGAGCTGGCTGCTCTCCAGAGCCGTGTGGTGACATCGGTTTTCGGTAAGAGCCTGGGAGAGGAAGGACCAAACGGAAATTCCAGAGAGCTAAGGAAATGCTCCAGAGGGCTGGGACTTCAGAGGCATTTTCTATTGTATCATCAGGATAAAACATGTGGCTCTGCTTGGAGGGATTCGCTTGGTGGCCAACAAAACTTTCCCACCATGGCTGGGCTGGGAAGGAGGAGATTTGTCCCAACCAAGCCTTCCCACCTTGGCTGGGCTGGGAAGGGAGAGGTTCACTCCATGCATGGATAAAGGTTTCTCCAGGTGGTTGACATAGGATAGGGGAGACTGCAGAGAAGAAGCACCTTGTTGGTGTTCCTGGGTTTCTTCATGTTCCCGTTGGAGGCTTCCAGGTGTCACAGGCTCTGGATGTGGCACAGGGGTTCCAAGTTAGCTCTAACCCCTGGAACAGCAAAAACAGTTCCAGCATCTTGGCCAAAGGGCTCTACTTTGCCCCAACTGACACAGCTACTGCTGTTCCAACCCTGAGCTTGCCTGGAGCTGGCTGTGGGATCCTGAACTGGTGCTGTGTTGTGCAGGCCACACATGGGCCAGTCCCCATGTCCCCATGATCCCAGAAGGGTCTCAGCTTGGGAAAAAAGCTGGCAGAGCTGCAGGCTGCCAGCCCTAGGGCCAGCCCCAAACTCATTGCTGTAAGCAAGGAGACCTTCAGTGCAGGAGCCTGGTGGGAACTTGCCATGGGTGAGGTCACTACTCGGCATTTTAGAGGAAATTGTGAGATTTAGCAGGAAGTTTTTTACAATGAAGGTGTTAAAACACTGGCATGGCTTGTCCAGAGAAGCTGTGGCTGCCCCATCCCTGAGAGTATTCCAGGTCAGGCTGGACAGGGCTTAGAGAAACCTGGGATAGTGGAAGGTGTCCTTGCCCATGGCAGAGAATTGGATTGGGTGACCCTTGGAAGTCCCTTCCAACCCAAACCATTCTGTGATTTTCAGCTTCTGGTCATCCCACTTTTTCCCTTGGCTTTTGCCATCTGCTAGAGGCAAGATCTGTGCTGTGTGCCAGGACAGGGTCAGGATGAGGAGCTCCAGTAACAGAGCAATGTGAGCAGGAAAGCAAGGAGGGTCTGTGTGTCTGTCCCAGCTGAACTGTGGGAGGAGGGACAGGTGGAAATGAGCAAAGGAGCACTTCAGGACATGCAGGAGCACTTAGGACACACAGCAGCACTCAGGACACACATGCTGACTGCTGCCTGGACCATAGGAAGATGATCTTTAGGTCACTTCCAACCCAAACCATTCTGTGATTCTGTGCAAGAGCATTTCAGCCATGCACAGCAGTGACAGTGTGGGCAGAGCCCTGCAGCCTCTCCCTGCTCTTGGACAAATTGCTCCTGAGGCCTTGCCTGTTTGTCCTGCTAATATCAGAGGTGCTGGTGATGGGTCCCCCTGGAGCCCATTCCTCCACATCTGCGAGTTCATCCCTGCTCCATCTTTCCCAGGCAGTGCTGGGTTTGGAGGTGCTGCTCCACCCTCCACCATTACACCATCTGTGCTCCCTCCATGCACCTGCTGGAGGATGCTCTTTGCTGTCCCCCTCTCCACACCTGTCCCGAGGCCACTCCGGCCCCTCCTCCAGCCATCAGCAGCAGCAGCTCACGGCAAGAGGGTCAGGGGTGTTTCCCAGGCTTTTTGTGTCCCCAAGAAATGAGCCCTGTAGCCATCCAGCCCTGTTAGCTGGGACCATCCTGGAGAAAACCTCACCATGGTGCCAGGGGATGTTCAGTGCCATTGAGGCCACTTCCATGTCAGGCACATTATTCCCTTGTGTTCCCATCACCACACAGCTCCCAGCATGGCTCCGGGATTCGGATGCAGATGGCAACGATCGCAGAGGTGACACAGAGCTGCTCTGTCCTGCTCTGCTCCGCTCTGTCCCTCTCTGTCCTGCCCTGTCCCACTCTGTCCCTCTCTGTCCCTCTCTGTCCTGCTCTGTCCTGCCCTGTCCCACTCTGTCCTGTTCTGTCCCTCTCTGTCCCTCTGTCTCACTCTCTGTGGCCTCTCAGCCACCTCTAATTCATTACCACAGAGTGCCTGGAAGGCCCCAGCACTGGTTGGAGCCCAAGAGAGCAGGCAGCAGGCAGGTGAAGCAGCAAGGCAGTGACAATTCCTGCTGCCTTTGGGATCCTGGGATGAAGAACAACCCCTGCCCAGTGCTGTCCTTCCCCTGTCTTGTTTCACTAAGCCTCTCCTGCACTGGGGACAGCCTGCCTTTAAAGTGTCATCACTGGGCACTGGAGTGAACAGCCCTTTCCTCTCCCCTCAGCCTCCCCTCTGCTAGGGTTGCTCTTCCAGCATGGACAGTTCTCACTTACTCTGTGTTTGGGAACACGAGGCCAAGCTGACTTTGCCCTGGCTGCATTCCTGTCAGGTTTTCCTCATAGCCAGGAAGATGTGAAATTCCTTAGGGATCCAGATGTGTGTGCTTATTTTCATCCCTGCAGAGCAACAGGGGCTGGGTGTTTGGTGCCCCCTGCCCCTGTGGGTTCTGCCCCCTCCTTTTGCACGTGGTGGCTCCAAACTGGGCTGCAGATCCCCCACATGGCCCTGGGGAGGGGGCACAGACCCATCTATCCACCTGGATGTGCTCCTGAGTCAAGTGGGCAAACGTGGTCAGTGAGGAGGTGCTGCTGGTGGCCACCTGCCTGCCACACTAGCCCCGAGTCTCTGTGTCACCCCACATTCCCACCGAGCTCTGGGGCAGGGGCTGCAGCCTCCCCTCTCCCAGAGCCACAGGGGGCGGGTTCCCTGCCAGGTGGGCAGGAAATCACACCCAGCACTTTGAATTTCTCAGGAAAAAGAGAAAATTCCTCAAAGGTGGCAAAACAACAGTGAGGGGCTTTGCTATGGAAATGTGGAGCTGTGTCCCCTGGGGGTGGTGGCTTCACCTTTGTCCCCGCTGGCATCTCCGTGGCAGTTCCCTGGACTGGGTCCCACTGGTGCTGGCAGGTCAGGAACAAGCCCCTTGCAGGAAACAGGGAAATAAAGGAAAGCAGAAAAGAACAATTTAACATCCAGGAATGGAAATGACTAAGGGCGATTAAAATGCAGGGAAGGTGAGAAAGAGGAGGGTCCTGGCCCTGTTTTCAGCCACATTTTTCCCCTCTCAAAATTCCTAAGAAGGGGCTTTGTGAAGGTGCCTGTGGCATCACCTCCCTGAGTGACTGATGAAGAACTGTGGCAGGAGTTCCTGGGAGTGGGGGTGTGCCCTGGATTATCCAAGTGACAGATATGGGATCTACAGGTCAGTTATAGAAGACGACAGAATCCAGGAGAAGGTGGGAGTGGGGGGGAGCAGGAGCACCCCAGATTTCTGTGATCTTTACCTGGGGCAGATCCAGCATCCCCCTGAAAAAAGGGGAATCTCAGGGGTCTGGCTCTGGGACAGACAGCTGAGGCATGGAGGAGCTGGCTGTCCCCAGAACAATGGGACAGGTGGGCACAGTGCTGGATTCATGTCCTGGGGTGGCTGCCCGTGGGGATGTCCCCAGCAGCCTCTTTCAGAGGGGATCAGTCCTGGTCCCCTCATTGCCCCAGCTGTGTCCCCACCAAGACTACTGGGGTTTCCCTGGGTGGAGAGGGATCTTTCCATTCCTTCCTCCCCTGAGGAAGAGCCATATCAGTCACCAGCTCACAAAGCAGGAACAGGAGTGAGGGGATTTGGCATAACCAGGAGCATCCCAATCCCTCCCCAGTCACATGGAGGGGTGTTCTCTGTAGGAGTTTTGGGAACAGAATTCACTGTGTTGCACAGCAGCACCTCAGGCCACACATTCCTGGGGAGGGGGGAGATCAGACCTGGGACACCTCAAAATGATGCAGATTTCAGAGAGAGGACAGGGAAGATGAGTTTGCCTCAGGCCTGGCAGCTTGAGGGGATATCTCCAGGAGGATAGGATCCCTCTGGCTGGGATGGTGGGAGCAGGGGAAGGGCTGGGGTGTTGCCTTGGCTCCCTGCCCATGGGGATGCAGTTCCCTTTGGGGGCAGCCTGGGGAATCCTGTTCCCACACTGCACTTGTGGGATTCCTTGAACTCCAACTCTCCTTCCCACCTGGCTGCACTTTGAATCCCAGGTTTGGGACAGGAGCAGGTACTTGGGGGAAGTTTTATTGGGAAGATTGCCGTGGAGAGGTTTGAGGGGTTCAGCGTGGTCACAGGACACTGCCACTGGGGCTCAGTGGTCATGGGATGCTGTCACCACTGTCACCATCACTCCAGGAGATGTGCTGAGGCTGCAAACCCCCTCTGCATCCCAGGCATCTTCCTCTGCCCACAGTGCCCCAGTTTTCCAGGCTCAGCATGGCTGAGGGCTGAGGCATTTTAGGAGCCTGAAGACAGCCGAGGTGATCTCATCCCATGAGTATTTTCTTGGCTGGCTCTCCTCGCTCCAACGCCTCGGCGATAAGACTGGGCTGAGGCCAGTGGGAGGGTTTGGCATTGCGGAGCCGTGTGTCACCCCGCCGAGCCTGGGACACAGCACCTGTGCCTCCCTGGCTCCAGCCAGACCCCCAGGCCCCTGCTCCATCCACCAGGATGCTCCATCTGGGAAGAGGGCCCATGCAGGCAGCCAAAGGTGCCCCCACCACTCTCCCACAGGTCCTGCTGCTATTTCACCTTCTCTTGGGGAAAACGAAAAGGTTGAGGCTTTTCTTACCTCCAGCATTAGAAAGAAGGAGAGGAAACTCTTCAGATCACTTTCCAATGGGATGTTATCAGCCAGGAGGGGTTTCCTGCTGCCAGAAATAGAGCGGTGTTAAGATAGAGAGGGAAGCAGGATGACACAGGCATAGATAGGGCTGGGGGGACAAGGCAGGAGAGGAACCCTGGCTGCTGGGGGAGGTGGGGTGGCTCCCTTGGAGCTCGGGTGGGGGCCCCATCCACCTGGAAAGAGCAGGGCCGGGCCACAGCTGGGTCTTTTTGGAGATGCTGCTGCTGGGCTTGGTATATTGGAGTGGTGCATCATCCATCCATCCATCCATCCATCCATCCATCCATCCATCCATCCACAGAATCACAGACTGGTTTGGGTAAAAAAGGACCTTAAAGCTCATCTTGTTCCACCCTCTGCCTAGGGCAGGGATATCTTCCACTAGACCAGGTTGCTCCAAGCCCCATCCAACCTGTCCTGTCCATCCATCCATCCATCCATCCATCCATCCATCCATCCATCCACCTCCCTGTGGTGCTGGGCCTGGGCCATTGTTTCCAGACTCTGCATGTGCCTGGGTTCACAGGGACAAGCGTTGTGCTCTCGTCTCCCTCCCCTCCACAAAACTAGATCCTCACTTAGGCTTCAGTGCCAATTTCCACATTTCAACCTTCATCCGTGAGGATTTGACTTGTCACTGGGAAAACTGGGTTGAAAAACCTGATTCTTGAACTTCCAGGTGCTCCTCTTTCTCCAAGCACTGACTCCATCTCTCTGCATTTTCTTTCCGTGCTCTCCTGCCTTTGATACCTGCTACATGTAGGAGATTTCTTTTTTTCCCCATTTTTTTTGGGAGATAACCCAGAGGCAGTGAGCTGTGCCTGCAGCCCTGTGCCCCAGGGGTGATACCAGAGTGTCACGGAGCAGAAAAACAAGGAGAGGAGGCTGGAGATCCCCGTGTCCCCCTCTCCAGATCAGCCTTCCGGCTCTGTGCCAGTCAGAAGATGCCGAGTTCCCTCAAAAGAATGGGAGCTTAATGTCCCGGAGCTAATAAGCAATTTTCCCCTGCACCTGCCTGTCCCCGCCGCCTCCCCTCCAGCCATCTGCCATCTCATCTTGGGGTCTCTGGACTCTGCACCGACAGCCTGGGGCTGAGACGGGGCTGGTGTTTCACTGCTTTGGGGCTGGGGGTGCTCAGAGTCCCCCCAGAGAGGAGCAGGGGTGCTTTGAAGGGTGAGTTTGGCCCCTGATGGCTTTCTCCATCCCTGTGTCCCCCCAGGGAGGTGGGTGGCAGAGCCCAAAAGGGGAAAAGCCCAAAAGGCTGGGAGAGCAGCAGGGAACACCCAAAGGTGCCAAGCCAGACACGAGCTGGCAGGAATTTCTGCATCCACAGGGAGCTGGCAGGAATTACTGCATCCACAGGGAGCTGGCATGCCCAGCCAGGGGGATGTGAGGGGGGATGAGAAAGAGGGGCTGTGAGGAAGGGGCTGTGAGGATGGAGGACACAGGGAGATGATGCAAGAGGGAGGAATGCGAGGAGAGGGATGTGAAGAGGGGGAAGGTGAGGAGGGGGGATGCGAGATGGGGGATGCAAAGTGGGATATGAACTACGAGGAGGGGGATGTGAGGAGGGGGATGTAAGGAGGGGGATGTGAGGAGGAATGTGAGATGGGGAATGAGAGGATAGGGATGTGAGGGGGGATGTGAGAAGGAGGATGTAAGGAGAGGAAGGGGAATGAGAGGAGGGGGGATGCGAGGACGGAGAATACGAGGCGGGGGGATGCGAAGAAGGGGAATGTAAGGAGGGGGATGCGAGAAGGGGGGCCCGCGGGGGCAGAGCAGATGGGGCCGGCAGGCTCGGGGTTGCCCCGGCCCCGCAGACAAAGACTGGGGCAGATTTACGGCCCAGGACAGCTGGCGGGCAGAGCCGCCCCCCCGCCCGCAGCTGCCGCTCCCGCTCCCGGCCGCACTCCTGCGCCGGCGGCGGCCCCGGGGCGGAGCGGGGCGGGACCGGCCCCACATTCCGGGCATAGCAAAGCCCGGCCCGGCCCCCGCGGCCCCGGGACGCTCAGAGCCGCCGCAGCACCGTTCCGCTCCGCCATGCCCGGTGAGTTCCGCCGCCGGGACCCCCGACCGGCACCCGGGGCCCCCGATACCGGGAGCTCCCCAGCCCTGGGACCCCCCGGACCGGCACTGGGACCCCCCCGACCAGCATCGGGACCCCCCCGCACCGGGAATCCCCCGGTACTGCCCCCCCCGGCACAAGGAACCCCGGACACTGGGACGCCCCCGACCGGGATCGGGACCCCCCCCGGCACGGAGATGTCCCTCGGGGAAAGGACGCCCCCCCGGCACCGGGAACCCCCCAGCTAGGATCGGGACCTCCCTCGGCACCGGGACCCACCCGGACCAGCAACCCCGGGACCGGGACCCCCCCTGGACCGCCATCCTCCCCCCCCGGCACTGGGACTCTTCGACCGGGATCGAACTCCCCCCCAGCCCAGGGAAGTCCCCAGCCGGGACCGGGATCCCCCTTCCATGGGAAAAGGACGCCCCCTGGAACCGGGACCTTCCTCCTTGGGATCGGGACTCTGCCCCTCCCGCCCGACACCTGGACCCTCCTGGGCAAAAGACCAAAAGACCCTCTCCCTTGCCGGATCCACCCCCAGGGACTGGGAACCCTCCCAGCACCCTTTCAACCGGGACTGGAACATCCCCACGGCACTTAGAGCACTCCCCGGAAAAATCCCAGGATCCTCAGTGGGACACCTCTGCAAGTGCAGGACCTCCGGGGACGGGTGCCTTATCCATCTCCCGGCGTCTCTGTGCCCGGTCCCTGGGCCGCTTCATCCCCCATTCCCGGGCCAGTGCCAGTCCCGGGTCCCTGGGGCGCCGGCTCCGGAGCCAGCCCCGGGTCCCAGCCCCGGGTGCCCTGAGGGTGCCGGTGCTCGGCCACCCCACTGCGGAGGCTGCTCCGCTCTCCCAGTGCCGCCACGGGCTCCCACCCCTCCGGCACGTCCCGGCCAGATTCCTGGCAAACAATCCCGTGTCCATCGGGATCCGCACTGCCCTGCCACGACTGCTTCCCAGCAATCCCGTTTTTCTCTCTTGCAGGTGTCTCGGCTGCTGTTGAGGTCCCCCGGGACGCCCTTCTCGGGTGGAAAGGTGGCTCTGCCGCCGGCACGGACGGACATGAGGACGGCGGAGGACTCGAACGGGACGGTGCTGCACCGCCTGATCCAGGAGCAGCTGCGCTATGGGAATCTCACGGAGAACCGCACTCTGCTGGCCATCCAGCAGCAGGCCCTGCGCGGCGGCGGGGCCGGGAGTCCCCGCTCCTCCCTGGAGAGCCTCAGCCCGGAGGAGAGCCAGATGGTGCAGCAATCCACGCGGCAGGAGCCGCAGGGCCAGGAGCATCACTCGGACCACGTCTACTTGGAGAACAGCGTCTATCTGCTCTGCCCGCCCAAGGGCGAGGAGCTCCCCACCTACGAGGAGGCCAAGGCGCACTCGCAGCTCCTGGCCTCGCAGCGGGGAGCGGCGGGCGCGGGGATCCGGGCTGAGCCCGCCCCTCGCGGTGCCGAGAGCGGCGCCCGGCGCCCCGACGAGGGACTCAAGGACCTGAAGCACGGCCACGTGCGGTCGCTGAGCGAGCGGCTCATGCGGATGTCGCTGGAGCGGAACGGGGCCAAGGCGCAGAGTCCCATCAGCGCTTCCCACAGCTTCCCGCAGCTCTCCCGCCAGCTCGTCCCCCTGCGCGGGCAGCACCCCGAGGGTACGGAGCCGCGGGGACCGCCCCCGGAGTATCCCTACGTCATCCCTTCCCAGGAGGCTTACCTGGCCGAACCCCGACCCTGCTCCCGGGAAGGTCCTGGATTTCAGCATCCCGAGATCAGGTAAACTGTGGCCCCTGGGCTCTGCTTTTGGATGCCTCCCAGGAACGTCCAGGATGGATGCTTGCAACTTGCAGGATGAGAAGGGCAGTGGGGGCCCAGAGCAGTTGCTCCTGTCCCCACTGGTTCAGGCCACGGGGGTCTGCTGGAGCCCCCCATTCTGCTCCTGTCCCCACTGCCCCCAGCATGGCTGGGCTTTTCCAACCAGTGATGAAAACCCCATTCCCACAGCAGACCCTGCCCCCTCCCCATGCACCAGGAGGAATCCGGGGGTAACTTAGAGGATAATCTAGGAGCTGGAAGCAGCCCAGGAAACAGCTAGATGTGGAATAGTTATGGGGCTGGGTGGAAGACAAATATGCTCCCTGCTCCACAGAAACTCATCCCATGCTCCTGAGCTGGGAATGGCCATGTAACTTGGAATTGCTGCTGAGCAGAGCCTGGGCTGGTGCCAGGTGGTCTGTGGCCCTTTGGCAGCTCAGTGCCTCTGGTAAAGCCCCAGGCTGACTGTGAGATGGACATTTGGGGGTCCAGGCATTGGCTGGAATTTGGAAACAACCTCTTCCAGTGTGGAAAATGATGGGAAGAAGGGAATTGGTGGCTCAGTGGGAGGACACACTGCTCCCAGCCCTGCTGATCTATCCAGGCAGAGAGCGATAGCATCTCCAGCAGGAAAACCTTCTCCTTCCAGGGAACAAAGAGGGGAAGGGGAGCTGCGAGGAAGATGTATTTATTCTTCCTTGCTCCTATATCATCCCGCAGGAATGCAGGCCCTTGGCGGGCAGCCTGCGAGGGAGCGCAGTGGGGCTGGGCTGTGCCCAGCCACCCTGCTCAGGGTATTCCAGGAGGGATGTTGGGGTGGGATGCTGGAGCAGTGGCACAAGGGGCAGCCAGGCTGGCCTGGCTCCTCCGAATAGAAAAAGGACATATCCATAGTTTGGCAGTGAAGACCTATGTCAGGAGCCCTTGCTTTGTCCAGAAAATAAGGAAAATGCTGGCTTCCGAGGTGCATCCTATGCCAGGCTGCCTGCAGCATTCCTAGGAAGAGAGGGGCCTGGGGGGTTGGGTGCCCATCCAGACCCACTGGCCAGGTCCTGGAGGGGTCAGGCCAAGGCATCCCTGCAAGATGGGATTTGTGGTTATAGAGCAAGCGCTTCCCAGTTCTGAAAAGCAGGATAGGCACTCCCACCTCCTTTGAGGTGACCTGGAGACAGCAGCCTGTGCTTGATGGGAGTTGCAGCCAGCTCTCCCACCGCGCCAAACCTTGACAGCCTCTCCTCGCTCCCTGCAGGGTGCTGCCCACCCCGGTGCCAGCCGCCTTCCTGCCGCTGTGTCCAGGTGCGCTGGGTCCGGCCGGCGTGGAGGCGCTGGTCAGCGCCCAGGCCGTGTCGGCTGGCAGCCGCCTGGCCCGGGCAGACGCTGTGCTGCGGGAGAACGAGAGGCTCCAGCGGGAGAGCGAGAAGCTGCGGCGGGAGCTGGAGAGCTGCACCGAGAAGGCGAGCCGCATCCAGAAGGTGAAGGAATGGTGGCGGCCCCGTGTCCCCCCCTGCCCAGGGGAATGCTCAACCAGCTGCTGTGAAAATTCACCCCCTTTAGTGATTTAATCCTTTCTGCTCCTCCCTCCCTGCTTGTTCCCCTCGGAGCAGCTGCAGCATGGCAGCCGGGATTGGGGAGAAGGAGCCCATTCTCCAGTGGCCCCCATCCTGGCCAACACAGAAAGCCCTTTGTGTGGCCGTTTACAAGGGGTGGCTGTTCCCCGTGGCTGGGCTATGGCAGAGCCAAAATTTGTGGAGAGACACTTGCATAAGAAAAAAGACAAAAAAATTAGTTTTTTCCCCCAAAATGTGTGCTAGGGGTCAACTTGGGGTGCACTGAGCTCCTGGCAGCTCAGGTTGGGCTGAGCACCCCGGATGGGCTTTGGCCGGCATGTCCCTTTCCTTTCCTCATTCCATGAATATCTAACCCTGGCCTGTCCCTTCCTCCACCCCAGCTGGAGAGCGAGATCCAGCGCATCTCGGAGGATTACGAAAACCTCGTCAAGGCGTCTTCCAAGCGGGAAGCCTTGGAGAAAGCCATGAGGAACAAGAGAGACTGTGAGATGCGACGGCTCCAGGACTTCAACCGGGACCTAAAAGGTGAGGGACCCCCTGTGTCCCCATCCCTGTGGGTGCTCAGTGTCCCCCAGCTGTTTCCATGGGAAACCAGGCTTTTCCCACTTCCTCCAGCCCAAATCTTGTATTTAAATCTTAACTGGGTTTGATTGTTTTGAACCAGAGCGGTTGGAATCGGCGAACAAGCAGCTGGCCAGCAAGACCCAGGAAAACCAGGAGAGCAACCAGGGCAGCGTGGCCAAACTCCTGGCACAGAGTAAGTCTCAGGGGACACCCATCCTTGCCCGGCTCCCCGTGGCATCTGCGAGCGGGGCTCTGCTGGAGGAGGAGGCGGGTGTCGGGCCGCAGTTCTCGCCCTTCCCCAGGGAGGATGGAGCAGCTCTTGGCGCTGGACTCGAGCCATTAATCCCGGCGGCCGGCCGGCGGCGTGACCCGCATTCCCCACATTCCTGCCGTAGCGCCGGCTCTTCCAGCACCAAGCCCGCACTCCCCTCCCACGCCAGCCCGGCCGTTCTCTCCCTCCTCCCTCCTGCACTTCGCAGCCATGCCAGCCTTTTTTGGGGGAAAATGTACTTAAAATTTTAGCAGAGAGACGTGCTGTTGGTCAGGAAGAATTCCTGACCATCCCCTTCCCTAAAGTGGCTGGATTTACGCCAGGCAGGTTTCACCCTTCCCGAGCAAAAATTTAGGCTGGAATGTGGCACGTGGAGGCTTTTGGCCAGCTGCCCAGGTGGCTGGAACGCCCCTGACCCCCATCTGATAGAAGATCTGAAGGAAGGGGTGGCATGGCCAGATGTCGGGAAGCAAAGAATCCCCGCTGGGCTTCATGGGCCAGCCTTGGGGAAGGCAAATGTCTGAGATTTGTGGGGTTCCCTTGCAGGCTACGAGCACCAGCAGGAGAAGGAGAAGCTGGAGCGGGAGGTGTCCCTGCTGCGCAGCGCCAACGAGGACCAGCGGCGGCGGGCAGAGCTGCTGGAGCAGGCGCTGGGCGCTGCCCAGGCACGGGCAGCCAAGGCAGAGGCTGAGCTCCGGAAGAAACGAGCCTACGTGGAGAAGGTGGAGCGGCTGCAGGCAGCCCTGGGGCAGCTCCAGGCTGCCT
Organism: Acrocephalus scirpaceus scirpaceus; assembly: GCA_910950805.1. Taxonomy (NCBI): domain Eukaryota; kingdom Metazoa; phylum Chordata; class Aves; order Passeriformes; family Sylviidae; genus Acrocephalus; species Acrocephalus scirpaceus. Next base: position 21,492,583 of record OU383781.1, read on the forward strand.
GTGAGAAGCGGGAGCAGCTGGAGCTGCGGCTCCGCACCCGCCTGGAGCAGGAGCTGAAGATGCTGCGGGCTCAGCAGGTGGGTGCTGGCAAGCCGGGTGGCTGCGGCGAGGCGCGGAGGGCGCTGCGTCCTCCCAGCCCCTCCTCATCCTCACTGGGGCTTTGTTTTGGCTGCTGCAGAGGCAGGCGGGCACTGCAAGCGGGGGGACGCCGGAGCTGAGCGCCCACACGCTGTCGGAGCAGCTGAGGGAGAGGGAGGAGAAGATCCTGGCGCTGGAGGCCGACATGACCAAGTGGGAGCAGAAGTACCTGGAGGAGTGCACCATGCGCCAGTTCGCCATGGATGCCGCGGCCACGGCGGCCGCCCAGCGCGACACCACCCTCATCAGCCACTCCCCGCGGCACTCCCCCAACAGCAGCTTCAACGAGGACCTTCTGCTGGCCAGCCACAAACACCAGGAGATGGAGAACAGGTAGTTTGGCGTTTGGCCCCCATCAAACTTCTTTTGGGATCTGGTTGGGCAGTGCCAGGATCCTCCTCTCCTCATCCAGCTCCTCTTCCAGCTTCTGCCTTTCCTCCTCTCCAGGTTAAAAGCCCTTCATGCCCAAATCCTGGAGAAGGATGCTGTCATCAAGGTCCTGCAGCAGCGCTCGCGGAGGGACCCCAGCAAAGCCCTTCAGGGCTCCCTGCGGCCGGCCAAATCCGTGCCCTCCATCTTTGCTGCCTCTGCCGCCCCAAGCTGGCCAGGGGCTGGCCAGAGTGACCGGTCATCCGAGGGCAGCTCCCGTGGCAGCACAGGTAAATAGGGGCACCTGCCTGCTCCCTACTGTCACTTGGTGGTGGGGACCTGCTTGCAATTTTCCCCTGTGGTTTTGGAGTCAAAGAGCATGGGGAGGGGTGACTCCTCCAGGACCAGCCAGCAATCACAGAATCCCAGAATGGTTTGGGTTGGAAGGGACCTTTAAGCTCATCTTGTTCCACCCTCTGCCCCATGGGCAGGGACACCTTCCACTAGGCCAGGTTGCTTCAAGCCCCATCTAACCTGGCCTTGAAAACTTGAATCCCTAACAGAGTCTCCTCCATCAGGCAAAGCCACCGCTGAAGGGACAGCAGTGTCCCCTGCCCTTCCCTTGCCATCCCACTCAAAGCACGGCAGCAAGGACGGCAGCACGCAGACAGACGGAGTGGCCGGAAGCAGCGGGCAGGGCGAGGGCACCGGAGTGCTGGGTGAGTCCCCTTGGATGGCACAGGGCCAGGAGTTGGGATGCCCCAGCCCTAACATGGGTTTAGCATCCCTGGGATGGGCTTTGCACAAGCAAATTTTTAAGGCCCCAGCTGAGTTGGGTGGGTTCAAATCCCTGCGAGTCCCTGTATATCCCTTCTTTCTCTGCAGAGAGTTCGGCCACTGCCAGAGCCCCGGACCTGTCTGACATGGTGGAGATCTTGATTTAAGGCCACCCAGGGCTGCACGGTGGCCCCTCCACCCTTCCTGCCAGCATGTCGGGATGGAGAAGCATCTGGGAAGGAGGGACTGAGCCGGGAGCTCAGCAGTGTCCCCTCAGCCGGTCTCAGCAGTGACTCTGGGGTGTGGGAGGGTCACTGTCCCCCCCCGGTGCCCACATGGGTCCCCGGCTGCGCAGGGCGCGCTGGAGCCCGGGGACCCCACGGTGGCTCCATCCCTATCCCGGCTCCATCCCAGCTCTATCCCCATCCCAGCTCCCACCTCTGGGTCTTGGCCATCTGCACCCACCCAGGTGCTTGGCTTCCAACTGGAAAATCCCTCTCTGATCGCCCGAACTGTACCCACAAGCTGAAGTCTCTGCGTGAGGGCAGAGCTGGGAGGGATCCTCTGTGGGTCCCACCGACCAACTGGATCCACACAGCCAAGCCCCAAATGCTGGGAGCACCAGACTTCCATCAACTGCATCCTGCCTCTGGGTTTTCATCACGGGCTTTGTGATGCAGTGACAGTGAAACAGAAATGACAATGGAGGGGATGAAAGGTGGAGGTGAAAGGCTCCGAGGGTGCCGATGGAGGCGGTGGGATGTGCCGCCCTTCTCCTGGCTGCATCCCCCGGCTACTGGCAGCTGGCTTCTGCCGTAGCCAGCGCCGACATCCCGCTCCTCGGAGCTTCCCATCCTTGCCTTTCATGTAAATATATATATTTTTCTTTATTTCTTTCCCCTTTCAATGTGTGCATTTGCTGGCCAACTGCATTTTTTATTTTTCTCTCCCCAGACATGTAAAAAATGCGTTCGGTTCTCATGCATTGTTTACAAAATGGAAAAGAAACAAAAAATTATGAAAGAGGAAAAAAAACCCCAAACTTCATGACCTAATATATTTTATATTAATATTGGTATTTCTTTTTAAGTATTTTTTTCGTGCTGTGAACTTTTTTCCTGCCAAAGACGACAAGTTCTCGTTTGTGCATTTTAAGTTATCTTTAAGTATTTAAACATAAACCTGGCTGTTTCGTTATGCCGCCCTATACCGAGATTGCTGTAGCATTCCACTTGGTATAACAATATTTTAATAAAAAAACCCAAATATTGATCCGTGGATTCTCTTTCTTTCCATGCAATGCGGAGAGATGGAGGTGCTGCCAGGGGAAGAGGGTCTGGGAGTCCTGACTCCCTAGTTCACATGTCCTTCCCAGCTCCCCGGGGCAGAGATTCGGGGTGCAGCTTCATGGGAGAGGGGAAAAGTGCTCAAGAGCATTTCTGCATTCCCCAAAATCCCTTTGGGATCCCATTCCCCTCATCTTCATGAGGGAAAAGGATGGAGTTGCCTAAAAGTGTTGATGTAGTTTCCTTCCTGCTCTAGTGTCCCTGCATTCCTGTGTCCTTGGTTTCTGCATCCTCATGACCCTGCATCCCTGTGTCCTCAATCCTTGCACCCTGCTGTCCTTGATGCCTGCATCCCATAGCTGCATCCTGACGGGATCCCCTTCTCTTCTCACACCCCCTTCCTGCCCTCCTAAACCTCTGCCACAGGAACTCCCTGATGCCTTCCAGCATGGATAGACCAGGTTCCCAAGCTCTCCTTGGCTTTGTCAGCCATCTCCAAGCCCTTCCCACTTTGCCTGGCTCCTCGATCTTCCAGAAGACCAGAAGTTTTCCATGTGTTGGATTTTTATTTTCTGATAACTGTGGTGTTAATACTTCCCAGGGAAATCCCAGGGACTCTGCCATCTCCAGCCAGGCCAAGGCTTTCCTTTTGTGCCACCCCTTGGCATTAGCTGGGAGCTCATCTTTGTTATTCCGCTGTTGCTCCTGTGCTCTGCAATGGGATTTAGCTTGGATTGTTCCATTGAGGATCACTGGTCTCTGTGGGACAGTAATGCTAAATCCCAGCTGAGCCCCAACCTTGCCACTCAGGACTCTGGAAGAAGTATGGCTAAAAAGTGAAATTTTGGATCTTGCTATGGGTGGACAGGTGCCTATCCCTGAGGAGCAGGTTAGGGAGACTTGGAGCAATGTGAAGCTTGGATCTGGGAGCCTCCTTGCACCTTCTCCTGAGTGCTGCAAGCAGGGAAATCAGCTCCACCCATGCAGGAGGCTGAAGAAGACCCTGAAACAGGGCCAGGGATGGGAAGAACAGAGTGGAAAGCTTGCAGGGAACTCCTCAGGTTGGCAGTATGTCTGGGGATCCTGGCGACCTCCAGCCAGGGCTGTACCTTCCCTGCCTCCCCCAGCTCCTGCTGCTCCAGAGCCCAGGAAGGCCGGCAGCATTCCTGCATACCGCAGCTCTCACACCCCACGCTTTATTTACCTAAATCCAGATGCAGAGTGGCCTGGCTGCAGGTCTGGCTGTTTGCAGGGAGCCTTCTGGGACCAGGGATTCAGGGAATGGGCTCCTGTTGAGAGCTTTGCCCATTGATCCTCACTCCCAGGGCTCTCAGTCTCAGGCAGTGAGAAAAAAGTACAAAGCCCACCTGTGGATGCAGGAATTGGGCCGTAGGGAGAGGATTCCTAAGTCCAGCAGGTAGAGCAGGAGGTCCCCGTTCTGCCTGCCACACTTTTCGAGGAGCCGTGTGCTTTGGTAGGGATGCTGTTCAGCCAGAGCAACACCCCAAAGGAGCTGCACACCTTGGCCACGGAGGCTGCTGTGGGGTGTGTTATCATCTGCTCTGTCCTCACAGACATTTCCGTCTGCCCTTCCCACACCGTCTCCCTGGATTTCACCATCGGCGTTGCCTGGATCCACTGTCCTTTATCCCATGTCTGTCCTTTATCCCATGTCCCTGTCACCATGGCACAGCTGAAATACCACGTGGGAGCCAAACCTCCTGCTCCCATCCCTGTGCCTATGATCTCTGTGTCCTTGATCCTTGCATCCTTGTTTCCCTGCATCCCTGTGTCCTTCTGTTTCTGTGTCCTTAATCTCTCCACACCTGTATCCCTGCATCCCTGTATCCTCAATCCTCACAGCCCTGTCTAGGACACAGCTGGGAGGGGGTGCTGGAGATGCCTGCAGAGCTGCTGGCTGGGCTGGCACCTGGATGTGACTCCTCCTGTGGGCTGCACATCCACATGCCTGGAGAGACAGGAAAGGGCCAGCAGGCTCTGCTCCAAGTGCCACCAGTGTCACCTTGGTGGCTTTGGGTGGGATGCCCTATCCCAGGGCAGCAGCTCTTGTGGGTGACAGGGAGATCGCTCTGTTGCTCCAGGGGAGTTCTGGTCCCTCTGTGGTCACAGTGGGCTGGGATGAGGCCCAGGATCTCCTTGGGGTTCCCTGGCTGTCCACCAAGCCCCATTCCCAGCCAGGAACACCTCATTCCCTTGGTGCCACACCACAGCAGCCTCTCTGCAGCTTTGGTTCCTGCTTTTGCTCATTTCTCTTTGGAGGACATTGGAACTTGGTCCTTGGAGCATCCTTGAATTTTGGCATGTCCTTTGTGGGCCCTGGTTCCTCCTCATCTCCTCGTGCATCCCCACTCCTTTTCTACTTGCTGAATGCTTAAGCTGAATGGGGAGAGACAAGTTCATCACCCTTTCCTTCATATGGAAAACTGTTTAAAAAACAAAAAAATCTTCACGGGAATTTGGGAGAAAGGGAATTTCACCCCTCTTCCAAATAATCCCGATCCTAGCGGGGGAAGCCTGGCAGGGCTGCGGGCCAGCCCCGCAGCCGCTTCCCAGCAAACCAGTCAGGCAGACCGGCTGCTTTCTCCTGCCTCAAGTCCCGGCTTGCTCGTCGGACCGGCAGGAATGAAGCTCTCCCCGCCGGTCCTGCTGAACCCTTCCCTCCCTCCCTCCCTCCCCTCCCTCCTCCCTCCCTCCCTCCCTCCTCCCTCCCTCCCTCCCCCCTCCCTCCCTCCCTCCTCCCTCCCTCCCTCCCTCCCTCCCTCCCTCCCTCCCTCCCTCCCTCCTCCCTCCCTCCCTCCCTCCCTCCCTCCCTCCCTCCCTCTCTCTCCCTCCCTCCCTCCCTCCCTCCCTCCCTCCTCCCTCCTCCCTCCTCCCTCCCTCCCTCCCTCCCTCATCCCACTCCTTTTCCAGAGGTCCCCCATGCCTCCAGGCTCCTCTCTGTGTCCAGAGCTTGTTGGGGGGTGCCCCCCGGGCTTTCTTCTGCCAGGGGGTCAACGCTCCCTTCCCGAATTCCTTTCATCGAGATTTGCATTCCATCGCAAAATGAGCAACCCCAAGGTGTCCCCTCCCTTCAGAACATCAGCATGTCTTGATTTGTGCTTTCCCATGACCCTGCACCCCTCTGTCTTCGATCTCTGTGTCCCTGTGTCCCCAGTCCTTGCATCCCTGGCTGCCCATGCCCCTACGAGGGTGTGGCTGGAGCTGCCTGCCGAGCACCTGCGATGCCTCCGTGGCTGGGGTGGGATCGCAGGATGGGGGCTGTCATTTAGGGGTTGGCCATGATGCTCCATCCCCTCAGCCTTGGAGCATGTTCCAGCTTGGGAGCTCCCTTCCCATTGTCCCCAGCCTCAGGGCCACCTGAAACCCTTCCTGCAGGACCCTTGGAGTGTGGGGACTGTCCAGGCGTCCTGGTGGGGCTGCCCAGCTCCTGCTCCACCACCCGGGCTTTGCTGGGCTCAGCAGAAGCGGTCGGACCCGCGGTGCGAGCGCGGCGAGTTCCTCATTCCTCTTCCCTGCGCTGTGCTGCCTGCCTGCCATCTTTGCATGCAAACAGTAAACAGGCTGTTATTACCCTGGATGCTTTGAATAACTGTGGCTATTTTTTTCTCTTCCCAGTATTCTAAAAAGGCAAAAAATTCCCTGCGGTTTCTGAGTCAACTTTTTTTTTCCTCGCTCTCTTTTCTTTCCTTCCCACCACCTCTGTGACCTTGAAAAACCAGGCGGATGAGCTCCCTGGCTGTCGCACGCACCCGCTCCCCGGCCGTGCTCCGGCTGCCGCTCCCGCTGCTCCCCGCGGCCGGCAACGATGGAATTCGGGGCTGGGCCTGGTGGTGGCGCAGCACCGGCGTGGCAGTGGTGGGCAGGACCCGGCCTGCTGGGCATCTTGCTGATCTCCTCCCCTGGATGAGGAGCTAGGGATGCTCACGGAGGTGTTAGGGATGCCAAGGTAGCTGGGGATGCTTGAGGACCTGGGGATGCCAGAGGAGAATGGGGATGCTGAAGGCACTGGAGATTCTGGAGGTGCTGGGGATGCTTGAGGAGCTAGGGATGCTGGAGGTGCTGGTGATGCTGGAAGGTGCTGGGGATGCTGGAAGATGCTGGGGATTCTGGAGGTGCTGGGGATTCTGAAAGTGCTGGGAATGCTGGAGATGCTGGGAATGTTGGAGGCACCCAGGATGCTGGAGGTGCAGGGGATGCCCGAGGAGCTTTGGGATTCTCAAAGATGCTGGGAATCCTTGCAGTTCTGGGGATCATTGAAGTGCTGGGGATGCTGGAGGTGGCCAGGGATGCTGCAGGCACTGGGGGAGCTCTGGTGGGTGCAGCTCACACGGACTGCTGGGGCAGGAGCATGGGATGCTGCCTGTGCTCCTCACTTTGCATCCTCAAGAGCTGGAAGATGCAACCAGGAATGATGTGAGCAGCTGGGAGTTGAGAAGGACACGACAACAGCCTGACCATCCAGCCCCTGCAGGCAGCAGGTATTCCCTGGTTCCCTCCACAGGTCCCCTGACAGGGCTGAGAATCCTTCCTTCCCTTTCCTGCCTCCTAATCCTCCCTTGGAAATCTTTCCCTGGAGCAGGGTCATTGGCAGAGGGTGGCAGGAGCCAGACAGAGCATGGGATGGGATGGGATGGGATGGGATGGGATGGGATGGGATGGGATGGGATGGGATGGGATGGGATGGGGCCTCCTAGTAGATCTGATGGGGTTTTTTTGTTACTTGCTGAGTTTGGCAGCAGCAGGAAAATCTGAGAGGTTTGTGGCAGTCCTGGCACACAGGGCTGGATGCAGCATAGAGCAAAGGGCAATTCCCTGGGGTGATGGGCCACGTCCCACCATAGGGTGCTGCAATACCTCTGGAATAATATCTGGAAGGAACCAGGGATGAATTAACAGGATGGAGAAAAACTGTGGTCATTAGAAGCTCATTTGGAAGCAAAGGGGCTTGGAAAGGGCACTTCTCAGCTGGAGGGGGAAACATCCAGCTGCAGGAGATGGAGATGGCCGGAGCCATCGCTCCAGCCAAGGAAAGCCTTTAAAACCCACCCAACTTCATTTCCCAGGTCTCTCTCTCCCAGTACAGAGTCATTACACACTAATGCTGCTCAGGCCATTTCAAGTGAAACTTCAGCTTCAAGTGTTCTCCCATACAGAAGTGCTTTGGGGTTGTTTGTTTATTTGCTTGTTTTAATTAAAAAAACCCTTGTCTTCTTCCTTCCAGGAAAAATGGGATATTTAGCCTCTCTGCCCAATGTGATTTTCCTCTCCTCCCCAGTTTGGAGCTGAAACTCTTCCGAATAAACAAGCATTTAAGAATGTGTGTTGGTTAATGAAAGAGAAGGGGCCCATATCCCACTTTCCCGAAAATCACAGAAATACTGAATTTTCAGGAAAACATTTGGCTTCAGGCCAAAGGAAAGATTTAACTCCAGACACTTGAAACTGTATATGTACAAAGTTTCCTTGAAACATGGTGGGGGGTAGAATCACTTTTCTTGAATTTCCTAATTTTTCATTCGAGAAAGCTGGAGAATAAAAAAAAGCCCAGGTTTCAGGGAGAAAAACACAAACAGAGAAAGGCAGAATGTGAATTTTGGCCTCGATGGAAAATGACACAGGCTGGAAAATATTCCCACCCGCATTTTTACAGCCTTAAAGTGCGATCCTGTTATTTTTTTCCCTCTTGCATAGGGTCCAGCATGAAGTAACACTACCCAGCCTAGAGATCCCATGGCATGTCCCAGGAATTTGTAAGCAATGTTGTATTTGCCGAGTAAACAGGGGTCGGGACAGAGGGTAGGTCAGGGCCACATGTGTCCAGAGCCACTGGAGAGCAACTCCTGCCCCTTCCGGGAAGGGAGGGCAAGCCCCCACCACCCTGACTGGCCATCTTGGAACTCCAGGCATGTCTTGGATCTACCAAAAGTTTAGGAGCATGTTTCCAAGGCAACCAAAACATTATTTTTTCCAGCTGCCCAAAAAAAAAAAAAAAAGGTGGAATTAGAGAGGGAAAAAAAAATATGGAACCATCAGAGGAAATTCTAAGAAAATGAAATCAGATGGAAAACTGGCAGGCTGGTCCCTCTCCCTGGCCCTCCCTGAGGAACGGTGGATGCATACAAGCAGGGAAGATGCTCGTGGTTGTCTCTAAGCACACCAGGGCTGCCCTCGCCAGCTGAGGCTATTCTTGAGCTGCTGCCCCATGCCCAGACCAGGATGGCTCCATCCCGGAATAGAGCCCCCATGGAGATGTTACCCCATGGCAGCTATTTTGGGTTGAGTCCCTGCAGAGTTAAATGCGTCTCCAGCATGCAGGAGGCTCTGTCTCTGTGGCCCAAACACAGTTTGTCCTGCCCAAAAGCCCCAGTATTTTGGTCCTTGCTCCTTCCTCTTCCATCCTTTTTTTTCCCCCCTCTCCCTCAGCTTGGTGTCTGGTTAATCAGCAGCCTTGCTTTCCTTCCCCATGTTCCGCTGGCTCCCAGGCTGAGCAGTGCCTGGAGCGGGAATGCCCATGGATCAGTGGGGAGGAATGCTCAGCATCACCCAGCACCCCAGCACAGGGCTCACAGGCAAATCAGGAAGACTGGATTGCAAATCCCAGGAATTTTTTTGCACTCTGCTCTCTTGTTTATGGCTGCTTGCAGGGTGTAATCCGTGCTGTCCTCCTCTTCTATGTCAGGCATTTGCTGGCAGTGATTCCCTGCCCTGCCACAGAGTGTGAGGAAGCATCCAGGAGAGTGTGAGGGAAGCTGGGCAGACAATGCAAGAAAATCCACTCCGGCTTTGCAAGGTCCGAAACAGCCGCAAGGGAGGAGAAAACCCATGGAAAAGAGGGATGTGTGCCACGGCTGCAGCAGTGCCTGAGCTCAGGCAGGCAGCTCACGGCTTTGTGGTCAGGGGAACAGGAGTGAATGGGAATGGACATCTCCCTTGAGACTCCTGCACCATGAGCTGGCTTGGGAGGCTTGGAGAGAGCTTGGAGAAAGTGTTATTCTGTGGTGAAGCAAGACAGTCATCCCACCACATCACATCACCCCCCTCGGCCTCCGCCTGCCTCCAGGCAGAGAACCAGTCCCAGCCCTTCCAAACCACATGCTCTTCATGCTCCACCAAACACCATCCCCACTCCCATGGTCCAAAGACTATTTCCAGTCCATGGTCCATCTCCTCTCCCAGTGCTCCTTGGAGGCTGGTGTCCTGCCAGGTGGGAGAACACTGAAAACAACCCCAAAGCTGGAACATTTCCAGCTCCACGTCTCCTGGCTTCAGCACCAGGGAGCCTTGGGGATAGAACTAGGGATCCCTGGGGTGACCACAGCACAAGCACTGAGGGATGGAATCCTGAGCATACAGGTTCCTGGTGTGCTGTGGATCCCTCTGGCTGCCTACACACACACACACACATACACACGCACGCGCACACACAGTGTGTGCTGCACAACTGAGGCTGTGCATGTCCCCGACTGTCACATCTCACAGGCCAGGGACCAAAATCCTGGGATGACAAAGGAGAATTCCAGGGTGAGTTCTACCACCATAAAACAGTCTGGAAAAGAGAGACCTTTGGGGTTACCCAACTGCAGCCTTCCAGTGTCTGATAGGGCCTCCAAGAGAGCTGAAAAAGGACTTTGAACAAGGGCATGGAGGGACAGGACAAGGAAGAATGGCTTCCTGATGACAGAGGGCAGGGTCAGGTGAGATATTGTGAAAAAATTCTTCCCTGTGAGGGCAGTGAGGCCCTGGCACAGGTTGCCCAGAGAAGCTGTGGCTGCCCCATCCCTGGAAATGTTCCAGATCAGGTTGGACAGGGCTTGGAACAACCTGGGATAGTGGAAGGTGTCCCTGCCCATGGCAGGGGTTTGAATGAGGTGCGCTTTAAGATCCCTTCCAACCCACTGGATTGAGATCTGGGGATTCAATGATTCCCTCCTGGAGACAAGAATTTGCCAGGTAACCCCATGTGCTCCCCAAGCTTGACTTTCATAGCACGACTAGAAAAGCGCTGGCTGGCTCTGACATGCTGAGGCAAGAGCTGCCTCTTCCTGCACGTTCTGCAGCAAACTGCTGTTGCTTTGCTTTTGTGCAACACCTGGAGCCTTTCCAGAGGCTCAGCAGGTAGGGAGGGATGGGAGCCTGTGCCGGGAATGCTGCCGGGTCAGCCTGCAGTCCCACACTGCCAGGTTGCTGCTGAGCCCGTTCCAGGCACAGCGGGCTGGGAATGCTGCTGCTGCGCTCATCCCCTCCCCAGGAGCAGAACCAAGGCAGATTTTGTGATATTTTATTTTATCCTGTTCTCAAACAGTTACCCATGGGCTGGGGAAAACTCTCCTCTTGTCTTCGGGTTTTGTGCAAAAATTCCACAAATTCTTTCAAAACTCTCCAATTTTCTCACTTTGCTGCAATCTTGGGGCTTCACCATCCTCCAAATTCTGTGGAATGAGCAGCATTTCCTGGTGTTGAAATGCTGATGTAACAGGGTGGTGAATCAGTGGGGATCTTTCTGCCTGAACCATGTTGTATCGCTGTTAGTGTTGAAGTTTTGCTATTTTAATCTACAAAGCCCCACACAATCCAGCCGGAGTAAATGGCGACTAACCTCGCTGTATCCAGTTTCAAACCTAGGAACTGGTGAGAACTGTATTAATGCAAAACTATTCTGGTTCATGGGACCCTGCTCCAAACAGACTGGATGCCATGCAGTAATCCAAGCAGTGTGTAACATTGTAAAGTGTATAAATAGCCCTCACCGGGTGTGTCGGAGGGGCAGCGGGAATTAGAACAGCCCTGTTTGCCTTGGAAAGATGAGCTGAAAGCCAGCTATGGGCCTGGGGCTTGAATTCACACTCATTCCTGGTTCCTGCCACATTACAGACACTAAAACAAGTTGGCTTTGCTTAATACCTTCGGCCTGCACTGCCTTTTCCACGTCTTTAAGTAACACCCATCAAATCAGGGTGCTGGTCCCTGACTTCTGGTCTCCTTCCCTGCCAGCGGCTCACCGAGGATGGATTTGGCTTCTCCAAAGTTAGAGCTGCCTGCTGCCCTGAACCCAACTCCTCAGCTAGCAGCATCCTTATGTTCTCCCAGCTTTTCCAAGAAAAAGCTGACGCAGCTGCAGATTGAGGGGCAGAGGCCACAGAGCCACCAAAACAAGGAACGAGTCCCCAGATGCCACGGCGTGACGTGGGGAGATCTTTGGAAGTGACAGGGGAGCTCATCACCCCCAGGTTATGGCAGCCTGGTCACCAAGGGCCGGGCCTTGCTCAGATCCCAGCGTCCCCCTCCTCCAGGGTGAATGAACTCCAGCACTGGAGTTTGGAGCGGACACGATGTCCACATTCTTCAGCCCAGGGCCCGGAATGTTAGCTCCTGTCCCGACGCCAGGGGCTTGCATTCCTCCCCGATTCTGCTCCCAAAGAATGCCAGCCCAGAGAGTGCCGGAGAGAGGGTGCTGCACCCTCTGGGGGGATGAGGGGAGACGTGTTCAACCCGCAGAAAAGCTTTTCCCGAGCTGGCAGAGCCGGGCAGGCGTTAGCACATGTGTGCTGCCGTGTGTTTACTAAACACTGCTCCCAGCGAGAGGGAATGGCTGGAATTCACCCCCTCACTCCCCACCAGACCCCAAGGACATGCAGGCGGACCAGGGGAATTCGCTCCTCCAGCCTGTTGCCATGGCTGCATATTTCAGAGACTCAAGCAGCGAAAAAAATAAAAGAAGGAAACCAAAACATTTCAATGGGAGAGAAGAAAAATAGGAGGGGAAAAAATGCAGAAGAGTAATGAGAAGGATGAGCGAGTCCAAGAAATGTATTAGATCATCCTTAGAAACTGGTGTTTGAGGAGTTCTCTGCAGCTCAGGCTGTTCCAATATTTATTGTGTGTTATTCAAACCATGACTCCTGGCACCAGCTGGGGCTCTGCAGCACCATGCACTGCTCAGGAACGTTGTTAAAAGTTGGTCCCGGGCTCCAGGAGCGCTTGAGAGGGGCTGGAAGCAAAAAATCTCTGCTGGCTGAGGAAGGCAGCCTGCTCCAGATGAGCTGCTGGCAGAATGGCAGCAGGGCTGGATCCTGAGAGCAGGACCCAGAGTGGAGCTGGCAAACAGCAGTGTGGGATATAAACTTCTACGTTATAGGATCAAATCCTTAGAGAGGTTGAGCAAGGACAGGCAAGGGCTGGCTCCAGAGTGAGAACAGAGCTGAGCTGAGCAGCAAGCCAAGCCTGAGAGATGGTGAGATGCACACCTGCAGGCAGGAAGGTATCCTGGCTCCTCTGACCCAGGAGGGATTTGTTGCTATCAGTGCACTGGGTATTTAAAATCACTCTGGGCAGTTTTTTATGAGCAGATTTTTGGCACATGGATTTCCCCCTGTGCTTCGTGTCTGTGACACTCTGGAAAATCATCCCTTTCTTGTGCAGAGGCAGTGCACGGGATCAGGAGCCTGGAATTCTCACTCTGGCCAGGGTGATGCAAGTCTGGCTCATGTATCCCTGTGGTACCAATTGGAGTTTGCAGGGGAGCCACAGGCATGCCAGAATCCAGCTGGATTTAAAACTCTTCAATGATCCAGCACCTTTGGCTCTCATATCTCCTGGAGGAATTTGGATCTGCAGCAATGTTTATTCTCTCGTGGGATTCCCACTGTTAATTACAGGATCTGGGATGATAGTGCCATGGCCTCTGCTCCATGTCCGGAGTGCCAGGGCTGTCTGACCACATGCAAGAACTGGTCTGGAGCTGGATGCAAACAGGAACAATTTCCCAAGGGATAAAATCAGACAATCAAGTTTGGGTGGGAAGGGACCTTAAAGATCCTCTATCTTCACCCCTGTGATGAGCAGGGACACCTTCCACTATCCCAGGTTGCTCCAAGCCCTGTCCAACCTGGCCCGGAACACTTCCAGGGATGGGGCAGCCACAGCTTCTCTGGGCACCCTGTGCCAGGGCCTTACTGCCCTCACAGGGAAGAATTTCTTCCCAATATCCCATCTAATGCTGCCTTCTGGCAGTGGGAAACCATTCCCTCTGGTCTTGCCACTCCAAGCGCTTGTCCCAGGTCCCTCTACAGCTCTCCTGGAGCCCCTTCAGCTCTGGAAGTTGCAGTGACTTGATTCCCTTCCCTTCCCTTCCCTTCCCTTCCCTTCCCTTCCCTTCCCTTCCCTTCCCTTCCCTTCCCTTCCCTTCCCTTCCCTTCCCTTCCCTTCCCTTCCCTTCCCTTCCCTTCCCTTCCCTTCCCTTCCCTTTCCCTTCCCTTCCCTTCCCTTCCCTTCCCTTCCCTTCCCTTCCCTTCCCTTCCCTTCCCTTCCCTTCCCTTCCCTTCCCTTCCCTTCCCTTCCCTTCCCTTCCCTTCCCTTCCCTTCCCTTCCCTTCCCTTCCCTTCCCTTCCCTTCCCTTCCCTTCCCTTCCCTTCCCTTCCCTTCCCGGCTCCCTCTCCCGCGCCGACAGCGACACCTGGCGGCCCGCGCCGCCCCTGCACCGCCGCACGGGCCCGCAAATCCAGGAGCCTGTCCAGGGAAGGGAACGGAGCTGGGGAAGGGCCTGAGCATCAGGAGAGGCTGAGGGATCTGGGAAAAGGGCTCAGCCTGGAGAAAAGGAGGCTCAGGGGGAACCTTCTGGCTCTGCACAACTTTCTGCCAGGAGGGGGCAGCTGGCGGGGATCGGGCTCTGCTGCCAGGGAACAAGGACAGGACAAGGAGGAAAACAGCCTCGAGTTGTGCCAGGGGAAGTTTAGATTGGATATGAAGGAAAATTTCTTCATGGAAAGGGCTGTTCTGGCACAGCTGCCTAGCTGGTGAAGTCCCCACTCGTGGAGAGATTTAAAAGCCATGTGGATGTGGCACCTGGGGACATGGGTCAGTGGAAGCCTTGGCTGGGGGAACACTTGGACTCCATGGTCTTAGAGGGCTTTTCTAACTTACATGGTTCTATGAGTCCATCTTTATATCGCGTTTAGTCACCCATTCCCTACAGCAGAGTGTGGTAGTGGTGTTTTCCAGCCCAGGGCTTTCCCCCATGATTCATTCAGGATCATTTCTCCCTGTCTGGTTTCATTCTGCTCACAATAATGAGTCTTTACTGACAACTCTGTTGCATGTTCAGGACAAAGCTTAGAAATGAGGGATAGGGAATCTGTTGCCCTGTCCAGGCAAGATTATGAGTATGGGCAGTGAGATGCAAATATCACCAACCTAAAAGCAATTTTGAAAGTGAAATGCATGGCTGTAAACTGTTCATACAGCTTTCACCCCATAAAAATGCCTGTGGATGGTTTTCCAAGACCCACCTTTTGCTTTTCATGGTGTTCAAGAGATATTTAGCAGCAGAAAGTTCCTTTCCAGCTGACCTAACCCTCACCCTGCTGCACAAGGAGATGCCTCCAGTAGGAAACGGGAAGGAATTAATTGCTGTGACCCATCCGTGTCCAGCCCAGTCACCCGCAGCTCAAGGAAATGCTGAAATAAGACCTATGGAAGTGGTTCAAGGTCAGACTTCTGCTTCACAGGGAAAACCCAAGGAAATGCAGCTTATTTCACTCATGCAAGCAAAACAGCTGAGCACAGTGATGGCAAAGCAAGAGAATGCCCAAGGATTTTTGCCATAAAGGAGACAAAATTTTAATCAGCTGGTGAAAATGTGTGAGGATCCTGCAGCCATCATCCAAACTAGGGCAAGACCTGGCCTGTTCAGGTTCCTGCTTCCAGGATCCCTTCTTGCTTCCAGAATCCCTTCTCACTGTCTCTGGGGCTTCAAAAGATTTCCTAGCACAGAAATCAACGTAGGTTTTATGAGAAGCATTTTAAAATGTTTTGGATTTTTTTCGATTTTTTAAAAGAAATTGTCATTCAATTTTGGGTGTACAGGGCTTCATGTGGTGGGAGCTGCGGGAGAGCAAATGGTCTGGCCAGGATTCTGAAATCACCCAGGAATGGTTGGATGGGAGGAGGACAGGTTGCCTTTCCAAAGCCTTTTTCCTGACTCTTCCCACAATTTCAAGATGAGGATCTATGAAAACACAGCAGCACTGAAAGAACAGAATAGTGCCAAAGGCACAAAGCATTTAAATGAGGCAAAAACATCCTGCTAAGTCTTTTAATTTATTGGTGTTGAGCCTGTTCCAAGCCCAAAGAAAAGGACTCTGAATCTATTAAAATAGTTGGCTTGCGGGATCTGCAATGTAAGCATGATTAAAATCCATCTATTTTTATCCATATGAGAAGATATCAACCAGAGGAATCTGTTTTTTTCAGAAGTAAAATATATTTGTCTTCAGTAAAAGCATCCAGGTGAGCTCAGCATGTAACAGGGCTGGGAAGAGAGAAAGGTACCTGGGTTTGCGGCTTCCCAGCCCCTTCGTTGGCTGCTGCTAGTGACATTCCAAGAATTGTAATGCCAGTTGCACAGAAAATGGGGGACAAGAGTTAGATCTCTGCAACCTGAAGAAATTCAGGCTTGCTGCTTGCCCAGAGCAATCTAAACACTGAGAGTATTGGGAGAGTCCTGCTCTTTCCTGCAGTTTTAATGGATACAGGGAGGCCACAACCTCTTCTGTAGAAGGTGTGGGATTTGCTCAGTACTTCTTTCTGCTTCTCATTTATCAGAGTGAAAATGGGGATTTTAATACTTTCTCAGAAAGAAAGTCACATAAATATTTTCCACTTCCTGGGAAAATGCTCCAATTGTGCCTTTTGTAAAAGAGGGATGGGATACAGTGACTCCTACAATTAATTATCTCCATTCCTGTATTGTGTGTGGGCTCTGAAAAACCATGGTAAACCATAAACCAGCTCCAACTGCCAGAGCACAGGGAAACACTTGCATAAGTGACCTGTAAAACACAACCACATCAGTTTATAACTGCTGCTCTGTTGGCTTCCCAAAGGCAAAGGGGAAATCATGGAGAAGACTGAGCTCTCTGAGGATGGGTGCTGTGTTTGGAGTCATGTGCTGAAAGGTCTGTTGTTTGAGCAGAGACATAATAAAATGCCTTGAGACAAATTTTGAAGGATCATTTGCACTGAAAAGCCAACAAAAGACCAAGCAGGAGCAGGTTCAGGTGCCTGCTTTCCTTCTCCTCTCCCTCCAACAGATACTTATCCAATTTTTCCTCAAATTTTTCCATTGAAAATGGTTTGATTTGTAATTTTCTGTCCCGATGCCAACTCTCACCTGAGCATCAAGTTATGATTGAGTGCAGAACAAATTGTAACAGCATTATAAGCCTTGTTGGGCAACATCCATGGCCCCAAATCTTGGCATCCACTGGCAAGGAAAATGCTCCCAATGTCACACACAGCAGCCAGCAACCCCCGGGTGTCCTGGGGAGGGAAGAGGTGAGACAGCCAGCCCCCAAACACAAACAATTTATTTCATATTTAGCAATATCATGGAATGCACACTCCCCTTATAAGGCGAACACAAGAATGGCATGTGCCTTCCCAACCACATGCTGAAACCGTATTCTGAGGCTCTGCTCTCCCCCAAGCCTCCCTTGCTTAATGCCACAGCAGCTCCAGCCAGCTTCATGTTCCCAGGATGTTTCTTCCACTAAATGTTACATTTCCAGGAACTTGTACACACATCTGCCTCTGCTGCTGTGTGAGTGACTTTCCCTCTCTGTATATCCCAGCCCGAGCAGTCTGAGTGCAGCAATGGAGCAGCCAGCCCTTCCTTCTCCAGGGCAGCTTTACAGACCTGTTTGCACAATTAGGAAATAAATAAAGGAAAAATAGAAATCTGGTGCAAAGGGGAGCAGGCTGGAAGTCTGAAGGCTTTTATCTTTGCCTCAGTGCTATTCCAGAAACAGGAGAGACCAGCCTTCCCAGTGCTGCCTGTTTACAGTTGATGTAACAGGACAAAAAGAGTTTGTGGGAAGGTCTGTACTTTTTAAACTTTGAAATTTCAGCTCTTCTCTCCCCTGGAAGACTCCACGGGTCAGTGCTGATTTGAGTGAAGCCATCTGTCTATTTATATTACTCAATATGTTGTCCATTCTCTCATTCTCAGTTCTCCTCATGCTTTGGGAAAAGGCATGGCAAATTCAGAGATGTGGGAGAAAACAAGCAGCAGGCTGCCAGTTTGTTCCACCCTGATGAGTGAGGAGAACTGGAAATCCTTGGGCACCGTGCTCTGTGAAAGACAGAAATGGGAAACCCTTCAGGAAACAGCAGGAAGTGAGGCAGAGCAAATGAATGGGTTTATCCCTACTCAGAGGTGTATGGACACGTCCTTGCCCATGGAATGGGGTAATAATAATACTAAATAAAGGGGAATACTAAATAATAAAGAGATCAATCCATACTAAACAGCTTAGGGAGCCTGCTGCTTGCACAAGCTCAGCTGTGCCATCTTTTCCTAGCACTCCTAAATCTGAAGCCCCTCTTGCCCATTTCTAATGCCCATCCATGAGCAAAGCCAAAGCTCTGGAGCATTTCTGCAGAGAAGCCTTGCAGGCAGAGGTCCTTGTGCAAATGATGAGCTGAAGATTCCTGTGCCAACGAACCAAGATGCAGTGGTGTTGGAAGCCATCCAAGCACTGATGTCACCTGGTACTCGTAAAGGAGAGAAGCTGCTTGAAGGGGAAAATGTTGGAAGACTGATTGGAAGAGGCAGCAGGACTTCATTCCTGCGTCTGTGTGAAGGGGCCAG
Source organism: Acrocephalus scirpaceus scirpaceus (assembly GCA_910950805.1). NCBI lineage: Eukaryota > Metazoa > Chordata > Aves > Passeriformes > Sylviidae > Acrocephalus > Acrocephalus scirpaceus. The sequence continues at coordinate 21,510,820 of OU383781.1, forward strand.
CTCTCCTCTCCAGGGAATGCTGCACAGTCACTTACAATCATAAAGAGGAGGTGGGAAAAGCCACCCGCTATTGCAGCAGCGTGTGCGAGCGAGTCTGGACACGGAGCAGTCATTCCCAAAGCCCTGTCTCCCATCTTCCAGCACCCACGTAAACATCCCTATATCATGTGTCTTCCATGAGGCCCTCATGTATCAAATTCCTATCAGTGCCACTAACTGTCAGCTATTTGTTTTTACAGATTTGTTTTACATTCAAAAATGAATCCCAGCTCTTCCGTGCCTCTCGGGATGCAGCGGGGTAAGTGCTGATACAATCAGGCTGGAAGCACACGCAGTGAGGCATCCCAGTGTCTATCCAAGCAAAACTTTTCCATGTGAGTGCTGTGAGTTCACAGCTATTGCTAGCAGCCTGCCACAGACAGACTTTGTGTATCCTCTTGCAATATAATCTTCCCCAGAATGGTTTTGAAAGACCGTGAACTCGATCCTGCCAAAAATAGTCTGCGCAGCCAAAAAAAATCAACACAAGATCTTCAGTGTTTGAGCTGGCCTGTGAGTTGCATTTTTCACCTTTTTCCAACGAGATGTTTCTTGACATCCATGAAACCTTCATTTGGCTTCTAATACCCTCAATTATCCTTGCAGCCTGCATTTTAATTACAACATCAGAGCCCAGCAAGCAATTGGCTTGATGGGCAAGAAGGGCCCAGCCAAGCCTGTAGCCCCGTGCGCGGCTTTGCACAGGCTGGGAGCTGCAGCCCAAGAATGTGTTTATTTGTGTTTGGTTTATGTGGCTTTGGTGACCTTTGGTTAAAATCAGCCAGTGGCTTCCAGAAGGCAAAGTTACATACTCACTGAAAAGAAATGCAGGGAAATAACCCTGCACGGGCCCTTCTGCTGAACGTCACATTTCTGCTGAATATTGTGTCCTTATGCCCAAGGCAGGGGTGGCTAAGGTTAAAGTCATGTTTGTTATCCATGGTGGCCGCATGAATGTTGGTCCTCGTGAAGGACAGACCAGAAATAAGTTTGGGGAAAATGGGGCACAGTGGAAAATGAAAAATGGACCCCCATGCTGGGGTTCCTGCGGGTCCTGCCACCATCACAGGGTGTTACAGCTGAGGAGTGCCCGTGTTTTTCTGTCTCTTCTTCCAACTCTTCGACAAACTCACAGATATAAAGAGCTGTTTGTCTCCTGCTGGTGCCTACACCACATTTTTGACCTCACTGGGCTTGTCCAACCTCCAGAGAACAGCAGCAATTTCTGCTGTTCCTTCACGCTCATTGTGAGTGAAGCAGGGACCTCTCCAAGTGATAAATCCATGCCAACACTCAGGTGGCTTTGGCAGTGTCCTCTCACATAAGCTGCCTGTTAATGTCACCAGAAAAGGGCATCAAAAGTTTGCTTGGTCTCTGGCTGGTGAGCCTCAATCTTGGTTTTAATCACATCAGATACCACGCGTTGTCTGTCTGTCCGCGAGTCCCTAAGTGAGGTGCGTCAGAAACCATGCGGAGTCTGGGATTTAGGCTACATCTGCAGGGCAAATAAACACAGATGCCCAGGCGCCGGGTCTCCAGGCTGAGGAAATGGCCTGTGGAGAAGCTGTGGTGTGAAGGGCTCTCTCAGCAACCAGCACTGTGCAGCCTGGGCCACATCCCCCAGCTACAGACCTGCATGTAATTTCCAGCTCCACTGCAGTCTGGTATTTTATTTTTTTTCCACCTCACACTGTTCTAAGTAAGTGATGGATATATTGTGGGGAGCAGGGCGAGCAATTTCTCTTTCACCTCAGCGATTAGAAGAGCAGAACTTCCTACACGCTTTCCACTCTTACGATGATGAGCTGAAAGATCAGTGATTAAACTCCACCATGGCCAATTAGCCTGCAGTGTCCTCCTGTCACGGTGTCCCACAGGAAAAAATTCCTTCCGGCAGGTCAGGAGGGAGCGTAGAATTCAAAGCCATTAAGGGATTTAATGGTCATAAGTGAATATTGTGATGCTTCTGCTGAAAATCTCAATCAAGCAGGCAGCCCCAGCGATGGATTTGCTAAGAGTGAAGCTGTTGCTGCTCTGGGGATTCCAGAGGAGCTGGAGAGCAGTCAGGTGTGACAACAGGTAGGAAGGTGACAATGCAGGTGGCTCTTCAGCCTGAACAAGGTCTGTTTAGGTCAGCAGCCAGCTCAGAAAACCAAAATCCCCTTCCTAAGCCAATTGGAACAGAGGTTTTGGGTTTCAGGGGAAAGGTGGACACCTTGAAAAAGGGTTTTGCACCAAACTGCCACAGAAATCCTTACTTCTGAAATTCTGCACAGCAGAGGATTTTGGGAGAAGGTCAGGAATGTTTGTATAGGAGATTCAAAGCCTCACACTGGAATTTAATGTTTGCATCGTTGGACTTGATTATTATTGCATTTTTTTAAAATATATCAGCTGTCAAGCAGCCCTGCTGCTGGCATTCCATACTGTAACAGAACAGGAGATGTGTTTACAGTTTGGATTTTACTTCAGGATCGTTACAGGCAGCAATGGCCTGGCTGGAGCTGAAATCCCCATCCTCTGTGGGCCAAAGGCCCTTTGTTACAGTGAAATGAAATGCTGCTGCTTCTTAGCTCTGAAAGGACCGTAAGATAAAAAAGCAGATTAAAACATTAAATATAACATCAGTGTGTTTTATATACTTATAAACAGTGCATTTAAAAAAAAAACTTATTTTTTTGTTTAAAAAAATTACCAAAAAAGGAAATTCTCTTAAACTAAAACACTGGTATTGCAGCAGTATTTCCAGTTGGGAAAGCTTCTGAGCAGTGTGTTGGGTTTTGGGTAGTGGGGGAGCTATAGGAGTGGCTTCTTTGAGAAGCTGCCAGAAGCTTCCTCTGTGTCTGCCAGCTCCAAAACAGACTTCTCATTATCCTGTCAATCTGATTGGTAATAAATTCCATAAATTTCCTCAAACTGAGTCTGTTTTGCCCATTACAGTACTTGCTGAGTAGTCTCTCCCTGTTTTAATCTCAGCTTAGGAGCATTATCTTTTCTCTCCCCTGTCCAGCTGATGGAGCAGCTTTGGTGTGCACCAGGCTTTCCGCTATCTGTCACTCTGGGATTATCTTTTTCGGGGATGTTTTGGCAGAGCATTTCCAGTCATGGCCATGACCCCTTGGCCCATAGTGTATGGACAGCTGGGGCAGGCTGGAAGGGTTTGGGGATGGAGGCAATGACAGCTAAGCAGGAGCATGGAGTTGTCTCAGGGCGAGCATGAGGTGATTCAATGGGTGACCTCCAGAATGGGGTCAGATGCCATAAAGGACCTGGTCCATCTGGAGATGGTCAACAGTGGCTGGACATGAGCCCATGTGTGTCCATGTGGACAAGAGGCCAATGGGTCCAGCAGGACCAGGGCAGTGACCGGGCACTGTGAGGCCCCTCGAGTGCTGTGTCCAGTTCTGGCCCTCACAAGAAGGACATTGAGGAGTTGGAACGTGTCCAGGGAAGGGAATGGAGCTGGGGAAGGGGCTGGGGAACCAAAAGCAGCTGAGGGAGCTCAGCCTGGAGCAAAGGAGGCTCAAGGGGAACCTTCTGGCTCTGCACAACTTCCTGACAGGAGGGGACAGCCAGGAGAAGGTCGGGCTCTGCTCCCAGGGAACAGGGACAGGATGAGAGGGAACAGCCTCAAGCTGTGCCAGGAGAGGTTCATGTTGGACATCATGGAAAGAGTGGCCAAGCTTTGGAAGGGGCTGCCCAGAGAGGTTTGGAATTCCCATCCCTGGAGGTGTCCAAAGAAGGTCTGGACATGGCACTCAGTGCTCTGAGCTGGGAGACAAGTCAGGGATCGGTCACAGGTTGGACCCGATGGTCTTCGAAGTCTTCTTCGACCTCAGCGATTTTGTCATTCTGGGTCGGGCACTACGCAAGGACCGGGGACGTTCTCCCTCCTCCTCTTCCTCCCGGCGCCGGGCGGGATGCGGGAAGAGGCGGGAAGAGCCGTGAGGGCGATCCCGCCCCTCCCGCCCGCGCTGAGGGGGCGCCCGCGACGGCGGGAGCGGCGCGTGCGCGGGGCGGGGCCTGGCGGCGGCCGCGCCGTGCGAGGGTCCGGCGGGGCGGGGGGTTCCGCCCGCTTCCCCCCGGCCCTGCGTCCGTCCCTCCGTCCCCGCGGAGCGATGGTGCCGCGGCGCCGGGAGCCCGGCGGGGGGCGGCGGTGCCGGTCCCGTGAGGCGGCGGGGGAGGCGGGCGCGGGGCCGCGGCGGGGCCGGCGGGTGCGGGGCCCGCGCCGCCATCTCCTCTGCCTCCTGCCGCCGCCGCTGCTGCTGCTGCTGGTGCTGCCCGCCGGCGTCCAGGGCCAGCCCGGCCCCCAGGTTCCGGACTGGCCCCCCGGCGGCCCCGGGCCCAGCCTCAGCATCTACCTGAGCGAGGAGGAGGTGCGGCAGCTGATCGGTGAGTGCGCCCGGGGGCGGCACGGGGCCCGGGGGCCGTGCGGGGCTGAGGTGGTGCGGCTGAGGTGGGGGGAGGCCGGCCGCTCAGGAGGGGCTGAGGGGAGTTCTGTGGGCTGGAGAGGAAGTTTGAGGGGCTGGAAAAGGATGGGAGACTGTGGATCTGGGCTGGGAATGGTGGGCGTCAGCAGTACCGGAGGAGGCTGTGAGGACCAGGAGGGAATTGGGGGTGTCTGTGGGAATGTTGAGAGGGAAGCAGACCTCGGATGCAGGGGAGGGTGGAGAGGGCTGTAAGTGAGGATGAAGGACCTCCAGTTCATGAGAGGATGGGAATGGGTGAATCCAGAGATTTGTGAGGGTTTTGTGAGGGTTCTGTGGTAGTAGCTGCGAGCGAGGATGAAGGAGCTGGGGCTCAGGAGGGTTGGGGGGCTGAGGCACTGGGGTGGGGATGGTGGGTGTCAGCAGGACCAGGGGTTTGCTGTGGGGTCCAGGAGACGGGGGATATCTGTGGGACCCCTGCAAGGGTTGCAGTTTTGGGGTTGCAGAGGAGGATGGAAAGGGTCCTGAGCGGGGATGAAGGACCTGGAGCTCAGGAGGTCATGGAGAACTACGGGACTGGGGTGGGGATGGGTGATCCCAGGGTCTGTGGGTTTTGTAGTACTGGGGTCATGGTGAGAGTGGATGAGTCAAAGAGGTCTCTGTGCTGCCTTGTGTGTGTGTAGTTGGGGGAAGAAAAGAGCACAGGGCTTCACCCTAATGGTGAGGGGCTCCCCGGATTGGAGCAACTGGGAATGGTGTCCTGTGGGAGCAGGGTAAGCCCTGGAAGAGGTGAGCTCAGGCCCATGATTTAATTAGCCAGGCAAGCGACATGCAGAGGGGAGACCTGGCAATAATTGGGTGTGTGTGTGAAAGGAATCTTAATTTCTAGGCAGGCTGACAATTGCTGTGCAAGGACTTGGAGGCAGTTCCTGAAGTCCCCCATCTGGCCCGCTGTGGAAGGCTTTCACAGGAGTTCTGTGCTTGGAGAGTCTGGCTTAAACAAAGATTTGTTTTCTGTAGGCTTTGGCTTGCATAGGCTCTTGTTTAGAATTGGTGGCTGGAGTCTCAAAACAAATCTGTTGGTGTCTCCGGTGATTTGTTTTTCCCAAGTGCCCTGTATCTCTGCAAGATGGAAAACTGGCAGTGCAGGACTTTATTTGCGTCAAATGGACAAAATGAAAATATCTCCAGTTAATTTGCACTCTGTGAGCACACAGCTGACCCGAGTCAGGGGATCTGGGGACTGAAGAACACTTTAAACATTTTTCCTTCATGGTTTGCCCTGGTGATCAGTGTCCTGCTGTTGTCATTTGTACGTGGCAAGTGCTTGCTGCCAGATGCTCCAATACAGAGAGAGGTTGAAAATGTCTGGCTTGCTGGTGAGCTGGGATTCTAAATAAGTAGTTAATCTTGGGAGTACTGAATGGTAAGGTTTGAGCTCTCTCCTGTCTAGTGCTTGAAATCTCTGTTAGTTGGATTTGTTCAGGCTTCTGTGGCCCACTGGCATAATTATTCATCATGAAATAGCAACTGAGGAGGCAAGATGTGCTGTTACTACTTTTTAAGCTAATTTTCTTCCTGTAGCCTCCCTTATGGGTGTCTATTACTACATGGCTGGAGGCACTTACTACTCACCTGTCTGTAGCTGGTTTATTTTGCTTTAAGTATCTGACAGGAATGATCTGTTCTGCCTCTGTGACCCCAGAGTCTTGGATAAATTGGAATCTAATGTGAACTAAACTGGTAAACTGGGACTTCCTGCAGTTAGTGGGGTTCAGATCACTGGTAGTCTGTTGCAAACTAAACTTCCAGGATCCAAATTGTGTTGTTGGCATGAGCAGTTTAATTTTAGGGTATCTCTACATGTGGTCTCTGCTGTAGGTGAGGTGTAGTTTAAGGAGATGTTTAGACACAGGCCAATTTACCAATAACTTCATGTATTCCTCTGGCAGAAGAAAATCCAGAGGGACAGACAGTTTTGTTCCAGGTCCCCACGATTCTGCAAACAAACCCAGGTTTTCACATATTTCATTTTGTAGTATGTGATTGGGGTTTGCATACAATCAAGTTCATGGTTTAAGGTCTCATACTGATGTGTGAACTTGCAAAGACAGCTAGGGGGTTCAGCTTCTGGGACTTCCCCGAGAAAAGCCATGGTTCAGCAGATTCTGGGATAGTCAGTCACAGGGGATAGGAAATGAGGTTGCTTGTGAAGTAAAGTGTTAAGTTCAGTGAAGCTGCTAATAGAAACTGGATTCTTTCACCTCTCTCTAAACAAACTTTTCTCTGCTACTGTCTTGCTGTGGCTGAACAGAAACTCTCAGATTTTCTGCTTATGAACTCCAATGTTACATGGAATTACTTCAGTTACTACAGCCCATGCTGTTTTCATACTTCTAAAAATCTTCCCTATACATCTTTAGGTGACAAATTTGATTAAGAATAAATGAAATCACACATGTGGCTGCTGAATCAGTCACAGACAGCGGCAGAGCTGGAGCATCCCCAGGGTTTGGTGGAAGCTCTGTGGGGCCATATCCCCACGTGGTCTCTCCATCAGCCAGGCTGACACGGTTCAGTAGAGTATCTGCTGCTGCTGCTTTCCGCTAACCTGGGCTTCGGTGTCTTGCAGAACCATGGGTTGTGTTTTAATCAGGTTGTGCCTCTTGTAAGTGAAATAGGAACTTGTTGCAGATTATTTGTGGCTGCTGTTCTTTGTGGCATGGAGGAAGGACAAATATGGTGATTTACAGTGAAAACTGCTCGCTCCTTTCCTGTATGCTCACGCCAGATTTCCACCGTTGGGCTGTGGAATTCTGACCATGTGTCTGCCTTAGGAGGAATTGTTTTGTAGTCTTCAGGACTTTATGTAGAAGAAAACTAGAGGAAACTGGCTTGTCTTGTTGTGTGAGGTGGATTTTTATTTCGAAACGCTGCCGAGTTCTCAGGGTCTGAAAGCAGGGCTTGCTATATGGCAGGCAGATGGTGTCTCTGTCAGAAATATCTCTTGCCTTTCCCATGGAAAATATTCCCAGCCATCTAGACTACAAGCCTTTGGGAAAAATAATCTGTGGTTTTCACATACTTGAATGTGTCAGATTCTGCTTGCATCAGGCAGGATTCAGCAGTAGAGGGGATGGAGTAGGAAGGAGTTAGGCTGAGGGGACTTGGCTGAGATGACTCCAGCAATGGCAGCAGGAGCCAGAGGTGTCAGGGTGAGAGCAGTGATGAGGTACAGGGTGAGGGGGAGTTGCAGAGGAGGAAGGGAAGTGCTGCTTTTTGGGGAGAAACATCCAGAGCACCACAACCATTTTAGGGGTGTCTGTGAACTCTCTTGGCACCATCATCTGTAGCTTTTTGGAGCTGGTTCATCTGCAGAGTCGTTTTTGGGCCTTAGACCTGAAGAAAGTTTTGATAGTCTTACATAGTGACTGTACTGGTGTGAGAACACCACGTGATCCTATCCCTTTTTCCAGTGACTCCCCTGTGATGCTGAACACGCAGGTGGTGAGAAGTTAGTGATGAATTATTCAGTAGGAGGTCTCTACTTGATTTTGTGACTTTCATTCCAGTTTTTCCGTGAAATCAAAATGTGGTGTTTGCCTCATGTTGAAATGCTCCGTTCTTCTGCTTTTCACAGGATCCTGGGATGTGAAGGCTGGTATATCCATGTTTTGCAGGTAGCAACCTAAGGTTTAGAGAGTAAGGTAGAAAATATTCATTATCATTAGATAGCTCACTTTAATAATTAAGGATTGGATCTACTCTGTTTCAGTACACGGTGTTAATTGGCACTTTGTGCATTCCTTGCGTATCTCTTAGACCTTGATTGTGAGTTCCCAGCAGTTCTGAGCTCAGCCTCACAGGAGACCTCGGGTTCTACCCTCTGATTCTGAGGACCAGAATCAATAGCTGCCTGTGAAGACTTGGCTTAAGCAGTTCTCCTGGCATTGCAGACTGTTCTTTTGCAGCATTCATGGCAGCAATAAGGTGCTTAAGCAGCGAGTACAACCCTTTCTCTCCCTGCGGGGGTTTTTTTTGCAGACTGCGTGTATTCCGGCTGTGAAATTGGTCTTGTGGATAGCCCTTCTGTCACATTGCTCTGGGTCTTTTTAGGAGTCTGGTCTGGATGTTAACTGAGACTTCAGTCCCATGGGGGGAAAATACCACCACATTATCGTGTAACTAAGAGCTATCAGAATGCATATATGTACAGGGGCTAAATTAGACTTGCAGGGGAATTTTAAAGTCAGACGTCCTACAATGTTTACACTGAGTTTCCAAATTTAATGTTCTCTGGCTTAGTTTCTTCTGAGCAATCACTGAATACTGTCTGTTGTTAGTTTTATATTTGCACTCACTCAATTACAGAGTTAAATTAATTTCACTTATGTGACTTGCACTTACGTGTTCTAGAATTTCATTAAAAGCCATTGTGCAGTTTATGAAAATGAGTTGTCTGGCTGGAAGATGCAACATCGGTGCAAAATTATTACAGCAGAGGGTTGTTTGTTTGGTTTTTAAATTGAGGTGGTGTCTCACAGGGTGGTTGAGGTTGGCGGGGACCTCCGGAGGTCATCTGGTCCCACCCCCTGCTCAAGCTGTGCCACCCAGAGCTGCTTGTTCAGCACCACATCCCAGAGTTTTTGAACATCTCAGAGGATGGAGACTTCACCACCTCTGTGGGCAGCCTGTGCCAGTGCTCAGGCACCCTCACTGTATGAGTTTTTCTTACTGTTCAGGCAGACCCTCCTATGTGTCAGTTTGTGCCTGTTTTTGGATCTGGGCACTGGTGGGAAGAACCTGCTTCCATCCTCTCTGCACAGACCTTTGAATATTTACATACATTGATGAGATCCCCCTGAGGCAGCTCTTCTCCAGGCTGAACAGCTCTGGCTTTCTTAGTGTCTTCTTGTGGTAGAGGTGTTGCAGTTCCTTTTATCCTCCTTGTGGTCCTTCACTGAACCCTCTCTTGCAGCTCTGTGCCTCTTTTCTTGGGAAGCCCAGTGCTCCGGGTGTGTAATTTCCCAGTCCTGGGAAATTACAGGCCAAATGCAATTTTGTATGCAGAAATGGAGTCCAAACATCATGTTATTACAGCAGATGATGTTAATTGTCTTCATTTTATACTATGAAACAGCTTTGTTGATGTCGCTGTTTTGGGGAGCTGGCCACAGGAGCTCCCATCAAAAGTGCTTTATGGTACTTGCACTGAGTCTATAGGGGCTGGAAATGCTCTTGTTCCTTTGTTGCCTGGTTGTTATGAAAGGGAGCCGAAAGCGTGTATTCTTTGTGATTCTTGAAAAGCTTCAGGGCCTTGTTAAAATCCCACTCAGCCTGTCTTGGATAGCATCACAACCTGGAGCACCACCAGCCTGTGCTGTGCTCTGAGTGAGGGTTGGTTAGCAGCACCTGAGGTCATTTCCCCTGGGAGTTGGGGAACTCAGAGGTACTGGAAAAAATGCAGCAAAGAGCCTCTAAAGTTGCAGGAGGATGAAGGAGATGTCCTTGAAGGAGCAGACATCTGAGGACCCCAAGATGTGGAGGCAGGTGTGTGTGTGTGTGGTGCACGACTTACAGTTCAAGATCAGGTTCTGTATGTATATGGTTGTATACGTGTTCTGAAATCTTCATTTCATAGCTTTTAATGCTTGGCTCTGAATTACCGAAGCTTTTTGCAGGCTGTATTTTTGCAGCGTTCCACGTGCCTGTCTTTGCAGGAGTACAAAATCCCACTTCATGGCACCAGTAGAAGGGGAAGATTAACATAGGTGCTCACCTGGATGGAAAGCATACTTCTAATCCTGACAGACACCACACACTGAAACAAAACTGAACTGCTGAAAATGTTCTGATATATCCAGTGAAGTGCAAGTGCTGTTTTTAGGATAATAATTCTGTTACCTCGCTCTGTAAAGCCCTTTAGCCCACTGACAATGGGAGTGCAGTAGCCGGTGGGTTTGGGATTGTGGGCGGGTGTTACCCAGCCTGCTCTGGAGCAGTGGGGCTGGGGACAGGCAGATGTTTGGGGCTGTGCAGCAGCAGCAGCAGGTCGTGACAAGTTCCCTGCAGCAGCCTGTGTCCGTTCTGGAGCCTCCCATTGTGCCTGGGCGTCTGTCTGATTTACCTGTGTCCATTCTGGAGCCTCCCATTGTACCTGGGTGTCTGTCTGTCTGATTTAGCTGTGTCCATTCTGGAGCCTCCCATTGTGCCTGGGTGTCTGTCTGTCTGATTTACCTGTGTTCATTCTGGAGCCTTCCATTGTGCCTGGATGTCTGTATGTCTGATTTACCCGTGTTCATTCTGGAGCCTTCCATTGTGCCTGAGTGTCTGTCTGTCTGATTTAGCTGTGTTCATTCTGGAGCCTCCCGTTGTGCCTGTTGATGTGATTGACCCAGTGCCGTGGTTCACATCCATATTGAGGTTTCTGAGAAGGAGCTGCAGTTGGGGTTCCTCTGTCCCCTTCCATTCTGTTCCTCCCCTTTAGCTTGCACAGTTCTAATAGCAATGCACCGCCATTTCTTCAGAGATGTGCAAAATCAGATAATCCAATGCAATATTGGTAATGATCTGCAGAAGAATAAGCTTCTAGAAGCTTGAAATAGCCAGTGGAAGGCATTCCTCCTTGAGGAGGCAGCCTCTGGCACAGATTAGGATTGCTTTGAAACCATATTCTGTGATGCCACTAAGGCAGAAGTCTGTGAAATAAACTTCAGTCCTTGCATGTGTTGAGGTGCTCAGCATTGCTGAGGTGGGTGGCTGATCTCTGAATCCTGCTTTACCACATCAACTGATGTGTTGGGATTTACACTGCTCTGTCTGAATCCTGCCTGGAAAAGGCTCTTTCCCTCTGCAAATTGGTGTTCAGGCGGGACTTCACGGGCAGAGCGCGGCTGGGCTGCCTCCTGCAGCTCTGTCTGTGCTCAGGCCTGGGAGGAAACAGCCATTTCAGCTCCCCAGAGGCCAGGGTCTGTCTAGTGATAAATGTTGGTGGCTCTCGTAGCATTTGTGTGTCAGGGACTTGGAAGAAACCTGACCTCTGAGACTGGAGACTGTCCTGGTGGTGGTGAGGGGAAAAATTCCCGAGGCTGCATTCCTCACTCCTGTGACTTTACACCTGCATTCTGTTTGGCAGCATCCTATTTATCAGTGCTGATTGTTGGGCCTCTTTCTCCCTCCAGTGCACAGACAGAATGGGAACGAAAGAGAGGAAATGGAGGCACAGCTCCCTGCATGCATGAGAAAAGCCAACAAGAAGGGCTCGGGATACTGGGAGGAAGGCAGGGACTGAAACTGCTCCTAAACACCACCTGCACAGAGAGAAATACAGGAGATAGGGATCATGTTCACAGGCATGAAAAATCCCAGGGTGGTGTTTTCCTGAGAGCGGGAGCTGTGGAGGCAGCTGTACTGTACACTCTACACTATTTTAAAGGATGAAGCCTTGTGTTTTTATCCTCCCCTTCTGCTATTCAGAGTTATGTTTGGATACTGGAAAAGCTGAATTAATGAGACAAATTCCAAATGTGTTGATTCACAGTTGTGCTGAGCTCTAGTGAAATGGCTTGATGACTAATTCCTACCTGAAACTATCCAGACTGGAATATTTCAGAGGCTCCTACCTTCCTTGCAGTGGATGGGTGTTAAGTCAGAGTTACTCCTCAGTACTTTAGTGTGCAGGATTGAACCGTACTCAAGGTCTCAGCTGTGAGAGCAGGGAGTACAGGCTGAAGTGCATTTAATGAGTTGTGCCTGGTGAATTGAGTTCTTTCCCCTTTTTCCCCCTGGAATGGCAGCAGCACCAGCAGCTCCCATGTCGGGATGAATGCTAACACTCTCTGCAAACGCCTTGTGGTGGCACAAACGTCGCCATGGCCGAGCCTTCAAACGCATTATTCCTCTTCCATCGCTGCCTTTGTCCTTCTTTCAAGCGGATAACTCACATATTTGCACTGACTGCTCTGGAGAGCTGGGAGCAGAAGCAACAGCATGAAACTAATGTGATGCTTTAGAATTTCCCTGCCACTTACTGGGTGTTGAATAGCTGTAATTAAATTAACCAGTATATTGATTTCAGTACGCCTCTTGGGAAAGAGCAGAGTGGGAACACAGGCATGGGAGCTGCTGCTTGGGAGGCTTGGAAAGCTAGAGCAGGCTGATAAACTAATGGTGGTTCTCCTCTTCAGTCTGTTTGAGCCTTTTTTGAAATAAGTTGACGGCCTTGTAGAGTAATTCCTAATAAAAGAAAAAACCACTAAGCTCTGTAGGTTTAGAGATGGCCACAGGAGCGAACAGACCTAGCTTAGTTTGTTTAGAGCTTGGTTTTGTATTAAACAATCTGTGTCACTCCCATGAAAGTGTTCAAAGCATCTCAAAAGATGTGGGCAGTCCATTATCCCTTCAGCAATCCTGTCAGGCACAGAATCAGGAGTATGAGTTTCGAGGCTGAGAGATCTGAAGCACTGAGGGAGGGGATGTGTCTATTCTTCCTAATTAGTATTAAATTTATTTGTACTCTGTTGGGTACTTGTTACTGGAATAGCCATGGCACTGGCTTGGACACTGTTCTGGAGGTGACTTAGGGTCTTGTCTACAGGGACAACTACATCAACATGTGGGTGCATTGCTATAACTAAATGAAATAAAAATGCCACAACTCCTCTGGGTAGGTGACACTGAAACACCACAAACACACGTTATTCACAAGCCGAAATGACACCTGGGATACCTCTGTGAGGTGGTGGTGTTTTAGCTGGGAAGATGACAGCAGCTCTCTTCCAAAGTTTGGGGCGCTACTGAGCGCCAGAGGTTGTTTTATTTTGAGGGCTGTGCTCTTGCCAACTGCAGTTCATGAGGAGGGAACCTTTTGGTTTTCTATTCTCAGTGTTTGCTTTCAATCTAATTTAGAAGGAGCATCAAACTTCATATTACAGTAATGATGAAATTTACGATAGGTGCCAAGTTAAATTTTTATTTCATAAGAATAAAAGTTCTTTTATAAGAACTTTCTAAGAGTAAAGTTCTTTCCTATCTTTCCCTAAAGTTAGATTTTTTTTTTTTTTGGCATTACAGAGTTTCCTTTCAGTTGCTTCCAACTCTCTACATGTACCATTCCCATTTCCACTTGTCCCATTTCCCCTTGCCCTCTGTGTAGGTCCTTGCCACTAACTTTCCTCTGCCCTCAAGTATCCATTTTCTGCATCTCTGCTGCATTTTTTCTTTGGAATATGTGCTTCAGATAACTCGTGCACCATCCTGCCTATTAACAGCAATGTGGCTGCTGATTTTGGTGAGTTTTCTAGGTTTTCTTTTTTTTCTTGAAATGGCTGAATTTCATTTAGAAAGGTGTTCTCAGGAGCAGAGTTCAGTTGCATTTTGCTCTGAGGTGAGATATATGGTTTTGATTTGGGTTCTCCCCCCATTCAGAAGTGTCATTTAACTATTTCTGCAGGAACTTTATATCCTACCTAGCAGAAAAGTAGAGATTTTTTTTCTGTAGGTGAAGGAGAGAAGAACAATCAGGTGGTTGAAATGTAATTGTTGTTGCTGTTTAGAGACAAATGAAGGGTAAGCAGATGGGTCCCAGGAAAAAGAAATATCTTCTATTTAGTATGGATTGAGGAAAATATTGATTGTACTTCAGCAGCAGTAGCATCTCCTAGGGGAGCTTCTTCCTGTGGAAGTGAAGAAGTCTTCCCTCTGACTTTCCAAAAGGCCTTTCAGTGGAAAAAATCCCATTTGCCTGGGGTGTTGAATTTGCAAATTGTATTTAACAGTATCGGTGATGTGAACTGGGGGTGAACTGCCTGTGAAGATTCACAGGGACTTCATGAGAGCTCTCAGCTAGGAGTTTTTCTCCCTTTTGCTGGATGTTGGGAAGCTTCCCGCTAAGATTTCCTGCCAAGGAGTCTTGGTTGGTTTTCAAGGGTGCATTAATTGCCTTGAAGTTATGTTGGGTATTTCCTCAAATTGAATGCCTTGCACGGTGTATTCCTCCTGCAGCTCATGAGAAGTTAACTCTGCACAGGTAACAAATAACCACAGCTCATGTTTCCTCTGCTGTTCTCCTTGAAATTGGGTGAGCTTGCAGAGCTGTGAGTATTGCTGGGTTTGTGCTGCTGCTTTGTCTTTTGGCTTGGCACTGATCACCACCCTTTGACAGTTCGTGGTGCCTGTGTTAAGAGACTGAAAAGCTGCTGCTTCAATCTCCATGTTGCTGAAGGTTTAACGTGTTTTTACCCTGTTTTATTTTTCATCAGTCATCTTTTCCACAGACTCCCAATGTGTGAGGTGTTTAAAAACAAGTATTTCAGCCCAAAATCCTGACAAACAACTCTAACTAGCAGACTGTAGCTTTGTGGAAAGCTTAAGTAAAAATGCAGGTGGACGGCTGCTTTACTTGTTTTAGTAAAGCAAATTTTACGTTGTTGTATATACTGGATATGCACAAATAGGATGTGAGTGGGTTTTTGTGTGTCTGTATTTTCGGAGGCTTAGTATTGCATTCCCAATAGTTTGCTATTTTCTAAACTAAATCGATCCATGTGGATCAGTTTGCATTTTTTTTCCTTTTATCTTTGAACTTCCAGCTGTAGTTTCAGCCCAGGGCAAGCTGATTGTTGGATTAATTAAGTGCATTCAAACTAATAGGGCTTGCTCTGGGAATGTGTTCTTTCTACCCTGTAAAAAAAAAAAAAAAGGAAAATTCAGTAGTCAAGAGCTGATTTTTAATTCTGCAGTCACATTTCCTTGTGTTTGGGCTGTATTTTCCAGTGGACATTTGCAGAACCTGCTGCAAAAACTGTTAGGTTTAGCATTTAAAGTCAGTGTTTCAGACTTAGGGCATACTTCAAATGAAAGGAAAATGGAAGTAAGAGGAAGCTTTCTTCAGTAAGGTAAATTGTCCAGTGGTGGGAGAATCCAGTGTGTTTATGGAGTGGGATGAGCAGGCTTGGGAAGGGGGTGATGTTGGAGGGGTGTTGAACCTTGAGGTTTGTACTCTTTCACATGAGTGTTCATCCTGGCATGGAAACTTCTGGTCTGGCCAGGGGTCTAACCCAGATGAGCTGCTCAGGAGCAGAGGCCTCATTCTCTGGAGTACATAATAGAACAAATAAAATATTTATATGAAGATCATAACTCACTGAACTGGGCAAATCTTCCCTGTTAATTGGTTTCAGTGGCTGTGAGTCAGGATCAGGAGTGGCTCTACTCTGGGTGGGCTGTGGTGGTTTGATGTCACACTGTGGAGATTTCTCAGCTGCTGATGAGGAAACTCTTTTAAATTACAGGCTAGAGCATCAAGAAAACAGTTCCCAATTTGAGTCATTTCTCTGTTGGGGAGCCACTGGACAGATAATTGTCAGCTGTTGTTACCAGACTGCTTTTAATGAAATGCTGCTTTTTGCAATATTCTAGCCCTAGCCTAGCAGGAAACTCTTGCATTGCACACTCATTTTGGATCTTCCATTTAAGACAAAATCTGTCAGAATTGTGTTGTGGAAATTTGAAGTGATTTAGTAATGAAGTAAAACCCAAGGTAAGAGACTCTTAAACACTGCTGTTGTCTTTAAGAAGAACATGTTAGTACCGGGTGCATGTTGCAGGATAGATTTGCTTCATAAAAATAAAATCCAATTTTCCCATGGTGGCAAAAGCAGGTTTCTTTTGTATGTTGTGCTTAAAACGAAAACAAAAAAAAAGAGTTGAAGCTAGACTGCATTTGCACACGGACATTTGAAAAGAAGTGTTTTGTTAGGCTGCTAGACTGACATGATTCAATTTTGTCATGAACACAAAGGCTGCCCAGCATCCTTGGCATCTGAGAATGAAAGTCGGCCTCTCCCCTTCCTTTCTGAGTTTCTTCAGATGCTTTATGTTAAACAATGCAAAGAATGACAGACTTTCTCTGTGCTGCTGCTTAAATTTACCTTTTTGTTTGCCTTCAACTTTAATTTGTTCTTTCAAGTCAGTGCCCAAGGTACAAAGATGGGGAAGTTAATAATGAGATTCAGAGGTTGCCTGGGTAAAAGGTGGTTTTGCCTCAAAATCCAGCAGAGCGTTGCTCTCAACTGATTTCATGTGTGTTGGTGTAGGTTGGTCAAGTCCAAGTAAGGAGAAACCAGATCCTTCTGTGCTGTGTCTTGTCTGCATGTGGATTTGTTTAGGGAGCTTTGCCAAAGCAAAGCTGCAGCCCAGCTTTTCACACTGGTCAGCATTGATCACCAATATTCTACTTAAACCAACAGAAGCTGCTTTTCCTCCTCTGCATTTTGTGGTATTTCTTTGTAAGGCTCGCCACACCTTTCTTTGTTTTACCACTTTACCTAGAAAATGATTGAGGAGCTGCCCATTTCTTGTAGCTGTTTGTATTGCATCTGTGTTTTCCTCCTAGACCCACCTGTTTTCTCCTCTTATTCCATTTAGGACACAAAACATTAAATCCATCTTGGATTTGCCCTATTTAGTGCAAAGAGCTGAGCATCTTCAGAGGAACCCAGCATCTTGCAGAATGACATTTTACCTCCCCTCAGCCACCAGCAAGGAGGTTTGGGTTTAGTAGTTTATTGAGCATTCTTGAAATCTGAAACAACTGAGAAACTAGAACTACTTTCTCTTTTCCTCTGTGACCTGTGGCCTCAGCTGGTGTGTCTTATGCTGCTGCTGAGTTTGAAAGAAATTCACACTAAAAAAGTGAGAAATTGAAGTCACTGCTTTAGGCTGTGTATTGGCAGTGACCTGCTTCATTTGATGCCATTTTTCTAAGCTACCTATGTCCAAAGCATGCTTTGGAAAAACCTTACAGTATCTGAAGTCACGGGACTGTTGTAGTATAAGCTCCATCTAAGTGCTGCTGCAGTCTTACCCTCTATGTGCAGTGCTTCTGGGCATCCTCACTAATTCAGGGAGTTTAATTCACTGAGGAGTGTTCCCCCTCTTTTTTTCTCTCTCTGCATAGTGTCAGCTTGACTCCTTGCACTTGGCTTGCTGAAGGCTTAAATAAGGAATGTTGCCAGGCATGTATAAGTGTGCAAGTCTGAAGGAAGAAGGGGAAATGCAGAATTGAGGGAATTCTGAGTTAGACCTCAGCTGTCATGGTGAGGCTCGGATCCCACACCCCACATCCCACATGGCCCTGGCTCTCACTGCTGTTCTCTGTAGTGCCCTGTGTGATTCCTGACCTGGCTGTACCTTCCCAGTGCCTTCCCTTACAGGTGGAATGTGGTGCAGCTCTGGGGATCAACACTGGGCTCCCCTGTGGCCGCAGAACTCACTTGCCTGCCTGGCTGCCTGCCTGCAGCACAGGCTGGGGCTTTTTCTCACTGGCAGGTTCAGCTGCAAAGTTTTGTGTGTTTTGCTGGCCTAATTGAGATAAATTATACAGACAGAGTGCTTGGGGAATTCAGGATTGAGTTGGGGAGGTAGTGAGGGAATGAAAAATGAGGAATGGAAGGATGGTCTGGAAGCAGATCTGTCCTGTGGTGGATTGGAGGTGGGGAGATGGGAACTTGCTTGTCTAGGGAGGACCCTGTTTCTTAGCTGTGCATGGGAAATAGAATTTTGTCTGTAGTTCACTGATGGGAAAATATGTGCTAGAGAGGAAATGTTTTAATTGTTGATAAGCTTAAAAGGGGAAATTACTGTACAATATTGAAACATTGACATTTCCCAAGAGTGCATCTATTGGTTTCCAGGCTTGGAGAAAACATTGACCCAGATTCCTAGGAGAAAAAAGATCTAGTGAGAAGCAATTGGGAGATATTGCCTGTGAGTTTAATCACAGAATCATGGAAAAGTTTGGGTTAGAAGAGACCTAAATCTCATCCAGTTCCCGCCCTGCCATGGGCAGGGACAGCTTCCACTATCCCAGGTTGCTCCAACCTTCATCCAGCCTGGCTTTGGACACTTCCAGGGATGGGGCAGACACAACTTCTCTGAATAACCTATGGCAGGGCCCCACCACCCTCACAGGGAATTTCTTCCCAATATCCCATCCAACCCTGCCCTCTGGCAGTGGGAAGCCATTCCCCCTCGTCCTGGCACTGCTGCCCTTTGTCGAACGTCCCACTCCAGCCTTCTTGAGGAACTTCCTAAAGTTTGTGATCCACGAACACTGGAAGCACAGAGGATCTGCTGGTAAAGGGTCACTGTGTCCTCAGGTTTTAATCCTTCTCAAGGCAGTTTCTTTAGCTCCCTGATGGAACAGGACTCTTGAGTCAGACAATCTTCTGCCTTTTTTAGGAATTCAGAGCTGTAGTATAAAACCTCTGAAATTATTTTTCGTTAACAGTCTTGAAGCATAATAGCATAATATTTTGAAGCAATACAACAAAACACTGATTCTCATGCAGCTCTTCTATTTTGCTTGTGAAATTCATATAATTAGCATCTCCTGTTAGTGTGGAGCTTTTTCTGGCAGTACAAGCACAAAACATTAGTGTCCTGTAAAATGAAATTACTCAGTGTTGTACCACAGTTAAAGCTTAGAGGTTTGATTGATCTTCTGTAGGGTCATTTGCTTTTGTACACTTTTAGATGATACTGCACATCAAGATGCTTCTGACAGCTTCAGTTACAATTGCATTTTATATTTTATGATGCTGGGTTTTTGCAATAGGCAATTTTATTGCCATGTACGTGTTTGACCAACCAGTTTGTCTACAAAGTTTTTATTAAATCAAGGATTCTCATCCTGAAATTCTGAAATGTTTCTGTGAACCTCTGGTTGCTGGGACCACTTAAGAAAACAAGATGTTTTCTTTATTCTAGAGGCTGCTTCCCTGTTCCAGTTGCATTGTTTCACACTGCTAATCCTTTTTGTTTCCCTAATTTTTAAAATGATTTGTACTTAATGGGGTTCATTGGAATGAAAGTTCTGCCTTTAAACCTTCCCATCTTGATTGGATCTAATGCCAAGTGTCTGATAGTTGTGAGCTCTTCTCCACGCTACTTCTGTGTTTGCTAACTCCGAGTTGGGTTTCATGTATAAACATGTAGACATGTAAAAATGATCTGGCCAAGGATTTTTGAAGTTTGCTGTTGCTTTTAAGTGTTTTCAAAATTTTATTTTGTTTTTGGGGCTGTGTGGAGGCCTTCCTCCCTGTTTTGCTGGTTTTTGCATTTCCCATTTGTTTTTAACTGGAAATAGGGACTATCTGTACAAGGAATATTGAGCTTCTCTTTTAGATACTGGCTCAGACTGTTTGCATTCAACACTTAAAGCAGCACCTGCATCTTTTTCTGCTCAGCATCTCATGTGAGATCATTTCTCCCTGGGACTACTCCATTATCTTGATTCCTTTCATGCATCCAGTCTTTGGGGTTCTCCTCCTCACCACTCCCAGTACTTGTGATTAAACTGTGGGGGTTTAATTATGTTTTGGGACCCTGATGAGCCAGCAGGGAATAAAAGTGGTTAACAGCAACAAGAATGAAGAGGAACATCTTGACTGCATTTTTGTGTCTTGTGGAAACAAGGTGGATTATATCAAGTTCTGAAATTAGAGAAAATGTCACTTTGTACTGATCCGTACTCAGCTTATCTACACAGTTCAATGGTTAGCTTGGATTTATTTTTCCTTAATTTTTCAAGAAAACCCAGCCTTTCATGATTCCCTGGATTCTTGAAATGATTTCAGGATGCCTTAAATGCTTGAAGTCACAGCCTCTCCAATATTTTTGACTTTCTAGCCATAAAAAAAAATAATCCATGGAATCACAGAATAGTTTAGGTTGGAAAAAGCTCATCCAGTTCCACCCCCTGCCATGGGTAGGGACACCTTCCACTAGCCCAGGTTGCTCCGAGCCCCATCCAACTTGGCCTGGACACTTCCAGGGATGGGGCAGCCACAGCTTCCCTGGGCACCCTGGGCACCCTCTCAGGGAAGAGTTTCTTCCTAATATCGCATATAAATCTCTCTTCTCTTAATTTAAAACCATTCCCCCTTGTCCTGTCACTATCTCACTCTTGTGAGATATGTCTTCCTGTTTTTTCAAAGTGACCTTTAGCTACTGGAAAGCCATGAAGAGGCATCCCAGAATCTGCTACCTCCATTCCCATTTGCACTGTGACTGTTTGATTTAAACTCCGTTCTCTCAGTGTGGAATAGTCAGTGTCTGATTTACCCCATTGTTCTCCTGGCGTGGCCAAGAGCCCTGGTAGCATTTAACTGGGAGCACTGGAGGAGCAGCTGTATGAGGCAAAGCCAAATGGTACTGACTGCAAAACCAGTGTGGTTTTGTCCTGAGGATATGGAGCTGGGATTAATTTTACCCCTGCAGGGAAGCAGTGCTTACCCTACTACTAATTGCTATTGACACCCAGGGCAAGCTGCAGGGTGTTCAGCATGTTCACTACCCTGTGTTCAGCATGACCTTGGATCGTGTGCCACAAAAAATAACAGCAGCTGCAGTATTTATATCAGAGGCTGTGTCGTATGTAGGGAAATGCAGCTCAGTGCCCTGAAATGAATCGTTTTGTGGGGCTTACAGGCCTCTAGGGGTATGTAAATGTTCAGAGAGCAAAGGGTAGACACAAAATACTGGTATTGCTCAGTGTACAAATGTCACCTCTTACTCTGCATGAGGGAGAGCGACTTTTTACATGAGCAGACTGTGATGGGACAAGGAGGAATGGCTTTAAACTATAGAAGAGAGGTTTAGATTAGATATTAGGAAGAAAGTGTTCCCTGTGAGAGTGATTAGGCCTGGCACAGTTGCCCAGAGAAGCTGTGGCTGCCTCATCCATGGAAGTGTCCAAGGCCAGGTTGGACAGAGCTTGGAGAAACCTGGGATAGTGGGAGGTGTCCCTGCCCATGGCAGGGGGTGGGACTGGATGGGCTTTGATTCCAAACCATTCTGGGATTCTGTGATCTAATTATCTTGACGCTAATTCCATACTGCTTAGGTGTCTCGGGCTCAAGAAATGAACTATTCCAGAAGGAATTACCTGTAATAAATGACTGATAATCCAGAGCAGTTTGGTTTGAGTGAACATAGTTGTAAATAAAACGAGCTGTGATTCCCAGAAGCAGAACAGGGGGATGTTCATGAGAGCCTGTAATGACTCTCCTGGATGTTTGTATGAGAAGTTGTGTTTCCTTCCATTACATTCCAGCTTTTACCTGTTCCTTAGGCTGTGGCACCTCTCTGAAGTGATTACTCTGTAAGGCTTTGCAGCACTCTGTGAGAGCTGATGGCTGTGAGCCTTGGTCTCCAAACCTGCCTTGGAATTTATGCACTGGGAGAAGTGTTTGCTTAAACATGCAAGTTTATAAGTGGAGCTCGTGGTCCTGAAAGTTGTTTGTTCCAATGTGCTTGGCCCTGTTCTTCCCTGTCATATTCTTCTCTTTTTACAGGTCTGGATGCAGAGTTGTCTTACGTGAGGAATGATGTGGTCAATCACTATGCCTTGTCCTTCAATCTCCTCATACCCAGCGAGACCAACAATCTCCACTTCACCTGGCATGCCAAATCCAAGGTGAGATGGCATGACTTTTGCTCTGGGTACTTGAGACACAAGCTGTTCTGCTTGGTGAATACCCACTGTTACCATTTAATAGGTTTTTTCTTCACAAAAACTAGCATATGCAAGGTGCAAAATACTTGTTTATATGACTGCAGGCAAGAAGTTAAGATGGCATACATCCAAGCTGTTCCTTATTTTTGAAAGCTGAAGCACTTATTTCAAAGTATTTTATGCTTCTTGCTCCTGGCAAGGTCCGTGTATGCATACAAGGCACTGGCTGTGGAATCTCTTCCCTTGGTGCACTGGACACACAGAAGGGCAGCCACAAACTGAAGCCTCTGGAAATCATATGTAGAGCAATTGTTGTAGAGATTTCTAGAAACATATGCTTGGAGACAAGGAGAGCCTATAAAAGCAGCATCCAGTATGTTATTACTGAGCCCTGATTAAATGGAAAGGGTTTTTATGTCACTTAATCACCGTGCCTGGAGCATGCAGCAGCAGCTGTCAGAGAGATTGCGTATGCTCTTACATTCTGAAGCATTTCCAGTTACTTAACAATTTCTTTTCATATATGAAATGATTTGTTTAGTTTCTGCCAGATGTTCATTCTGTTTTTTTAAAACTTTAGTGATGGTTGTTCTTCTGCCTTTAAGTAGGAAAGGCTGCAGTAGGGGCAGTAGCATTGAACAACTCCATCAGTAAGGGTCCTGAAGATTCCTCCAGCCCTTATTCTTGCCTTTGAGGTGCAACTTGTTTTGGCCTGCAGTGGAGTTGGGTCTAGTGCCAGCCAGCCCCGATCCCATATTCCACATGCACAGTGACAGTTCAGTCACTTGTCATTTGAGTAGGAGTTCCCTTGTCACAGCTTCAGCCGAGGCTCCCTGCATCCCTGGCCCTGCCCTGTGTTTCCTTGGGCCTGGCTGTGAATTCTGAGGAGGAATTTTGGAGCTTGTGTAGCCCTGCGTCCCATTCCTGTGATTCCACCCCTCGGCATCTTCCATTCTAACTTGGTGTAGTGCGACTTGGAGGAGCTCAGAAACTGGGTTGTGTCTCTTCCCTTGGCATCTTGACTGAAAAATAAATTGATAACAGAAATGAACCATATTATGTTTTAGAAAGGGGGAAAAACTAACTATTGGGACAAAGTCAAACAAATAAATTCAGCTGGGAGTAGAGGGGTAGGATGAATTTCCAAGAGGAGCTTATGGCATAGAGTAGATCCTGTACTTTTTTTTTTTTTTTTTTTAATGAATGGTTGCTGAGTCAGCTTCTTAAGTGGAAACAAAATCTTGACTATAGTTGAATAAACTATTTCTAAGCAATTTTGTTTGTAAAACTGACTGTGGGAGGGGGAATTTTTTTGAATTCTAGCAGCTTTGACAAACTGACTTTTGAACAAGTAAGTTTAAAAGTATCATTGTGTGAGGTTTGTGGGGGATTTTTTTTTAATACAGGCACTCTGAATTCTGCCCCAGATTTTAAGGAATGATTTTAAGAGTACTTTCTGGTTTGGCTTTCTTAATTTGAATTGTCACAAAAGTCTTAATACTAAAATGTCACATAAAAACTTGGAATATGGATGCCTAAAATTACCAGCACTCCTTGAAAGTAATATATGTTTTTTTATTTTCAAGAATAATTATGAAAAGGGATGTTGCATTTCTTTATAATCCTAGACAGATTTCTGATGTGTTTTTTCTCTCCCAACTGTTGTTACAGGTTGAGTATAAACTGGGATTTCAGGTCCATGATCCCATGGCTATGGCTCTGCCCCAGGCCAATATTTCTCTACAAGGAGAAGTTCCTCGCACCCTCTCAGGTAAACTCCCCACCCCCATCCAGCTCATGGATGAATAATGGTCATTTAGCCACAAATGCAGTTTTAGTAACCTGAGAACGCTTAATAAAACTGACAAAAGTTAATTGAAAATCCGTGTCCTTTAATGCTCTAATAGCTGAAGTGATGAGGCATGAAGACTAAAATAGCATTTCTTAGTATCGAGTTCTTTATACTGTGATCATTTATGATGTTTGTAATGTACTGTCAAAGGCCCTTATTTAAATGTTCTGTCATCCCAGTGTCTGAGGATGTCTCTCTCCCCTGTAACCCCTGTGCTGTGTTCACAGTGTTCCGTGTCGAACTCTCCTGCACCGGCAGACTCGACTCCGATGTCACAATACTGATGCAGCTCAACTTAACAATAAATTCCTCAAAAAACATCACAGTTTTAAATTTCAAACGAAGGAAAATGTGCTACAAAAGTAAGGGATTAAGTTTCAGATATTTAAAAGTTTTTACTGTTTAAGTGGGATAGGAAAAGGAAGTGGGGTGGTGTATGATCCAGGACAGGAGTAACAGAGTGAATTTTGGGGAGAATCAGAAGAAATCTGATAAAATTCTTCCTTTCAAAGAGAAATGGGGACTTTTGGTTAAAGCAGAAGCTGGTGAATGAGCAACTTTCCCCAAGAGTTCTGCTGCACTGACTGACCTTTTTATAGATATATAAGAAAACTGCAACATTCTGAGAATTCAAATTGTTCTAAGAATTACCAAGATTATAAATTATAAATTGTGATAAAATTTAGTGAGTGAAGGAGGTATTAGTCTGTTAGGTGTGAAGTACAAAATGATCTTGGGAGACGATCCAGATTTTGGAAATCTTAAATTGACTCTTCTGTGTTACCGCTTGGGAATCTGCAAGCATAATTTATTCTTGGATTGTTCCTGTTTGCTGTTGCTGCTTCCTAGAATTTTCATAGGATTTTCTAGTATTTTCGTAGGCATCATAACAAAACTATTTTGGAGAATCCCAAGAGATGTGCCCTCCTTAAAAATGCCTGTGGTGTCCCACTCCTAGGCAATATTTGGGGGTGGTCACCTCTCTCTCTTTGCATGTTCCTCCTGCCTCTGTTCAGCTTACCTGGAGCCTTTGAGGACAGCAGTTGTCTTTCCAAAGGGGGGTTTATCACTTGAGTATAAATATCTAAGGATGAGCTTGGTGGATGGATGAGCCAACCATGCCTTGTAGCACATAATGTTGGGATACTCATCTTCCTTGCATTGAGGCTTCAGGAAGACCATTCTTAATTCAAAATGTGCATCTCCTAGTAAAATGGAGGTCTGGCTGATAATGTTGACGTTTTTACCTTTATTGCATGTTTTCTTGGGTATTTTTTCAAATACTCCAGGTGGGGGAAGTCAGCCCTGCTGATCCATTCACAGCTTACTACTGAGCTGTGGGTGTGTGGTGGAGCTTTCCATAAGCACACACAGTTCTCTGGGGATGAGACAGCCACTGCCTGAACCATCAGAAGTGCTCCTTAAAAGGATCTCATTTCTGCAGGTTCATAAGAACAGAAAAGTGGCTTTGTTTAATGTGTGCTGATTGGTGTAGAGCATATGGGGGTTTCTGATTAAATTTAATTAATAAGATAGGAATATGCAGGAACTTGCTAGTGATTTTGCTCAGGGCCTTCCTGATAATTCCTCCTTAGGTTCAAAAAAATGGATAAAAAAAGAAAAACTCTTTGATTTTTCCCTCCCTTGGATTACTTTTTCCTAAGCTGCACTGGCTTACCAAGGAGTGGGAAGGGGCTGTGCTGTGTTGGACACCACTGAGAGCAGGAAGGGACATGTGCAAGTGGGATTGTGCCTGTGTAGCCACAGAAGTCCATGAGATTTCCTGCAGATCCTCAGGGGGGTTCATCTGGAGGCATCTCCTGCATTCCTCAGGTTTGCACTGCTCATCTTGGTAACCAGACTCAGAGTAAGCTTAATGAAGATTTACCCACTTTCTAAAGGACTGCTACCACACATGAGCTGAGTATTCTCATCCTGCCTTCACTTGCATATTTATGAGTGTTTCAATGGACATCACCTCTTCCATCCTTCTGTTTTAACTCTTTGACTCCTGACTGACATCAGCTGAGAAGGCACAATGCCTGTGGTTGCATCTCTGGTCCCTTTCTAGGATGAGCAACATTAGACTGGAGCCAGGATTTCCTCCAAAAGATCAGGGTAGTCTTGACTGAACATTCCAGCAATAATTTTCTCTCCTGTAGGAACTGATTATGTGAGGTCTTTGTTTAATGCCTTAGCAAACACATTCTCTGCACCTCTTCTTTGTGCTGCTTTGGACCTTGGACAAGCTGCAGGCTTTTACATGGATTCAGTGGATTCAGGCTTTGCCTCCCTGGATATGTGTGTCAGTGGTGAAGTACCTGACCTGTGTGTTTCAGTGTGATTTTAATTCTACTGTGGTTGGGTATTTAAATGGAAATGTAGGGATTAGTGCAGGCCTTGAGTCAGCTCTTCTCTTTGGAAAAGCAGATCTGTTTTTCCATAGCTGAGGCAATATGAAGGGCTGCAATAATAAATGTACTCCAAACTTAATGGCTTTCTCTCATCTCTTTAGAGCTCGAACCAGAAGTCAAATCTCCAACAGCTGATAAAAACAGCAGCAAGACTATCTGTAAGTAATGCTGAATGTACAGCTTGGGGTGTAAAAGCTGAAAAACTTTATATGTGCTTTGATTCCACAGCTTTCCCTATGAAAACAGTCCCCAGGTAGTGTGTACTATACCCAGTATTGCAGTGGTTCGGTGAAGAGGAAAAAACCCTGTTCCAAGTCTTATAACAACTTTTGTATCACATGTTTGGGGCTCTGGTTTCTGTACATGACTCTGATCTATTTTCTTGACCTTAGGACCTGTCTGGTTTGCTGTTTTAATTTATCATTATTGGAGGAATAGAATGAGTTAGTTTCCTTTCCTCCCCTTCTACCTGGAAGTATCATTGGCTGACTGTGGCTCCATAATACCCAAAATGAGAGTGCTTTTGCCAAAATGCTGTTGGAAAGCAGTGGGAAGGAGTGCCCAGTGCTCTCTTTACCCCTCGCTGTCTCTTCCAGGGTAGTTGTTCTCCAGGATGCCTTATTGAACATTTGGAATGGCTGAGGCTGCTGCCTCTCCCTGCCTCCAGCCCCTCTGCTTGTGTTGCCATACAAACCAACAAATGTCATTTCTTGGGGGTTTTGTTTGGGGTTTTTTGTTGTTTTCACTCCTTTTTGAGAAGGGTTCAGTAACTTTCCACATCTGTTGCAGTCGATCCTGTAAATGCAGCTCCCACCACTTCGACCCGGGTGTTCTATATCAGTGTGGGCGTGTGCTGTGCTGTGATATTCCTGGTGGCAATAATCCTGGCTGTCTTGCACCTCCACAGCATGAAAAGGATAGAGTTGGATGACAGGTATGTCTTCAAGCTTTCCCAGTGTGGTGTTGGGACATACTTACTCATATTTGTGGGAGTTCGGCCTCAAAATGAGCACTCTCTGGTAGTTTGCATTTTCTGCTCTCAATGGCAAGCTGTAGCAGATACTGCCTGTGTGGGGTTGTGGTGAGAGCTGTGCTGCAGAAAGGCAGCAGTTGCAGGTGCTCTGCTGTTTATGAGGTGGAAGGGTTGTTCAGGTTTGCCAGGATATTTGTGCGGAGTGGGGAGATTCAGACAGAATCAGATCTGCAGAGATTATCAGGAGTGAAGGAAAAATTGACTTGGGCACAGTGGAAAGGCAGGCTGAGGGAGCTGGGGGTGTTCGTACTGGAGAAGAGAAGGCTCCAGAGAGACCTTAGAGCCCCTTTTAGTGCCTAAAGGGGCTCCTGGGTAAGGGCCTGGAATGCCAAGGCAAGGGGGAATGGCTTCTTACTGCCAGAGTGTTCTTACCTTTATTTTACCTTAGACGGGATATTGGGAAGAAATTCTTCCCTGGAAGGGTGGTGAGGCCCTGGCACAGCTTCCCAGAGCAGCTGTGGCTGCTCCATCCCTGGAAGTGTCCAAGGCCAGGCTGGACAAGGCTTGGAGCACCCTGGGATAGTGGAAGGTGTCCCTGCCCATGGCAGGGGGTGGAACAGGATGGGCTTTAAGGTCCCTTCCTATCCAAACCATTCCATGATATATGATATATGATTGGATGAAAGCGTTTGGGTTTTACTGACATCTGCAGGAGACTGAATTTCAGTTTTGATCGATTTCCCAGTGTTCACTTAGGCCTTAGGGTACAGTCTGAGCATTACAACTGCTTGGTTATAAAACTGGCCATGTTGGCCTCTCCCAAGTATATTTCCAATCCGGAAAAACTATAGCACATGCATGGAAAAGGGACTTGTAACATGAGTCCAAGGGCATTGGAGTGGGATTAGACACTGAGGAGAAGGGAGGCTGGAAAAGCAGGTGGACTGAGGCTGTGTGAACAGCCTGCATGAGATGCAACTGTTCAGGAGCAGGCAGTGTGAAACTGGATCCTTTGGAGAACAGTCAGCCTGTGGGTGGTCACCCCTGTGAAAGGATATCTTGAGCTGCTTCTGTGCTGCCTGCAGCCTCATGGAGTAGCTTTATCTTTTCATCTTCCTCTTTATCCATTCATCTGTTCCTTTCAGTTTTCTCCCTGCCGTTCTCTCCCTGGGTGTCCCCAGCCCGTGTGGCTTCAGTGGTGCGACTGCATGGAGCAGTTGTGGTTTCTCAGTTCATTGTAACCAAATGAACTTGTCAGCCTCCCTCAATTTCTTTGTGCCTTGTTGTCTGATTAAGGTTTTTAATCAGCTGAAGGTGTTAAAGGATGTGCAGCTTGCTTTAATTCAGAATGGATAAACATTACATTTATAGTGTGGGATAGTGTCATCTGTGAGGTTTTGAGGTGTCCAGCCCAGCAGTGTGATCAGATATACTTCCACCTACTCCATTGCACTGGATTTCTGTGGAGATACAACGTAAAAATCAAAAAAACCCAACTGACTTTCTGTGGGGATAAAGTTAAAAATCCATCTAATGTTAGTCCTCTGTGGTTTGCAGGTGTTAATAATTTGCTCTGAATCACTATATATATTGCTGATAAATTCAGGGGGCTTTCCCTGTCTTGGAACAAAATAATCTTCAAGATTCCTTCCAATGTAGACTGTTGTGCGATTTTATGAAGTTTGTGCAGCTCCTGGATTTAGCTCTTCAAGCATCATATGATGACTTGTTTTTTGAGGCTGAAGGTGCCTGGCCTGGCAGGGCTATGGCTGTGCTGCTGTGTAAAAGCTGTTGCTCAGGCAGTGCCAGAGCAAAGGTGTAACAGAAGCAAAATGTGCCTGAAAATCAGGAGCTGTGGGGTTTGTTTTGAACAAAGTCACAGAGGGAAGAAAGAACTTCTGATTTGCTTGTGAAAAATAATCTCAGACTGTTTCTGTAAAAGGTTCCTGAATGGAATATGATAATGTCATTAGGGTTAACGACCTCCCAGGAGCAACAGAGCCTGGAAAACCCACTGGTGCTCTTAATTTCAACCCCCAGAACTAAATAAAACAGAGGGGGTTGTTAACTGGAAGCTCAAGCCAGGCAGCAGAGTTCACAGGCTGCACATGGATTATTTAGGAACATTGTATTGGAAGTCCACAGAAATACTGCAAACCTCAGAGCAAAGGCACTGGAAAAGTGCCAAGGAAAGCTGGCATGGCTTAACAGCAGGATAATGGGAGTCATTAAAGCAAGAAGGCATCGTTCGAATAGCTGACAGAATATGCAAGTGAGGAAGCTCAGGAAGCAAGATAAACCTAAAAACCAGAATGAAGCTAACCCAAAAGGGAGTTTTTCAATCTTGCAACAGGCATTAAAAGAATAATTCCTTCCTCACACTTGCCTCCAGACAAAGGAATCCGCAGGGCTAGTGGGTGATCAGGTTACAAAAGGGGTTTCCAGCCGGAGCAAGAAAAGGAAATGCAAGTTGTGCCTTGGTGTTTGATGTGGTGACTGTGCCAAGACTCCTTCCTGGGGAGCTCGCTGCAGAGTGGATCATACTGAAGCAGCTCGTGGATGCAATAGTGGGAACAGTTCAAATAAGCACTGATAAGTTGCCAGCACCAAAGAATATTCATTCCAAAACTCAGAAGGAAGTTTAAAGAGGAGGAGCTAGACCAGCGTCTGTGGCTTTTAGGCTCATGCTAAATGCTATGCTGGAACTCTGCACCTGGAAGACAGGGAATGTGGGAATAACTGTAAAAAATGGTTCCAGGAAGAGATTGAGGTCAGCTATAAATGAGTAAGTTTGTATTCTGAGATTCAGTAGATTCTGTTCCAAAGAAAAAATTCCATGGGTGTATCCATGGTAGTGGTAATGGGGAGGAGTGGACTTGGATTTCTGGTTTTTAAAGGAAGCCTGGCTTCAAAGGTAGCAATGTTCCTGAGGGCATCACCAGCCGTGTTTGACAATCCTACAGGGGTGGCTGGCACTGCTTGGTCAGTGCTCAGCAGCAGCACAAGAGACCTTAAATGTTGATTATTTGGCAAAGCAGAGGTTGTATCCCAAACCAGTTTCTTCTTTTCCCTCCCAATACAGTCAGCAGGGGAGAAGCTTTGAAGTTGGATCAAGGCACAGGGATGTTTGTGTGTGTTTGGAGGGGGAGAACATCAAAAAAGCTTCTGGCCCTGCCATCTGACCTGCTAACAGGGTTTTGGTCCATTACAGCTGCAACAGCCCTTTTTGTAGGGTTTTGATTATGAAAATAAGACAGAAGTCAGCCTGCTGTGGTTTAGGCTGTGGTTTATGTGTTTTGTGGATACTCTGTGGACCCCTTGTCCTTCTGTCCAAAAAAACCATCTCAAAAAGCACATTTTAGGTGGTTCTGGAAGGGGCAACAGGTACCCTAATGGGGAGGGGAGTGACTAAGTAGGGTAGAGCAGTTTGGGCTGTAAAATAAAGCCCTCTTGTGAGTGGGACATCAGTGCCATGAGAGAATGTGTGCAAATCTTCCCTGGAATGTAATAGTTGTCCTTGGTACGACAGGCTGGTTCTGGTAAGGAATGTTTTGTCTCTTTGATTATTCAAAAGTGGGGAGAAGCTTTAGAAGATAGAGAAAATTTTGGAAAGCAAATAGGAGGAAGCTGTTCATGCTTTGTGCCAAGATTTTTGAGTTACCTGAAACACGTTTTCATGTGTGAGAGACTTCAAAAACTCTGCTCTTTTAAAGTCTTGCCTGGAAAATCTCCTGGTTTTGACCTTGACAAGTTAATTTGGAATGTGTTGGAGTGGCAAGCAGTGATGTTGATGTGCATTTTTATTTCCCTGCAGCATCAGTGACAGCAGCAGCTCGCAGGGGCTGTCGCAGCCCTCCACGCAGACGACACAGTACCTGCGAGCTGACACACCCAACAACGCCACGCCAGTAACCAGTAAGTGTTAATCTAAGCACAGACCCTCCTGCCATGCTACCTCGGTGCCAAGTGCAAGA
Organism: Acrocephalus scirpaceus scirpaceus; assembly: GCA_910950805.1. Taxonomy (NCBI): domain Eukaryota; kingdom Metazoa; phylum Chordata; class Aves; order Passeriformes; family Sylviidae; genus Acrocephalus; species Acrocephalus scirpaceus. Next base: position 21,542,017 of record OU383781.1, read on the forward strand.
GAAGAACCTGAATAATTCTCTGGCTCTGACACTTTGACTCCTGAATTCACACAATGCGTGTTTTATCAAGCCACGCCATAGTCAGGAGTGAGTTTGGGGGTGTGTGAATGGTCATATGAGCATGAGCCTGTGTTTGTCCCTTGGGTTGTTCTCCCTGCACCCAGAGCAGTCAGCCAGACAGACTTCACCAAGAGCTGTGAAGCATCTGTGTTTTAACACTGGGAAGAGGCTGCCAAGCAGAGGAGAGACAACAGGATGTATCCCCCAGCCCTGGGATCAGTTACTAAAGCAGGTGATGCCTTGTGTATGAATCCTGATGGTTGTCTTATTCTTGTCATCTCCTGTTGCTTACAGCTTTGCTTGAAATAATATGAAGTAGCTGAAGAGAGCAGTGAGTGGAAAGGAAGGGTGGCAGCAGTTTAGATACTGATTTGGTAACTGATACCACAGAATCACAGAATATCTCAGCTGGAAGGGACCTACAGGGATCGTCCAGTCCAACCCCTGGCCCTGCACAGACACCTCAACAATCCCACCCTGTGCGTCCCTGAGAGTGTTGTACAAATGCTCCTGGAGCTCTGGCAGTCTCAGGGCTGTGCCCATTCCCTGGGGAGCCTGGGCAGTGCCCAGGACCCTCTGGGGAAAGAACCTTTCCCTGATCTCCAACCTAACCCTTCCTGGCACAGCTCCAGCCATTCCTTGGGGTCCTCCTGTCCCTGGTCACAAAGAGAAGAGCTCAGTGCTGCCCCTTGGGAGGAGTTGCAGACTGGGATCAGGTGTCTCAGTCTCCTGCAGGTTGAACAAATCAAGTGCTCTCAGCTGTGTTCTGAGTTCATTCTGTAGTTAATGAATGTATTTATTACCTGTGGAATTTTTACTCCTCAAATTATTGCCTGGTGCAGGGCTATCCCATCCAGCACTGCTCGAGGGAAGGTGGCCAGCACAGGGACACACATGGGTTTTTTTTAAAACTAGTAAGAACCCAAAGTCTCTCCCATTGTCCTCTGATGGCACTTGCTGATAGTGACTGTCCCATCATGAGGGAGCACAGCAGAAAGGTCATCATTATTCTCAGCCCTCCTGTTTTCTCCTTTTTTCCTCTCGATGTGTGGAAGCAGGTGTTTACCTGAGGTTGAACTGCACCTCTGGGAAAGATTTGGCTCACTTCTAAATTACACTGTATCTCCCTAAAAAAAATAAAATACCTTATTTGTCATCTGAGTTCATCTTTCCCTTGCAAAGAGCTGCCTTCAAAATGTATTTGGTATAAGCATTAATTTAAAAACAGGCTTGCAAGAATTTAATATGTGAAATGTTAAAAAAAATTCCTTTTCACAGAGTTTGGAAGAGACCTTATCCTGCAAATTATTCTAGAGCTGGTTTCCCTCTTGTCACCTGAGTCCCTCACCAGTCTTTTTATTTTCTGTCTCTTAGAATTCACTGAATCATTTAGGTTGGAAAAGCCCTCCCAGATCATCAAGTTCAGCTGTTTCCCCAGCACTGCCAAGGCCACCCATGTCCCCAAATACCACACAGCTTTTATCTCCCTCCAGGGGTGGGGACTCCACCAGCTGGGCAGCTGTGCCAGGGCTGGACAACGCTTTGGGAATGGAATTTTCCCTCATGCCCAATCTAAACCTCGCCTGGTGCAACTTGAGGCCATTTCTCCTCATCCTGTCCCTGTTCCCTGGGAGCAGAGCCCGACCCCCCTGGCTGCCCCCTCCTGTCAGGGAGTTGTGCAGAGCCAGAAGGTTCCCCCTGAGCTGCCTTTTCTCCAGGCTGAGCCCCTTTCCCAGCTCCCTCAGCTGCTCCTGGTGCTCCAGCCCCTTCCCCAGCTCCATTCCCTTCCCTGGACACGCTCCAGCTCCTCAGTGTCTTGTCCCAGCTCAGGCTGAGCTGTTGATGTCCAGTCAGCCTCAGTTTTTTTGTTAGGCTAAGTGACTTAGGTTAATTTGGCTGAGTTCCAATTGCTGGAAGTTGTCCCTCAGAATCCTCTGGCCAAGGGCAGGAGACCAAGCCCAGGGTGATGGTTCAACCCTCCTCACCCTGCCCAGTGTGGTGGCCACCGTGCCTGAGTGGCACCTGGGGGCGGCCCTTGCTTCACATTTCTTCAGCTTCTCTTACCTGCTTTGGGACACCCCCAGTAGCACTGGAAGTGGTGAAAATTAGAAGAAGAGAAAAGGTTGGGTGTGTGTAAAAAGCAGGATTGACATTCTTGATCATTCCACAGTTGCCTAATTTTGTTTTCAGTAACATTTAAATTTTGAAGGAAGTATGATCAGAGTAATTCTCAAGATTTCTCTAGTAATTCATACACATGTACAAAAATGTTCTGGCCTTTCTGACTCCACTGGTGTATCCAGATGTCTGGAAGTGCCAGAAGAGGGCACTGGTAGTTTGTTAATGTCCTGCTGGGGTAAGGCATCTTCCCAGCTCCAAGTTTTCCAACAGTCTGTTTCCTCCTCCTGAGGGCAGTGCAGCATTGATCACCTTCAGTACAGGAGTTTCCTTCACCTGGAGTTAATAATAATAAAGAGAGCTCCTGTTTGATTTCTTACCCTGCAGATGATTTTCTTGTGTTTTTCGTTGCTAAATACTATTATCTTTTTAAAAGTAATATATAATATATTTAAGGTTGTGCTGCTCCCTTGTGTGTGGAGCTATAGGTGGTCAGAGGTGAAACCCTATGCCTGTTCTCATTCCAAGGGTATTTATGTTGGATTGTTTGGCTCTGCTGGCTCCTCAGGTTATCCCACATTACGGATAGAGAAGAATGATCTGAAAAGTGTCACTCTGATGGAGGCCAAAGCTAAAGTGAAGGACATAGCCATCTCCAGGGAGAGGATCACCCTCAAAGACGTGCTCCAAGAAGGTATTTACAGCACTCAGACACTTCATTCCTACAACATGGTGTAGATATATAAATACAAACATATAGATGTTTATTTACAGGTTTTTCTGAAATCATTCATGGATGACATTTCTGATCTTCATAGCTTCGGTGGAGGGGAGGAATGATGAGTTATGTTTGCATTTGGGGTGTGGGGAAAGTAGCTTCCAGAATTCATTAGGCTGGGGGAGCGACCAGGCGTGCTCAGTAAGTCATTCAGCTTGTCTGCCTTAATAACCTGCTCCCTGAAATGAAGGGTGGCTGAGGAGAGAGGTAAGCAGTGAGGGCTCTCAGTGCCAAGGTAACTCACTTCTGGGAGTTCCTGCAGGACACCTGCTCTTAACAACATAAAAATGAAAGCAAAACCAACCCAAAGCCCAGAGAAATTCTGGGTTGTCCAAATTTGGTGTCCTAGTTTGATAACTTTGATTTAGAAATCTAATCAGCACGTGCAACATTTACAGCCCTGATATAAAAGATTCAGAGGTTACCTGATTGTTTTAATGAAATATGAAAGGACCCACGAGGATCATCCACTTCCTGAACGGTTTGCTCTTTGTTTAATGTGCACTTTGAAAGTGTTCTTGCACAACATGAGTTGATCCTTGCTCATACTGAATTTGAAAAAGAGACTTAAATATTTAGTTTTATTTGTCATTCACCTTTACTGCTGCAATTTCAAGTCTCAGTTTCCTGAGAAATCAAACTTCCCGAGGCTGGAGATTGGAGATAACCATCCTTTGGAGGCAGAATGCTTTGTGTTAGTCTCAGCAGCAGTGGAAGATGTTCCCATTCTCGTTCAGTGTGTGTCTCTGAACCTCTGAGGAGGCAGTACTCACTTCCAGTATGGGCTCTGCAAAAACCTTCTTGTGGGATATGGGATGTGCTTTGTGTTCCTCTGGGCTGCCTGGAGCTGGGATGTTGGAAGTCATCCATGACTAGAGATGACTCAGTGCCCCAGCAATGCTTCAGATGTTTGGTGGCACAGCTGTCCTGTTCTGCCAGATGAGGCGTAAGGAGCTGTTGAATGCAGTTTGGACCCAGTTAATCCTGGGATCTCGTTTCTTAGCCTCCAGCTGTTAATTTGAGTAAGAATCTTCAAAAGTTAATGACAGAGTCATTAAGATGAGAAAAGCCCTTTAAGGTCATCGAGTCCGAACACTCACCCAGCACTGCCAATTTCACCCATGTCCCCAAGTGCCACATCCACATGTCAGGACTTAAAAGGCCTGACCAATTTTAGTTCAGGATTGTAGTGGTGTTGAGTCTCTGCCATTGAAGAGCAAAAGAGCTTCAGAGGGGAAGAAGGGGATAAAGTAAATGCATGCATGGGAGACTTTTTTACAGATCTTGGCCACAGATTCATTATAAACTTCACATAGCTTCCATAGCTTCACCTGCTTTAACATTTTGGAAATACATATTTAGGCACTTTCTTGAAGTCTTCAAGACCCAAGACAGGAAGATTTTAGTTGCTGTTAAGTGGTTGCCTGAGAGTCTCCCAAGTTCAACTGCTGCTTAGTGAGATTGCACTTTGAAGACCCCTGTCATGCAGGGTTTCCTTGCAGCCCCAGGGTAGGTGACAGAAATGTTGCACTGCCCCTGTTTATGGTATTTAGAAACAAATAAGACCCGTATTTCATACAATAGAAGAGCTTTCAACCTAGTCAGGCAGAAGGAATGCCAGGGAAGGGGGCTGCAATGCTGGAATAGACTGTGGGGAGATGATGCACGCCTTGGTGCAGAGAAGTGTTGCCAAGCTGAGCAGTAAAAACCAATTTATTCTGTGTGTTACCAGTTGTTCTCAGCCCAGCTCCTCAGAGTACCTCCTCTCCCTGCAGTAGCATCAATAATATTCTGTGAATGGAAAAATGCTGGAGAGTCTGAAGGACCCCCAGACAAATCCAGCACCTTCCAGCTGAGGTGAAACTTAAGAATAATGTGGTGCTGGCTATTTCAAAGTGTTCCATGTGTGCTTGCTGTTTCCTTGTGAATGTTCCAAAAAAACTTGGTCCTTATGAGAAGTGCTTTAGCTTAGAATTCCAGACTGGGTGGGTGAGAAAAGGAAGCTGGAGTTCTTAGTGCAGGGAGTTGGCTGAAGTGCCACGAAGAAACCATCATCATATTGGTATTTATTTTCACTGGGCTCTGCTGCTATCACTAGTTCACTCTCATGCTTAAGTTTAAGTCCCCTTAAGTTTTACTTATGTAAAACTTCAGCATTTACTGCCTGTAGTTGTGAATCCCCCTCAGGCTGGAGAGCGGTTGGGTTCTCTCTTGGTGACTTTTTGGGGCTTAGAGCCTTTAACTGCAGGCGTTCTCACTTTCTGCTCTGAAAGGTACTGTTTGCTTAAGATACTCCTAATGTTATCAGTGTTTCTTAACCACACATTACTAATTGGATGTTCTGTTCCTAGGCACGTTTGGGCGCATTTTCCATGGAATTCTAATAGAAGAAAAAGACCCCAGTAAAGAGAAACAAGTTTTTGTCAAAACTGTTAAAGGTATGTTTGCATGAAGGAGTGGGTTTGTGTGCAGTTGTTAGAGTTGTGCTGCAGGCTGAGGGTGCCAAACTTGGTTTTACAACAAGCCCCTTCTCCCCAAAATACGCAAATGATGAAAAGCAAAAGCAATTTGAATGCTTCCTTCAGCCACAGAGAACAGCAATCTTATATGGAAGAAAAATGCATGTGTTCTCCACCAGTGCCTTCAGTCATCGCCTTTGAATACTGTTGTTTATTATTCTTCTAAGTAAAAATTATATTGGGTTTTTTCCAACATGTCACTGTCTTCCCAGTCACAGCCTTGTCCCCTGCAAATTGCTGAAAAACACCTGAAATGCATCTTAAAAAACTTTTACAAGTGCATGGCTATACAAAAGACAGGGCATAGTTTCTGCCCTCTTTAAGCTTTGCAACTGAAGCTTGAGAATTGGCATTTAGAACTGAATTTATCTAAATACAGCACCTGTGTTCAGGAACTACCTCATTGGAGTGATTGAAATGGGGATGGGTAGACTTAAGGAGCAAGGCTGGTATAGATGAAAACATTGCAAATGTCCTACATGTCTGTCACATGTATCCTGGGTGTATATTACCAGTGTCCTACATGTATCCCTACATTGTGTATATTACAAGTATCCTATGTGTATCCCTATGTTACATATATCCTACATCCATCCCTTCCTCTGCAATCATGTCAAGTTCTCTGGTAGCTCACAAGAGTTTTGCCAAATTCCCAGTACAGTGGTTGTTTTACCACTTATTTTTGTCATTTCAGTTGGGTGTCTTATTGCCTTTGGGTTTTTATTTGACAACATCTTTAATTCTTCCTTGCAAAAGAAATAAGTGCCTATAAGTCTTTCAAGTTTTTTTTTTTCCTGGCTATTAATTTTTGAAGATTTTGATTGAGAAATGGTGAACGTGCTGAATTTTGTTGTTGAATCTTCCTGCTACCCATTTATTCTCTGCCAACTTTAGGAAAAATATGTTGCTTAAAGGAAGCAGCCACCTTGGTCTTTTCTGACACAATCAGATGCTTGTGGTGCTCTTTTCTCTCACATGGAATCATGGAACAAGTCATGGAATGGGTTGGGGAGGACCTCAAAGCTCCACCCCCTGCCATGGCCAGGGACATCTTCCACTATCTCAGGTTGCTCCAAGCCCTGTCCAGCCTGGCCTTGGACACTTCCAGGGATCCAGGGGCAGCCACAGCTTCTCTGGGCACCTGTGCCAGGGCCTCACCACCCTCCCAGGGAAGAATTTCCCAATATCCCATCTAATCCTTCCTTCTGGCAGCTTAAGGCTTGTCGTGTCCCTCCATCCCTTGTCCCAAGTCCCTCCAGCTCTCCTGGAGCCTCTTTAGGCACTGGAAGTGGGTTTAAGTTCTCCCTGAAGCCTTCTCTTCTCCAGGTGAACATCCCCAGCTCTCCCAGCCTGGCTTCTCTTATTTAAAAAACAAAGAATATGCTTCTTTCCAGGATTTTGGGAACGTTTTCTGAAGTCTGCCTTGTTCTATTCCCTTTCCCTGCCAAACAGTTCTGTCTTTTTTTTTTTTCTTGGCTCTTATCTAATATAGTTCTCAAAAACTTAGCCCTTGGCACACAGGCTACTTTTTATAGCATTGGATTAAACAACATTTGTCAGAACTGATCTTGATTTAGGTGCCTCCCATGACCTCTTATTAAACTGCTTTTCCAAAATGGGACTTCGAATGCACTCCTAAATCCATAGTTCTCCCTTACTGTGGCTTGTGTCTGTGACACAGCTGTGTCCTACAGGAAAAAACCTCTTCCCTGTCCCTTTGCAGGGAAGGATTTGCTGCTGTGAACAGCATGGTCTTCAGGTAGCAATGGCATTCATAGGATCACTGTACAGAATTTCCCAGCATTAAAAAGGATCTGTATGTAAAAAGTGTACATTAGATTTTGGTGATACTTGGGCTTAGGCAGCAGAAGTTTGTAAGGGAAAAAACCTCTAACATCCTCTCTCCTCACAGCAGCTCACTTGCAGTGCTGATATCACACAGCTTCATTTTCACACCCTGGCCTGTGATTGCTATGTGTGCAGCTGGGGCATGTAGTAAGTTGGGAATTTAATCTGGTTGGAAGAAAAAACCTGCAAAAATTCTCTTGTAACCAGAGTTTTTCCTTGATCTCAGTCATTCTGTGGCCACACACACACTGCTGTTCTGGCACAAACAGGAGCAGGGCAGGGCCATAAAAGCTTGGTGGGTATGAGAACCATTAAACTGACTTAAGTATCTCTTTGCTGAAGGCAATAAAGCCTGAGGGTCATGGAAAATAGACAAGGAATAAAGTCTTTGTCTGTGGAGTTAAATTATCCCTTCCCAAAAGTATGAGCTGCTCCAGAACTGTTTTGTTTTACCCAGAGGTGCACTCTGAGAGTGATAAAATGAAGTCCAGTGGTACCCCGAATGTCAGGAAACAATGGGGAGGGGGGGGTGTAGTATCCCAGATCTTTGGAAAATGTGAACTGAGGTTCTTTTAGTAGTTACCATGAGGAAGAATAACCTCCTTGAGAGAAAAAAACACCTCTTTTCTTTCTCACCAGGATCAGAGCTTGAGGAACTGGAGACACTGTTCTGGCATTAGGGTAGTTGTTATGGCTTTAAACTTGGGATTTCAAGAGAATCCTAGAATCCCAGAATGGTTTGGGTTGGAAGGGGCCTTAAAGCCCATCCACTCCCACCGCTGCCATGGGCAGGGACACCTTCTATGGACCGGGTGGCTTCAAGCCCTGTCCAAGCTGGCCTTGGACACTTCCAGGGATCCAGGGGCAGCCACAGCTTCTCTGGGTGCCCTGTGCCAGTGTCTGACCTCACAGGGAAGAATAAATAAATAAATTTTAGAAAACTGTCTTCCTTATGTCCAATTTAAATCTACCCTTTTCCCATTTAAAACTATTGCCCCTTGTCCTGTTTCTGCAAGCTGTGATCAAAAGTCTGTCTTAGTCTTTTTTACAATCCATAAGCCACAAAGATGTCCTTGGAAAATTTTCTTCTCCAGGCTGAACCCCCTCAGCCCAACAAATATTATAGATATTTATTAGATATTTATTATTTATTATTATATTTATTTATTTATTTATTATTAGATATTTATTTTTATATTTATTTATAGGGCCATGAGCTTGGGTTTGTTGGCTGTCAGGAGAAGAGCTCTGCACCACTCAGGCGATTGTCGAGGTTGTGCTGTTCAAGGAGTGGTTTCTGAATGAAAATCCGTGAAGAAAAGTCGTGCCCCAAGTGCCTGTCCCAATGGATCTCTTTTCATGAGATCCTCCTTCAGCTGTCAGTGTATTACAGCATCCATACCCTTTCAAGAGGAGTTATCTCCAATAATGTGGACAGAGGGAATGTGCTGTCAGTTTTCCCATTTCCTGTGCCAGGGAAGGGGAATGTGTGGTTGTTGTGCTCATCAGGCAATGGTTACATCTTTAGGTATTTCCTGCTCTGGAAAGAGAGTGAGTGATTGCAGCCTTGTCAGTTTGTGTCTTCCCCGTAGTCTTTCCCCATGGTTGATTGTTGCCCCTAAAGGATCAAAAGCAGGTAGCTGATTGCAGTAACTGCAGCAGCCCTTCCTACTTTTCCTTCCCTGATGTTTTCCAGAGCTCCAGTGAGATGCAGAGCATTGTTACAAACCAGGAGAGTGCTCAGTGAAAACAGGATCCCTGGATTTCTCTGAATTTTGTGCTTGTTCCCCTTCTGAAGTGATCTGCTCTTAAAGGAGTCAGTAGTACATGAAAACTGAGAGAGTCTAGACCTGCCTGAGAGGTGGAAGAGCCCATCCAGAGAGTTTCCTGGAATATTCTGTATTCCCTGTTGTCTTTAGCTAGGGCAGAACTATTAGGTCAGACTCTCAAGCAGCAAGTTTGAGCCTGATTAAGCAATATCAGTGCAGGAGTTGAATAGGTTCAGCATGATCTGACTGGTTCGTCATCTGCTGCAAAATTTGGGGTCTTTCATTTGAAAACTTGATGAAGTTATTGAAGTACTTCTGAAGTGATTCAGTGATTACTTGTTCTGTAGCTCTTAAATTGATGGGCTGTAAAAGTTAGAGATGCTTCTCTTGAAGGCTTAACACCACATCTTTTATAAAGACTGGCTGAGGGAGGATTCATCCCTGGGTTTGACTCCAGATCCTTAAAAGAGTTTTTTCTTTCATGGAACTTTAGTTTACTCCAGGGAGAAAGTTGTAACATGCCCGTGGCAGTGACAAAGTTTCTACTTGCAGGTTCATGAAATGGATGAGTTTATAAGGTTTCTTTAATGTTGTATCATCTGTGTCTGGGTGTCAGAGCCTTCTCATAAGTGCAGTGCCTTGTGCCAAGGAGAGCTTAAAAAGAAAATGGATCTCTCTTGGCTTTCTGGAAGCTCTAATAACTTTGGGCTACAAAGATCCTAGGCTCTGGGGAAAAGGTGTGACTTGTTTGGACTGTCCTACATCCTTCATGTTGGCCATACAGTTGTGTTGTCTTTGCACTTTACACTTCCACTGTGTCCATTTGCTAGGCAAAGTGCTCAAAGTCACAGTTACTTTTGCACTTAGATGTTTCAGTGGAAAATTCACCTTCGTTCTGTCTTCAAACAGACACTGATGAAGATTGAGGGTGTGTGTCATTGTCAGCAAGAACAAGGATATATTACCTAGAATATTTGGGATTTTGGAGTCTTTGGATCAACACAACCTGAACAAGTTCTTTGTTAAAAAGATGAGAGACTTAGCTGGCATTTGCTTTCTTTGTTGTGTTTTTTGTTTTACAGAAAAATTGTGTTATGAGGGTGGAATACTTCACTTTGGAATCAGAGGTTTCCAATCCCTCTCAGTTTTGGAAGTGTCTCTGATGGCATGTTTCTCCAAGCTGGCATTGCATCTCTTTTCAGGGTTTAACAGATCGCTTCAGCCTTTCTGGGGAATCTTTTAAATCATCTGATATCAGAGGAGGAGGAAAACACATAGGTTTCACCTTTCATTTAAAGAACACATTGTTTAATGGTGCTTTTCCTGTGAAGGAGAAAATTCTTACTAAAACAAATGGAATTGTGTTATTCCAGGAACATATGAAGTGAGGGTGAGCTGTGCAGAACCCTGACTCATTTAGGATGTTCTGGCCAAGATACACTTTTGGTAAAAACAACCCAGTGTGCAGTTCAAGATAACCCGGCTGCTCCCATTTCATGTTCTAACCACTTAACATTTTTCTGATGTACGAGGAAGGAGTGTTTGGAAACAAACCACCCGTGGAAAGCACTGGAAACAAAGTTGATGTTGACAAAGGTCAGCTCTTTAAACTTTATTGTTTTACCAACTTTTAACAAAGCTTTGAGTTCTGTCACCTTAGGTCACTAAAAGACTTTCAGCATTCATGGCTATCTGCGACATTTTGCTATTTAGATGTTTTGAATTTATTGCTAATCTAGTTAAGAGGAGATGCCCCATCCCTGGAAGTGTTCAGGCCAGGCTGGACAGGGCTTGGAGCATTGCGGTCTAGTGGAACGTGTCCCTGCCATGGCAGGAGGTGGAGCGAGATGAGCTTTAAGGTCCCTTCCAACCCAAACCATTCCATGATTGCAAGGTTGGTGACCTTTAGGACTTCATGCAGTTGGGAAGTGTAGGAATAGAAATCCTGAGAATTCAGGCTGTGCCGAGCAGGAGAAAGCAATGAGCACATTTAGGGAATTTAAGCGTGGACAAACAGCTCTGTGTTAACCAAGATGAAGGTTTCTTGTTTACACTAAAGAGATAACAGAACTTGGAGCATCCACAGTTGTTCTCAAGGGGTCATGTTTAAATTGATGGAATTTGCTATTCTGGGCAGTTAATTCTTAAAAGCACAGCCTTGTGAAAATAGTTCTAAGTTTAAGTTCATACCTTAAACCTACAGTGTTTGAATTAATTGTTCAAAGTATTTAACCTCCCAAAATCAGAATGCAGGATCCTGTTTCTGAAGAATATAGCTTATGCCAAAAAAAAAAAAAAATCAGGAGCTACTGCTCATCTGAATGTCTTTATAAAGGAAGATATTTGAATTTAAAGAATTTGAGATAAGTAGCAGATTTCTGACTATCAGCCTAAAAATGCACTTGATTTGTCATTTAATCCTAGCTCCTTAAGAAAGTACCCTGAGACACCTAAACCAGTACAATATGCTTCAGAAAATACTGAGGGGATGATTTCCAAAGTATTGTACTACATAATTTAAAGATTATTCCATGTGCTAAAAAATATTCACCTGCAGGACACTTTAATTTACATACAGTTAAAATCTGTGCTTATACATCAGTTTTATTATGTGCTCCCACTTGACCTTTGGAGCATGACATCAGTCATGTCTCTTTTACCCACTTTCACTTTGCAATTACTTAACACTTTCAGGTTCATTTTGAATTAAATGGATTATTGAGCGAAAAGCCTTTTACTTCCTCCTCTTTGCAGCTGCTTCTTGGATTCTGGTGTTACTGTTACACAGGGAACTAAGACTATCCCTAAATCCTGCTTTTCCTTGCCCTTTTCTGTGGTTTAAAACTGCATGTGCATTTGTAATGTAAGATAACCAGAATAGCATTCCCTATTTTAGTAGTGTCATGTTGACTCAGTCCTAGGATTTATTAAAATTAGGTTTGGATTTGTCAGTGTGAGCTGCCTTGCTTTGCAAAATAAACTCATGTGGTTGATACTTGATGCTTAGATACCAGGATTGGAAGAGAAATCCTGCTCTCTGGAAGTTTTATCAGGACTAAGTGTGGTGTCCTGTGCTGTAACCTCCTCCTGCTGTGGTTTGGTGTGCATGTCTTACCTTTACAGGAGACTGGAATGCTGTAGAGTGCAGGGCTGCCTCGGAAAGCAGGGGGATGTTGATTTGTGGAAGTGATGACCTGAACACCTCCTGCAGCTCCGAGCTGCAAATAGGAGCACAGTGTGTGCTGTGCTCAGTCCATGGCAGGAGGAAGCATCACATACTCCACTTGACCATGTCTGACTCCTGGGGCCTCGACATTTTAAAGCTGAAATACCTTTTAGATGTACTTCCCTTTCTGCCTTTGAAAAGGCAGGTTGGATCATGACTCCCTGCATTCCTTTAGCATCCTTCTGGTGAAGGAAAGTTGTGAAAGTTACCTGCTAGGAGCATTAAAAATGTCCTTTGCAACAGATGTGAGCACAAGTGTTGAATTTCTTCCAAAGACTTATGTAGAAGGGTTAAAGCAATACTCAGGCATGCATTCTCTTTGAACTGGAGTGGAATTCTGCCTTGGGAGCAGTTTTACCTAATTAATTGCCATGCAGAAGCAGCAGTAATTAACAAGGATGTGTTGATACTGGGAGCATTTAACACCTGGAGCTGCTCTAGTCCTGCACTCTCAATTCCTGTGGCCACACTCCGTGACCACTGTGCCTGCCTGTGTGCCTGTCACCCTGCAATAACTGGAGCTTGTGCACTTTGTCATGGGATGTTTGGCAAGCCCACAAGGCTGAAAAATAATAAGGGTAATAGAAACTTGTGAAAACAGGCAGGTGTGTAGAAAATGGGCTATATAAGTGCTGTGATGTGGGGGAGTATTACCTTGCAATATGAATCAGGAGGAAGTTCACAAGGGAACAAGCTGTTACAAATGGTCCAAAGATGAGAAAAGCTGCAGGTAAAACATCTTTTTAAATATTGCAGTTGGCGCAATTCATCGGAAGCCTTGGAGCTCCTGGCTGTAGTATTTGCAGAGCTGCTTCTGACAGGAGTGCTGAGAGAATCTACTGTTACTGCCTGTAGCAGGCTGTGAGAAGGTTCAAATGTGATTCAGTTCAATTTTGAAACGTGTGGTTGCATGGATTTTCAAGTTCTGCTTTGTCTTCTGAAGAAGCAGATTTCAGTGACCATTCTACAATCAGAAGTGTTTTAAATTGTGATGCTGCCTGAGAGGGGGTTGTGGTGGGGTGGGTGTCAGTCTGTGCTCCCAGGGAACAAATGACAGAACAAGAAGAAATTGCCTCAAGTTGCCCCAGGGGAAGTTTAGGTTGGATATCAGGGAAAATTTCTTCCCAGAAAGGGCTGTCCAACCCTGGCACAGCTGCCCAGGGCAGCGGTGGAGTCCCCATCCCTGGAGGGATTTCACAGACGTGTGGATGTGGCACTTGGGGACATGGATTAGGAGTGGCTTTGGCAGTGCTGGAGGAATGACTGGACTTGATGATCTTGGAGGGTTTTTCTAACCTAAAGATTTCTGAGATCCTACTTAAGCTGTGCTTTGATATTTTGAGGTTCTGGGAGGTCTGACTTAAAGAGTGACTCATGAAAACATCCAGCTAATTGGCTCCCCACTGCAATATCCAGGTAATTGCTGCTTTTCATCCCTACTACGTCCTTTGGGGTGTGGAGTGACTTTTCCTGGTGAAACAGAGCCTGGTGCCCTGTAGCTGATGAGTGCCTGGTGTCAGAGCAGGCAATTTCCTTCAATTTAGTGTCATCACAAACCTTTCCCAAGATCTTTTCATGTGATGATTCATGTGATTGGTGAATGATAATGAACAAAGACTTTTAAATACATTTTTGCAGCTGGATTTTAAGAAGTTGGTAAAGATGAAATAGGAGGTTTTTCTCCCCATGAACCAGGCAGGGCCCCAGCACATCCCAGCACAGAGGGATCATCCTCTTCTGTAAAATCAACATCAAAAATCCCCGTTATGCCTGGCTGCATACAAATCCTGTTATATCAGGAGATAAACCTGCAGCTCCATCAGAGCTTGGAATCTTGCGTAGTTCTTGCCCTGGGCCTCAGGGCAGGCTTTCACAGCCAGGCTTCTGGGTAAAGCCAGGGCTTGGAGAGCATCTTCTCCTCTGGAATGCATTTACATCTATCTCAGTCTTGGTTTTAAGCACCTTCTGAAAGTTGAACCTTTTTGGTCCTAATGGAGCATCTGGAATATTTCTGGCTGTTAAATCTTCCTCTGAACTCACCTGAAGTTGCTGCTCTTTGGTTTCTCAGCTGTTGATGCACGGATCACCTCATGGAAACCCGGCTGCTCCCCATGACCATCCAACTGCAACTCCATTCATGGCTGAGCACTGACATGTTCTTAATCACGAATAATGGTAATACCTCAGTTTAGCTTTTTTCAGGGCTTTGAGGAAGTTTTGCAATGAGCCCTTGTTGCCTCACCTGGAGTGCTCAACTTAAATTCAGGGCTGTTCCTGGTGCCCAAATTTAATAAATAGGAGACTGTGACCTCCTCAGTTGTGTCTCCAAGTAGCTGTTAAAATTTCAGAGGTTTCTGGCTCTGTGGGAGGCTTTCCCCCCCTCTCCCCTCTGCAGCTGTGTGTGTGTGGCTGTGCTCGTATCTGACATCTTCATGGATCCAGGGCAGACAAAAGGAGCCACAAAAGCCTGTAGGCATCCCGTGGGTTTGACAGGATCCTTCCCCTGTTTTGTTTGAGTGGCTGCACAAGCAGCTCTGAGAAGAAAACAAAGTGTTGTGTGCTCACGTGTAGCACTCAGGGATTGACGCAGTTTGGGGAATTTGGGCCAGGCAGGAAGACTGAGAATTCTGTAGGACTCATCTCAGTATACCCTTGGAAAAATCTCTCAGCAAGCTGGGATTGCTGTGGAACAGCTGTCCTGTTTCTCTTATCAAAACTAGAAATGGTGGGTTTGCTAGTTTGGTTTTTAGGGTTTTCAGTACAGGATGGTCAGATTTATCAGGCCCTCGCAACAAAAAATGTAATATTGCCAAACTCATCTTTGTCCTGGTCTGTGAAGATTTGTGTGTAGGTTGCTCAAAAATGGTTATAGTCTACTAAATGTGACAAAGTTTGTTTAACTGAACTTTTTCCTTTGTAACTGATGAAAATGGCCTTAAAAGGAAGCCTGATTGCAGTGGGGACTGTTGTAGTAGCAGCATTTTGGTGTTCTTTTCCCCCTTTTGACAATAATCACTCCAAGAAGTGATTAATGTTATGGTTTGAATTATGTCTAGTTCAAACCCACAATAATCAAAGTATGTCGTGGCTCTAAATTGGCACTGGGGGAGGATTAGCCCTGAACACTATTGTTTGTTCTGAGTCTGTTGAATTTGTTTGTGTTGGGTAAGTTTTTTTCCATGTAGAAAACAAGGAAATAATATTGATAAGCAAACACAATATGGATGGTGAGACTGTTTCACAAGATAAGATTTCAATTTCCGTATATACTTGCCTGGGAGTCAATCATCCTTTTGGGTGCTCAACCAGTATAATGTGGAGAGAAAACAACAGAACGTCACAGTGACCTGCTGGAAACTTCCCTGAGTGCTGGAAAGGGAAAGGCATCGGCAGAAGAGTCACCATGAATGGGTGCATTGTCCAAACCAGCCTGACTCGTTCTGTAGATTTTAAATCCATTCTTAAACAACCTCTGATTTAAAGCTTCAAATTATTGCTTGGTGGCTCTTATAATTAAAAGCAAACCAGTTGAGCAAGCACAGGGCCAGAGAGTGTGTGAGGGGTTAATCAGCTTAAACTCACACCCAGGAATCTCTTTCCTCCCTTCATGGTGTGCTGGGTGAAGAGGTTGAGGTCTTTGGGCCCTGTAATTAATTACTGCTTTTACAGCTGAAGGTTTGTACAGGTAACCACTCCTCTGACTTCTCAGAATCTGCTTTCCCCCTCCATTTTTAATGCTGGCTTTTAGAACTGCCTGATTCAGTCATTCAGGCCTGCCTAACTTTGTTTTAATGTAGGATCTTGGTTTTTCTTTCCTCTTCCCAAGATTTTGGCACCTGTCTTGTACATAATCAAATTCATCAAGTGTCCAGCCCACAGAGACAGGACCTTCTCTTTCTCATGCTTCTGTTGGAGAGCAGACCAGAGACTTCAGCTGGCTGTGGCTTCAGTCTCTCCTGCACTGCAAGAACCTGTTTGTACCATCCCCACATAAAGATTTGTTATCAAACAGAAGGGAATCATAGATTTGTGTTGGAAAACCCTCCAAGACCATCGAGTCCAACCATTCCCCCAGCACTGTCAAGGTCACCACTGACCCTGTGTCCTGAAGTGCCACATCCACACAGATTTGAATCCCTCCAGATTTAAATCCTCATCCACTGCCCCAGGCAGCCTGTTCCATTGTCTGACCATCCTTTCTGTCAGTAAATATTCCCCAATATCCAGATTAAACCTCCCCTGGTGCAACTGGAGGCTGTTTCCTCTCCTCCTGTCCCTGTTCCCTGCGAGCAGAGCCCGACCCCCCTGGCTGTCCCCTCCTGTCAGGGAGTTTTGCAGCGCCAGAAGGTTCCTCCTGAGCCTCCTTTTCTCCAGGCTGAGCCCCTTTTGCAGCTCCCTCAGCTGCTCCTGGTGCTCCAGCCCCTTCCCCAGCTCCATTCCCTTCCCTGGACGCTCCAGCCCCTCAATGTCCTTGAAGTGATGGGCCCAAAAGCACTGGCTGATGCATCCCATAATATACTACAGCCATAATTGTCAATAATTTAGTGGCAGCTCTGAGCTTTTCCAGAGTGCTCCCATCACTTTTCATTCAGCCAGAGTCACGTTTTCTTTTGCAGGGCTCAGGCTCAGTTAGGAAAGGGTGTCAGGGCTGTACAGGGAGCAGGATCAGACCTTGGAGGAGGGAAAAGAGCTGAGGATTTCTTGCCTATTCTTCCTCCCAGGGCAGTAAAACCTTGGCTTGACTCATGCATAACATGCAAATCCCCCCTAGTGCAGCAAGGAGAGCTCCTTGGGCTGTGCTAGGCTCTCCTGTGCCAGCTCCCTGCCAGAACTAGTCTCAGCACGAGGGAGACACGGAAAATGCTCCCAGGTGTGAGGAGGGTGGGATTGGGAGAGCTCTGGTTGACGTCTCCTTAAGCTTCCCTGGAGAGTCTTGCCGCCAAAGTGTAAAAAAAGCCCCAAATGCACAAGTAGTGGTGGGAAAGGGGTTCCAGGCACCACTTGTGTTTCTGCCCAGTGGATGCTCTGATTGCCGTGAGTTATTTATCACAGGTGCTTGAATTTTAGCTGGCAGCAGTGGTTTTATTTATTTATTCATTTTTAAAGGTCGGGGAGAGAATAGCGAACAGTTCCAAGGTTACCAAGAGTCAAGTGTGTCAAGCAGAGAGCAAGGAAATAAGTAAATCTAGACATAAACAGCCTCCAGCCATGTGGCAGTAAACACAACTATACCTGGAGTGGTAACTCAGCAGCAAAGCAGTGTCCTCAGAGCACATTTGTGCTTGGGAAGCACTTGGCACATCCACTGCTTCCATGGGCACCAGTCCTGTGCAGGATGGGACCACACTGCCCTGTGCAGCCAGCTTGTGCCTGCCCAGAAGCTGTCAGGAAGTGCAGAACCACAGCCTGTCAGCACCTGGAATGTGCTTGATTTCCTTTCTGGGCTTCACCCCACTCCTTTAAGCAGAAATGAGCCTCAGAACTTGGCCTTGAACTTTGGGGCTTTTTGTAAGTGCCATTCTAAGAAAGGAGGCAAACAAGTTTTGTTCGTGCTCAAATGACCTCAAGTGACTTGCAAATTTGGACTGAATTTTAATTAATATGTTGATTCGTTTCCAAAGTTTACCTGTGGTTCCTTTTTCCCTCAGATCAAGCCTCAGAGGTGCAGGTGACAATGATGCTGACGGAAAGCTGTAAACTCAGAGGGCTTCACCACAGGTAGGGCAGGCAGGGCTGGTGACAAATCCATGTCATTGTGAGGTGGAAGTACCTGGGCTAAAGCTCCCTGGGCAGAGGGAGCTCTTTGTTGGGAATTCAGCAACACTTCTGTAGAATCATGGAATGCCAGGGTGGTTTGGGTGGGAAGGGACCTTAAAGTTCATCTCTGTCCTGGGCAGGGACACCTTCCACTAGTCAAGGTTACTCCAAGCCCCATCCAACCCAGCCTGGAACACTTCCAGGGTTGGGGCAGCCACAGCTTCTCTGGGCACCCTTTGCCAGTGCCTTACCACCCTCCCAGGGAAGAATTTCTTCCCAGTGTCCCACCTATCCCTATCTGGCAGTGGGAAGCCATTTCCCCTTGTGCTATCACTCCATCCCTTGTCCAAAGTCCCTCTCCAGCTCTTCTGGAGCCCCTTTAGGCACTGGAAAGGGCTCTGAGGTCTCCCTGGATCCTTGTCCAGACTGGACATTCCCACTTCTACCAGCCTTATGTAATAAATGCCTTGCCTAAAATACAGGAGTAGCAGGTTCTTGGTGAAACATACCTAAAATAGAAACAAAATGAACCTGCCCTGCTCCCTGCATTCCAAATGAGCTGTTATCCTCCCTTTTATAAGTCAAACTTTAAAAAAAAAGTCAAAAAAGCCTTTCTCACCTACACTGCGTATAAAGCTGGGACCTTCATGGGTCTCTAGAGTTTATGGATGTCATGCCTGACTGTGAGAAACTTTCAGGAAAGAGTAAGAAAATTCAAAATTAAAAACAGTTTTAAGTCATTGGTGACTTTTACTAATGGTTTTCAATGGAAAATACAGGTATTTTAAAAAGTGATTAATGGAAATTGTACCAAATTTGGTTTGAGTTTCTATGAATTTACGTATTGATATATGTAATATTTTATATTTCTTCTAAGGAAGATGTGCAGAGACACTGCAGTGTGGGGGTTATCTGAAAGGCTTGGAAGGCCCTTAAAGTGACTGATTCAGAACTAAGATCTTCTGTTCTGTCACTTTGCAGCAGCTCAGACATGATATTCTGACTTTTTTTGTTAAACTGCTGTAATGGAAGTATATATTTTATATCTGTGGTTGATTTAGAATGCTATGCCTCCCAGTGTAGGATATAGTGCACTTTGTGTACAAATGGTAACCTGTATTCACAGCAATTTATGTCAGCCCTCTTGGACCAAGTGAAAACACTTGGGGGGTTCTTTATAACAGGAAAGTAGTCAAATATTTTGTTTATTAAAAGAAATACTTTCTAGGACTTCAGTTATTTGGACATGTTGTGCTCTGCAATTCCTAATACAAGATTAAATGCTTTTCTTCCATGTTGAATTAATTTTATTACTGTGTTTAGGAATCAAAAGTATTTTTATCAAATGTCAGTTCCATAACATTAGGAATTTCTCTGCCTTCCAGGAATCTGCTGCCTATCACTCATGTATGTATAGAGGAGGGAGAGAAACCAATGGTGCTGCTGCCCTACATGAACTGGGGGAACCTCAAACTCTTCCTGCGACAGTGCAAATTGGTGGAGGCCAACAATCCTCAGGTACCCTTGACCGTGTGGGGCTTTGTGCCCATCAAACTTCAGTTTGCTCTGGCTCCTGAGTTTGTGCCACCAGAGGAGAGGCTGTGGCACTCTCCTGTTCACTGTGATGGCTGAGAACTGCAGAGGTGGCTCCCCAGCAAGTGTTTACCTTGATTCCCACCAGGAAAGCATTCCTGGCTGTTTATCCTCCTGGGTGTTCAGAGGGCAGGAAGCTGAGTCACCTCTCGTTAGGGTAGGAGCTCAATGCATGCATCCTAAAATTATATCAACAAATAGAGAAAATTGTGGAGTAAATTAAGGGAAATCGTGTATGGAGAAATTTCATATTTACTGATACTACTTTTGGTATCCCAAGCCATAAATACATGCAAGATTTTAATTATGATGGGATTGTGAAGTTGCAAAAGGAGCTGAAGCAATAGCCTTTGATAATAGTTTTGGAGAGGATTTTGGCTGTGCTGCTGCCTGGAAATGAGCTGGTTTCCAGGGAAACAAAGTGAAAAAGGTGTGGGAAGAGGGGTAAAATGGACCATTTTTGCCTGTGTCCACTTCTAATCAAAGGAAAAGTAGGTACAAAGAGTGAGGCACTTGCAAGATGGAAGTATTTTCCCTTGGCACATCAAAAAAAAGAAGTTAAAATTTAGAGTAAGGCACCATCATGAGTTTTTCCATAGGTGTATGTGGGGACTGGAAGGGGAGGGGGCACTGGGACACAGCACACCCAGGTTCTGGGCTGAAGGGGCTGATGGCTGCTGCTGCTCTGGGCTCTTGCAGGCGATTTCCCAGCAGGATCTGGTACATATGGCCATCCAGATCGCCTGTGGGATGAGCTACCTGGCCAGACGGGAGGTCATCCACAAAGACCTGGCTGCAAGGAACTGTGTGTAAGTACTGTCCCCTCTGCAGCTGCAGCTCCCTGCACTCAGCCTGAGCTCTCCTTCAAAATGCATGTTCGGGGTCACTGGTGTAGTCAATGAAGTTGTTTTCCTCCAAAGCAAGGGGAACCAGAAATTGTGGTTCTAAAGGATGCAGAACATCCTCTCTGTAAATGCTTCAGCTATGTTTGTCTATCACTTTTTCAAAGGCTTGAGAAGAATTAAAGCTTCCCTTCAACTTCAATAAAAGCTTGGAATATCTTTGACAGTTTATCGATGGATAGATTTTTGTTTGAAGTTGGTTTTCTTCATTTTTTCTGCTTAAAAACTGAGTTAAAGACTTCATTAATTGGTAGATTTCTTAGTTGCCAAATGATGGCTAGATACAAATATACTTTGGAATGGCAGGAATGTCAGAGAGGGGTTTGAGACTATCTTCAGGCTGGAATACACTCCAAAATGTAGAGATGGAGGTGTTTGGTGGCCTTCTAGGAACCCAATCACTAAGTGGCCACCATCTCTGCTCTTGTGCTCCGAAAGGATGCTCAGTGTGATGGGATTCCTGACAGATTTTGTTCCTAATTTCTATTGCTTTTCCTCACTGGTGAGCACACTGAGTAGGAAGTGGGACCACAGGAGACAGAGATCACAAACATCAGGGACCTTTATCACAAACATCACCTGGAGCTTTATAGCTGAGAATATATTTTTAGTTATTTTTCATATTGGAGAATGGTTTGGGTTGGGAGGGACCTTCAAGCCCATTTAATTCCACCCCCTGCCATGGATTGGAAAGAGAAAGAAGTGCCAGTAGCCAAGTTCCCCTGAAGGACCTGTCGCTCTTTATTCCCCAGGTTTGCTGTGGGTGGTGAAAGACTGGGAAGTGCATCAGACTCATGTCCTAGTTTTGGGAAAGGAGCCAGGATTCCAGTGATCTTGGCAGGTTTAAGGGAGGAAATGGTTTTGATCTCATGTGCCCATGGCACAGCCAGGTCCAATTACAGTGGACATGAGGATTACACAAATCAGGGCTCTCTAATGGCTGGGGAATTGCCCTTTGGATTGAATTGCCTGTTTTCAAACAGGTCTTCTAGGAATTTCTCTGAACTTGTAATAATGACTAGATAGGAAATTTTCTGGTGTGTAAATTTTGAGGGTAAGGAACTGGCCTGAAAGTGCATAGAAATAAAATAAATAAAAAGGTATCTGAGATAGTAAAGAGGGAAACACACAGATTGAACATTTATATTTCATTTTTCTCATCAAGATAAAGAAGTAATTGGCAAGATGAGAAGGCAACAAAAACCAATTTGTTGCAATATCCCCAACCCAATATTCCTTCTGTATTTTTGTCATACAATGTTGAAGCCAACATCTTTGCCATATTCTGAAGTCAGCTGTTTATGAGAACTCTGAACTTTATTACACACAGTTCAAGTTCAAAGAGTTTGAATCACATCCTGGAGGGGGCAAATTCTCTGTGCGATTTTGAGTCATCTTTTCTTGATTAAAGTAAATTTCCCTTCATACCCAGTTTCTGACAAGCATCAATATCTCTTGTGGAGGGAATAAACAGCTTTTCAGCAGATGGCTTGATCAGAAACATTCTTTTGGACCACAAAGAGTACTGGTTGCTTGAAGATATTACTGGCTCTTGCTTTGCTTAGATCTTTGCCTCATTATTGCCACAGAGGTACTAGAGCAACAAGGTGTTTAATTGCTCTGACAGGGGATCTCAAAAAGAGCAGGAGTAACTTGAGGCAGTTACTTGTTTGCTTTAACGGTATTTTTTTGCACTTGTAAATGTTTGGCTTTATTTAATCAAGCCTGCTGATTTTTCTAGCGCTTATCAGCTGGCACAGAATAAATTGGTGCCGTGATATTTGCTAATCACAGAGTAAGTGTGTCTCGGTGCAGGAGAGTGCCAGTGCCCAAGCTGTGGGTTAGCAGCCTGCAGTCAGATGCTGAGTGTGGAGCTGAGGGCTGAGCAGAGCTGTTTGCTTTCCCGTTTGCTCTCTCGTTTGCTGCGGGGCTGCTGCGCTGCCGGGGTTGCTGAATGCTCTGTTCTCTGTGCCCCAGCATCGATGACACGCTGCAGGTGAAGATCACGGACAACGCTCTGTCCCGGGACCTGTTCCCCATGGACTACCACTGCCTGGGGGACAACGAGAACAGACCAGTGCGCTGGATGGCTCTGGAAAGCCTGGTCAACAATGAATTCTCCAGTGCTAGTGATGTGGTGAGGTTTTTTTTTTTCCTGTGTTTTGTTGACATGTTTATCTTTTTTCAGCTATTGAAGAATCAGAGAATCCCAGAATGGTTTGGGTTGGGAGGGACCTTAAAGCCTATTTAATTCCACCCCCTGCCATGGATTGGGATGCCTTCCACTGTCTCAAGTTGCTCCAAGCCCTGTCCAGCCTGGCCTGGAACACTTCCAGGGATCCAGGGGCAGCCACAGCTGCTGCTGGGCACCCTGTGCCAGGACCTCACTACCCTCATAGGGAAGAATTTCTTCCCAATATCCCATCTAATTCTGCCCTCCAGCAGTGGGAAGCCATTCCCCCTTGTCTTGTCCTTTCATCCGTTGTCCAAAGTCCTTCTCCAGCATCCCTGGAGCTCCTTTATGCACTGGAAGGTGCTGTGATGTTTCCCTGAAGCCTTCTCTTCTCCAAGTGAATGTCCCCAGGTCTCCCAGCCTGGCTTCAGAGCAGAGGGGCTCCAGCCCTTGAAGCATTTCTGTGGCTTCCTCTGGACTCGCTCCAGTAACTCCAACACCCTTCTGATCTTGGGGACCCCAGAGCTGGAGGCAGGGGATCATGGCACTGGATAGGTAACAATGGCTTGTTCAGAGCAGCATCTCTACTCCCACTCCTGCATCAGCTGCTTGTGGCAGATGGTTCAGGGGTCAGTCAGGCCCTTTGGACACAGCAAAAGTGTTCCTTGCTGCCTGTTCCCTTGGGAGTGCTGGCAGGGAACACAGTCAAATTCAGGGAGCTGCACTGGGACTTGTCTGCTTTTCATAAAGTATCCCAAGTTGGAAGGGACCCACAAGGATCATCCAGTCCAGCTCCTGGCCCTGCACAGGACACCCCAGCACTCCCACTCTATGCCAGGGAGCATTGTCCAAATGCTCCTGGAGTTCTGGCAGCCTTGGGGCTGTGCCCATTCCCTGGGGATCCTGTTCAGTGCCCCAGCACCCTCTGGAAGTAAAGGTGGACATCCATTGCTCACCCTCTGCCTGCTCAGCAGAGATCTGGTCAGGCACAGGTTACCCTCACAAATCCACACTGGCTGTTCCCAGACATCCCTGTGCCCCATACACACAGGAGTGAGTTCCAGGATAACAAGCTCCCTAACATTAGCAGGAGCTGGTGTTTGACTGTGTGGCCCATAATCCCCTGCATCCCAGCTCTTCCAGAGGATGCCTTCATTCCAGTGGTCAGAAACCTCTCCCAAGTTGAGGTGACCTTCCAGAGATAAGAGCAGTGTTGCAGTGACCTCAGCCTGTTCCCACAGTGCTCTCAGATGCATCCCATCAGGGACAGTGGTCTGGTGCCAGTTTGGCAAACTTCAGAGAAGTTCTGGTTGGTTTTTTTCTTCCGTGGTCTCTGTACTAGTGCTGCAGCCATATAAACAACAAGAAAAAGAAGGAAGGAAGGGAAGGTGCCAGTTGTGCTCCACATGCGTATTCATTGGAAAACACATGGGGGCTTCTGTTACACCAAACTTGAAGACAGAAGAGGAAATGGAAGTTGCCTGTAAAAGCATGCTTTTAGAGAGCTAAGTGAATTTAATCAAGTGGTGGGAGTTTTCATTTTTACTTTTTAAAAAAATCTGGAACGTGAAAGCATTAGCCATTTGTGAGGACTGGGAAATCAAAGTTTATGTAAGTGGTAGTGAGATATGGAATTTTATTAGGATGAGTAAATCTCAATATTGTAACCATTTTTGAGAACTCCAGTGCAATTCAGCATATCTTCCAGCCCATTTTAACCCAGAAGTCCTTTTTTCATTGCTTAGGGATAAATGCCACCCACCTTTTAACACACAGTTCTAACTCCAGACACGTGGCCATCTGAGTTTCGTAGAGTTCAAAAGTGAACACTTTTTCTGGGTGTAGAAAACACCATGTGCTCTAAATATCAGCTTTGCATCTACCTGGCCTCCTTTCACAAAAAGCTGATGTCAGATGTTTTTGTGGGTTTGGTAGGAACAAACCCAGTGATCCATTGCATGTAACAGGGAACGGGTGATGAAGTGTGGTACAAACAGTGTCTGTGTCTGCAGAGATGCCATGGGATGTGTTCCAGGCTTGCTTTTTGGATGACTTTCTTTCAAATGTGTTCGCTGGCTTGAAACTTTCCCAATAATGTGTTGCTCCCTTGCCAACAGCTCTATCAGTCAGCCAGAGTGTAGGAAAACAAACCACGATTCCTGCTGAATCTTAATTCTGTGGTTTTCCTGCTGTTGGACATGAAGCTCTGCATCCCTTCATGTCATTTTTGTGCAGCTACCTATGGAATTAGAGCAGCTGTATTCCCAGAGTGTGCAGAATCACACTCTGTCTCATCTTCATGACCACCCCTTGTCCCTCAGCACTCTTCTCCACTGCAGGTAAAAAGGGGATTTATTTCCTTTGGTGGCTGTTTGGAGTGGGGCCACATCTGCACCCCTTCCCTTCTCTGCCCTTCCCACCGAAAATATCCCTTCCCTAAGGCTTGGATCAAGGCAGTGGTGGGATTTCTCTTGATTTAAACAAGAATCGTGTGAGCCTGGTAGGATTCTGCCCCTTTTTAATGAATGATGATGTGTAACTTGAGTAGTGAGTCACGCGCGTGCGGTATCAGCCTCATCTCTGTTTCGTCTCCTGGGTCTCTGGATACCAGATAATAAATCATTTTCCTTGTATTTGGCTTGTGTGTGGATTAATCAATGGATTTTTCATCACTTTAAGCTCTTTCTGGCAAGGGTTGCTGGCTGAATGTGTTGGATGCTGATCCAGCTGTCAGGTTTACTGAGATGAAATCTTTTTTTTTTTCCCGAGTCCTATTCCTGAGCATACTCTCGAAATATACAGATTATTCCAGACAAAAAAATTATAATTTCATTCAGTTTGCATTTCTGATCCTTTGAAGTTCGCAGACTTTTTTTGAGGATTTTTGAGGCATTTTGAAGAAGTAAAATGTAAAAAAACCCAAGTTTTATACTAGACAATCATTCAGTGTTCAGTATTGTTTAGATTTAGGTGTTCTGTAATGTCATGTTAAAAAATGCATGGTTTTTACACTGATCTCTTAGTGCAGTAAGACTTTAAGTTTAGTTCAACTTTGTAGAATCACAGGCTGATTTGGGTTGGGAAGGACCTCAAGACCATCTGGATCCTACTCTTTGCCACGAACAGGGAGTCCTAGCCCAGGTTGCTCCAAGCCTTGTCCAGCCTGACCATGGATACTTCCAGGGATGGGGCAGCCACAGCTTTTCTGGGCACTTTAACACCAATTCTGTGATTCTTCATTAGCCCAGTTCAAGACATGTTGAATTTAGTTATACAGAGTGTTTATGTAAAGCTTTCTTACTGTGTGTAATCTTGCTTAGAGCTGACTTTGTGGCCTGGCTGGAGGAGCTCTGGGGTTTCAGCACGTTATGTTAATGCCTGCACTGTTCCTTTGCAGTGGGCCTTCGGGGTGACGCTGTGGGAGCTGATGACCCTGGGACAGACCCCGTACGTGGACATCGACCCCTTCGAGATGGCAGCTTATTTAAAGGATGGCTATCGAATAGCTCAGCCAATCAACTGCCCCGATGAACTGTGAGTGCCTCTGCTGGGGAGGGAGAAAGGGGCTGCTTGGTGTTTGGTGTAAGCTAGCCGGCCCAAAGAGAGAGCCAGGGCTGCCTTTCCCTGCCTGTTTGTTCTGCCTGTCAGACAAACCTTGGGGTAAACACTGCTCATGGAACACTGGCTCTGGGGTCCCCAGCATGAGAAGGATGTGGAGCTGATGGAGTGAGTCCAGAGGAGGTCATGGAGATACTCTGATGGCTGAAGCCCATTCTGCTCTGGAGACAGTCTGGGAGTGTTCAGCCTGGACCAGAGAGGGCTCCAGGAAGACCTTAGAGCCCCTTCCAGTGCCTAACAGGTTCCAAGAGAGGTGAAAAGGGACATCTGACAAGGGGTGCAGTGACAGGACAAGGGGAAATGGCTTCCAGTGGGACGGGGGCAGGGTTAGATGGGATATTGGGAAGGAATTCCTCCCTGTGAGGGAGGTGAGGCCCTGGCACAGGTTGCCCAGAGAAGCTGTGGCTGCCCCATCCCTGGAAGTGTCCAAGGCCAGGCTGGACAGGACTTGGAGCAGCCTGGGCTAGTGGAATGTGTCCCTACTCATGGCAGGAGTGGGCCTGGATAATCTTCAAAGTCCCTTCCAAGCCAAACCAAACCATTCCCTGCTTTTACAGCAATTGAGCAATTTCCAGTGAGCTATGTACTGCTCCTTCCTGGATTGCCATATATCCTAATGCAAGCCAGGATCTCTGGTGACAGCCTCTTTGTCCATCATTCCAGGT
Source organism: Acrocephalus scirpaceus scirpaceus (assembly GCA_910950805.1). Classification (NCBI taxonomy): domain Eukaryota; kingdom Metazoa; phylum Chordata; class Aves; order Passeriformes; family Sylviidae; genus Acrocephalus; species Acrocephalus scirpaceus. Next base: position 21,569,043 of record OU383781.1, read on the forward strand.
GTCCATCCTTGGCAGGAGCTGTTCAGCATTATGAACCATAAGATCCAGGGCTCTCTGTGGTTGCTCAGGCAGTTTCCCAGTGGCAAATGCTGTTTTGCCTTTCAGGCTGGGGCTGTGGTTGCCTGGCTGACGTTCCCCTGTGCTCCATGTGCCTCTGTGTTGCAGGTTTGCTGTGATGGCCTGCTGTTGGGCCCTAGATCCTGAGGAGAGACCCAAGTTTCAGCAGCTGGTGCAATGTCTCACTGAATTTCACGCAGCGTTGGGAGCCTACGTGTGAAACAGCAGCAGAAGATGGAATTCCCTGCTGGGGAGAAGCCATGGCATCTCTCTGCAGCTCCGTGCATCCCTCGGACTCGCACACGTGATGTGTATAAAGCAACACTACAGGGAGAAAGCACTTCTTCCAAAACACTGTGCCTTAGAATGCCTTAGTAGTCTCGAGTTTTTTTGTAAGACCTCTTGGTGTTGAATATTTTCTAGATATCACTTTTGCTAAGTTAAATTGAGACCTTTTGGTTTGCCATCAGGATTTGTAAAGTGTAGAGATAGTGAACTGAAACACGAGATTTGGATGGACTTTGCACTCTGACAACAGACACGTGATTTTTTCAGAGGGGTTTATGGAACTAGTAGAAAAGTGAGGAGAGGGGAAATGAAAAGCCACACTGCAAAAATTTTTCCCTGCTTTTAAAAAAACGTTGAAACTGAATCTTTCTGACCAGCTCTGGTGTTTGTACTTGTATGTATCTGGAATAGCTTTTTAGTATCAACTTCTTCTATTTTGAGACAACAGCACATTATGGTTGGATCCACTCATCTTACCTTTTTAACCCATTCACAAATGTTCTTTGGAAAAGCTGGTCTTCAGGATACAACATCTCCTTTCTAAAGCGATGATGTAAAAGTGATCCCAGTTTACCTCATACAGAGAGTGGTGAAAGTGGGGTAAGAATGGTGCCCCTCCTTACTCATCAAAGGATTTTTGAGATGGTTTTATGTGCTAACTAAAGGCCTTCAGAGAAGCGCCAGAGCAGCCCGTGTGGGAGTCTGTTACCTCAGGCTTCTGCCCTGCAGTTTCTCTTGTTCAAAAAGGTACTGGTTGTTTTTTATGGGCTTTTATGGCCTGAAATGGGCTTAAATACATAAATATATATTTGTAAAGACACTTGCAGAGTAAAGAACGTTTTTCTATTACACCTAATGTGAAAGCTTTGTCCCTCACCTTGCCCCTGTGTGGATTGTGCAGGTTGGTGGTGGTTAGGTTGGAGTTGGCAGGAGGGGAAGGTGGATTACCCGTCTCCCTGTGGAGCTAGTCCCTGAGACTTCAGGTATTAACCTGCTGCCATCCTTAACCCGGAGATCCATTCCACCCTGGGTTGTTTTGAGGTGAACATTGCTTAAGATGACTGAACATGTTTTTTCAGCAAAACGTGATAGATTCAGACTTTTTCTATATGTAACGAAGTTACTTGCAGGATAGCTCCCAGTTCTCCTGGTGAATTATAAGCTGCATTCTCTGCCTGGTGGCAGAGGTTGTGCTTCAGCACACTGTGGGACATGAAAAGTTGCCTTTTGTCTCTCACCATCTGCAGCTGAGCACCCGCTGCCTCGAGTGTTTGTGCAACTGCAGGGGTAGAACATTGCCCTGACAGGCTCCAGAGCCATCGGAGCATTTCAGGAGACTGCTGTGCAAGTACAAGCAGCTGGATTTGGCTGGGTCATGCAGATGTGCAGCTTCTGTTCTTTCCAGAGTGGTGAACCTTGCTGAAGAAATTGAATCCTCTCTAATTAGTGTCACATGAGGCAGAGCCTTCTGTGGTCTGTGCCCCTCAAAACACCAGAGCTTTCCTGTCTGTCCTCCAGGGTTTGTTGCTTGTGGCCAGTGACCCAAGCCTTGCTTTATCCTGGAAGGAAATTTTCCTGCTGGCTCAAGTTTGGGCATGTTGTGATGGGCTGTGCTTGCCTGACAAAATTGAAACTGGTTTTGTTTGGTTGAGTTTGGAGTGGCTGAGTCTGGGGACAGCAGCAGGGCTGTGGGTGTGTGGTCTCTCCATTGTGACCTAGGGAACTGGTACCAGTGGCAGGACTTGACGGTGACATGGGTGTTGAAGTCAGCAGTGGCAGTTCCTGACATCCAGGTCAGTCTTCCAATGGGATCTGCAGAGATCACAGCTCTAAAAGTGAGGTTGGAGAACAGCGCAGGGTGAAAGTGATCCACCTGTTGTATGTGCCCAAGGCAGAGTCACATGCACACAGGATGTGCATTGTGCAAGTTCTGCTCACACCCCAGGGGTGTCACAGGTGACATCTGACCAGCGTGGACTGGACATGGCTCAGGGATGTGCTACACCTGAACCTGCTCCACTCAGAGCTGTGGGAGCGGGAAATGCGTCAGCTTTCCCTTCCCTAGGCTGCTTCTCCCTGCTTCCATCCGCAGAGACTGGGGATGAAGTGGTTCAGCATAGGTTAGGGTACAGATACAACTCCTAATTTTGGAAATTTGCTTTCAGTTAATCAGGGTTCATCTACAGGGATAGGCTGCCACCTGCTTCACCCAGGGCAGTGGTGGAGTCCCCATCCCTGGAAGTGTTCAGGAAACAGGTGGATGTGGCACTTCATGATACAGTTGGTTGAGCACGGTGGGTGATCATTTCCAGTGATCTTGGAAATCTTGTCCAACCCTAATTATTCAGTGCTTCTACTATAAGCATTTTGCTGATAGCAGAGCTACCTTGAGTAGATTCCTTGCAGGAATTTGTTGTACCTGAGACTGCAGATAGCTTTCCTGCAGGGATTTTGCTGCATGTGCTGTATCTTAGCTCCATGGGCATTTGGGGAAACTCTTGAGGAAAGACAGACTTCCTGGAAGGAGAACATTGTTGGTAACTTCTAGTCTTAAAGTACATGGAAGAGTCTCAGTGTGACCCTGGGGAGAGCTGGATGGAGCGTGGCTGGGAGGTGAGGCAAAGAGATGAAGAACAGAAAGCTGTGGTTACAGGAAAGAAGGAATTAGGAAGATGTTGGCTCCCAGGTTTTTTTCTTGGGAGGGTAATGCCAGAAGTAAAAATGAGGCACAAAGGAGTAAAAGGCAAGAGGTATTAGCATTAAGTTAGGGGCTTAGGTGGGAAGCCAGCTGAAGGAACAGGGTAGGATGGGATTCCCTTTGAGAACAGAGGGCATAGTTCTTGGGTGGACTTGGTGGAGTGATCACTCTGGAGTGAAGAGAAGGAACAAACCATGGGGAGAGGAGAAGGCTGAGAGCAGACAGAGCTTCGTAAGTGATGGTTGAGAGCTGTGGAGATGTGCAGGGAGATGAAGGGCATCTGGAAAACAGCAGTCAGACAATGACTGCTCTGTGGTTCTTCTGTGTAACCCAAGACACCTTGGAGGATCCAAACACTTTCCTTGTTCAGCCTCAAGTCCTTTGTTTCCCACTGTAGCTGTGTCTAGATTGTCAGCAAAGGGCGAGGCTGACATGACAAAAGAAGGTGAGAGTGAAGAGGTGACCTTGTTTTATTTAATTATTTTCTTCCCTGGAGTTTGACACTTGGAATCAGCACCCCAGAGTGTTCAACAACCTTTGTGCTGGCTTCTGGCTTTTTGTGTGGAAAGACTCGTGTTATGTGTTCTAAACTACAGCATGGAAAGATCACCTGGTATTTGTCAGAGGCCAATGGAAATATTGTCAAAATGCCCTGAGTTCCTGTCAGGGCATTGAGTTGAAATATTTTTGTGGTAGCTAATGGATGGGAATCATTTTGAAGAAAAGGAAGATTAAAAACAATAAGGAGAAAAAGTCGTCAGTCCAAGTGCTGGTGTTAAAACTCTCACTTGGCACATGAAGGGTGTCCGTGCAATCTCATTGGGAAGCAGCGCCCTTGGAGTGTTTTGTACTTCACATCAGGTGTTTTTTCAGCACAACACATGTGCAAATGACCCATGGATTTTGAGTGCTCAAGGCTGTGGGAACTCAACTTGAGAAATCCCTGTCTGTCTGGTGAATTTCTGCTGGTGCCAGTGGATTATCACAGGATGCTGTTAGATCTCAGCACAGGAATTTCAGTGAGGAGTCATTGGAAGAAATTAAAGAAATGTGTTTAAAATACACAAAAGGGCTCTGAGAACTGGTGTGAGGGATCCAAGTAGCTCCACTGGGGTCACAGAGTGCCTGATAAGGAGCCAGCCTGGCAGCTGGAATCTGTGGAGATGCTGCTGGGGGAGTGAGGCACTTAACACCCTTGCACATCCAGATTCTTCCAACCAGATGAGGACAATCCTGGAGCCATCGTGGGCTCCATGCAGTGATGCCCCTGGTAATTGCTGCTTCCTCAGGGTGAGGATGTGGAGAGCCTACCTTTGGTCTAGGACTGCCTTGCCAATATCAGATGGAAGTGGTATTGCAGAGAGAGGCAGTGTTTTGGGGTGGAGGGAATGTGCTTTATTCCTGATGGCCCACCCTGTTCCTGGAGGGCTGTGCTGTGTCTGTCCTGACCTCAGGATGGGTCTTGCTTGGAGCAACATCTGAGTGCTGCTGAGAACGGGCTTGTGTTGCTGTGCAGCAGCTCTGAGCCGGGGCAAGGTTTGGCTGGAAGATTTAGGGGATGTTTGGGTCAGTTTTTGGCCTGATTTGGTGCTGAGTGTTGGACTCAGCAGAGTTGGGTGTGACATCATGCCTGAGCCTGATGTCCTGCTGCCAGACATGGTGGCTTTCCAGAAGCTTCTAATGAAAACATTCTTCCACTAAGAAAGCCAAAAATTAGACAAAGTTAAACAAAGTAACATCCCCAAGTGTGGTTTTGATCCATATGCCAGCTTCTGTGCTTTCCTAGAGTGGGAGAGGTGATCATCATCATATAACCTGTCTCCTCTCCCTCCTTTCTGCCCCCAGCCTCTTCTGCAGTTCCATACTCTCAGCTTCCTCCTGGGTTTCTAAAAAGGATGACTTAGTTTGTTCCACCTCTTTCTTTGCTTGGGAAGTTTTATCTCAGGCTCTTCAACTGTGTCACAATCCCATAGCTTTGGACCTGGTGAGCTGGGTGATGTCTGGGAGAAACCTTCTGGGATCCAAGAACCTTCTGGGATGCAAGCCATGCATCCATGTGGAGCCAAAACACAGAGCAAGCAACCAGAAACCCTGGCACTGGCTGGGCTGCAAGGAGTCCTCCAGCCCAAGGAATTTGGCTCATGGGATCAGACTGGAAGCAGCTGGTAAGAGAAGGATCTGTGTGGTTCTGCTCATGTCACCCTGGAGATGACAAGAAGTCTGGGACCTTTCCGGATGTGGGAGAGACCCACAGCAGAGGCTGGCACTTGAGGCTTGTTCTTGGAGCTGTCCAGCACCTTCAAACGAGGCATTTTCACTGTTGGAATGGATTTGAAATCCCAGTTCTGTGCAGGTCCCAGACTTGCCTGCCCTGTAAAAGCCAGTTGCTCTAAGGGTGCAAGTTAGGGGAGGTGGCTCTGATATATTTGTGATGCTTCAGCCTCTGGAATAGACTTGGAGAAGGCTGGAAGCTGAAACTGTGAGCGCTGAGTGCATTTCTGCTGCAAAACTGGGATGAAAGCCAGTGGGAATCTCCTCTGGATGTGCCTGAGATGCAATAGCCTGTGCAGGATGCAAATATGTAGCTGCAGCCAACATATAAAAGCTCTTTTCAAGCTCACCTGGTCCTGAGGCTGCTCAGCCCAGCCCTCTGTGTCCCACCTCGTTCCAGGCAGCCTTGGGTCAATACTGCTGTGTGCCCATCTTGTTTGTTGAAGCCCCTTGCCCACAGAGAATCCAGCTGTTCTCAGTCTTTCCAAATGGAACAGAGCTGGTGAGACTTGTAAATAGAGCTGCCCTCCAAGCCTTGTCTCTGAGCCAGGAGAAGCCCAGGGGTGGATTCACCTCTGTGTAAATCTCCCCTGTGGAGTCAGGCTGAGGGGCTTGAGGCTTCAGCCTGGAGAGAAGAAGGTTGTGTGGAGATCATAGAACAGCCTTCCAGGACCTGAGGGGACTACAGGGAAGCCAGAGAGGGACTTTTCAAGAGGAACTGGAGTGACAGGACAAGAGGGAATTGATTGAAACCAAGAGTAGGTTTAGACGGAAAATTGGGAAGAAATTCCTGCGAGGGTGATGAGAATGATTCATAAGAAATATTTGGATTGGATATTAGGAAAAAATTCCTCCCAGTGAGGGTAGGAAGGCCCTGGCAGAGGTTGCCCAGAGCACCTGTGGCTGCCCCATCCCTGGAAGTGTCCAAGGCCAGGCTGGACAGAGCTTGGAGAAACCTGGGCTAGTGGAAGGTGTCCCTGCCCATAGCAGGGGGTGGAATGGGATGCACTTTAAGATCCCATCCAAACCTTGATATTCTGGGATTCCATGTAGTGAAAGTATGCTCGGGGTGATTCATGCGTTACAAGATAAAATAAATGCATTGTCTATCTGGCTGATGCAAATGAGACAGAGGTTGGGAACAGCTTTCTAGGAAATGCTGTAGGACAGTGAACAATAGGGTTTGATGGAAAAGGCTTGAAGGAATAGGGAAGTGAAGCAACTAAACTTGTCTTTGCAGACATGTCTAAGTCTTAGGAGGTGGGGAGACAGGAAGCTGCTGTGGAAAGAGGATATTGATACCATAGGTATGACAAATCATGAGCCGACCAGGGAGATGGTCAAATACCAGGGGAGAAAAGCTGTGTTGGCCTGGCAGGAGGCTTCAGGCTCTGTGTTGGGTAAATGGCACATTTGGAGCATCTCTTTCTATATATAAACAGTGTTTCATGGAGCAGCTGAATGGGACACCCCTCGGAAAGAACCCTGGCTGATGCACAGGACCTGGCATGGAATTAGTGAAGAGCTGCTCTGTACCAGTGGCCAAACTGGGACTGTATTCTGCTGGGCAGGGAAAGAAAAAGAGCAAAGGGGGTGAAAAACAGGAAAAAACTGCAATGAAACACAAAACCACACAACAAAATCCCACAACTAAATTTGTATTTAATCTTGAAAGAAATGGTGGCTGAGGCTGCCTTGCAGAAGGGTTTATAGGAGCACCAAGAAATGGTGGGGAAGCAAGGCCAGGGGAGGTTTAGTTCAGATATTAGGGAAAATTTCTTTGCCAAAAGGGTGTTGAGACATTGGAACAGGCTACCCAGGGTAGTAGTGGAATTCCTGTCTCTGGAGGGATTTTAGAAGCTGTGTGGATGTGGCACTTGGGGACATCATTAGAGGTGGCCTTGGCAGTGCTCAGGTGGGGTTGGACTTGATGATCCTGGAGGGCTTTGCCATCCTGTTGGTTGTCAGTTAACTAGAAATAGTAGGAAATTAAACATGGGAAGAGGGAGTTGTTGGCAGCTTCTCTGGGAGTGGGAAACCTGTGCTGCATCTCCAAGGGGCCCTTCCATAGGGTGCCATTGTAGATTAACTACCAAATTTTACTTCTGAAGCAAAGGAGTGGTTTACTGGGGAACTGACAAGACAATTTGCCTTGAATCCTTACAATCTCATGAAGGGGTGGTGAAAACCCACTGAAAAGTTTGCTGCCTTGATCCTCTTCTCCAGCAGGATGGTGCTGGGAGCTGAGTTGTGGGCCCAGCTGGTCTACAAATGCCCTTTGTAGGTTGGGTGATGGCAGCAATTTGGGTGGGAATCAGGGCCATCTCCATAAAAAAGGTGTTTTCAGTGCCAGTGTCCAGCAGAAATCCCAGCTGTTGTTCTTGGAAGACAAGTGAAGCTTCAGGTGATGCCATGTCAGTCCTTCCTTCTCTGACGTCATCTTACCTCAGGATATCTTGGTCCTACCTGCAGAAACCATTCCTAGCTTTGTTTTGGCACCGCTGGGATGTAACAAAGAACGTGGATTCTGGGAAGAGCTGTGAGATCCAGCTCTGCTCAGCTTTTGGGAAAACAGGATTGCACATCAGAGCCAGGTTTGGGTGTCTGCAGGGAGTTGTTGTGCCCTGGGGGATCCGTGCTGGATCCTCGGTGCCGGTGCCCTGGGATGGTGTTGGCTGTTCCCCAATCTCCCGTGGTGCCAGCGCTGCAGAACGTCAGAGTCTTGGCTTTTGGGATGCGTCCTCCAAAGACTCTCGGCCAGAAAGCTGTACCTGGGAGTAACAGGAATGCTGCTTCCAAGAAACAGGAGCACTTCCCGGGATAGAACCAACCACCCTTGTGTTGCTGCCGCAGGTCTGAAGACATGTGGTCACCCAGACTGGGACCACCTCTGGGGTGGCTTCTTCTCAACCCCAGTGTGGTTCCTGAACCCACAGAGGAGATGCTCTTGTTCTGCTCCTGGTTCTGACTTTACTCTCCAGATACAATCCCATTCCCTTGGATGTTAAAAATTAGTGTCCAAGTAAAAGTCTGATGAGGAGCAGCTGGGGGGGCTCAGCCTGGAGAAAAGAAGGTTCAGGGGGGTCCTTCTCACTCTGTCTGACTCCCTTACAGGAGGATGGGCCTAGGGGAGTTCTGTCTGTGTTCCCAGGGAACAAGTGGAAATGGCCTCAGGTTGCACTGGGGGATGTTTAGGTTGGATATTAGCAAAACATTTCTTCACAGAAAGGGCCAGGGGGCCATAAATACCCAAACAATTCCTGGTGTGAGTAAACTGGATTTACCTATCACTGCAATGAAAGTTGTACTCTTTTCCCCTCTCTGATGCATTCCACACAACACCTCACATTCAGTTCCTTGCTGAGGAGCAAGTGACATCATGGAGCATTGGAGTTACAGTCAGTCTTTAGGGATAAATTGAAGTTAATGCAGCTTCTGACCCAGGTGTTAAATTTGTCCTTCTCCCTTGTGTAACACTGGTGTAATGAGGAGGGCCCCACACTGTGGACAATTATCCCTACTGGAAAGCTTCAGCATGACTCCCAAACAAGGGAAAAAAGACTTTAATAATGAAAAGCTTAATGCCCGAAGTTGTACACACAGGGTTTTGCTGCAAGAAGGGACTTGTGGATATTGTCTCTGAGTCTATAGAAACACATAATTCTCTCAAAGCTGCTTTGTTCCTTTAGGTAGCCCAAGCCATGCTGGGTGTGTGTCTCTAATCTTTAAATCTGTGAGCTTTAAGGAAAAAAATTAAGTTAATTAAAGCAGTTTTTACATGTATTGTCAGGCAGTGCTTCTGAGTGTGGGACCAGACTGCCTGGATCCGTGATCACTGAAACACAGGAATCTCTTACCATTATCCCCTCCCAAGATCTGCTTGATTTGGACCAGAGCAGTTTGAAACTCTGATGTTTAGGGAATTAATATCTTATTTCTCAACGTGTCTGCTCAATAGATGCCGAATCCCAGGGGGGAAATTGGGAGCCATAGGAAGGAGAGTGGGTGGGAGAGCACATTAAGCAGCCGCCACTCCCACGAATATATTTCCTCCTAGCAAGTCGTTGATGAGATGCTCTAGATTTGCAGGAAGCTTGAGTGCTGCCATTTCTTTTTATCTCCTTCCTGTGTCCTGGCAGAGTTCATCTGACAGTAATTGGTGACAGGTTGTTTTCCTCCAGTTCCCTGGAGCAGAAACTCTCCCTTCCCTTTGCTGCTGGCAGTGAAGTCATGGTTCCAAGGGCGCTGGTGGTCGACCCCCATGTGGAGCTTGTTGGGCCCCCACCCCGTGCATTCCTCAGCCAGGTGCAACATCTTGTACCACTTCCAAAGTTCATTTGGGCTTCTCTCACCTGACATTGGTGCTGGGCAGGTCCGTGGTGTTCCAAAACCTGAGGATTTCCTGTCCCTGTGGGGTGAGGTGGCTGCAAGGCCAGAGCCCAGGTTTGGTGAGCTGATGTTGCTGCCTGTGGCAGCCACCACAGATTGGATGTCAGAGCCACAGAAAACAGCAGAAAACTGCCAAATGGGGCTCTTTCAGCATTGCTTTAATTTACTTCCTTATAAGTGTCAGGGTCTGGAGTCCTGTCCTTATGTGAACACCTCATCGAGGTGCTGCAGCAAGTTCCCAGCCCTGAAGAACCAAAACCTGGAAACCAAATGGGCTCCAATAGGGAAAATGTCTTCATGAATGTCATTTTATAAAAAAGATTTAATTAATTTTGCAGGTTTTTTTCCATCTTGGAGGAAAACTGCTTTCTTTCATGCACGGTGCAGATGCCAGTAACGCATCAATCCTTGAGCATCACCCGGAGCTTGGACAGCCCCAGCACAGGAAAAAAGGAAATTGTTTGTATTCTACAAAAATATGGTAATCTGGGAGGCCATTTGGTGGAGGAAGCAGCTCTAAGTGTTGATTAATTGCTCAGAGTTTGTTTTTAATTTCCCAATCTCAAATTTTCATTCTTTCCCTGTGCAGCCCAATGAAACACATAGGAGAAAACGCCCCTGTGCTGTGCTGGGCTGATCCCCAGTGTGGGCAGCAGGAAAGGGATTGGGATTCTGCCCCTCTGCCCCTGTGCTCAGGTGAGACCCCACCTGCAGAGCTGCCCCAGCCCTGGGGCCCAGCACAGGGAGGACATGGAGCTGCTGGAGAGAGTCCAGAGGTGGCACCAGGATGATCAGGGGGATGGAGCAGCTCTGCTGGGAGGAAAGGCTGGGAGAGTTCTAATTGTTCAGCCTGGGGAGGAGAAGGTGATTTGTGATTTTCAGTATCTGAAAGCCAGAGAAAGGCTTTGGACAAGGGGTAGAGTGACAGGGCAAGGAGGAATGGCTTCAAGGTGAAAGAGAGCAGGTTTAGGTTAAATATTAAAAAGCAATTCTTCCCTGTGAGGGTGGTGAGGCCCTGGCACTGTAGCCCAGAGAAGCTGTGGCTGCCCCTGGAAATGTCCAAGGCCAGGTTGGACAGAACTTGGAGCACCCTGGGATAATGGAAGGTGTCCCTGCCATGGCAGGGGTGGGACTGGATGAGGTTCAAGGCCCCTTCCGACCCAAACCCTTCCATGACTGCATGAAGAAAAATCACTCACTTTGCTCAGCTGCTGTGTCTCTTGTTGCAGGCCTCCACAACCTTCCGAGGAGCTGCAAAGGGCAACTCAGAAAGCACAGGAGAAACTTCCCTGAGTCTCTTTGCTTGCAGCAGATGGTACTTGTAAGGATAAAGGGAATGTGTCCTGGGAGGGGCTGGCTTGTCCTCGGGCTCTCCCTTCAGGCGAGTTCTGCTGTCAGGACATATTTGGGGCTACTATGAGTTCCTCTTTTGGGAATTCCATCCGTAGGCTTGTTCTGCCTCTACCAGCAGCGAGGTGAGCACATGCCATGGGAAAGGGATGCTCTTGGAGAGTAAAGCCCACATGCCCTGGGACTGCTGGCAGTCCCTAAAGGTAAAAAGGCTGGCAGGGACCCCCTTTCTCCCAGCACAGGGCACAGGAGGACCTGGAATGCGCAGCCCCCATGGGTGAATACTGGTGGGATGTGGTGCAAAGCGGCCTCTCTTCTCCCTGCCCCCTCTGCAAAACGTGCCTGGCCATCCCACCCACCCCAGGATTTCCTTAATCAGAGATCTTTAGGGTAAATTCTTCTGTAATTGAGTAATGCAAAGCTGTCAAATGCACTGTAAACCCAGTTTGTGTATGGGGGCCCCCCTGCTCCAAAGAGATCCAAAATTCCCCAAGCCTTTTGGCCGCACTTTGGGGAGGGAATACTCAAGTCCTTACGCAGTTTTGCACTGCTGGGCTGCATCCTGGTTCCACTGCAGAGGGCTTGATGCCACCAAAGGCTCATGAACTCACCTGACATGTTCAGAATGTGCTTCCCCATTGCAGCTTGTGCCAAGCTGTCCCTGTGGGTGGCACATTCCAGCCTGGCACGCTCCAGCCCTGAGAGCCTCATTCCTTGGCTTGTCCAAACAAAGGCAGGTGGCTGATGTGCTCAGCGAGGGAAGCAGGAGCGACGCCCCGAGCTCAGCCTGAAGGAAACAAACGGGTGGGAGCTGTGCCCTTTGTGGGGAGGCCTCCAGAAACAACAAGGTTGTTAGCCAGGCTGAGGCCTGGGCAGGGCCCAGAGAGGTGGGAGCAGCCAGCACAGCTCCAACGACCACAGGGCAGCTACTCCACGTGCCCTGGGCAAACAACGCAGCACCTGCATGGCAGCACCTGAGCCAACACTGGCAGGAGGAAGTAAGGGGTCAAGAGGGCTGGCAGGTTTCTATGGCACCTAAGCTCCCAGGAATGTCAGAACCCGGAGCAAAACATGTCTGTATTACCCTCTGACCCAGCAAGGTGTGGAATTCTCAGGAATGAGCTGGCTTTGCTTCTTCTATGTCCCCCAGGATTCCAGCACAGCATTGGGTCACCTGTCCCTGCTGCTGTGTCCTGGGCTGTTCCATAAGAAGACAGTAGACTAGATATTATGAAAAATTTCTTTACAGAGAGGGTTGTCAGGCATTGGAATGTGCTGCACAGGGAAGTGGTGGAGTCACCATCCCTGGAAGCTTTCCCAAAACATGTGGATGTGGCACTCGAGGCCATGGATTAGTGGTGAACTCTTTGGTGCTGGCTGATGGTTGGACTTGGTGATTTCAGACGACTTTCCCAACCTTGAGGCTTCCATGACTGTTGGGAGCAGGGCAGTAAGGATGCTCCCCCATCACACAGAGATCATCAGCTTGCGTCTGGCAGAGGGATCCTCCCACCCAGCAGCACAAAGGACAGTCACACCTGGGCTGGGAAGAGCCAACAGCCGGGGATCCCAGGGGGGTCCCTGGGGACCTCCCCGGTGCCACAGAACCTCGAGAGGCCGTGTCCTGCTGGCATCCCTGGCCGCAGGCTGGGCTCACGGCAGCGGGGTGGTTCCGTGTGCTCCGGGATGGGGCCGAGCTGCGGCACATCCTCCCCGCGGAGCCGCTCCGTGGTTTGTTTGCTGACGGAGATAAAGGCTGCCGTGGGCTCGGCCGCACGTGGGGCTGCGGCTCTTGCGCAACCCCGTGAGAATGAAAACAAACCCCAGTCCTTCCTCTTTCCCTCAGCCCTGGCATTTAGCGGAATTGCTGATGGGCCTGGTTGGTATTTTTACGTTTGTTTGTTGCTTTTGTTCTGGCCAAAGTCCGTGTCACAGCAGATTTTCGGTTAAGCTTTTTCCTGGAAAGCTCTGATGTGGAAGAGGAGGAGTGCCTGGAGGAGACCTGGGGCTCTGTGCAGGTGCTTCAGGGGAGGTGGTGGTGTGATGCACTGACCAGGGCTGAAACAAGGCCATCTCCTGGGGCCAGCAGGAAAACTTCAGCCTGGAAGATGGAGGAAAACTTGGATGAGACCAAAACACTTGAATATTTTGAAGATCACAAACCCAGTGGGAATCATGGAATGGTTTGGGTTGTAAGGGGCTTTAAAGGTCATCCAGATCAATCTTCCTTGTGTGAGCAGGGAGTTGGACCTGGGAGAAATTCAAATACCACCGAGGATATGCAGGGAGATCTGAGGAGCAGCAAATGTCAGAGCTGAGTGGCAGGGTGGGGTGGCTGCCTGTCACCTGTCCCCACCACACCCCAGGATGGAGCCTGGTGTTTGCTGAGTTGCTGTGTCAGGATGGGTGAGCGTGTGCTTACAGTGAGGGATCTCCATCCAGGAAGCCATCGGGGCAGGAAAAGGGCCTGAGCAGCAGAGGTGGTGCTGGAAAATGGTCTCCTGGTTTGTGAGGATCTTGCACTGATCCAGAGCCCAGCCAGAAGGGCAGAGCTGGGTGTCACACTGGGCATCTGTGGGGACAGTGGGTGTTACTTGCAGGGTGCCTTGGTAGGGTAAGGTGTTCAGTGCAGCTTTCTGTGAAAAATCTCACCCTGGGCTTTTTGCAGAATCACGTAATGGTTTGCTATGAAAGGGACCTTAAAGTCCATCTCATTCCACCCCCTGCCAGGGACAGGGACACCTTCCACTATCCCAGGTTGCTCCAAGCCCTGTCCAGCCTGGCCCTGGAGGCTTCCAGGGGTGGGGCAGCCCCAGCTTCTCTGGGCACCCTGTGCCAGGGCCTCACCTCCCTCACAGGGAACAACTCTTTCCCACTATCCAACCCAAATCTCTCCTATTTTAGTTTAAAACCCTTTCCCCTTATCCCATCTCTATTTTCTTGTGTAAAAATTCATTCTCTCTCTTTTATAAGCCCCTGTAAGAACCAAAAGGCTGCAATAAGGTCTCCTCAAACTTTTTCTTTTCCAGGTGAACACCCCTGGCTCTCTCAGCCTTGTTGGTGGCAGCTGCTGCTCTTCCCAGTACTCCATTCCTCTGCTCTTGCCCCTCCAGGCACTGGTGTCCAGCAGCCCTGGTGATATTCCTACAGAGAGGAGAAGGCCTGGCTCATGTTGACTCATGTTGAGTCACAGCACTGTTCATCCCTCTTGCCATCCCAGCTCCTGGAGGGAACCTTCTTTGTGGGGGTGATGTGTTTAAAGTGTCTTGTCAGCCCTGTGCAGGTGCTCCAGGAAGGTGGGCACTGTGTTTGTCTGGACTTTGTGTTGGATGTTCCCCCTGGGCCCCTCTGGCCAGACCCTTCTCCTGGAGCCGTTTCCTCCAGCACAGCCCCTCCTGGTGTGAGCCGTGCTGGATGCCCTCGTTGGACCAAAATAGAACAAAGACTTCCAGGGTTTTCCTTTGAGACTGTCTTGAGGGAGAACAAATGGGAAGGACTCCAACAGGCCATCTGCTCCCCTCCCATCCGGCCATGCTGGGCCAGGCCCTTGATAAGGGTGGGTGAAAGGCAAGGTTTGCCAGGAGGGTTGGTGTGAAGGGCGTGAGAGGGGGCACACAAAGGGGCCCCTTGAATCCCACCACACCAGGGACCTCTCGGAAGGAGAAGTCAGCAGAGCCCGTGAGAAAGTGCTGTCCCTGCCAGCCTGCTGCACCTGGAGCAGCCCTTACCCTGGGCACCCCCTGCCCTGGGCAGTCCTGTCTGCTGCTCTGAACCCTGGCTAAACTGTAGAGAGCAGGGACTCCAGCAAACACAGGCAGCTTGGGTTGGTCCTTGGAGCTGGAGAAGGGAAGCCTGGGAGAGGGAGCCTCTCCTGATGTCCTGGTTAGAGGCAGAACCTCACCCATGGGTATTCCCATGGGCAGGGTGAGTTACAGGAGCCCTGGCACAAGGAGATGCCAGGGCCTGGCCCTCCTGTTGGTGCCTGGGGTCTGGCATTCCCAGCCTGGTGTGGAGGGCGTGGGCAGGACCTGGACACTGGCCATGTCCATGGGTGTGCTGTGCCCTTGTCCCCAGGCCAGCGCTGTCTGTCCCACCTGGGTGAGCCACGTGCTTCCCTCCTGCACCTGGTGAGACCCAGTTTGCCAGCAGGATCCTGCAGCTGGAGTGGGAGGCACACCAAGCTGGGAGACCTTCCCAGAAAGCAGGGCATGAGCCCCACAGGGTTTGTAGCTTGTGCTGGAGCTGTCACATCCCTGTGGGTTCCTATCTCTGGGTGTTGCACATCGTGTTTCTCTTACCTCAGGTGCTCTCCTGGCTCTGCTTGTTTGGTGAGGAGTGAAGGTTGGGAGAGAGGCTGGTGCCCTGCTGGCAGCTCAGGTTCTGCTCTGCTCACAGAGATGTTTCTGTCTCTCCTCTGGCCCTGCCCCAGGTCCTTGTTGAGCTCAGCCTCGGGGCTGAGTTACATTGACAGTGCTGGGTGATCTTGCAGTTCTCCTGCCTTTATTTTGACAAAAGACAGGTCCTGGCAGCCCTGCTGGCAGTGGGGCACCTTGTGCCTGTAGCAGGAATGGGAAGGCTGGCATGCAAAGCCAGGATGATGGGATGGTCAAGCACGATGACTAGAAGCAGCACCCTGTTTTCCAGGAGTCTTTCCAGCTGCTCCCTCAAGCTGGTGCCAGCCTGGCCATGTCCCAGACATTCCCTGTTGCCCAGGCTCTTGCTGTGGGTCGGGGCTGAGTGTCCTGAGGGTGTTTGTCTGCTCCAGGAAAAACCCCAGGGCTGAACCTCTGAACCTGAGGCCTTGGCTGCACCACTCCTCTGCAAGAGGCAGCACATCATGTCCTCTGTCCCTGTGCTGGGCAGGACAGGGAGGGGTGAGCCCTGGGCCCGTTCCCGGCACTGCACATCCCTTGGCATGCAGGATAACCCTCCAATGGGCTGTAGCCACGAGCAGCCCCTGGCAGGGCTGTGCCCCCTCCAGCCCTGTGCCCTGGCCACGGTGGGTCCTGCCGGGCAAGCACAGGGACCGCCAAGCCCTGGGGGTGCCCGGCATAACCCAGCCGGGGATCAGGCTGGGGATCAGGCCGGGTCAGGTGTCCAGGTGCAGCAGATGGGTTGATGCAATGTGCCTGTTCCTGCTCGGCAGGGAATGTTGCTCACCTGCCTGGGGAGGCACACGCGCTCCATGGCTTGACACCGCCTGCCAAGCCTTAATCTCCACTGTTTGACAGCTGGAGCACTGCTGACGTCAATGCCATGGCTCAGGGGGCTTTGGGGGAAGAATGGGCAAGTCTCCACACACGTGGGCTTAGCAGGAAAACATTGTACTGAAACCACAGCGGGAGAGCAGGGAGAAGGAGAAGGAGGAGCTGGAGGGAAGACAAGGGTGCAGTGCCAAGGGACGCCGCTCCTGTGCTGACTCACAGCCAGCTCTGCCTGGCTGGGCATCACCACTGAGGCAGGAAAATGCCACCCTGTGTGTCCAGCTTGCTGGAAATCACTGCTGGATTCCCTTCCCCGCCCATGCTGAGGGTTTGTATGTGCCCTGGAAGAATGTGGCCTGCCCTCCTGATCCCACAGGGCCAGCTGGGACCACTGCTGTGGGAAGCTGGATGTTGTCTGGACTGCTGGGTGACAGCTGCTCTCCTGTCATCCTTGTCTCAAGGCCTAGGGAAGAGGTGTGGATCTGTCCCTCCCTTCACTCTATGTCATTAAAGAAGCTGCTTGCCCCTGTCTGGATTGTGCCAGCTTTAGACATTACTGTCATGCCTCAAGGGAACATTTCAGGATGCTCCTTGGAAGCCATGCCCACATCACTTTTGGCTTTGGTCAACTCAGCTCTGCTGCTTTCCTCATGAAGGAAATAGGTCCCATGAATAGGTAATGGGAACAACACCCTGTGTCTCCTACAGACTGGTCCTTCCTCCACAAATCCACAGGTATGCAGGGTGATCCATGTGGTACTCACTGGTCTGGGGAACCCTAAACATCCATTGTTTCTCCTTGCAGGAATGGTCCAGGTCCAGCTTCCTTGTGTCTGTCTTGCAAAGCCTCATTTATCTTTGGAGCCTGGATAAAGCTCTCTGGAGAGTCTTGGCATGGAAATCATTGCTGCTTCCACTTGACCTTAACAACACATCCTGATGGCAATTGTTCTCCAAGCTGGAAATCCTGTCTGCTCTGCAGCAGGACTCATGCTCCCCAAGCAGCTCTAGGTCTTTGGCCTAGGCAGTCAACCCTTCCTGCAGGGAAATCACTCTTGTCCTGTGGCACGGGGCAGCCACCCCTGGCACAGGCTGCTCCACTCCCTGGGCTGGGCTGCTCCGCTTTAACATCCTTAAAAATATTTTATATTAAACAAAAAAAACCAAGGCAGCAACCCAGGGAATGAGGAGACAAAAGAAGAGGAAGTCAGGAGTTACCATAAGTAGCTCTGAAGGGATTTTGTTTTTTCCTGGCTTAGAAAGCAACTTGGTGGCAACTGTCCTGAAGCTCAGCCTGGGTCATACCTGGGAAGTGGAAAACCATGAATGCCATTCCAGGCCCTGAGCTGAAAGCCAGGAGGGTCAAAGAACCCTGTAAATAATCCACTTCTCAAATGTAAGTTGTTTTCTTTTGCCGCTCACCCCTGTCAGCACAAGAGAACCCGAGTAACCCTGGAGTAAATTACTCGACACCTTGCCTTAGATTGCCTTTGGTTATGTTTGCACCACTGGCATGGGGCTGTGTTGCTTCCTGAGCCTGTGTTTTTGAGGCCTTGGAAACTGAAAGTTGGATGATATCCACCAGGCAAGGGTTTTAGCAAAATGTCTCAGTTTTCAGATCTCCAGGGAGACATCGACTGTGGCTTGGTCCAGAGGAGGGGAAGTAGCACAAGCTGTGCCATGGTGAGTTTTTCTGGAGAAAGCTGGATTCCTCGCTGGGATTAGTCAAATGCTGTGATTCAGCGCTCTCTCAGTAAATGAGGCATCCAAAAGTATGCAGGGAGTTTCTCTTCCTTGAAATTCTGCTCCAGAGGGTACATGTGGGCTGTATAACTCAAGTTTTCCTTCGTAGAGATAAAAATTGCACTTGATAACCCAAAAAGCCTCCTTTGTTCACTTTTCTTAAATGAGCATCCTCTGTGTGTGACCTTACCTTCTTGTCCACCTTGCCCCAGGGTGCAGTGGCAAACTCCACTGTTTTCTAGCTGATATTCCAACAATATTTTCTGCCTAATATTCCAGCCAGACTTCACGTGTGTGTTTCTGTAGCTGGGAGCAGGACATGCTCTGCAGCCCAGCCCAGGCTTTGGAGACCCACGATCACTTCTGACCATTCCAAAGGCAGTTTGAATATCAAAATAATGAACAAATCAGAGGAAATTACCATAAGCATGCCAGAAGCTGCCCTAGGAACTCAACTGGGAAGACTTAGGAGGAGTTTTGCACACCTTTTGCAAGATGAGGCTGAGGAGGAGATGTGGTGTTTTGGTTAGAAATATTAAAAAAAGGTGTTGCTTTCTCCTACAGACCTGACCTACTGCTCCAATGACCTCACATGCTGTGATTTTAGCCATGACTTACAAAATTTGTGCTCACCTGAAGCATCAGGGAAGCATGGACAGGGAACTGAGCAATCACATGGAAAAGATGCAGCCCGGTGGCACAAGGGTGAGTGGTCAGAGTGGGGCATGGTCTTCTCTGGAATACCTGAGCCCCCTTGTCTGTTAAAAAATGGGATCTGTGCCTCAGGTTTTCTTTTGGGCTCATCTTTGTAACCCCTGTGAGTGGTGTGGGGGTCAAGTTGCTGCTGGTGCAGCTGGGTTTGCAGAGGCTGAGGGGATCCTGGACTGTTCCCCCTCCAAAACACCCCCAACCTGGGGTTGGGCTGAGCCTACACCTTCCCAGGAGGGGCTGCCAGCCTTGGCTGCATCATTGCACAGCAGGGAGAGTCACATAATCACTTCCACCTCTGAACAGCTGCATCTCGTCAGGATCTGGCTTTCTCTCTGAGCCACAGTGGCAGATTGCACCTCCCTGGTGGTCAAGGACCCAGGGTCCCAAACCCCTCTTTGAAACACCGACGGCCCAAAAACATCAGCACAGGCTCAGCTCTGCTTCCTAAAGAGCTCCCATTGTTTCACTGGCCCCAGGAGCCAGGGATTGTCTGCCTGAGAGTGGGTTCTTTGGGCTCTTTGCAATCAAAAATCACATTTTACTTGGAAGAAAAGTTGTGAAAAGCTGACATCTGAGAATCCCACCTTGGTCATGAGGTCCTCTGGGCAAAGCCTGGCCAGACTGGGTCAGGATCCACCATGTCCTTGCAGGCTCCAATGGTTTTGCAACACACAATTCCTTTTTCTTGTTCCTTCAGCTCTGGGAAGAGCATGGCTGGTGCTGAGAATTCAGCCCAGCCTTTCCACTCATGGCTTCCTCCATTTCAGACAGCTCTGAGGCACACAGGCAGTGTCCTCTCCTGTGCTTGCACTGATCCCACCCTGCCATGCTTGCCTGTGTGATGGTAAGGTCCCAGATGTGGAACACAGAACCCCAGATGTGGAACACAGAATCCCAGATGTGGAACACAGAATCCCAGATGTGGAACACAGAATGCCAGACTGGTTTAGGTTGGACAGAACCTTAGCACTCATCTCATTTGACACCCTGCCATGGGCAGGGACACCTTCCACTATCCCAGGCTGCTCCAAGCTCTGTCCAACTTGGCCTTGGACATTCCAGGGATGGGGCAGGCACAGCTGCTCTGGGCCACCTGGGATATGTGTATAGAGTGATCCCCTTGAATGAATTTCAAAGGGCTCTGGGATAATTCAACTCCCAAGAAATGGAGGGAAGGGACAAAGAAGCATCCCAAGGAGGGAGAGGTCAGAAGGATTTTCCCATCCTTTGCTGCCTGGACTACTGAGTGTTGTGTGTCCTTGGTGCTGAGATGAGGGCCACAGGGAAACAGAGGCAGAGCTGTGGGATAGTAGAGGAGAAAAGTAATGAATATAAACACCAGACTCTTAGAACCCAGGCTTCTTAGCCTTTCTAGTAACTCAAACTTAGATTGATGCTCATCCATTTCTCCAAAGCAGGGGCTGACACTTCCCTGACTGTTCACTTCTGAGAAATGGCCTTTCCAGCTCATTGAGATCACCAGAAGAATGCGCTGATCTGTGGCTGTTTGTGCGGTTTGGGAGTTTTTGCTAGCAGAGGATGTCTTGAGAGGAATTGTCTTACTCTATAAAACCTCGTCTTCAGCCCCAAATCCAGCAGCTTTCAGAGAAAAATCAGAAGGTGTGGGTGAAGCTTTCTCCCTCACTCTGCCCACCTCCCTGCAGATTTCCTAAATCCATGAAGCTGGGTGGAGAAGGCTGTTCCTTAATCTCAAAAATGCAAGGCTCAGGTTGGTTGTGCCAGATCTTGGCCAACCTGGTTTCTGTGAGCATGAAAGACCTCAATGAGAAGCTCTCCCCACCACATCAGCCAATATGAAAACCTGCTTCTGGAAAAGTACTTTCTTCCTGCCTTTTAAAAGCCAACTCCAGGGTGTTCCTGGTGGAGCCGGAATATTTTCCAAGGGCTAAATAATTATGTTTAATTAGTTTTCATTAAGGTGATGCCAATCCGCCCTTCTCTTTGGAAACTCAGCTTCTGAAAGGGCTTGAAAACAATGAAGCAGGGAAAATGTTGTACCTGTACCTCACTGATTTCCATCTGTCATGGAAAAGAAAAGGACCACCACACTCCCCAACTCCTTGGGGAAAGGGACTGATAGATTGCACATTAGATGTCCATCCTTCCCTGGTCATGGGAAGCCATGGAATGTCCTGCTGGGGGACGCAGGGATTTCCCCTCTGGCACCTGTGTCACACTGTCTGTACAGCCAAGCTGGCACAAAGCCAGCTGTGGCAGCAGATCCTTGGTCCTTGCATAAGACTGAATCACTGGTTTCTATTTCGTGGAACCATCGTTCCGTCTGGAGCATTAAATCCTAGAATCACAGAATGGTTTTGGTGGGAAGGGACCTGTCCATTCTGTTCCATTCACCTGCCACGGGCAGGGACACCTTCTACTATCCCAGGTTGCTCCAAGCCCTGTCCAGCTTGGCCTTGGACACTTCCAGGGATCCAGGGGCAGCCACAGCTTCTTTAGAAGCCCATTCCTCTGCTTGAATCTATGGTGTTTGATCAAAAAATGCTCTCCTCAAATGCTCAAAAAAATTTCCTCAAAAAAATGCTTTCTGCTTCTTATTGGTCTCATTTCTGCTGTTTTCCATTGAGCTCGATTGCAACATATTCCCACTTAATTAAGGAATTGAATCTGGGAGCAAAACCTCTTTGGATCTGCTTTTACCTGGGTGCACACTTGCTTTGGGCTTTTCTCTGCTGAAATCATTGATTTCCTTCCTGAATCCTTCCCCAGGAGAACCCTTCCTACAAGAGTTTCTTGTACACATGTAATGGTGGGAGAAATCAGAACCCACCACCCAGATGTCTCCACATCTCCAGCTGTGTTACCAACCCAGCCGCCTCTTTGTCTGGTCCCAATCCAAGCCCCAGCAGTGACAGGGGAAATTCCCAGTCCAGAGGAAGCCATACCAGCATTCCAGCCAGCCTTTTCAAAATACTTGCTGAGGAAAAGCACACACCCTCTGTTTGAGTCCATCGAGTGTCCTGTTTACCTTTCTTCTTGGACACTGCAGGAGAATGTCCCGGTATCACCTGGCCCAAGAAAAAGGGAATTATCCATGAAGGCTTGAAAAATCCCGTCCTGGCATTTTTCTGAGTTGAAGAGGTGCCAGGAGCCCAGGTGAGAATTCCTGGGATGGGGATTGCGAAAGAGGCTAAAAAACATTTGAGACTTGGCACTGTGAGGTGGGGAGGGCTCTGCCCTAAGGAGCTGCAGGTCTACTTTCCCTCTTTGCACCCCATACCTGTTGGGTTTGCTCTGTGCCGTAAGATTCTGCTTCTGTGAACTGTGGTGTTGTCTGGAGAGTAGAAAGGGACTCGGTGCTGCAGAGGGAAGTGTTGGCCTGGGAACCCACCAGAGGCACCTTGTGCTCCTGGACAGGATGGCAGGAGCAGGAAAGGGGCTGGATTTCCCTGGGTACGTTGTTGTGCAAAGAATGAGAAATTGTTTCTTAAAGGACCTCACCAAATAAACACTGACCGTGTTAAATCAAGCCCCACATCACACTCTGGGTGTTATGTCCTCACCATTCCTGTGTGACTCCCAGGAATGCTTCCAACACCAAGCTGGCAGTCAAAGCACAGCATGCTGCACACTCCATGTGGATGGGGCTTGGAGCAACCTGGTCTAGTGGAAGGTGTCCCTGCCTGTGGCAGGGCTTTGGAATGAGATGGGATTTAAGGTCCCTTCCAACCCAAACCATCCTGGGATTCAGTGGTTCTATGGTCTGCCTGCAGCAAACCCAGGGAACTGCAGCTGTCCCAAACTCTCCATATGGAGTGTCTTTGGACCATCCAAAGATAGCTGGAACACCCCACGCTCCAGTGAGACTCCAGCCCAGTACTATGTCCCCAACAAGGCTGTCCCTTCCTCGTGAGAGAGCACTGCCATGCCCTGGCGTGCCCTGGAATGTGTCCAAGGGCTCTGGGAGGAGAACCACCCCTGTGGGCACTGGTGGGAGATGTGCAGCCCCTGCTTTGGTACTGGTGCCCTCCTCACAACGAGGAGCACAACCTGCTGCCCTCCCCTGGGAGTTTGGGTGATGAAGGTGATGTTCCCGAGGCTGGTCCCTCCAGGAGAGATGTTGGCTGTCGCTCAGCACTCCGTGAGTGGCTCTGCCTCTTATCTCTGCCGATGGAGGGCTGTGCTGCAGAACAGGGAGTGCCGGGCTGGCGTCCAGCTGGGGATGCCAACAGCTCTGGACAGGCTGTTCACAGAGCCATTCCTCCCGGCTCGGTGCTGCCACGCTCTCTTGTGAAACGTCCTGGCTGCAGCAAGGATCAGGGCTGGCTCTGGGCACATGGGCTGGAGGAGGCAGGGAAAAGCCTGGGGAGCAAAGACAGTGCCAAATCCTGCTCTTTCAGCCCTTCTGTGCCCATGACCTGTGAGGAGGATGCTCTGTGTCTTATATCAATAGTTATTTTCCCAAGGATCTGTCTCTAGACCATGGCACACCACTGCTTTTTAAAAACTCAGAAACTTCGTTCATCTGCCTGGCACCAGCTGCATTCAAGTGCCAGAGACCTGCTGCCTGTACCCACCCACCTGATGGGTTCTGGCCACACCAGGCCATGATCTTCCCCCTCTAGGTTCCACGTAGCCACAGGTTTGCATTGCATCCTTGGCATCTCTTCTGGGAGTTTTCATGGCTGACAGGACGGGTTGATGTGCCTGTTCTTGGGTCTTCCCCAGCATTTGGAGGGGCAGCAGCTGCTGCCAGTGCCAGCACCAGCAACCTTGAAATCGAAATTAACACCAGCCGGAGCTAATTTTCCTTAATTTAGCTGAGTTAGGAGCCTGCTTACTGATGCATGGATGGCTCAGGCATGATCTGCACCGCTGTTTGTGGCAGCAGAGGGGAACTGGCTGAGTCTTAATTCCTCGTGGCATCTTCCCCATCCCTCTGCTTGTCCCCAGACTGGGTTTGAGTTGACATTGTTCACCTGAGAGCAAACCTCCTGGTGGGACTGGAAAAGGAGATGAGTCTCCAGGTGCCTACAGCCTTCTGTTGACACCAAGAACCCACAGAGAGGGCAGCCTGGATCCCTGGAAGACCCCAAATGCCAGGGCCTCTGGGGATGGGAGGAGGTACAGCCTGAGTCATGCGAGAGAGGAACTGCTGCTGTGCTCCACCTATTCCAGTTATGTTCCATCCCCTGCCTCGCTTGCTCTAGCAGAGGAGCAGGCAACAAACGATGAGTCAGGCATTGTCCAGAGAGTCTCCACGGGACAAACATCATGCTATCATCTTTCCTTGGCTATCTCCTCAACAACTGCATCCTACAGCTGGCCTGGCAGCTTCTTCTCCTGTTTTCCTTGCTTCCTGCTGGCTGCAGACCACTGTCACTGGAAGGGGAAGTGTCAACGGTGCCTCTCAGTCTCTTCTACCTAAATTTAAACCACTATTTTTGTCTTTCCAGGCCCATTGTGTTTTAAATTTGGAATAAAAAAAGTCGCATGAGGAAAGCTGTTGTCTGATGTTTGGTGCCTTGGTGATGAACCCTCGGGCCAGGACAGCCCCGTCTCACCATCGAGTGTCCTGACGGCGAGGGACAGGGCTGTGTTTCCTACAGACATTCCCCAAAGGAGCAGGGAGGAGGCAGGAGCAGGATGCGATGTCCCATTTCTCTTCCCAGTTGAGTGTTTCCAGTCAAGAAGCTCCTTCCAGCAGCGTGTCAGCGCAGAGATAACAGAGGTGGGCACGTTTCAGGAAGCGGTTCCCAGAAGTGGGTTGGCATTTCTCACTGGTGTGACCTGGGCTGAGGGGTGACCTTGCAAAAGAAGGAAAAGCAGAGCCAAAGGTCAAACAACAGGAACAAGCATTGAGGAAATGACCCCTTGCTGAAATTATTGAACTCGTGTGGATAACATGTCTCTGGGTGTGAGTCAGAGCTTTTCCCTTGATGGTGCTGAGGGGAGCACCGGGGTGTGGGGTTCCTGGTGCCCCTGGGGTGTCACGGCTGCTGGAGTCTGGGATGAAGGGGCGAGGACTTCGGTGGCTCCTCACCAAAAGAAGGGCAGTGCTTGGGATGGGATGGCTGGGCAGCCCTCACTGAAGTCACCCCACAGGCTGTTTGTGAAGAGCTCAACTGGCCCCTAAAAGCATGGTGGTGTCCATGCAGCTTCCCATGGTTCTGGCTAGACAGTGCCCACCCCTGCCAGGTGAAGCCACTTCTCCCTAACTGCAGCTCACCAGGATATCTGAAGTGGGGAGGGAGCGGAAGGACGACTGTGCAATTCCAAATTCTGACCAAACCCCACAGTGGCCTCTACCATCCTGCCCCTACAGCAGCAGTGTGTGGTTCTCCCTTCAGGTGAGCAGCTCAGGGGAGTTTCTTCTCTAAAGAACAGCAACTCCTGTCCCTCTCCTTTTGCTCAGGGTGCAGGAAAACTTTAAAAGGCCACTTCCAAGGGAAATTAGGCAGCTTGCTCCATGAGCTGGCAGCTCACTCCTGAAATGATTGATTTTGGGAGAGCTTCAGGGGACCACCATTGATCACATCCTTTTTACACCGGAATGTATTTCCCCTTACAGCTCTGTGCTGGCAGGTCAAAGACAGCTGGAGTGGGGTCTCTGTGCAGCCAGCCAGTATGTGTCCAGCTGGTGGGATCTCAGCCATGCCTTTTGCTCTGGAATTCAAACCTTATGGCAGATCCTTCATCTGACTGTCAGCCGTCAGATACAGACTAGGAACAAAATATTCCTGATTCAAAACAAGTCATTTCTAAGGAAAGTAAAGTCAAGCCCATCAGGAAGATGGCTGATCAAAGGAGTTCTTCTGGGTGGGAGTGCTCCATCCTGGCTGTCAAAACAATTTACTGATTTCCCTGTGAAAATAAACGTCTGCCTCATTCTTTAGGGTGAGGCTGAGCAGCCGTGGCAGAGGCTGAGAAGTCAGTCAGTCACTCTCTCAGTCACCTGGCGGGGTGGCTCTGAAGTGGCTCAGGTGGAGTGTGAAGGCAAAATGTGTGTCATGGGAGCTGGCAGCTCCCCACCACACCTGCTCCTTGCTCTGAGCTCACTCCCTTCTTGTGCAGTTCAGGTCCTTGCCGTCCTCAGAGCGGCTGGGACCAGTCAGGTTCCCCTGCTGACATTTTAGTGCTGACACCTCGGGGCAGGGGCTGTGTGGGCTGGACTTGGGCCAAGGATGTGGTGCTGAGTTGCTCCTTCCACCAGCCCATCCCCAACACAATCAGGGGGACATGAGGTGTGGGGTGAGCTGGGAGCTGAGCATCATCTCCATCAGGATGTTCTTGCAGGATCGTGGAATCACACAATGGTTTGGGTTGAAAGGGTTCTTAAAGCCCATCCAGTCCCACCCCTGCCATGGGCAGGGACACCTTCCACTGTCCCAGGCTGCTCCAAGCCCTGTCCAGCCTGGCCTTGAACGCTTCCAGAGATGGGGCAGCCACAGCTTCTCTGGGCACCCTGTGCCAGGGCCTCATCACCCTCACAAGGAACAATTCCTTCCCAATATCCCATCTAACCCTGCCCTCTCTCAGTTCCAAGCTGTTCCCCATTGTCATATCTCCTAAAGCAGAAGAGGAAAGAAAGGATCCTCTTTCCAACACATTTGACTGGAATACTGTGATTTTTTTTCCTGTCTGTGTTTATTTTATTTTAGAAGAGGAAGGAAAAAAGGACACATTTTGTTTCAAACCCAAAGCTTTTCACAATCATTTAGAATGTGGGGCAGAGGATGAGGGGAGGAAGATGTTTCAGAGTCCTCAGCCCATTTTTGAAAGGAAACAGCAGCAGATTATTTTGCCCAGAAATGATTGTTTAGGAATGTGAGCTAATCACATAGTGCTAAAAAAGACATGATCTAAAGGAAATGTTTTGAAACTGTGAAAGGGTAACAGTGCAACCAACTGAGACTGCAAATTTCTTCTGCTGATGAAGCTTTTCAAGAACAGAGTTTTTGTCTGGATTGGAGATGAGAGGGGGTGGAGGTTCCTTGAGCTCTCCAGGTACGAGAAACCTGAGACTACAACAAATCAGGGCTCAGATTTCTCAGTTGTTACCTGTTTTCCTTCCATTTCTTTATAGAAAACTGACAGAGGTCTTGGCTTCTCTCCAGTGCTCCTCCAGTGCCCTGGACGTGGGTCCACAGGGACTTGCTCCCATCTAGTCCATGGAGAAGACGCAAAGAGGCCTCCTCCTACTCCTGTCAGGTAGAAACCAAGAGCTTTAAAAGCCATCCCCAGGTCTACTGTTGGCCTATTCTGTGATATGTCACATTTCAGTACTGTTTTTCTCCTAATTTGTTTGCCTCCCCCAAGGTCTTACAGCTCCTCAGTCTAAAACCCATCCCACGGGATGTCTTGCCCTCCATTTTCCACATTAAAATAGGTGTTTCCATGAGCTGTGCCCATGGTGACTGCTTAGATGGGTCTCCATCCCCATGGTTGGATGGCTCTCCACTGCTCTTGCATGTGGCCCCATGGATCCCTCCTGCTGAAGTGGGGAGGGCCAGAGAAGGATGGAAACTGTGATGGGACGACTCCCGTGTGTATCAGCAGAAATTAAATGTCATTTCCATTGGAAAATATTTCAAGGTGTTGCAACCTTTCAAGATGAAACAAAATCTTTCCTTGCAAAATGTTGATTCCAGCCATTGTTCCAGTTGGACTTGCCTGTTCCAAGGAAAACATTTCACTTGCAATGGCTCATGCTGATAGCAGCTCAAAATCAGCTCTTCCCTGCCCACACTCAGAGTTTGGAGAGGCTCTTGTGATCCAAAACCTTTTTGCTGTTTTGATTCCAGCTTCTCCAAACAGAAAGTTTCCAGCACCTTTTGTACGACGGACATTGCAGTTTTCCATCCTGCCCTGGGCAACGCCCTCGTTCTCCTCCCAGGATGACGCCCAGGATGGAGCCAGAGCTGCCAGTACCAAGGTATGGCCAAGCCTTCACCTTAATTTTGGGGTTTGAGCTGCTAAATCTCAGTGCTGGAGGGAACCCCATGGGAAGAGACGCCCTCCAAAGGTGTTCTGTGTGAGGACGTAAGGAGCTCGCAGCAGTGTTGCCTCCTCGGAAAACCTCAAAGGAGGAATGAAGAGATCCAACTGCTTTGAGCACTCAGAAATGGGTCTGTCAAACCTGATCCGCAGCTGGGCTCTACAAATCTCGTGTCAGCAGGGCTTGGTGGCTGCCAAGCCCCGGCGCCTTGCTCAGAGCTGCCGCTGCCTCGCGTCTGGCCTGAGCAGAGCAGGTTGGGTGGCTTTGTCCTGGGGCGTGCTGAGGATTTTGCTGCCTGAAACCCAGGCTGGCTTATGGAGGAGGGAGGGAGACCCTTCCTCACTGACAGCCGAACCACGCGGTGATACCCCACAGCATCGGGGAGACCTGCAACGTTTCGAACCAAACAAGGAGTTCTCATGAAACTTCTGAGCAGCTGAAAAACAAAACGGAAAAAAAAATTAAAAAGAGATGATTACACAACTTTGTTGGCACTCCTGCTGCCATCATCGTTAAGTAAGTCAATATATAGTTTAATAAAAATATTTTGCTGCCTATTAGTGGAGACTGAAGCATTTTCCTTGCAAACACATAACTCTCATTCCTTATTTAACAATACCCAGAGCTTCAGGACTTGCAGCAGTGTGAGTGCAGTCAGAGCCAGAGATATTAGGAATGAGATGTGCTGAATTCACTCTCACTTATCCTCTTTTTATTGAATTGAACATTTTTTCCAGAGGGAACCCTACAAGCATCCAAAGTTTGTGGGTTTACTGTCCTTAGAACAGTTTCAGGAGGAATCAGATCAGAGCTGTGATCTTTGCACAGTGCTTGGACCAGCTCCTGTCATCTAATGGGGTAAGAGCCATTAAAGCTTTTGGATATTTTGCTTTTTTAGTGTAATTTCCATTCAGTGGTGGCTGCCAGGGGACTCTGAGGTCTTTTAACGGAGGCAAAACAGCTAAAGAAAATAATTTCCAAGTTTAAGAGTCACAGAAGTTGTGGCTGCCCCATCCCAGCAAGGCCAGGGTGAACGGATCTTGGAGCAACCTGGTGCAGTGGGAGGTGTCCCTGCCCATGGCAGGGGGTGGGACTGGGTGGGCTTTCAGTCCCTCCCAACCCAGACCATTCCGTGATTCCATGATGTACCCAACAAGGATCAGCTCTTGGAGGAAGTGAAGGTTTCCAGTGGGATGTGACCAGTGAGGGCACTCGGGTGTCCATGTCCGAAACCACAGAGCCCATCCCGCCTCTTGTGGCCCTCCCTGGGGTGTGTGTGGGGACTCTGTGCTCATGTCAGCCCCTGGCCTGTCAGGCAGCAGAGACTCCTCACCCTCAGTGAATTAGAGGGTGTCACACGGTGACACATCTCACACGTCACCTGCCAGGCCTTCCCAAGGGAAGCAGGAGGATGACACCTGAGTGCTCCATCTTTTCCTGGGATAGCCAGTGCAGCTGGATCACACCCAGCTGGGAGCAGCTGCTGGGACAGGTCATGCTGAGGTGTCACACCTTCTTCCTGGGCTGGGAGGAGCCCCTTGCCACGGGGTGTCCCCCTGGATAGGGCCCCCTTGAGCTGCTCACGGTCTGAGGCAGTCCCATGCCTCACCCCTCACTGCTCTGCAGATCTGCAGGGATTTAGGGTGCTCCTACAAGCAACAGCAGGTTTTGTTGCTGCTGGATGCACCAGCTTTGCCTGCAACCCAGTTTGAGGCAGAGGAGAGCCTGGAAAATCTGTCTCTCCAGGCTGTAAGTCCATGGAGGTGTGGAGGTTAGGGAATTTTACATAAATATTTGACTCTACCTTTCCAGGCAGCAGAATCCTTGCTTGAGGGCACTGTTCCTGAAATCTTTACCAACTGTGCAGTTGATTGGCAGTGGGCAGAAGTAATTTAGATTGTCTCACCGTGATCACTTGAAGCAATTTCAAGGAAATACAAACCTGCTTTGAATGGCTCTGTCAGATCCTTGTCTGCCTCCTTTAATTGCTTTTCCTACAGGATACTGATGCTTCAGCTTGCAAACCCTCCGAGGCAAAGACTGTCTCTTTGTTCTGCAGTGCAGAACATATCCTGCACTGAAGGCCGGGGCTCTGGCTTGGCTACAAACCTCTGGCTGTTTGAAACACTGTGCTCAGAGAGTGCCAGGAGGGTGTGAGGGCTGGGGGGGCCTTTGGGTGCTGGGTGACCCCTGGTATTCACAGCACCCACACTGCTCCCAGGGATGCGCGTCATCGAACGTCCTGCCAGCTGGTGAATGGCACAACACAGATGGGCAGGGCGTGCAATAAACATCTTAATTCCAATCTCCCACCTCCTCCTTTAACCAGCCAGAAGAGTTTCTCCTCTGGAATGTCCTGAGCTAAAGGCCCCACACTTGACACCTTGGGGCTGGCATCTCCAAAAGCTCTTGGGGAGCAAGGAGAGGGGAAAGGTGTGGGCCTGATATTTGTGTGTCTGAGAGATTTTAGCCTGCTAGCAGCAGCTAAACTTTTTCCCAAGGGAAAACTTCTCAAGAAATGTTCTTCTCAAAACAATCTTGGCAAACAACTATTCTTTCTCAAAACAATATTCCTCGATGTGGTGTTTTGCTGTTTCTCTAGTTTAACCAATGGGATTAGAGAGGTGTTGTTCCTATTCACCAATTATGTTAAGTCTGTATCCGAAAACCTTATCAGTAGGTAGTAGAGAATTAGACAATGAAGTTTTTCTGTGCTCTTTGCCTTCTGAAATATTTGGAGTCTTTCATCTTTCTTTAGTGTCCTACAACGACAGGAAAGGTGTCATGGAGAACAGAGAGTTGGCTCTCCCACCAAAATAATTCACCCCTCAGGCCATCTCCAGTTTAACTGGAGAGCCTCTGGTGTACCATGGCATTGACTTAACTGATGGTGAAACTCGAGTGGCCTCAGAATAAACAGGAGTTACTTGAAACAGAAAAGGCAGAGGAAAAGAAAGTGGCTGTTCTAAGAGACACGAAGCACCATCAGGGCTCATTTAAAAGCATTTCCTGCACTCCTCTGTTAGCTTTTAAAAGTGGAGGAGCTTCTGCTTTCCTCTCTGCTCTTCCTAAAGCCTCAGCCTGCCAAAATCACTGCCTCCCAGTTTCCAGGCTCCACAGCCACCCTGCAGTCACAGCCTGGCAAAACCTTCTCATTTATTCCTCCAGAATCCAAACCTTCCCATTCATTCCTCCAGCCTGGCCTTCCCATTTATTCTTCCAGAACTCACCTTGCCTCTGCTGCTGCCCTGCAAGAGGCTTGGGGCCTGGGTTTGGATATGGGATGAGTTGCTTGACGTATTTATTAGTCAGCATCATGGGAGGGAAGGTTTAACCCTGGCACACAGCTCTGCCGTCACCTCCTGGAGGAGCTCCCTGCCCTCCATCCCACCTTGACCTCACTCCTAATCCTGGGTGGAGCTCTGCAGGGCTGCTGGTGGCCTGGGATGGGGGACAGGCAGTGTCACCTCCTGCTCTGGGGCTCAGCTGCCACTTGTCCCAAAAGCAAATCCCCTATGGGCCTCTCCACCGTGGGGACAGCAGTGTCCCCTCCCCAGGGGGTGCTGGTGAATCACCTGCCCCTCACTCTGTATGCCCAGGACAGTCGGGCTGTGAGCCAGCCAAGCCTGTTCTTCAGGTACAGCTGTGCACTTCCCCTGAGCAGTGCTCCTGCTCCAAACACACAGTGCCGGCAGAGCAAACCCTGCTCTGCAATTCCCAGCCACAGACATTTGGCAGGAGCCACTGATGCCACTCCGGTCCTTGTTCCCCCTTGTGCCACACCACCAGCCCTGGAGAATAAATGGGGGCTCCAGGGATGGGGTTGGTGTGCTGCTCTGCACCCCCAGGGGCTGGCTCTGGTAACTTGGAACCCTAAATCCACATTCCCAGTGCAATGTTTGTACTTGTAATTCTGAAACCTCCTGGGAGCCCAGTGGCTTTGTGTTTACCTCTCCAGCAAATTAATTTCCATTCAGTGGTGGCTGTCAGAGCACTACAAGGTCTTCTAGACCTTCTAGAGGCATCAGAACAGCTAAAGAAAATTAATTTCCAAGTTTAAAGTTCAGAGAAGCTGTGGCTGCCCCATTCCTGGAAGTGTTCCAGGCCAGGCTGGACAGGGCTTGGAGCAACCTTCAGTAGTGGAAGGTGTCCCTGCCCATGGCAGGGGTGGGACTGGATGACTTTAAGGTCCTTCCAACCCAAACCTTTCCATGATTTCTGTGTTTTTAAAGCTCAGTTGCCAACAAATAATTGAGCAGGACAGGTTGGTGATCCCATGGAGGAAAAGTGAGGTGCTTCAGTCCCTGCCAGATTGAAGGTGGGTGGTGAAGCAGAGCGAGCCTTGTCCTCAGGCCAGGAAAGCATCAGCCCACCACTCGGTGGAAATTGAGAAGGGGGATGTGAGGAAAGAGCCTTCCCTTTACTCGTGGCCATGTTCATGCAGTTTGACTCAATCACCTCCCCAGCAGAAGGAAAGTGGCTTCAGAGGGTTCTGATGTTCTGAGAATAGAGCAGCACCCCAAAGTGGGACTTGTCTTAGTTCCTGCTCTGCTGCACTGGTGAAAGTCTGCTCTGGCCATTGGAAAGGTGCAAGGTGGGTGTGTTTCATATGGAGACACACCATTCCAATGGTAGCTTGTTCTGGACAAGGGAAGGGGCTGGGTTTGAGGATGAGCTGCTGGGTACGTGGAGAGCTGTGACCTGGCTCAGCCTTGCTGGCTGAAGTAGCTGATTCCCTCTCAGTCAGAGGCATGAAGGGTTCCCCTTCCTGCTGATTCCTTGGCCAGGGAAGGTCACTGCTGGAGGAGGAGCTCATTTACAGGGCTGAGGATGAAGCACAGCCTGGGAACGCCATGAAACAAACCAAATCCTGCCCTTGTGGGATCTCTCCTGCCAGGCACTTTAACATCAACCCTATCACCCTGACCAAGCATGATGGGAAGAATGTGCAACCCAACTCTCCTCCCCTTGTCAGGACCACCATAAATCACTTCCCTCCTGTGCACTCATCTTCAGGATGAAGAAAGTGAAATGCAGTAGAGAATTCTCAAAAAGCAGCAAGAGACCCCCATTTTCTCAGGTGCAGCTCATTTTGTTAACTCCTGGTGCACAATTTGAAGCAGTGTTGGTGTAAGAAACTGGAGATGAACATGTGTCCAAGGGCTGTCCAAGTTTCTCTTCCAGCAGGACAAAAGCTTGGGAGGTGTCAGCAGTGCTCTCCGATGGTCAGAGATGACTTTAAATTCAGATTGTCAGCTTTTATTGTGTTACTATGGCTATTTAAGCTGCCAAGGCTTGGGCAGTGCTCCC
The DNA here is from genome assembly GCA_910950805.1 of Acrocephalus scirpaceus scirpaceus. Lineage (NCBI taxonomy): Eukaryota > Metazoa > Chordata > Aves > Passeriformes > Sylviidae > Acrocephalus > Acrocephalus scirpaceus. The sequence goes on from OU383781.1 coordinate 21,602,041, forward strand.
TGCTTGGGAAAAATGTTCCCTGGGAGCTCTTCCTGGAGCACAGACCAGGATGTGGGGTGGGGTGGGTCAGCAGGGCGTGCAGCCCCTGGGGGTCCCAGTGCAGTCCATGGCTCACGGCTGGGCATGATCCAGCTGTTTTCTTGCCTTACCTATTGCAAGAGCTGCACATTGAGAAATACAACGGCAGCGTGGATTGCTAGCATCATTTCTCTCTGCCCTCCAGCAAATCGGCCCCGCTGGGGCATCTCTCCATGTGTGAGACCCAGCAGGGGCTTGCTGGGGGTGACCAGACCTGGGGAGGACAATGGAGCCTGGGGGGACAGGTCCTGTGCTGCCGAGCACGTCTGAGGCTGCTCCTGCCACTGAGTGGGGTCAGTTCCCACCAAGGACCTGCATCCATGAAGAGTCTGGAGCACCAGGAGGGACTGAGGGAGCTGGGGGGGCTCAGCCTGGAGAAAAGGAGTCTTGGGGGGGGGATCTTCTAGCTCTGCACAGCTCCCTGACAGGAGGGGGCAGCCAGAGGGGTTGGGCTCTGCTCCCAGGGAACAGGGACAGGATGAGAGGGAACGGCCTCAAGCTGCACCAGGGGAGGTTTAGACTGGATATTGGGAAAATTCCTTCCCAGAAGGGGTGGTCAGGCATTGGAAGGGGCTGCTCGGGGCAATGGTGGAGTCCCTGCTCCTGACAGGATTTAACAGAGGGGTGGATGTGGCACTTGGAGACATGAGTTAATGCTGGACTTGGCAGTACTGGGGGAACAGTTTGACTCCATGGTCTTAGAGGGCTTTTCCAATTTGAATTGCAGTGGGGCAGTGACATCCAGCCCCTAGATGTGTTCACAGAGGCAGATGCAGGAAGTCCCGATTCCCTTTTGACCCACCAGGGCCTTTTGTCTCCCCTTGTGGGAGTCACCAACCCCCACAAGGGATGTCCAGCCCCTTCCATGGCAGGGCCATCAGGGCAGGGGTGTTTCCCTGCTGCCAGGCTGGGCTCAGACTTGTCAGACATCTTCCCCACTATGTTTTGCTGTATGGAGACAAATTTGTAGGGAAAAGCTGGAGTCGGTGGCCAGAACAGCTGCTACATGAGGGGGTTGTCATGACAAAACAGCGTCACAGCTGCTGCAAAATAAACGGAGTGGGGAGCGGGTCAGGCACTGCCTGAAAAATTAGGTCAGTGGCACGCTGGGCTCCCGGGGAGGATGGGAGAGGAGCAGAGGGGTTGGTTTTGCTTGAGCTTTTCTCTTGGTAAGGCTGAAACTTCCACGTCTTGCCATAGAACGTTGGGTAAAAGACTTGGCTAACTCTGACGGGGACTAAAGGGTCTCTTCACGCCCCAGATCTGGCAAATTTGGGGATGGGAGCAGAAAAAGAGACCTGGAAAACAAGGATGCTTCTTTTGCCCCCCAAAGCCAGCGACACCCACCCGTCCTGGGACAGCGTTCAGGATCTGGGAAGCTGACAGCCAAAAGGAGCTTTTTTCATCTTAGCAGTGCGGATTGTCACACTGCCCCAGGCAGGGTCACATCCCGAGGGTCCTCACCTGGGGCCATGCGGCGGGAGGGAGGGAGGGAGGGCGGCAGCGCCCGGGAAGACGCTTCCCACGGGTTCCGGGCACCCTCTCGTGGTGAGCGCCCACGGCCGGGGCCCGGCGGGATCGGGGCTGCCGCTGAGAGGGGATCGGTCCTTGGCATCACACACAGGGAGCCGCCAGCCCTCCCAGGGAAAACCATCCCGGGAGCTGGGATTTACTTCTCCAGCTTCAGGACAGCCCAGGGCTGCTTGGCGCGGGGTCCCCCTGCTCTCCCCACCTGCCTTACGCAGGGAAAGCGATAATGTGGACAGAACACTCGATGCTGGTTTCTCCTCCGGCTGGATCAACCTGCCCTTCTCCTTCTGACGCGTTTCCCGCTTGCAAAATAAATCAGAGCTTTGCATAAACAAAGCCCGGAGAGGTGTTGGTGGAAAAAACAGTGCTCGGGAGCTTCACAAATGCAGCTTTTTCTATGAAAACGAACACCGAAGTGTTTTGGTGGTTTTTTGGTTTTGGTTTTTTTTTCCCTCCAAAACCCCTCGGCCCGGGGAAGGATTTCTCCATCTGGCCACTCAACATCCCCCTCCCACCACCTGGGAGCCAAATCTGAGTTGCTGAAAGGTGCCTCCCCTTCCTCTCGCCCCTTCAGGGGGCCTTTGAATGACAACAATCCCAGTTGTTTTCCCTGCGGGAGGGCTCCGCTGCCCGTGCCGTTTCCTTGTCCAGCCACGTCCCGCAGCCTGGCACACGAGCACAGGGGCGGGTCGGGGCGCTGGGTGTCCCCAGGGGTGGGCAGAGCATTGTCACCCCTGCACAGCCCCCACTCCCCGGGTGTCCGGGCTCGCCGAGCCCTCGCTCCCACCTGCTCCGTGCGCGCTGCCTTGGCTCCCTGCGACTTTAAAGTTCCCTCAGTGCACGAAGCAAAAGAGGGAGGAGAAAGCGTTTCATCATCGCTCCCGGGAGCCGACTTATAAAAACTTGACGCTCCCGCTTGCCTGGCTCACTCGCAGCCTTGGAGGGATTTCGGCACTGCCCGTGCGGGCGGCGGGCGGCGGGACGGGCCCGAGAGCGGCGGGAGCCCACGCTCAGCCCAACCATCCCAGGCTCCCCGAGAAGCCCTCGCCATGGGAGTCCACCCCGAAGTTGGCAAATCCCCGGTTGACATCCCCAAGAGCTCCGGCACCTGCTCCAGGAGTATCTTCTGCAACATCAAGGTAAGGACGGGGCAGGGATGCTGGCGGGGAGGGAGGGGGATTCCTGCCCGGAGAGGGACCCCAGTCCACCCCACTCATCCCCGTGTTCCCCGCACTTACCGCGGGTGAAACGAAGGGTGTTTGGTGATGCAGAGTTTGAGCATCAGCTCCGGGGCAGTCCCGGGGAATCCTGCCCTGCTCGGTGCCTGTGGGCTCGGGGCGAAGCCCTGCACGGTACATGGGTGTCTCACCCCTTGGAGCAACGCTCCGTGCGCGTCCCCACGGCGTCTGGGACACGGTGTGCTGCTGCTTAGGGAATGATTAACCACATCCTGGTGTGAAAAGAAAACACTGCCCTAGAATAACACGCGCTTGCTTTAAAAATTTGGGTGAGCAGAGTTTTTGAGTGACAGAAACAAAAGCTCGGTGGGTTGAGGTGGGTTTTCCGGTGCTGGCTGCCCGGCTCCTCACCTGCTGTGGCCTGAGAGCCGGCCCCTGCCTGAGCTCCCGGCTGCTGAGCTCGCTGCCTGCGTGCGAGCACAGCGCTCAGCCCGGCCGTGTGTCACCTTTCACACCCTGCCAACCATCCCGGCTCCACACCACCCCTCACCTGTCCTTTCCCCCCTGCTCTTTGGCCGGGTTTGAGATGCTCACCGCGGCTGCTGCCCGTGCTGGTTCCTGTCCCAGGGACACCCGCCTGGATGTCCCTGCGAGGATGGCATTTCCACACCTCCCCACATCGGCACCTGCGGCAGCCAGGTGCAGTTTTGGGAACGGCCGCTGCATCAGGCAGCACCCCCCGGGGATGTGCCGGGGCCCCCGGCGGGCAGCACCCCCCGGGGATGTGCCGGTGCTGCCGGGGCCGCCCGGGCCGGGCTGGGCTTTCCCACGGCCTCTCTGGATCCGAGCGTGTGTGCCGTGGTGTCAGCGCTTCCAAGCCCAGGGTTTCAGGATGTGCGGCCGTGGATGAGGTGTCGGGATAGGTTTGGGGTTTGTTTGCCATCAAGTTTCCCTCACCCCGCGTGAAGGATGGCGTTTCCCACTCCTCCCCGGACTGTGCTGGAGTTCTGTGGGGATGCTGTGGGTGCCATGGGGCTGTTCCCGAGCTGCTGCTCCTCCTCAGAGCTCCCAGGGCTGGAGGCATGACCCCAGACGATGTCTCCCAGTCCCATACCCCTGAAGGTCCCCACTGCCCAGGCTGGGCTACTCCAGCAGGTGACTTGATGATGCATTTTGGCTGTGGGCTCCAGGAGAAAGGGTTTGGGATTACCCTGGGTGACTCGGGGCTGCCTCTGGGCTACACTGATGTTCCTCTCGAGGGGACTGCTGACCTGTCCCCTGCTCTGCTGGAGGTGCAAAATGTGCCCCCAGACCCCCTCCAGGCTGCTGCAGTAATGGGCCTGACTTGGGGTGAGTAAAGTCAACCAAAACCAGAGCACTTCTTGCAGTTCATGGAAACCAGCAGCAAGCAAAAATAGCCTGGAGTGAAAAAACTTTGCCAAACCCTCTTGTAGGATGTCAAACTTTCGGATCAAAGAACAAAAGCCCCAACAAATAAATGCTACTCCATTTGTACACCCCACAGGCAGCTGCACACAGGCAGGGTGTGGGATGTGGGTGCCCCACAGTCAGACTGGGTGCTCAGCACCCCACATGCCCCAGGGCACTTGGGTGGGATCTTTTAGGGGCATCTGGCCAAGGGCAGATGACTCGGGGGTGTCACTTCGTGAGTGGCAGGAAAGTGGCCTGAAGAAAAGCTTTAAAACTGCTTTTTAAACTTTTTCTTTTAAAACTTCTAGCTTATAATTGTTTCTGGTTTAAAATTCAACAGTCTGGCAGTGGCACCGTGCAAGCATGTGAAGGAACAGTTTGAGCTCTACCCAAATATGCTCGTTGGCATCAGAGGGATGATATGCTCTGTCTGGGATGGTGGGCAGTCAGGACACACATCCCTCAGAGAAATATTCTTGCTTTTAAGACAAAGTGTATAAATTGACAGGCAACAAGGTCCCCCACCCTTTCCTGACCTATTCACTCTTCCTGTCCTGTGACATTTGCATTAAAAACATATTCATTAACAAAAGAACGCTTCAGGGTCAAAAAGCATTAGCCTGTGTGCACTGTCAGCCCTCTCAGTCCCCAAAAATGAGTAGGACCTCAAAGTGTCACAGTGGAATTTCCAGGTTTGGGGAGTTTTGGAGTGAAATGTCATCAGAGGGCAAGGTGTGGTCAACATCTGGGTTTGAAAGGGTTTGTAGCTCTTGTAAAGAAGCCATTGGTGCTATGAATGATGGATTATTAAAAAGCCTCATGCAGCCCCAAATTTTATGGGAAGCTGAGGGCATCACCCTCGCCAGAGCCATCAGACACAACATCCTCATACAGGCAATGGCAGCTTCTGATGGGGACAGTATTTCCAACACAACAAAATTCCTTACTTTTAACAGGCTTGGAAGGACATGATAAAGACTGGGAAGACTTAATCACGAAGCTCATATTTAATCCCTAAAGCCCCTGTGATGGGATCATATTCAGGGTGTCTTTTGCAGGGCTGGGGCCAAAATAACAAATTATTTTCCATGTAAACCATCTTGCCCCTCTGTGATCCCTGTGACAGAGACCACCACCCCCTGCACCAGACCTCATCTCTCTCAGGGTGTTTTCCAGAACTGGACCCATTGCCACTGAGGTTTGGAGGTGTGGGAACACAGTGGTGCCAGGGATGGGCATGGGAGGGAGAAGTCCTGCTGGAAAGGGGCAGTTTGAGGGATTCTGTAGGGGTCTGAAGAGTGGAATGGGGTTGGAGTCATGGGGACACTGCTCGGGATGCAGGAACGGTGCAGCTGCACTTGAGGAAGCAATTCCCGAGGATGTGGCCTTGGATCCGTGCTGTCCCAGCTGCTCCCCGTTCCGTCTGGAGCCCGGCTGTGACAGTTCCGTGTGGTGCTGTGCAGTTACTCCCAGCCGCACGTGGTGTTTGGTGGCTGTGGCAGTGACACCGAGCGGGCTGGGCCAGCGCTGATACTGCCGGGCTCCGCCTGGCCCGGCCGGAGCGCGATTGCTGCCTGGAATGAGCACAGCCGCTGCTTTCGGTTTGAGTGCAGGGCCGAGCCCTCTGCCCGCTGCTCCCATCCTGATCCCCCTGGAAGAGACCAGGCAGAACACAAAAGGCCCTCAGATTCTGGGGCTGGGAGGTTTTGGGGCTGCTGAGCTCGACCTCAGCCAGAAACCTGGAATACCCCAGTGTCCCCACAGCAGTGGTGGAGATGGGGGTGATGATGCGACATTTAGATGGGATATTGGGGAGAAATTGTTCCCTGTGAGGTTGGTGTGCCCAGAGCAGCTGTGGCTGCCCCATCCCTGGAAGTGTTCAAGGCCAGGTTGGACAGGGCTTGGAGCAGCCTGGGATAGTGGGAGGTGTTCCCTGCCCCCGGCAGGGGTGGGTCTGGATGGGCTTAAGGCTCCCTCCCCACCCAAAGCATTCCACAGTTCTGTGATTGATGAGCAGGGACATCCCCTGCTTGGACGTTCACCAGAGCTCCTGGGGTTGTGCTGACTGGCCCTGGGGTTTGGGGGACTGCAGCTGTGCTGCTCAGATGAACCCAACCCTCAGGTGGATGCCAGCACCTGGTGGCCCTGGGGATACTGAGAACTTCACAGCCTGAAGGATTATAACAGGTTTAAAAGGTGGAGAATGTGGTTGGTCCTTTTGATACCCACACATGGCCAGGGACCCCATCAGTGTCCCCCAGTCCAGAGCCCCAACCACGTGACTTAAGCTCATGTTGGGCTTGACCATCTTGGAGGTCTTTCCCAACATTAATGATGCTATGATTCTACGTCCATTGTCTGCTCTCAGACAACCACTGGAAAAGGATTATTTCACAGGAATTTTCTGTTTACAGAGCCTGAGATATTTTGGCTTCTTCGCCTTTACTGTCTCATTCGTGGTTTTGAACTATTTTAATTGATTTTGGGATCCCCAGAAAGATGACAAGGAGGAGAGCTTTATAAATATCTTTTGATTTAGAGGAGCTGGACTGGTTTCAGCTGGAAGCTGGAGAGCACAGAGGAGCAATGTGGAAGTGTTGCAAGTGCAGGCAGGGGAAGGCTTTTTTTTTTCCATGCCTGCAGACCGCCTGGCATGGAAAAGGAAACAGGAGGACAACAGAGAATTATTCTCACTTATGTCAGCCGGAGGTGATCCAGGGAGAGATTTAAAAGCCTTAGGAGAGGTTTAAATTGGGTGTTGTACTGGGGCAGGGAGAGGGAGGGAATGGAACAGGGTAGAAGAGGGGACATCAAGGTCAGCAGGAGACCGTGGGCTCTCAGAGTGTGATAAGGCTTGAAAGCATCCCGGGGTGAAGGTGTTGGGAGCAGGCAGGGAGCAGTGAACAGGAGCAGGGAGCTCTTGCCTCCCTGGGGAGGCTGGATGTCTCCTGCAGAGGAAATGGAGCCTGGCCTTGGGGTCTGAGGTCCCAACAGCAGCAGGGCAAGTTTTTGTCCCTTCCTTCCAAGGGACTAAAAGAATTTGCTGAGGAGCGTATTCCAGAAGCCTGGAGATGTACCAGTTGTGCTCTCATATCCTGTTGGAAAAGATTATGAATTGCTTTGTTTAGCCAGGACAGGAGATTCATCAAATCACAAATCTGGAGGCAGCGTGGCTGTAGGTTTGGAGAGGGAAACACAGAAAGGAGAAAGTCATGGCTGATTGGAGCCATTGATTTAAGCAAGGAAATCAAAGCAATATTGCAATCCTGGGCACTGTGCAGGCAGGCACAGTGGGTTGGATGAGTGTTTGTGACAAAGGAGGGTCTTTAGTGACATGAGGAGAAGGACCTGCAGTGACCAGGATCTTCCAGCATTTGTGGTGATGGGTTGGGTTTGGATGGTCCAGCACTGTGGTCAAGTCTGCTTTTGGTGGGATCGGGCTCCAGAAGGCAAGATCAACCTGGTCTTCACCAGCAACACCAGCAGTGGGATAAGGAAAAAGATGGGTTGGGAAGTTTAGTTGGGATCAAGGTCTAGGAGACCTGAGACAAGGTAATTTTATGAAGGGCGAGGTGGTTGGGTGCCCAAACACAAGCAAGGAGTGGTCAGCGCAGATAAGATTATCGGGAGCAGGACGGGAGAGGAGTGACGCTGATAGGGAGCACGAGGCACGGCCGGCCGGGCGGGACGAGTGTTTGCACACACTTCTGGGTCAGGCAAAACCCAGCCAGCCTGGACCTGCCCTAAGGAAACCCTGATGGGATCCTGATGCCTTGGAATGAAAAGAGACCTTCAGGAAAGAATGAAGGGAGACCAACCACCCGACCTGCCCGAGGGAGGAAAGGCTGAGGGATGCTCACCATCCTGTTTTGAGTGTGGTATTTCTTGGGAAGCATCCCACACTGAGGGTCTGTCTCAGCAACCCCCTGCAGCCAAAAACCTCCTTTCTGGACAAAGCTGGGCCTTGTAAAGTCACTGGGATACAGTGCTGGGAAATCCCGTGTCTGTTTGTTGCAAAAAGAGCGAGTATTGTCTTTGCACGTGACAGTGGAGGGGTGTAAAACGTGCGTAGCTGCGCGGTAGACAGTCGTCATTCCAGCATGCTTCAGGAAATCCCTGATCAGGTTAATTTTTATATTATTTTATTGTTTGCAATGGAAGTGTCACTTAGAAGCCAGCTTCTGCCACCCGACCAGGCTCAGAGGTTCTGTGCTAAAGGATGGGCTCTGTGCAGGGTATTTGGTTCCTTTTGTGGAAATGCTGTGCCTTTTTTCATCTTCCATGGTACTTTTTGATCTACAAATCCAGGCAGCTGCCCACAGGAAAGTGATGCCAAGGAGAGATGTATTTCCCCACTCATCCCTACACTTTCCATATCCAGCTGATATATTCTTGTGGACTGAGTGACCTCAGCTGTCCTACTGCAGGAGGATTGCCCAGTGCAGTAAGAGTTGACCATAAGCAAACTCTAAAATAAACACCCTGTCTCCTCCCTATTAAAATTTTGGGGATATTCTTAATAATTCCTACAGTTCCCTCCTCCCTTTCCTTTTTTTTTCCCTTTTGCAAGCTCAGGAGATTAAAGTGGAGGGAGTCTTCAGAGGTGGGCAGCTTGGAGTCTCCTGCTTTGGGAGGAATGTTCCCTGATTTTGGGAGGAAAGTCTTCTGACTTTCCATTCAGGTCAAACAATTTTGCTTTGGACTCAACACCAGTTGTACTCTGTGTAGGGAAAGAACTAATGAAGCATCCTTACTCCTAGTCATTTCCAAAGGTTTACTCCAGCCAGATTAAATTTGCTCTTGGCCACGTCCTACTTCGGTGTCATCAGTCACCTGGGAGCACTTGGACAAGTTCTGTGAGGGTCTCCAGCTCTCCAGGCAGTCCCTGTGTCCATCTAATGAACAAAGCCCTGGCTCTTTCCATCCCCACTGCTGTGGGAAAGGTGCTGGGCATGGAGATTAGCACAAGCGCCGTCAACATTTCCACCCTCTTTATCTCCAGCCAGGGCTGCCAAGGGGAAGACACTGAAAAATGAAGTGGGGGATGACTTTGGACATGAGCTGTGGAAGCAGAGCAAGAAATTAACCTTTCACTCACTCCTCCAGGTGGAGCAATGGCCATGCCACACGTAGCAGGATCCTCCTGAACCTGTGGTCTCTGCAGAGCAAAGTTAGGCTCTTGACTGGAAGAGTCTTATCCTGACTCCTGGAGATCCCTGGAGGTTCCACAGAGATGGTTCATTCCTATGAAATGAAACCTGAGTATTTGTTGGACACATCTCAGACAGAAGTTTAGGCTGGGGTTGACCGAATCCTTGCCAGCTCCCGTTGTCCAGAGCATGGAAGGACCAGTCCTCCCCCTTCCCTGCAATGGGGTGGGTTTCTCTTCCTTTGGAAAAAGCACTGCCCTGGGAGGTGCTGGTCCCCACGAGCTGGGTGGGGGCAGCAGCCTGTCTCCCCCAGGAGTTTGCTTTCCTTCTAAATGCAGCTCCTTTTGGAAAGGAGTCAAGTGCCTTGTATAAACAACCTGGAATCAGGATTGCTCCGAAAGAGGCGCGGGGATGCTCACAAGGGGATTTGGGGGGGGGTCCATGTAGGTGCACAACTTTGGCCTTCCCATGCTGCTCTCTGCCTGTCTGCAACCACTCCTTGCCTGCAGCTCCAAAAATACTCCAGGCTCCCGTGGGAGCTGCTGCTCCGGAGGGTCAGCACTTGGGAGTGCCCCCGGCTCCTCAACCTCCTACCGCGCCTTCGCCCTCGCGCCGGCTCTGCGTCAGAAACCTCCCTGCAAGGGAGCTCGGCTCTTCCCTAAGAACCCCTTCTTGTCATTCGGGAAGATGGATTGCGGCAGCTCCCTCCCCTCCCGGGGCTGCTGGGCGGGAGCGTGGGGCGGCACAGCACATCTGGTGCAGCTGGAGCATGGGCCAGCGCTGGTTTCCATGCACCAGCAGGTTGTGGGTGGTTGGCACTAATGTGTGGGGATGGAAATGTGTGGAAAGAGAGACAGGGGTGGGAGAGACCCATGAGGACCTGTGAGGGGACACAGGACAGCGGTGCCCCTCCTGTCCACCAGCCTCAGGACTCCTTTTGGGAAGCCCTCCAAGTAAGGCTCTCTCATGAACTTCTTTTGGGGAGCCCTCCAAGTAAAGCCCTCTCCCAGTTTTTTGCACTCAGAGCCTTTAAGGTTTGGGATGACCTTATTTTAATTAAAACCGAGTCTGCTGAATGCAGGGGAAGTCTTGAATCAGGCCTCATCTCACCTCCAGACACTTGGAATGTGTCTGGAAAAGCCACACTCCAGCTGCACAAGTCCTGGAGCAAAGGTTGTTTTGCCTTTCTCTGGCTGTTTTGGATGGCAAGCTCTTCTCAAGGAAAAAAATCACCCCTGCCCTTCCCCTCCCATTCTCTGGGTTCTGCACATCTGAGGGCCGAGGCTGCTGTGTGGTCTCAGGGTGGGATCACATCCCTGGAGCATCTGTCCAGCTTTGATGCCTTTCTGGTTAATCCTGCAGACAAGAAGGATTATAAGGACCCATGGGCAGGGGGAAGCAGTCACACCCCAAAGTTTTCCTCTCCCTTTGGTGGTGCTTTCCAGCTGCATTTCTCCCACCTCATCTTCCCTCCTGGCAGGCAGCCCCAGCTTGTTCCCAGGCATCTCTGGATCCAGGGCTCCATTTTGGCCTTCCCAGGTTATCACCAAAGCATAAATACACCTCGGGCCATCTCCTGGCGGTTCTGCCTTTTCCTCCCTGCCCTCTCTACCCATGGCTTGTCCCTCTCCTCTCCTCTCCTCTCCTCTCCTCTCCTCTCCTCTCCTCTCCTCTCCTCTCCTCTCCTCTCCTCTCCTCTCCTCTCCTCTCCTCTCCTCTCCTCTCCTCTCCTCTCCTCTCCTCTCCTCTCCTCTCCTCTCCTCTCCTCTCCTCTCCTCTCCTCTCCTCTCCTCTCCTCTCCTCTCCTCTCCTCTCCTCTCCTCTCCTCTCCTCTCCTCTCCTCTCCTCTCCTCTCCTCTCCTCTCCTCTCCTCTCCTCTCCTCTCCTCTCCTCTCCTCTCCTCTCCTCTCCTCTCCTCTCCTGCTGTTTCCCATGGTCCTTCCATGCCTCCAACCCATCTCCTGCCAACTGGGGTTGGCATTCTGGGCAGCCAGGCTGCCTCTCCTCCTCATTGTCCCTCCGTGCCAGCATCCTCTCTGTCCCCGACACCCCATGTCCCCATGTGCCCTGGGATCGGGCTGACATTTGCTGCGCTAATTTCGGCCTCGGTGATCCACCCTCTTCCCTCCCTGTTGGTAAACAGCTTTGCCTCTCCGCCTGACGCCTGGCTGCAGGAGAGCTCTGTGTCCAGCTGCTCTGCAGCTCGGGCAGGCCCAGACTGCTGCTGTTCAGCCAGCTCCTCCTCATCCCAATGGCTTCAGTAGTGTCTGGTCAGAGCCACACGAACAAAAATTGAGGTTCTCTGGCAACAAGATCCCCTCTCCAGTTCCCATCCTCACAGGAGTCACCCCTCTGCTCCAGATCAGCCCACGATGGTTCCATGTCAGGCTTCGGAAGGTGGTGATCCAGCTTCCACCCACAGGATTTTGTCCTGGGGTAGGATTTCTAGTGTGGGAGCTGATAGTGGGAGAGTGGAGAGGTCATTCAGCTTCAAGAGTTTACTGGCAGATATTTCACTTCCACTTTGGCCCTGTCTGGGAGGATTTCCCACATTACACCCCGAATTCCTGTTCTGCAGCTTTTTGTCGGGGCAAAGTCCCAGCTGGGGACTTTGTCCTCTCCTGGTTATTGCAATGGCAATGCCAGCCTGATGCCAGCCTGTCTGCTCTCACCCCTCTGAGATGTGGCTGGGGACTCCGTGATGGCAGCTTGTGCCTGTGATGCTTCTTTCCTCATTTTTTTGGTTTTTGCCTTTCTCCTTCATCTTCCCTGTGGTCTCCAGGTTTTTCCAAGCCTGCCCTCACACTGCCAGGGCTCCATTTTCTCCTTCTCCTTCATCTCCATCCTCTTCTCTTCTGCTGTCTGTCAACATCTCTCCCACCCCTTATGCTTTTAGATTCCCAGCCAGGTCTTTTGGCTGGATCTCTCCTCCCTCACAGGAAAAGACTCCAAAGAAACCATTTTCTTGCCCATGTTCTACCCAAATTCTGCTACATTTGCGGGGCCTGGCCCTGCATCATCCTCTGCTCCCAAAACACAATTCCACCCACTTATGGAATTTGCATCCTCTAAGCTGGGTGGACAATTTTGGTCTTTTTTGATTTTTTTTTTTTTATCATTTAGTGGGTCAGGGCTACTGGGCACTACCGCCCTTCCAAATAAATACTTATCAGGACTATTGCTGCTCTCCTGGCCAAGCACATCAGGAATTTGTCAGCCCTGCAGTACCTTTGTTCCCCCATCCATCATCCCGCACTTCCCAACGTTATCATTGAGGGACACTCTTCCGGTATTCAGCAAATATTTGATTTCCTGTGGATCTAAATAAAAAGACCTTTCCCCGGTTGTTTGGGTTTTTGTGGGGTTTTTTTGGGGTTTTGTTTTGTTTTGTTGTTTTGTTTTTTTGTTTTTTAATTTTATTGATTTTAAAATACTTCTGGCACCGTGTGGATGCATTCCATTCCAAGAAAAATAAAGGAGAACTGTTCTGACTAAATATAGATCAAAAGACACTTGTGAGCTGCCTCTTGCATCCCTGGCTGAGAGCGCTCTCCTCTCGCAGCCCACCCAGGCTCTTTCATCCAGATTTCTCCCTAAACTCTCTGTATTCCCTCCTCTGCCTTCCCTCAGCTTGGCTCCTGGCTCGGCTCACTTCCTGGCTCAAGGGAAGGTGCTGGGTTTGGAATACTATTTTGGAGTCTCCCAGCAGTGAGACCACGCTGTGCATATTTCATCCTCTCCCTCTGGGGCTTATAACGCCCTTCTTCAACTTTTTCTAGCACCACCCCTTGGAGCAGGTTCGGTTAATTGACTTTCCAGCTGAGTGAATCCTGGGATGCTCCATGCCATTGGCCAAAGCCAGCTGGAATAGGCTCATGCAGGATGTGGTCGCCAGCAGTTACACAGCAGCAGGGCAATGTGGTCTCATACAGCCTCAAAGGGTGCATGGAGAGGCTCACATGGCATATCAGGGAAAATTCTTCATTGACAGAGTGGCTAATCATTGGAACAGGCTGCCCAGGGAAGTGGTGGGGTCACCATCCCTGGGAATTTCAAACAGCCAGTAGATGGGGAACTTCTCAGTAAGGTTTACTGGGCAGGGAAGTACTTAGTCAAAGGCTGGACCTGATGACCTTGGAGGTCTTTTCCAACCTTAATGAGTCTGTGATTCCAGCTGGGTCCTCACTGGGGTGGCACTCTTTGTTTGCCCACAGGTGTTTGTGCTGTGCCATGGGCTCCTCCAGCTCTCCCAGCTCCTCTACAGCGCCAACTTCAAGAGCAGCCTCACCACCATCGAGAAGCGCTTTGGGCTCTCCAGCCTCTCTTCAGGTTTCATCTCCAGCTTGCATGAGGTAACTGGGAGAGGAACACCCAAAGGGTGACCAGGACCTGGGGGCACCTTCCCAAAGCAGGGTCTCAGGGCTGTTTGCACCAGGGCTTCCTCAGCCCCCATGTGCTGGGAGGAGGAGCTGTGCTGTGCTCTGGGGCACCATGTCACACCTCATTCTGCTCTGCCATGTCCGGGGGGACAGAGGGTGCTGTGGTGGTGGCCCTTGGACAAGAGCAGACTTCCTTTGGATGGAATTCCAGAGTGGTTTTTGTAGAAAGGGACCTTAAAGTTCATCCCATCTCATTTCACCCCTGCCATGGCAGGACACCTTCCACTATCCCAGGTTGCTCCAAGCTGTGTCCAGCCTAGCCTGGAACACTTCCAGGGATCCAGGGGCAGCCACAGCTTCTCTGGCACCATCCTCCCAGGGAAGAACTACTTCCCAATATCCCATCTAACTCTGCCCTCTGGCAGTTTAAGGCATATTGTTGAGCTGGCTGAGGATTTTCTCACTTTCTTATCAAGAAACCCCTTGGAATAAGTTTTCTCGTTCACATTTTCAGGAATTATGTCCTTCCTAGCAGTTCTTCAAAGCCTGGCAAAGGCCAGGAGAAAACCTGCTAGCACAGACTTTTTTGCTGGCACCAGGTGGCAGCACACTTGTTTGTCTGCTCCCCGGTGAGCACATGGGATGCTCCATCAAGCCAGACACTGGGAATCTTCCTGGATCCTTGGGGAAGTGAATGCCCAAGTCTCACCTCAATCAGCATGAACATTCAGGATCAAAAAGATGTCTCAGGGCCCACTGAGACTTCCTACTGTCTGTGACTGTGTGAGGTGCCCTTCCTGTCCAGGACAACAATCCTATTGCATTGGTGCCTACGGCAATTCCAAGAACAAAACCCACAAAGAGACAAACAAGGGAGCCCACAGAAGCATAAATACAAAGTTTTCTTAGCCATACATAGAATCACAGAATGGTTTGAGTTGGAAAGGGCCTTTAAAGGCCATCTTGCCCAACTCCCTGCAATGAGCAGGAACAGCTCCAACATGCCAAAGTTAAAATGATGTTTAGCTTGTCCTGAGCTGTCAAAGCTCATGTAATGGAAATTTTGTCGTGGTCACCCACTCGCCTGAGTGAGCTGAGTGGTTTCATGGCTTTCTAGCTGATGCTATCTGCAGTTGCAAATGTCCAGGGTCATAAATATTTGCAGTAAGCTGGACTTTGTAGCAGGGCTCATGTCTGTTTGAGTCACAGCAGTGGAGGCAATATGTTTCATTCCTTGCTGGTTTTGGAGGAATTCTCAGTTTATATCACATTGTTCAATCTCTTTTCCCAGGAAACAAGGGACAGCACAAGAAGAGGAAATGGCCTCAAGTTGTGCCAGGGGAGGTTTAGTTTGTGTACGAGAGAAAATTTTTTCACTGAAAGGGTTGTCCAGTGGTGGAGTCCCCAACCTTGGAGGGGTTTATCAGATGTGTGGATGTGGCACTTGGGGACATGGGTCAGTGGTGGCCTTGGCAGTGCTGGGGGAGCAGTTGGACTTGATGATCTTGGAGGGTTTTTCCAGCCTAAGTGATTCTGTGATGCCTGTGGGGTGGGAGGCAGGTGTGGGATGCTGAAAGAGCCCCAGCCAGATCACAGGGAGGCTGTGATGTTGTTCACACCAACATGGGATGCCCAAGGTGGCCGAGGCCAAGGAGTGACTCTCTGGCTGGACATGAGAGGGGAGCACACAGGGTGAGGGGATGCTCCTGTGGGGGTGAAACACCTCCTGATAAGAGACCTGTCCCATCCAGACACAGCCATAGGGTCTGGATGTCCTAAGTGATGTCTCCTCACATTCCTCCCACTTCTCTGTGCCTTCTCCAGATTGGCAACGTGGTGCTCATCATCTTTGTCAGCTACTTCGGCAGCCGGGTGCACCGCCCGCGCGTCATCGGCGCCGGGGGGCTGCTGCTGGCACTGGGGGCCTTCCTGGTGACCCTGCCACACTTCCTGTCGGGCCCCTACGAGTACACTACCCTCAGCACCGGTGAGTGCCACCAGCTGTGCCCCCACACACCCAGATCCAGCTGCTCCGGGATGGGTTACCACCGTGTGACTGCCCAAAAAAGGGGCTGTTTCCAGGGCACACATGGTTTAAGCAGTGGTTGAAGGCAGAGCCTGAAGGGGGGCAGTTGCTGATTAAACTTGACGTCATTAAAGCTTTGGAACCCCTTCTGAATGTAAAAATTACATGTGGGATTTCTTCTGACTCTCCTGCACATGTTATTCCAGCTGTTGTTAGAAAATCATGGAATGGTTTGAGTTTGAAGGCTTAAGACTGTCTCATTCCACCCCCCTGCCATGGGCAGGGAGAACTTCCACTATCCCAGGTTGCTCCAAGACTGTCATTGAACACTTCCAGGGATGGGGCAGCCACTGTTTCTCTGAGAAGAGAGTAGGTTTCGATTAAATATTAGAGAGAAATTCTATCCTGTGAGGGAGGTAAGGCCCTGGCACAGAGTGCCAGAGCAGCTGTGGCTGCCCCTGGATCCCTGGAAGTGTCCAAGGCCAGGCTGGACAGGACTTGGAGGAACCTGGGCTAGTGGAAGATGTCCCTGCCCATTGGCAGGGGGTGGGACTGGACGGGCTTTAAGGTCCCTTCTAACTCAAACCATTCTGGAATTCTGTGATATAGCAAAGCTCCCTTGTCCCCAGGGCCTGTCTGCTCTGGCCGGGATTCTTATGATCCAGTGCAAGGAAGGCTGCTGCTTTAAGGCTTTGGGAACAAGCTTGTGTGAACAATGACAGCTCTATTTTCCATGCAGAATGGAGTAAGCAGAAGAAGCTGTATCACTTGCCACAAGACTGGCTTTGGTCTCTCCAAAGTGGTTTTGGTCCCTAAATCCTCAGAATGCTGATGAGCCCCAGGCTCCATAGGGATTGCCACCTCTGAACCCCAGATCTCTGCTCCTCCCCATCCCATGATTTTTGAGTTTGGATAGTAAATCAGGAATCCGATGCCGAGTTTCTCAGCAGCTTAAATTCATGCATCAGGCTATGGACAGGTCAAGATTTGGGACAGGAAAGAAAAGAAAATGCAAAGGAAATGAGGAAGGAGCAGGTATCACCCTGCTCCCTGCCCAGTGCCAGGCTCCATGTGAAAGTGGACAGGTATAACAATGAGGAAACTGGACAGGAATCATTCATTGGTCAAGTAATGCTAATGCCCCAATTGATTAGTGCTGGACTTGTGTGCAACCATGGAAGTATAAACAGAAATCACTGGAAAAGTCAAAAGAATGTACCAAGAACTGTGTTTGACCCAAAAGTTCTGTACAGAGCACAATTCTTGCAGAACACCTTTGCTAAAGGATTAGAGGATGGGCTGCAAAAGCAGATGGACAGGGCAGAGATACTGACATTATGAGGACTGTCTGATGATGGAAAAGAACACATTCAGTCTGTGAACAGCCCCTGAAGATACTTCAGTCCTGGTTGGAGTCTGGAGCAATGTGAAGACCCCCAGTGTCTGGGCTGTATGAAGAAGCAAAGGCCATGCTTTGGAAGGAGCTGGGCTCCTCCTGAGCTGTGG
Organism: Acrocephalus scirpaceus scirpaceus; assembly: GCA_910950805.1. Lineage (NCBI taxonomy): Eukaryota > Metazoa > Chordata > Aves > Passeriformes > Sylviidae > Acrocephalus > Acrocephalus scirpaceus. The sequence goes on from OU383781.1 coordinate 21,619,319, forward strand.
GGGCAGCAGAGATTTAAGGCAGGGTGTCCTGCTTAGGGCAGCCAGCTGGCCCCAGAGGGCATCACTCCCTGTTCCTGCCCGGATACCACAAGGGAGCAGAGACCACAGACCACAGCAAAAACCAGCCATGGGTTAGGTCTGCCCTCATTAAACCCCAAGCACCCTCATTCCATGGCATGAACCCTTTAAAAGTTTGATTAAAATCACAGCTTGATTGTTTGCTACTCTGACCTCAGTGTAATACTCCAAAGGAAGGGCAGGGTGATAAGAACTGCTGAACAAAATGAGCAATCCATCCAAAATCCAGCAGTTTGTGCCTACTCAGCGAGTTTGGGAGATTCCTGCTATTTGGGGATTTAGTATGGGAGGAGGCAGGGGATGTACCCAGTGTTGAAATGCTCATTTTTTTCCCTTCCAGGTAACAAAAGCCAGGGGCAGGCTGAGCTGTGCTATGCAGAGAGTAGGTTTGTGTGCCCAAACACCACCCGGGACCCGCAGAAGGAGGCCAGCAGCATGTGGGCCATGATGGTCATTGCCCAGCTGCTGGCTGGGATTGGGACCGTGCCCATCCAGCCCTTTGGGATATCCTACGTGGATGACTTTGCAGATGCCAACAATTCCCCACTGTATGTCGGTAAGTGGCACCATTGCTGTACATTGTTTTATTTCACAGAATCCCAGGATGGTTTGGGCTGGAAGGGAAGCCCATCCAGTTCCATCCCCTGCCATGGGCAGGGACACCTTCCACTAGACCAAGTTACTCCAAGCTCCAGCATCCTTGTCTTCCCTCTGCAGTGCGGGATCACTGTTCCAGTGAATTGTTCCACTAATCCCTTAGAATTCCCAAATCTGCAAGGAAAATGAAGGAAAGAGGACTGAAGGAACCTGAAAGGTTCTGAAGGAGAAGGAAAGTGGGACTGGTGTGTTGTTTATAATACAAGAGCTCCCTTTAGGGCTGTGAGAATGTCTGTCAGGGTGAATGGCTCCGGGGGATCCGGGTTGCCTCAAGACAGCAGAAATTCCATCTCCCCAGTCCCGTTTCATTTTCTGTCTGATGCAGCTCAAGCTCACTGTCTCCTTTTAAACATCTTGAGGTTGTGTAAAGAGTTTCTCTCAAGGAGGGAACTTGGATCCCGTCATTGCAAACAAGTTGAAAGAAAATGTTCTGACCTTATGGGTTACCTATTTCAGAATGGGAGGGTCCAGCTGCACCCAGGGTGGTCTGGTGGCCTTTTTGCCCTCAGAATCTTTCACCTCTCCTGACGTTTTCACCAAATGTTTTTCCTTGGATCTGAGAACTAGGATGTGTTTGGTTCCTTGGCATCCTAGAGGGAATGAAGGTCTCAATCCCCTGTGTGAGCCCAGGATGTCACTGCCCTGCTGCTCCCTGGGTTCATTAATATTGTGGATATTCATGGTGTAGCTGACAACTTGTGTCAGCAAAGCCTTGATGGCAGCAGAGCAGAGGGACGTTTTACACAGGCTTTCCCTCTCCTGTTCCTGCCAGATAAACACCACCTTCAGTGTGGGGGCAGTGGAGACCTTCTCCCCATCTGAAGCATGATGAAGGGTGGATTCTCCCCTCTGTGGGTGGTGCCACCATTCCTGTGTCTCCTGGGCAGACAGAAGCCACATCTGCATGGAAACTACCATTGCCTGCTCACAGGGGCTCTCTCTGCTCCCTTTTCCCAGCCATCCTCTTTGCCATTGCTGTGTTTGGCCCTGCCTTTGGGTACTTGCTGGGGTCCGTGGTGCTGCGGCTCTTCGTGGACATCGGAAGGGTTGACACTGGTGAGTATTGCTCAGGTAACAGTGGTCCTAAAGACCTTCTGTGGGTCAGAAGGTCACTCTGAGGTGAAAGGTGACAGAAGCCACCAGTGCTGTGACCCATAAAACCCACTGCCCTGGGAAGATCCGACCTGGAAAAGCACCCCCAGCATACTCCTCCACTGCATAAGGACAGATACAGGTGGTCTTGACACCACCGCTGAAGCAGAGCTCTGGGGTAGGGACATTCCAATGCCCAACTCATGGTGCTGCACTGGAGGTCATGGCTGGGGTGTGCCCACCACCACCACCACACTGAGGAGGTATCTCACCACCCCAGCATGGTGGTGGAGAGGAACAGGGAAATCTGAGGAACCCAGGGGTGGAGAAGGCAACCACAGAGCAACCAGTGCCCTATGGATACACAGAGAATTTCAGTCTACTCATCCTCCTCCCAGCACCTGCCACCAGCACCTGCAGAGAGAGGGGCTGAGCCGACACCACCGCAGGGATAATTTGCTTTATTCATGGCGCGTGCTTATTATTTCTGGTAACTTAATCACTAAAGAATTCTCCCCAGCTCCATCATTAACGTGGCTTTTCCTGTGTTTCCTTAGAGAGATCAGAGCCTGCCTGACATTTCTGTCCGGTGCCTGATAAGAATAATAAATGAACGTGGGCAGGAAATGCCAAAAAGCCTTGGCCCGCTCCCCCCGGTGGCAGACGGATTTAGCAGCCTCTGCCTGGTCGCTCCATGATGACATCCAAGCTCCAGAGTGGAGTGGTCCTGTTTGGGGAAGTGGGACGATTGTTTCGGTGGGGTGTGGGCTCCTCTCCTGTCACACCCTGGCACGGAGCTCCCACCCGGAGATGGCCGCTGGTTCCTTCCCAGCCGCCACATCCCGGCCGTGGGCAGCCGGGTCCCCACGCCAAGCCAGGCAATGTGTCAAACCTCCCGTGAGCATCACTTGACCCAGGCAAAGGATGTGTGTGCTGCAGACAGAGCGGCTCTCACCTTCTCCTCCTTTTTCCGGAGAAGGCGCCCGGAGTTTGGTCCACTCGGAAACCAGGAGCTTCTGCCAGCACAAGGCCTTCCCTCGGTCCCTGCAAGCAGAAAGTGACCTGGAACAATGGGAGAGCAACTTTTTCCAGGAAAGCAGCGTGCCCTTTCCCAGTCCCTGTCTTGGCTCAGCATCCCTGGCGGGCAGCATGGTCCAGCCCAGTGTGTTCTCCAGGCAGAGGATGGAGTCAGGCCCCTGTAATCTCTGCCTCACTGGTTGGCTCAGGGCTTAGAGTTGAACCTGTGCCACCAGCGTGCTGCCATGCTGACCAAATCTCCATCCTGCAATCACCTGGGAGGCTCAGCACAGCTGGGATGAGTACAGGGCCCTGGCCAGGGAAAATATAGGTCAAACACAGCCAGGGCTGGTCTTGCTGCCAACACTGGTGGGACCTTCCACCTCCATCCATTTGTTCTTACATGCCAGTGGAGAGACCCTTGGGCTGTGCCCACAGGGACTCTTCATACTCCACCAGTCCATATTTTCGTGGAGATTTGTCCCTTATACCCTTGGAGCTCACAGTGTGTCCTTGTGTCTTGCAATGACAGTGGACCTGACACCGAGTGACCAGCGGTGGATCGGAGCCTGGTGGCTGGGGCTGCTCATCTCCTCGGGCTGCTTGGTGCTCACCTCCATCCCTTACTTCTTTTTCCCTCGATACATGCTGAAAGGAGAGGTGAGACCTCATCTCTGGAGGCTGGAAAGTCCAGGGATGTGCTCAGGGAGGGAATACCTGTCCCCAGAGGAGAAGGGTGGGAGGGAGGAAGGCAGTCCAGCAACCCTTTCTCATTAAAACAAAATTTAAAAGATGGAAAATAATTAACATGTATCATTTTGGTGTTTTCAAAGCCAAACCCACTGGTTTTGTCACAAAAATACTTTAGTTCTGTTTTGAAATAGTTTACTCATTGATTCTTAAAACGTAAAATCAAAGCCAAAATTTTTCACAGTTAAGGCTAAAGGGCTCCCGAGACTTGAGCTGAACGGTATCTAACTTTCATTTTCAGACTTTTTGCAGAGTTAAAAGGGAGGTGTTTTGTCAGGGTTCAGGGGAGGAAAGATTTCCAAGTTCTTAAAACCTCCCAACAACAAGCTGTGGTCTTGCTGCTCTGCTCAGGGACTGCAGTGATATTTGAGATAATTCACCCCTTTAATCACAGAATCCTGGAATGGTTTGGGTAGGAAGGACATTAAAGCTCATCCTGTTCCAACCCCTGCCATGAGCAAGGACACCTTTCACTATCCCAGGTTGCTCCAAGCCTCATCCAGCCTTGCCTTGGACACTTCCAGGGATGGGGCAGCCACAGCTTCTCTGGGTACCCTGTGCCAAGACCTCACCACCTCAAGAATTTGTCCCCAAGATCCCATCTGGAATTTGTCCCCAAGATCCCATCTAACCTTAATGGCAGTGGGAAGCCATTCTCCCTTGTCCTGGCACTCCAGGCCCTTGTCCCAAGTCCCTCTCCAGTTCTCTTGTAGCTCCTTTAGGCCCTGGAAGGGGCTGTCCCCAGAGCCTTCTCCAGGTGAACACTCCCAGCTCTCCCAGACTGGAGAAGTGCTCGGGGCACGTGGGATGGGGCCTTGCTGTAATTGTCAGGTTTGGCTGGGGGTCAAAGGCCCCTGGGACAGACCCTGCCCCTCCTGAGCCTCCCTGTACCAGGATAGTGCCAGCCGCCCTCACCACAGGCTGCTCCTCTCTCCCCTCCCAGGAGCGGAACACGGAGGCCGGGATGCTCAGGAAGACGGAGACAGGGGCTGCTGAGGAGACCTCCCTGCTGGAGTTTGTAAAAAGTAAACTCCTGGCAGGTCAGGGCGTGGGTGGATGGGGATGCTGGGCCGTGCTGGGTGGGCAGATTCACACCAAGGGGGATTCTTGGGAATCCTTGGGAGCCCAGCACCGTGTGTGGACCAGCTCTGGCACCATGAGGGCCTAAAGACCATGGGAAGGTGGCTACAGACCTCTTGAGGCCTCTCTTCTGTGGGGCCTGAATTGTTTCCAAATTTTGCATTGAGGACCTTAAAGTGGTACCAGTGTGCCAGAAAAGGGTCGCTGGGAGGTTTAACCCCAGCTCCAGGAATGGGCATGGGGCTGCCGGCGCCACCAGCTCCTCGACGAGGTCACCCCACTGCAGCTGACACTGTTTATGTGGAGCCAAAACAGGCTCAAGAGGGATGTCACTGCTGAGGGACCAGATTAATGATTCTTTTAGCTCCAGGAGGACTTCTTCCCAGATAAAGCCCCTCCCTTCTTGCCTCTTCCTCCACTGCAGTCATCCTGGAGCTGCCTGTTCCCTCTTCTCCTCTCTTTGGGCTTTAATGGATGCTGGCTCTCCATTGCTCTCAGCTGTTTAGAAAACTCATAAGAGACCAAATAAACAGAGTTACTCCTAGGGCCCCTCTGCCTCTGACAGGGCCAGAGGACACAATGTCCCACCAGGAAAACACATCCATGGTCCTGCCAGCTGCTGGGATGCATTAGTGTGTCTTCCCTCCTGCTTTCCCATGCCCGCAGACATCCCCAGTAGATCATCATCATCATCCCACAGACATCCTTACTGGGAACAGGCTAAGGCGGGGGGTTCTCCTCAGTACAAATTGCTGGCTTGATCATCACACGGCTAAAAGACATTTTTCCTATGGTTTCCCTGCAGGATTCCCAAAGATCTTCCTCAGGCTACTGCTCAACCCCCTCTTCATCCTCCTGGTGCTGGCTCAGTGCAGCTTCTCCTCCGTCATTGCGGGTCTGGCCACCTTCCTCAACAAATTCCTGGAGAAGCAGTACGGTGCCTCCCCCTCCCAGGCCAACTTCCTCATAGGTGAGCATGGATGGAGGCAAAAAATATCCATCAGCAGGGAGCCAACTGCCCATATTCCCCAGGCTTTTTAAATCCTGGACAAGAAGTCACGGAAAGTCACATTTTTGGATGAGACCTGAGGTTCTACCTTGGGGTAGTTGGTGACTTTCCAGCTGCCTTGGGTTTGGGCTGTCTTGGATAACAGTTGGACCTGTGGGTTCTCTCAACTCCTGCGAAGTCCAGAGAGCTTCCCCCTGCCCGTAGAGGGGTTCTAAGCAGGCAAGACCCCCCTGATGGCTCCATCCCTCTGCAGGAGCTGTGAACCTGCCAGCGGCAGCTCTCGGGATGCTGCTGGGAGGGATCATCATGAAGCGCTTCTCCTTCTCCCTGCGGGCCATCCCGCGCTTCGCCGTGGTGGTGCTCGTCTTCTCCATCCTCATCTGCCTGCCCATTTTCTTCATGGGCTGCTCCACGGGGCACATCGAGGGCATCTACCCCAGGTAATGCAGGTGCTGCTCCCAGCTCCTTGTTTCTCCAGCTCTTATCTGTGGGGAGGGATGCACGCTGGTGGAGGGGTAGAAGATATCACCATGCTGCTTCTTGCTCCTTGATCCCCACTGCATGGAGGAGATCCAGGTGCTTCAGAGAGCTCAGGAGGGTGTTTATCCATGATTTTCTGGGCTAAACAAGCAGGGTATAATTTTTCATTCTGGGTTTTTAGGGGAAAATTAGTAATATTGTGTCCGCATCACTTCACATGCTCTCAGTGTTACAGCTGGACATCATCTTTCTTCTCACCTCAGTGGATATTTTTTGCTCTTACCATGACTTCTTAAGATAAAAATGACATCTATATACAAGCAAGGCTTGATGTCTAGTGAATTGAGCTCATTTCCCAGCCCACTGCCAGCAAGGAAGAGATTTCTGATGCCATCTTCCCACAGGAGGTGGAGCAGGCTCCATCCCACCCTGCCCAAGGGCAGCTCCCCAGGGCCCCATTGCTGCAGGATTCAGGCTGTGGGACTCCAGTAGATGCACTCCTTGGGGGAGTGAGGGAAGGCAGGGCAGATTTGGGGTTGTCCTCTTCACTTCCACAGTCATCAAGCTTGTTTGGGAACATGCCCACTTTCAGTTTGTGTCCGTGTGGTGTTTCCAGCTGTGGCTGTTCACACATCTGTTTGTGCAGCTCTGGATAGAGCCCAGATCCGTTTCTCCAGGCTTTTTGGCCGATTAATTTTCAGCTGAACAAAAAAAAAAAAAAAAAAAAAGAGAGAGAGAAAAGAACTGTGTGAGTACTTGTTTGTAGACATAACATAATTCCTGTGACATCCACTGCACACTTCCAGAGGTACCTGTAGGGATCAAGGGCTGGCAGAAGGCCAGCCTGCTGCTGGCAGTGTCCCAGCCCAGACAGGAACAGGAAAACTGCTCAACTAGTAAAAGGGATTTTTTTTTTAAAATTCCTCCTGTTGTATTTCCTAATTTTTTACCATTTCATCCCCCTCCTTTGTGGCAGCACACCCAATTCCCAGCAGCAACTTAAGGCACGGGTTGGGTGCCAATGCTCTAAGCAGATCTTCCACCCTGTGTGCCGGAAAAACACCACGGAATACATCTCACCCTGCTTTGCTGGCTGCACCAGCAGCACCACCAACCCCTCCAATCCCAGACAACTGGTGAGTAAAGCAAGTGGTTAGCAAAGTGATTATTCCTTGCTGGGAACAGTGGAGTGACGTTGCAGGAACCCAACAAATGCCATAAGGGGGTGGGACTCTTTCCACACGGTGTGCTGAGCCCTGGGAAGGTGCTGAGAAGAATTGCTGTAATGCCCTGGGAACCTGCTTGGAGGAACAGGGATGGTGGCAAATCCCATTACAGGATGCCATGGCTGTGCCTTAAAACTGGAGCTGGTGCTCTGGTTGGTGTCCTGCACAGGGATGTGGGACGATGGGTCACAAGAAACTCGTGCTTCTGGTGCTGGGAGAATGACGTCTATTCTGTTCCAAACGTTTCCAACAGATCTACCACAACTGTTCCCTGAATGGGAATGAGCTGTTCTCTGCCTACACGGGCTCTTGTCCAGTCAGCTGCTCCCATATGCTCCTTCCTGCCATATTCCTCATCTCCTTTGCTGCCCTGGTGGCCTGCCTGTCCCACAACCCCCTCTACATGATGGTGTTACGGTGAGTGGGGGCGATGGGTGTCCTGACTCCCGGGAGGAGCTGATATGATGGTTCCCCATGTTGGGATCAATGGGATGTCATAAACATGCAACCAGCCCAAGCCTTGGCCAAATCCAGTGCCAACAGCTCTGACCTCCCGTGGCTTCTCCCCTGCAGGGTGGTGAACCAGGATGAGAAGTCATTCGCCATCGGAGTCCAGTTCTTACTGATGAGACTGCTGGGTGAGTGCTCATCTCTGGATGAGGCTGGGGATTCGCTGGAGCCGCGGGAGGCACTGAACCTCCTCGGGATCAGCACCTGACTCCATTCTCTCTTCCCGCCAGCCTGGCTGCCGGCCCCGGCCATGTTCGGAGCCCTCATCGACTCCTCCTGCATCTACTGGCAGCAGCAGTGCACCCAGCGCCGCTTCTGCGCCTACTACAACAACGATTTCCTCCGAAACAGGTACCCTGTGCCCCGGGCCCGGACAGGGGAGGGGCCCCAGCCCGGCCTGGGGCCGGCTGGAAGTGCCAGCTCCGGACGTGTCATGTCCCTGCTCTTGTCCCGGCAGATACCTGGGGCTGCAGGTGGGCTACAAGGTGGTGGGCACGGTGCTGCTCGCCCTCATCAGCTGGAAGGTGAAGAGGAGCAAGGAGTACAACGTGCAGGAGAAGGCGGCGGGGCTGGTGTAGCCCCCGAGGACTGATTCGCACCCCCATCACCCACTGCCACTACTTCGTCTTGTTTGGGTTTGTTTTACTTCCCACGCGAGCGACTCCGCCTTCGCAGCTCCGAGCTCCTCTCCCGCAGCCAGGGCGCTCCCGGCGAGGGGCGCTCCATCCTGGGAATAGCATCCCCCAGGGTCCCCCTGCGGAGGGGCAGCCCCCGGCCAGCCGGAGCAGGAGGCACAGGGGGCTGGCACACACGGACCCGGAGAAGTGCCTGCTGTGCGCGATGGTCCCGCTCCGGTGTGACATTCCCGGCCGGTGCCTTCCCGGCGGGGACAGGAGCAGGGGAGGTGGCTGCCAGCCCGGAGGGGCTGCCCGGTGTCCCCCCGCCCGCAGCCCCCACAGAGGCCAGCAGGGACACCGCACACGTGTTGGGACAAGTCAGCACAAAGGGGTTTATTGCAGAACATCTGGGGTTTGTTGCTCTTTTTATTTTTTAAATAAAGGTCACTTTTCCAACTGTGGTGCTTTTTTGGTCGCTCCCCACCAGCAAGACAAGCCCTGGGGAGGCTGCAGGTCACAGCCCTGCCCATACTGAGCACATTCCAGCTGGCAAAGGGGAAGAAATGGTGGCAGAGGGGGACATTCTTCTGCAGCTCGACGTTGACGGGGGAGGGCTGGTAGGGGCTACACAGAGCTCGGGGCGCGCGGCAGAGGAGCCGTGCCTGCAGTCCCATGGAACCTGCCCAGCCCTGCCCGCATCTCCCTCAAGGGCAGGGTCCCTGGGCAGGGGGCTGCAGGCAGGGGGATACAGGCACAGCAGGTTTGAACCTGAGGTCCTCATCCCAGATAGGTTTACTGGCACAGATCAATTCTGCTATTTGGTTGCATTGCTATTTTGATTGTTCCACACCCCTCAGGTGGGTTTTGGTGAGGGTTTGGTGGGTTCTGTTAGTCCACACTGTGATGGGATGGTTACAGTACACAGACCACACTCTGCTCCAGCATTTTAAAGTAATATTTTAACTGCAGCTTTGCCTATTCTATTATTGATCTTTATTACTGTTACTGATCAGATTGTCAGCTCCAGGTTTCATTCTGATCCATCTCTGCCTGATACAGCACAGCCTTAGGGTTCACATCAAGTTCAACCCATGGCCTGACAAGTCCAGCTACTTATGTCAAGCACTGAGCTACTTTAAAATCCTGTAATTCCTTCAATGCAGCAGGCTCTGGGCAGGCTACAGTGGGTTTGGGGGTTTCTTTCAGGGGTTTTATGGGTTGAATGTATTCAGGCTCTGCTGTGCTTAGCCCATGGCTTTTCCCTGTGCTCTTGGCCCTGCTGCATCCATGTTCAGGGAGGGAGTCAAGGGAAAGGAGAGGACAGTAGGGGACCTGCCCTGGATCACCAAAGCCTTCAAGAAAAAGCTCTCTCCATGTTATGCCTATTCCTGTTCCACCTCCACCTGGCAGATTTTCCCAGAACACCCACCTGACCTTCCTTAAGTTTCTCCACTTCTTTCACACCAGGGCTAACACCCAGCAGGACAAGCCTCACGAGGGGCCAATCACAAAGTGCATGAGGTGGCCCAAATGGGGCCAACAGAAGCTCCTGGCCCAAAAGGTACCAGGGTGGTGGCTCTGTGCTCAGGGAAGGTCACAGCTGGAACACCTGCATCTGGGAGCCCTGGAAACCACCCCTCAGGATGCTGATGTCCAAGCATTGTTATTTTTGCTTTTCTTTGCCTTTCAGCAATCTCTCCTCCTCTTTCAGGTTTTCTGCTATCCTGGTTATCACTGTGCTTGTCATTCTCCTCCAAAAACATCTGCCTTCTCCAGGGGAACAATTCAGAGTACAGCCATAGAAAAAAACAGTGACCAAAGGAGCTTTAGCACCACGAGTGCCTCAGTCCCTGGGGATGTGTGAAGGCAGCGGGCTCCTGACTCAGGGTCAGGCAGCTGGAGCAAGAAGGGGCTGAGTTTATCACACCCCACTGTCCTGCCAAAGCCATCCCAACACAGCCCTGCTGAGCTGCAGCCTCAGGAGCAGCACTCCCAGCCAGCAGAGCCATGGGCTGGGAACAAGGTCAGAAGAGCAAAGAACAAAGCACAGAGCTGACTGGGGAATAAAGAAAAACAAGAAAACAACACTCAAGAGTTTCCAGTTCTGCTCTTTTCCCTCAGCCACAGGGGAGAACCAGCCCTGAATATTTAAATATTTAAAAAATCATGGAGCAAGGCCCAAAAAACTCCTGGAGTTCTGTTCTGTGCTCCAGCACGAGCAGCTCTGGGCACTGCCCCAGCTCAGCCGTGGCCCTGCAGCCACTCCCCAGGACAGCTGAGGCATCTCATCCCCATTCAGCAAAGCCACAGGGTGCCAAAGCCACCTCCAGGGCAGAGCAGCGCTGCTGTGTCACCACAGCCACCACAGCTTTCCTGTGCACATCACCAAAGTGCCTTTCAGTTATGATTTGTGGGTGGTTTTTGCTGTGTGATTATCAATTTCTCAATTAGTTGGACCAAGGAGTAAATACAAAACCAAAAAAAAAAACAACCCCAAAGCCCTCTGTGTGCAGAAAACAATGGTTTTTGACAACACAGACCTGGCCACAGAGCAGGAAGGTGATCCCCAACACTGTGCTGAGCAGGAGCAGAGCCCCATCCATGGGGATCTGACACTGTTGGGAAGAGCCAAGGCAAACACACAGACTGAAAGCAAGACCAGAGTACAAACATTTAAGCAAAAAAGAATTTACTTAAGGAATACTTTTAAAAAGAATAACTTAAAACCCACCATGGCCTCATGGTACCTTCCTCCCTTAAGCTGAGGCTGGTGCTTGGCCTCTGCGTGTTCCCAAGATCACCCAAAGAAACAGCTTTTTTTTTTCTCAAGATCACTTCAGCATCATGGATTTGAAGCAGGCAGCCCAAGACCTCCAGCTAAAGGAGTTCAAAGCATGACAAACATGTTGCAACAGGACTCTGCCTGCAGGAAACAGAAGAATATAACCTGTTTGGTAAATATAACCCTCCCCACCTCTGGCAGGGATGGTTCCCAAGGCTGGAAATGCAAGGACCAGATTCATTACAGGCACAGGGCTTTGCTGAAGGCTGCTCCTGCTCTTCCCAACACTTGGCAATGCTGCAGGGAGGCAGGAAAAGCTCCAGAGAAGGAAAAGAACACAACAGATGAGTTGAGTGGTGAAGAGGCATCAAACCACAGGGGAGAGGAAGCTACAAACTATAAAAAGGGTCTGCCAGGAGCCAGCCACCCCCTCAACCCTAAAACAACAGGGGAAGCCACAAACAAAGGGAAAATGTCACTGCACTAGGACTCTGCAATGTGCAGTAAGACACACACTGGGAACATCTCCCATTTCTTTCCCCTCTTCCTTGAGCATCTCTGCCAGGAGGAGGAAGCACACACACATGCTGGCAGCTCCCTGACTTTCTCTCTCACTCTGCCACAAGTGCTGACTAATTAATTACACACAAAGCAAGACCTTCCTGCAGCCACTGAGTGCCCAGCAAATGCCTGGCACAACAGGTCCCAGAGTCGGGTATGGATCTGAAACTGTGCCCATCTCAGTTTCATACCATGACCTCCTGCAGCTCTGCCACTCTTCAGAGTGTTTGTTCCTGGCTGTGGGAGGAAAGCCTGGAAGGAGAAGCAGAGTGAAGCTTTCAGGACACAGCCCTCAGCTGAAGAAAAACTCCCAGGAGGTGATCAGAAGAGGAAATCACCAGCATAGAGCTGGGCCCAGGGAGTAAAGCAGGCCAGGCAGTCTAGTTTGGGCATTTCACACTCCTCCAGCTCTGCAGAAATGGGGCTGCACCAGTTGGGAACGATGGGAAGGCAGACACAAAGAAGAAACCAGCTTTTTACACTCTCTCAATGCCTGCCCAACTTAGGGAGCTTGTGCAGTGCTCCCCAGAAGCCCCAACCATAAGGTGGTCAGTGGCTCTGAGAGGCAACAGGGGTCTAAACCATGGCAGAAAACGACAGGCACACTTCCAGGCTCTAAAACTCACCTGCCTGGGAACTCCTTCCTAATTTGCTTGGCAACTAACCAAATGAAAAGCTTAAAGATAAAGGAAAAAGAAAAGCCCAGAGGTTCAGCAGCCCAGAGGAGGGCAAGGGAAGAGGGGAGAGGATAAAAACATTGCAGCATGAAGGGACAGTCAGAGGGAATCACACCAGCAACTGTCACGTCACTCCCAAGCCCACGAGCAGCAGAAGAAGACACCACAGTGCTGACTTCCAGCTGAAGTTCCTTCTTTTTACATCAAGATGAGATTTGAGTGCTCCACACCATCTTTTTCCCTTCAGCCCCTCAGCCCCGTCCATCTCTGTTCAGGCCACCTTCACCAGCCACTTCTCGAGGCCCTCCAAGTCAGCCTCTCCCTCCTCTCCCTTGCTGCCTCGAGCACTGCACTCCACAAACTCCACCTTCATGGGCAGCTGGGAGAAGTCGAAGTCCTTGCCCTTCTTCCCCAGCTGGGCAGGGCCCCCTGTGGCATCCAGGCTGGTGGGGGCTGCAGAGCGTGTCACCCGCAGGGTATTGCTGCAGGGAGAGAAGGGAAGGGTCAGGAACTGAGCACCAGAGGAGTATCATCTGCACCACGGCTCTGGGAGGTTTGGGATCCAGCTCTGCCAGCAGCATGCCAGTACACCAAGGACACAAGGCCCAGCACTGCCTTTGTGGGCCTTTGGCCACTATTGGAAGGCACAAATGCAGAGGCTCAGAGGAGCAGGAGGGCACTCAAGGAGAGGTGTTCAAACAGGTCTGTTTTGTAATAAAGGACAGCAGAAGTCAGATGATGATGATGTCCTTATCCCAATTTGCCCACGCTAAACACTGGAATAATGGTGCCTAACAGGGCACAGTACCTACCTAGAAATCCAACATCCACACACAGGCAGTTGGCAAATGATCAACATCACAACAAGCAATCCTTATTTTCCTGGAGAATGTGAATATGTGGCAACTAACTCCTCTGCTAAAAACCACAAGGTTGGGTATTCAGCCTGGAGAGGCACAGCACAAACAGCAGCTGCCGCCTGCTGGCCAAAGGGATTATAGATCCAGGGAATCATTTAGCTTGGAAAAGCCCTCTAAGACCATGGACTCCAACTGTAAACCCAGCACTGCCAAACCCCAGACTGAACAGACTGTTCCCAGTTCCACAGAGAACTTAGACACGGCTCCAGGGAGCTCACTGAGCACTGAGGTGAGAGAGAAAGGGCAAGAGGGATTGAGATCCCATTCCATACTTACAGCTCTTTCTCCAGCTGTTGCTGGATGAGTTTTGCTGATTTTGCCATTGTGACATCTAGAGAAAAGAACATGAAATCAGCTCTTTGGTTGTCTGTTCAGAACCTGGTTCCTCCCCCTAAAGTAAGGCCAGCTCACACTGTGCCGTCACTGAAGTTACCAGGACAAGGACAGCTGTGCCTGCAGTAGGATGAGGGATGCTGGAGCTTTGGGATCACAGACATGAATGGGAACAACCCAACAGTCTGATACAATGCAGGGAATTCATTTCTTCTTGCTGGGCAGGAAGATACTTCAGAGGATGGCTTTGATGCATCAGCACTCCCTCCTGTCCTGTGCTTTCCCCCATGGGATGCAGAGCCACGAAGGCCTCAGGCAGCTCCTGAGTTAGTGCAGGAAATAACTACAAAAACCAAATCTGATACTGCCCCAAAACATTCAACTGCTATATAGGGAACCACACTTTCTTTGTAGAATTTGTAGGCATCTGAAAATTGACTCTTTTCTGGTAGCTGGATGTTCCTGCTGCTCCAAACCAGAGAAAACATGGAACCTTGGCAGCTGAAAAACTCATTTTAACTTTGCAGCTGCCAAGTGTGTAAGGACAGTTCATTACGCTCCAGCTGATCCTATTTCCTGCTGCTTGGAGACTGAGGAACAGCTCTGCATAAAGCAAGCAGAAACAAAAAAAGCCACACAAAAGCCACCTGCCTTACCACCTACACCCACTCGAAAGCTGCAGCTCTCCCAAGCGTCCCCCAAACACTCCTGCTGAGTAGCCAAAGTTTAAACCTAAATTCCAGCCTTCCTTTTGATGAAATCCCAACTCCCAAGCTCAGCAGCCATGGCACGAAGCCCTGCAGGGCTGGCCAGGCCCAGCCCCAGGGCAGGCAGGCAGGCAGGGAACCTGTACCTTGCTTGTTGCAGGCGATGAGCAGCGCAGGCGCGTTCCTGAGCACGGTGCTGTCCACCAGCACCTGGTACAGGAACTCTGCCACGTCCTTCACCTCCCGCTGGAAGGCCACACTGTCCACCACAAACACGATGGCTCTGGGGTAAGAGGGAAGGACAGGGGCTGGGAATGAAGTTCTGCAGTCACCTTCTCCTGCAAGAAGTCCTCCTTCTCCTCAAGCCCAGCCTGGGCTGGGATTTGCACACCTGGTCTCACCCAGCCCAAGCACAGGTTTGCAGCATGTGCTGGCTGAAATACAGCCCATGGCCAGCTGCAGCAGGAATTCTGGCCCTGTCTGCCCCAGGATGTCCCACGTCCCCCAGACCTCCCTGCTGCATTAGCTTTGCCTCCTGGTGCACCACAAGCACAGGTAAGTAGGGAACTCATGGTGCGATTTTTGGGATTGTCCTGTGCAGGGTCAGGAGCTGGACTCAATGATCCTTGTGGGACCCTTCCCACTCAGGATATTCTATGAAGGCAAAGCAAAAATTAACCAGCACCACCCAACAGCAGAGCTCTGACTCTCAGCACCACCAGCCCAGCTCACAGCATTCCCAGCCCCACCATTTGGTTTATCCCTTTCCAAAGGATCACCCCCTCCTCCCCTGCTGATCCCTTCCACGTTACCTGGCTGCAGCCTTGAACCTCTCCAAGAACTGCAGCCTCAGACTCTCGTGGCCTGGAAGGTCGATCAAGGTCACATTAGTGCTCTGGAACACAGGCAAGAAGGAATTAACAACACCTGATCACAGACTGGGGAAAACCAGCCTGACCCTGGATTTGTGTCCTGAAGGCACAATCCCATCTGCCCTAGAACATAAACCCACAGCCTCACCTATCCACACAGACCAAAGGCTCCCTAAATACACCAAACCTTGCTGGGAAGAACACAAAAATGCCTTTTTAAACTGAAAGCTGCAAAGGTTTCCCTTCCCAGCAAAGGAAACAGCCAAAGGCAGAACGTGGGAGAGAACAAATGGCCGAGCAAGGCCACGTCACTGCTGGCTGCAGCAGCCCCTTCCTGCCCACTGCTCTTGGATTCTATTACAAACCTTGGCTATGATTAAAAAAAGGATCAAAAAAGCAGCAATCTGCCTTGCAGCCTCACCCCTTCCAAATACTTGTCTGCTCAATTAAAGAGACACAAAAATGGGGAAAAAAATTAAAAACCATGCACAGCTTTTTACCAAGTGTGTAACCTTATATTATATATAACACTGTTGTTGTTAATAATGACTGAGAAAGTGAAGCCACAAAACCACCCTCTACTTTCACAATTCACCAGTCCACAATTTGCACAATTCAGCAGTTAAGGTGCTGCCAGCATTCTGCTCTCCCTGCCACGTGTGCATCCAGCACAACAAAGAGATTTCCAGAATGAAAGAATTGCCAAAAGCTGAAACTAACCAGGTCTGTGGCAGCCCAGGACTTGAAAATAACAAAATCCTTCCTGAGACCATATAAAGTGCAGCTGGAGCCTCTGCTTAAACCTGATAAAGCTTTTAATTTCAGGTTTTCTTGGGGGAACCAGAAATTACTGCCGAGGAAATAAACCAATGCAACAGAACAATGAAACCCCCAAACCTCCCTCCTGCTCCAGCCCACAGGTGTGATTTTCAGTCAGAAAGGTTTCACTATTTTACAAGCAAAGAAAAAAGAATCCATGGAGCCCAGCAGGCTCTAAGATATCCCAGTATTTCCCGACTTTCTCAGCATGGAAAAATCCTGCCCTGCACTCGGACCAAACTGGGGCCTGAGCAGCACAAAAAATTCACAGGTTTAGCACAGGGAGCAGGAAAATGCTGCAGGCAGAGCCAGAGCTGAGGCTGTGCACTCACCTTGTCGTGGCTGACCCTGTACAGGGCGGAGCTGTCGGTGATGGAGGTCTGCGTGTCACGGTACCGCCCTGACAGCAGCTGGGGGAACAGGCAGAGCTTCAGAACAAACAGCCTGAGAGGCCCCACACCCTCAAAGCAGCACCAGCACCACCTTCAATCTGCTCAGAAACTGAAATGGTCTGACAGGGGTAAAGGGCATGGGAGATGTGATCTCAGTTTCCTGCAGGAAGTTACTGCTGGGGTTGCTTTCCCCAGTTAATTAAAACATGGTCAGTAGGAAAGTAAGTATATATTTATATTGTGAATTTCAACTAAAACAAGAGTAGAGTGCGCCTGCAATTCCTCAGAGTTTTCCAACTGGGACTATAGTAAGCATGGCTGTGCCCCTTTCATTTTCAGACTTAGCAGTAACAGAATATCCAGTGCTGGAAGGGACCCAACAGGATCATCAGCCCAACTCCTGGCCCTGCACAGACACCCCAACAATCCCAGCCTGTGCCTGAGAGAATTGTTCAAAGGCTCCTGGAGCTCTGGCAGCCCTGCCCATTCCCTGGGGAGCCTGGTCAGTGCCCCATCACCCTCTGGGAGAAGAATCTTTCCGTGATATCCAAGCTAATCTCCCCTGGCACAGCTCCAGCCGTTCCCTCGGGTGCTGTCCCTGGTCCCGGAGAGCGGAGATTGGAGCTGCCCCTCCGCTGCCCCTCCGGAGGAGCTGCACACTGCGGCAAGATCATGTATCCCTAACCCTCTTATGACAAATTTAAACCAAAACACAATTTCTTTTGACACTCCGTGGTAGACAAAACTCGGTCTCCAGCCCTCCTTACATCTATAAACTCCAACTTCCAAGTTTCATTAAAAGATTAAAAACCGAACTAAAGGGAACTCCTTCACCTCCGTACAAGAAGCCCCCGCGCCGCTCCACGCTCACCCGCGCGAAAAGCAGCGTCTTCCCCGCGTCGCAGAGGCCCAGCAGCAGCACGGCCTTGCGGCTGCTCCTCCTTCCCTGCACGAACCGCCAGATCACTGCGGGAGAGAGGAGGATGAGGAGAAGGGGACACCCGAGCCCGCGGCTGGCGGCACCGGCGCCCCCTCAGCGAGCGCTGGCCGCCAGCAGGCCGCAGGGCGGGGGGAAAGGGGGAGTTCCCGCAACTCACGGAAGGTGATGGCGACCGCGATGAGCGCGACGAGCACGGAGAGCACGGCGGGGCCGTGCAACTCCCGCCGCAGCGCCTCCAGGTGCGGCTCCAGCCCACCCGCCATGGCCCGCACACGTGGCCACGCCGCACTTCCGCTTCTGGCCCGCGGCACGCCGGGAAGGGCGGAGCGCGGGGGCTGATGGGAGCTGTAGTTCTCCCATGAGGAGCTGGGACGGCGGGAAGTCGCTGTGGGAATTGAGGAAACATGGAATGGTTTAGGCTGGAAAAGCTCTTTGACCCCAGTGTTGCCAAGGCCACCACTTAGCCATTTCCCGAAGTGCCACATACACAGGGCTTTTAAATCCCAAGCAGACGTGCCAGGGCTGGACAGGTCATTCTGGAAAGAAATTTTCCCGATGTTCAACCTGAACCCACGCTGGCGCAGCTTGAGGCAGTTTCCCCTTGTCCTGTCCCTGTTCTCTGGGACCAGAGCCCACACCCCCCAGCCTCCCTCTCCTGTCAGGGAGTTGTGCAGAGCCAGAAGGTTCCCCCTGAGCCTCCTTTGCTCCAGGCTGAGCCCCTTTCCAGCTCTCTCAGCTGCTCCTGGTGCTCCAGCCCTTTCCCCAGCTCCATTCCCTTCCCTGGACACCCTCCAGCCCCTCGATGTCCTTCCTGAACTGCTGGGCTCAGAACTGTCTCCAGGCTGGAGGTGCCTCACAGGTGCCAGCACAGAGGGACAGTCACTGCCCTGGGCCTGCTGGACACCCCATGGCTGGGACAGCCCAGGGGCCATTGGCCTCTTGCCCACCTGGGCACTCCTGGGCTCGTGTCCAGCTGCTGTCACCAACACCTCCAGGACCTTTCCCAGCCTTCCAGCCACTCTGCCTCACACTTTGAACATTCCATGGGGCTGTTTTGTCCCAGGAAGATCCAGCTGTTTGTACCAGGCATCAGGAAGCAGAGCCAGGCTTCTCACAGTGGTGCAGGGGACTACATTTCATCCTTTCCTGTCACATTCTGCATTTCTGCCATCCAGGGGGGTTTTCAGCCAGGCTGGTGGACTTCTTACCACACTTACCATATGCATGCAAAAATCACCAAAATATTCATTCCCTCAAAGCCAGGAGCATTGTGCTCCCAGCAGTTCCTCCATGCCTGCCTTGACAGCGGGATTGGGACACCCTGGATGAGCCCAGGCTGTTCCTCTGGAGCAGAGAGCTTCAGCAGCCCTTTTTGTCTCACCCTTTTATTTTCACTGTGGCTCAGAATCAGGCAAAACAACCTGCATTTTGTTATCAGGTCAGCAGCACAAAATCAGACAGATTATCAAAACAACCACGTTTCTGAGCAGATCCTAGATTTTTCCAGAAAGGAA
This sequence comes from Acrocephalus scirpaceus scirpaceus, assembly GCA_910950805.1. Lineage (NCBI taxonomy): Eukaryota > Metazoa > Chordata > Aves > Passeriformes > Sylviidae > Acrocephalus > Acrocephalus scirpaceus. The sequence continues at coordinate 21,638,352 of OU383781.1, forward strand.
GTTTAAGCCTGGACTCTCCCCATCAATACATGTATGTGCTCAATGAGTCCTGCCTGGTGGAAGGGACTCAAATCCAGCCAGCTGAGATCTGAGTCACAGCAGTTTCTGTTCAAACCTCCCATCTTACTCCCATCTTACTGTATTATTTTGGTTTGGAGTGGTTTTTATTCCTTTTTCAGCCTTCAGCTTCCCTGACACAAACACTTTCCCTCTTCCTGTGTCCCAACCATACTGGGGAACCCTCACCTGCCAGGGAGACAATTGGGCAATCTGGGCAAACCAAAAGCACAGAGAGTACAAAGCATTTGTTAATTAGGCTCCAGGGTATATTCAATCCATTTTGTTTTGGCAACTGGGGCAAGAAATCTCCCTAAGAGGCAGCAGTTAGTGACAACAGCCATGCTGGTATCTGTCACTGTCCTACGGTGTGAGGCACTGAGGAAGGGATGGGCTTAAGGATCATTTGGAAAAATCTCAGGACACCCGTTTAGATAGGAGATTTTATTTTTTGCTGTTCTGGCAGCAGAGAAATGTAAGTCTCAAAGAGCTACTTTCAGAGTGATGAGGGAGGGCAGAGAAAGCAGTGAAGACAGAGGGCCCTCCGCGGGTCAGTGTTCGGTGCTGAGGGCATGAGAGGAGTCATGGCTTGAGCTTTTCTCCCCCATTTCGAGGATTCTTTCCATCTCACTACTTGTCCTCAAGGAAGGTGCACACCTGGAGAAGATCTGGAAAGGGAAAAGGAGAAGTTCAGATCCTGCTTTTAAACACTCCCATCCCACCAGCACACACCCAGCCATGCCAACAATGTCACACCATGGAAAATCCACAGTGTGCCACAAAAAAAGAGCTTTAACCACAAATCCCACACTGATGGTTCCCTCACAAAATGGGTTTTGTGCCGTTTCTCAAAGTCCATATTTTCCAAAGGTGAGGAAATGTCTTTTATTCACATCACTGCAAGAGCAGCAGGTTTTAGGTCTGTTCTTAGTTCACTCAAGGAACTTTGAGAAAAGAATATTGGCATCTTCTTCCTTTAAAGGCATTGAAAGGACAGTTCCAGAAGTAACTGCTCATGCCTGCAAGGTAAGAACTGCAATTCAGGACTTCCTCTGGGGCTGTTCCACTTACCTGATGGATTGCAGGTGTTGAGGCTGGCAAGTGAAGCATAGTATTTATCTCCAAGGAATTCCCTGTATGACATTCCATCACGGAGCTTGATCAGGCACTTTGTCCGGTCTTTAAACAGAAGATCCTTGGATTCATATGCAAACATATTGAAATCTTTATTCCTGGTTCCTTTTGCTCCAAACAGCCTCTGAAATAAAAGCACAAAGAAGAGAGAAGTAGAAAGCTGCCCTTTTTCTTGTTCCTGGTTCTTCACCATCAGCCTGGGGAACCCCAAGCCAGGCTCCAGAAATTTGGGATTAAACCTTCTGTCTGTATGCTTAGAGAAGAGATTGCTCACTGGTAGGCCCATTTTTTCCCCAATTTTAACATGTCCCTATGTGCCGAGATGATGCCAGCAGGTCCTGTAACTTAACCATGAGTAGAAGCAAAAGACCTCAAGCACCTCTCACCAGACCCTAATGGTGGAGCAGATATTAATGTTTGCAGGGAGAAGCAGAGATGGTTTAGCCTGGTTCTGGTCAGCCCAGTAGCAGTAGGACTGTGTGTGTGCAGGGAGGCTGCTCTTGGGGCTGAGCCTGACCCAGCTGTGGCACAGACCAGGCACCACAAAGGAGTTTCTGAAACATCCCAGCAAGAGCAGAGGCCGGAAGGGAGGTGTCACACAAGTATAGTGTGACAGCAACCACAGCTGCAATTCCACTGCTACCTAAAGGTGTGTTTGCTAAGGTGGCAGAGGAGAAAGAGCACTTGGGAAGGGATTTAGGAAGGGGGAGGCCAAGAGACAAGGCTGTCACCCCATAGCAGTGAGGTAAAAGTTTCCACCTTATGTTGACTTTAGGAAAATCAGAGCAACCCCAAAATATTTCTTCTACTCTCAGCACTACAAACCTCTTGGTTCTCCAGCATGTCACGGACTTGTTCTGCTTTCTCAGGACGTGCCATCACAGCATGGGTAGGGACTTTGGCCAGGTTGCATCTCCTGTAGTCCATGACATTTGCCCGCTGCCCGTCAGTGCACAGCAACTCAAATTGGTCCATTCTCAGATCTTTGGCCCAGCTTTCTGTATTTTTACCTTTAAAGAGAATGGGTTTGGAGATTCAGAGATCTTGTGTAGCAAGAGAACATCAGCCTTAACACCACCTGAGCAAGCATGCAGATGGGGAAGGCAGCCCTGACCACGTACCATCAGTGTTCTCCTCAACGATGGAATGCTTGATAAAGGCCACATCCCCCTGCTCGACCAGACACCTGGGAAGTAGAAAAGGAGGTCAGTGATGTAAATGCTTGAATCCTGTCCCTTTCCCACAGATTTGATTTAGACTTGAGTCTTATTCTGTACAATTAATCTCCAAGGACATCCAGGTCTAGGAGCCCTGCCACAATTTTTTTAGATATATCTGAAACACAGTCTTCACACTCCTTATTTATGTTAAAAGAGGAGCACTTCTGCCATTGTGGGAGGGCTTGTGCCTCTCCGGGTTTGCCTGGAGGCACCAGGACATGAGTTTTACAGAACAGGGATATTTTGCATCCATTTTCAGAAAGCAAAGAAAAAGCATGTGCCATATGTATACTATTACAGAGATACATACTTTCAGTGGTGTAACGGAGAAAAAGAGTAAGTCAGCAAATTAGTGTGGACACGAGGCTGTACTTCACCTGTGCCCCACCCTGTGTGAGCAGCCCCAGGACACCGAGGCAGCCTGGGTGTCCCCAGCACGTACCGCAGAGCTCCGGTGTATCCGTAGTACTGCTCGTGGCTGCTGGCCACGCACTTCTCCGGAGGGACCCCCCCTGAGCCCTTGCACAGCCGGCAGAGACGGGAGGTGGGAGGAGACCCTGGAGCACAGCCCTCACTGAAGTATTCATCTGGAGGCAGGAATAGGAGAAATTCACTTTTCCTGCCCTGAGCAGTTAGGTTTTATTTTAATAACACGTTCTCGCCCTGAGTTTGTGTTAGCGCTCGCTGGGGAGGTGAAAACGGGCTGGGAGAAGGAGCATGACTTAGTGGGCAGCAAATCACGTGCATCCAGCTTTGACCATGGAACTTGGGTCCTGTTATTATTGATAATTATTGTTATTGTTGCTCAGAGAAGCTGAGGCGGCCCCTGGATCCCTGGCAGTGTCCAAGGCCAGGTTGGATGGGGCTTGGAGCACGCTGGGATAGTGGAAGGTGTCCCTGCCCATGGCAGGGGGTGGAATGGGATGGGCTTTAAGGTCCCTTTCCACCCAAACCATTCTGTGATTCTGTGATGAAGCAGGGCCTAAGGCTCAAGTGCAATAGGCACTATCTTGGTATAAAAAGAGTAATGTTTTCCCTGCAAACCATTCCCAGCTCACACAGAGCCAGCCTGAGCCTCCACAACCTTTATGGGTCAGCAGAGGTGCATTTGGCAGCAGTGTCAGAGCTCTTGGGGTAGAAGGGACAATGAGAAAGGAAGGCAGGAGGACAGAGAAACCAAGAATAAAACTTACTAACACTAATATCTTCATGTGGTTAGAGATTTCCTTTTAATATATATATGCTTACTTTGTCTTGGTTGATAACATTGATAACTTTTCCAAATTATTTTTCTTGGACTATAACCCTCAGTGAATTCTCAGGCAGTCAGATCAGACCCTTTAAGTTTCTTGAAGATCAGCCTCTGTCCCCTTTTCTCAGCCCTTCCCCTCCCTTTGAGTTTCATCCTTTATCCCCACTCCACATCCTGCACAAGCACCAGGCCCATCTGGGGCAGCCCATATTCCCTTTTCAGGAATACCTCTTGGGCTGCTGCAAAAGGAAGGGGAGAGATGTGAAAAGAAAGCAAAGACCCCCAAAGCAGCTGATGTGCCATATCTTATTCTGAAGCAGACACCAAAAGCCTAAAATTTTGCTCAATGAAACCTTAAATAACAGAGTCTTCTCCATATCCTCCCTCTAGGCGGGAATCTTTGAGGCACAACAAACTTTGAAAACCCAATGAAGGACAGTAAAACTTTTTTTTTTTTGTGAGCAGATTCCCAGCTCAAAGAAAAGGATTCCAAAGTGGACTCACCAAAGTTGCAGTTGCCTGTCCTGTTGTGGATCAGGCCCATGGGGATGTTCCAGCCAGCAGTTCTCCCTACGGCGGTGTGGCACGACTTCTTACCCTGCAGGTTGTTCCAGCTGATATCCTTGTCAGACTTCTTCACAACAGCCACAGCAAAGTAGGTTGCTTTCAGAAGATAAAATAGAGAAGGATTGAAGCCTGACCCAAGGATCCCACTGGGATCCCTTAGGAGAGAGTATTGGCTTCACTTGGGAAAGGGCACCTACAAACAGCACAGAATTACTTTGTGCTTATAAGTACTTGGCCAGGCAGCAACAAGGGAAGAGTTTGTAGATTTGGTGCATCTACTTCCACCACACTCCTGGGAAATTATTATACCTGACATTTCCCCGCCCTCCAAAGCTCTGAGAAAGCTATGAGAAGGCAAGACACCTGTGAGTATTTCGTAGCCACTTCTGATTTCTTATTTTCTCCTTAGCAAAGGACAAAACCCTCCCCTCCTCTCCCCTTTCCATTTCTAGAAAGAACAATTTCCTAATGCTGCAGCCCAAACCCTCTTTCTCTGTTCACAGGCACTTTCACTGTTATTGTGTGACCACACCAATCTCTGCCAATACCAAATGCTTCACCTTGATCTTGTTGCAGCCCCTAATTTTCCCTCCAACTGCTAAACCTATCTCCTAAAATTGAAAAAGGCCACATCCCCCTGCTCGACCAGACACTCTTTGGGTGGAGACTGGCCATTTATTCTCCACTCATGACTCATATCTACTTTTCTACTTATATCCCTCTGGACTGTTTTCTGTCCCTCTGTTGGCAGTAATTACCTGGTTCTTCTTGTGATTCGCAGTGATTATCTGTGGGAGAGGAAAAGAAGAAGATGTTAAGTTAAAGACATCTCAAATCCAAAAGAATCGAGCTCACTAATAGCTGGAGAAACACTGTTGTAGAAGTGACCATTTCAAGTAACACCTTGTGCATCAGTAAAACAAAGCACAGCCTCCAGCTGCTCCTCTGAGCTAAAACAAACAGTTTTACCAAGGCTGGTGCTAGAGAACCACGGCATCCCAGTTCCAACGGAGTTCTTGACTATCCATGCCTGCCCCACCAGGGCTGTTCTGCTTTTCATGGAACGACAAGGCATGCAATGGTGAGCAGAGTTGCCTCAGAGCACTGTGTGTTAGGTTGGGTATCAGGAAAAAGTTTTTCCCCCAGAGGGTGGTCAGGCACTGCCCAGGCTCCCCAGGGAATGGGCACAGCCTCAAGGCTGCCAGAACTCCAGGAGCCTTTGGACAATGCTCCCAGGCACAGACTGGGATTGTTGGAATGTCTGTGCAGAGCCATGAGTTGGACTGATAATCCTGGTGGATCCTTTCCAGCCCAGGATATTCTGTGATTTCTGCAGGATGCAGCCCTACAGCTGCTTAGTAAGATTCCAGAATAAAACAGGCACTTTGGCACCAGCCCATTCCCCACCACCTGGACCCTGAGTCAGAGCTGTGCTTACCCTCATAGCTCTCTGCCATCACTGGCACCAAGCCACACATGCCAGCAGTGTAGACAAAGCCTCCATCTAAGCTGATGGCATCTGCTTCACCTTTCTGCAAGGGAAAGGAGCAGAAATGAAACGCTGTGCGTCCCCAGCCTGGTTCTTTCCAGAGCTCAGATGGTAAAAGAAGCACCTGACAAGTTCACAGTGAGAAGAAAGGAGGAAAAAAAAGCTATACCATGATTTTCGTGATGCATTCCTTGGTGTCCTCTGCCACAACGCACTCCACATCCCCGTTGCTCATCACGCTCCACACGTCACACTTCTTCTTCTCATCCCTGCCAATGGCACACCACTGGATCTTGCTGCCTCTGCGGCTGGGGGTCAGGCGATCTGCAAAGGCAGCACAGGGAAAACAGGGATGAGCCCTGCAGAGCCACGTCCTGGGTGCCACAAACCACCTGTACACACCAGCCTGCTGCTGCTCAGAGCAAGGAGTTCTTGTTAATTAAGCCCTGAGCTGGCAAGAATAGAAAAGGTGATTCTTGAGCTGAAGTAGGCTCAAAAATCAACTTACAGCTCAAAAGGTGAATTGCTGCATAACGCAAGCCATTCGGGCAGATTTCTGTTAGCTAAAACAGCACCACCACTAAACACCCCTGTAATAACAGTACTTGGAATTGCTGCCTGTATTATGTCCCTCATTTCTGCACTCCTCACAGCCCATGAGACTAAGACCAGACTGAGCTCAAAAATTACAATCCAGTTATGTTTCTGTAAAACAGCGCTTGAATTATCTGGTTTGACGCTATGTGAAGAAGTCCATTCACCCCCTTCCATAAATGCCACTTCACAGAAGTGAAGTACTTTAAATTGTACTGAATGAATTCCAAGTGGGTTTCAGAGATCATTTGTGGTGTGTTTGACTCTCAGAAAGCTATCAGAAAATGCTTGATGAGTCTAGATGGAAATAAAAGACATTGTTTCCTTCAGATGTCTGAACCTGGTGTCCTGAGATGTTCCTTCTTTGTACATCCCAGAAATGGCTTTTCTACACAGCAGTTTTGACCATGCCCAATCTCTACCACCACCTGAATAACTGGTGTGAAGTTTGTGTAGATTTTCCATATTTGTCAGTGTGGTGACAAGTCAGTTTGGATACAACAAATTCCTTTGTTGATGTAAGTGAAGTTTGTGAGTGTTCTGTGATTTCACAGGAAATATTTCGCAGATCATACAGTCTGTGTCTGAAAAAATCATGTTCCTTTTGCCTGGCTGTATTTGCCAATGCCAACTCTTCCACACAGCCACACAGCCCATGCTGACATGACATTGGTGTTTGATGTCCTGCCTACCTTCCTGGAGGCTCTGGACAGCGCTGTAATACTCAAAGCCCAGGTAGAGCTGAGCATCCATCAGCGATGGGATTTGCTTCAGCTGTACTGCAGAGTCTTTGAAAAGCAAGTCTTTGAGGCTTGGGTCCTTCTTGCCAGGTGGCCCAAAGAGGTGGAAGGTGCCAGTTGTGCCCACGCCAAATTTTTCCTGCCACAAGGGAAAAAAATAATCAGCAAATAACCACACAAAACTCTTGGAAAGCTGGAGAAAGCAATCAAAACCAGAGGACAAGGGATGTTAGCGGAAGGAAAGGAGAGCTTGGTGATACCTGTGCTTTGGAGAGGAAGTTCCAGATGTCATTGACCTTGCTGTCATCTCGAGCCACGACAGCGTGAGCAGGAACCCTGGCCCAGTGACAGGCCTTGTAGTTGTCCACGGGCTGGCGGGTGCCATCCAGACACAGGAGCTCATACTCATCCTTCTCAGCCGGGGCGTTTTCTAAAGGAAGGGAGGAACCATGAGTCGCAACACCACGAAAACAGACTGAAAGGCCAGTTTGGGAAGCTTTGTAATTAATTTATGTCTGCTGAAGTTCTGGGGGGGAATTCTTTGCAGAAGACAGGTTGCTGGCACACCCCCTGCAAGAAGGGGTCATCTTGGGCATATGAAGGCAATGCCTTTGGAAGAAAGATCACCTCAGCCTCTGCTGTAACTAGCCCAACAGTACGAGGATTTATGCACAAATCCCATACAGATGAATTGGGCAGGTCAGGAGCTGCACATGGTCTGTGAAGGCCAGACCAATGTCAAGGCTGAAGACAAAGCCCAGAACTGAGACCACAGGGTTACAAGAGAATTCAAGTGTGAAGGGATTTTTGAAGATCCCTGGTCAAGGCAGGGACAGAGCAGGATGTTCCAGGTAGATCTTAAAACCCTTCAAGGATGGAGAGTGTTCTGGACAGCTGTTCTGGACAACCTGTCCCAGTACCTCACTGTCCTCAAGGGGAAAAAATTTCCCCTTGTATCCAGTCACCAGGCTGATCAAGCCCATCCCACAGAGCACCTCCTTGCTGGACAGTTATCCCAGCCCCACGACCACCCTGGTGAGCCTCTACTGAGCTCACTGCAGGTCCTGGCTGTGCCAGGTCATCCTTGGTCTCCACAGAGTTAGTGAACTCTTGCTGTGGGCTGAATTCCTTCCAAAATCCCTTCCAGAGGGATAGGTGACATGCTCAATTGCTCATATTACAGCTGGCTCTGAGATATGGCACCAAGCAGGTTTTCCAATTAAAAAGAAGAACCTCAGAGAAGAAAAGGTAGATGCACCATAATCCCATTTCTCAATAGCAGGGATGAGTCAGTTCACAGTGTGAAAAACCTTTTTCAAGAGCTGAAAGAAGCGTTTGGGCCTGGAGAGGAATGAAAGCTGCACAGTGTAGACAAGTTGTAGGATGGCGAGGCAGCAAGAGGTGGGACCAGAAAGAGGAAAATGAGGGATCTTGCAGGTGTACCTTGAACAGTTGTGTGTTTCACAAAAGCCACCTCTCCTTTCCCATCTTTCAGACACCTGCAGATGGGAGGAACAGAAGAGAAGTTAGAAAAACAGATATTGTGACTCCTTATCTCCCATTTTAACAAATTATTTTTGGCATAAACTGCAACCATAGAGCAATGGTCTTCCCCAAAAAAGCTATGCTGGAAGGGAAGAAATTGTAATGGCAGAGAAGTACTTCAGTCTCCTCAGGACCCCTGATTCCAACACAGCCCTCCTTGGTATAAGAAAAACTTGCATGTGTCAGGGCTAGAATGTTTCCCCAAAGGAAAAATAACTCTCACTCACTGAAAAGCTCCAGAATATCCAGAATAAGGTCCTGTGCGGGACATTTTGGTCTTGGCATCCCCCTTGCACTGACGGTACAGTTTGGGTTCAGTGGTGGCACCAGGAACACAGCTGGCAGAGAAGAAATTGGCCACAGCTATGGATGAGAAGGAAGCAATAGTTGGTGAAAAATTCACTTCTAGGAGGACTGGGAAGGGAGGGGATCCACAAGAAGTGCCCTGCGAACCACCTCCACAGAAGATTGGGCAACACCCTTTTCACCGTGACACCAGCCCTGGCTCAACTCCCGCCGCCAATCTCGCCGTGCCCCACCTCACCTTGCTCAATGGAGCCCGAGTCTTTGCCTTCCCACTCGATGGCCCCACGGTGGGTGAGTATCCCAATGGGGATCACCCAGCCCGCCGACCTGCCCAGCCCCGTGTGGCAGGAGGTCTTGCCCCGCAGCTCATTTATGGAGAAGCCTGTTCCTTTCTTCACAACGGCCACGGCGTAGTAGCTGGTAGTGGAGCCTGCAGTGCAGGGAAAAGGAATAAAGCAATGAGAAAAGAGGATTTAGGAACATTTCAAACCCTGCTGAACCCCCAGTTTCAGGGAACAAGGTGCTGTGCTTCTGAACAATCAGTGAATTTTGTTGAACGCTTGCGGTTTTCTCATTTTCTTGGGGGTGAGCTAATGCTGCCCATATTGAACTAACACTGCACATTACAACTTACAGTAAGTGACCTGAAAATGCTATCACAGTCAAGGTGCCACAGTTTTGTAAGGAGCTTCAATGAATCTTTTTGCAAATCTCCACTGGCAAGTCTCTTCTCAAATGCCATTGTCCACAGACACCTTGTGAGACTGAACTCCATATTAATCTTTAGAATTTTACCCAGTCTGTCACATGCTATATATGGATACAACGACTGAGTTTTGGGGGTGGTAAAGACCTCAGCCTTTAAGGTTTAAGATCTTTTTCTTAGCTACCATGTTGGGAATGACTCTGCTGTGTTGCTCTGATCCTAAATATTGCATACGAACAGGCTGAGCTCCAGGGAGGAGGTCAAAAGAGATTGGGAGCTTTGGATGTGGCAGGGAAATAGAATCTGTTTGGCTCCCAGGAAAAAGATGGGAGAGATAAAGGATGGTACAATGAGTGAATATGGATGGAGCCATGGATCTCACTCTGATCAGGAGGGATTTTTGCAGAGCCCTTTTTATGCTTCTCCTTTTTTCCTGGGGATTGTCTGCATTTCTTGCCTCAGTGATCTCAACTGGGTGTCCCTCCCAACCACTAGTAATGATTTTGCCTCTCTAATAATTTATTTTCTGTCTTGATGACTGCACAGGAAATCAACTTATCTGTGCCTCCCAGCTCTGTGTTTTACCCACAGAGTTCAAGGCCACTGAAAGCAGATCATCTCTGGGACCAGCTCAATTTTTATGCCATGTTTCAGGAGGACCATGATTTCTGCTCATGGGAGGAGAGACCTTCACTGCAGCAAATGACAAGAAATGGGACACTGGATCTTGTGACCATGGGTGATGATTCTGAACTGCTCCCCCCATGCCTTCCCCTCTGGGAGCTGGAAACCAGGGGTAATATCTTGGACCTCCAACCAAAATATGTGGGAACCCTGCATGGAAAGGATGGCCTTTGCACTCTCAGTTTGTTACCAGCACTTTCCTTAAAAATATTGCATGGAAATGTACCTTCACTGTGTTCGTAGACCTCAGCAGCGATGGGCTTCAGCTTGTAGGGAGCAAGGCCTGCCTCAAAAATTTGACCTCCATCCAAGCTAATGGCATCTGCTTCATTATTCTAAACAGCAAAGAGATTTCATCAATTAACAAAGAGCAGGAAAAGCGCTTCCCAGAGTCTCTCCTGGATCCTTGTGTACAACAAGGGGATCATAAGTAACAATGAGTGACTGAAAGGAAACTACAACTCCAGGTGTAATAGGCTGCTGAAACATCCCAGCAGAGGAATTTGCTGCCCACTCACCGAGATGGCTTTTATGCAGTCGAGGTACGATGCTTTCTCCAGGCAACTGAAAGCAAAGTTCTCCTGTTGCATGTGGTCCCTCAGGCTATTGCATTTTTTCTCTTCTGCTGAGGATATTGTGCACCACCTGACGCTTGGCTTTTGGGGAGCAGCAAAACACAGAGCTGTAGAAAGAACCAGAAATAAATAGTCTCAGAGAAGTAGAAAGGCATTGATTGGAGAGAAACAGCATCTCTGTGAGCAAAAGGTCAATGGTTCCTGTGACCACAATGTCACCGCTTCCCTGTGGTCATGGCCTTGGGTGATGGCCAAGTGCAGGATTTCCCAAGACGTGCAGAAAGGTCTTTTCTTTCTTTCTTTCCTGCCATGCACCATCAGGAGCATCTGGGACAATCATTCCTGTCCATGGACTATTGTGATTCAAGCAGCCTGGATTCACAGCAACATCCACAGGATTAGGAGAACAAATCCACACACTTCAATAGAAATCAAGCTCAAGCCTTTGCAAAAACAGAGAGAAAAGTTGGAGCACTGAAGCAGTGCCTGTGCCAATAATCTCAGAGGAGGAGCAGCTCTGGCCTGGCCAGGCTGTGTGCAGAACACTGCCACTCTCACCTCCTTGCCAGCTGAATGAGCTGATATACTGAGGTTCCTTCATGTCTCACCTGCTCCACTGCAACCCATGAGAGATGCCATAGCACCACCACAGTCCTTCCATGAGTCCCCCAACCAGTAAAGGCAGCTGAATGGCTGCTCTGGGGGACCAGAACAAAGCAAAGCCTCAGGTGGATGCAAATTCATGTCTCCTCCAGAAACCTGAACCCAGAAGTGCTGGAAACCTGCAGTTCAAGGATGTGGCCAGCCTGTGCTGATGCTCCACCTTCACTCTGCCCCTTTCTGGCAGGGCTGTACAGACCAAGAGGTCACTTGCACCCCTCTCTCCCTCCAAACCATCGACAGCACATTTCATCCAAACACCTCCAGATTAACCTGTGTTGTTTCCATTTTCTCTTTCATCTCAGAAATAGCCTCTCTTTATTTGATTTCTGAGCCTCCCAGTGGAGGTGCTGAATTTGGCCACAGGGAGAATCCTTAGCCCAATTCCTATGGCCACCGCCTCTTTTTTCATAGGTTTTTCAATTTCATCATACATTTTTCAAGTCTTGGCTGCCATGGTCACCTTAACCTAAAGCTGGCAAGCATCCTGTCTGGGGCAGAGGCTGGGTGGGGACCTCCTGAAGGAGTCAACCCAGCTGCACTAGTGACACTGGGAAGGTCATGGCAGCCTGAGTGCCCTGGCCACTGTCACAGACCTTTTGGGTGACCTCTTGTCTCTTTCTGTGCAGGGGAGGAAGAGGAGGAACCATTAAAAACCATCTTTGCATGCTAATATTCAGCAGAGGTGCTGAAGGACTTCCTGATGCCAGAGGCACAGAGAGCACTTCCTACCAGAGGACATTAATCACCACCACACTCAATGGAGAATCAGAAGAGACCTGCTCCAGGAAGGAGATCTCTCTTTCCCTGTCCCGGCATCAGTCCCCAGGCTGGGTGCAGCCAGCAGTCTCTTTGCCACAGCCACCTGCCAGTTGCCTGCCAGAGCTGTGAGCAGAGAAAAGAGGAAGGAATAGCTCCAAGCAGAGCCAGCCCCGCAGCAGCACAAATTTGGCATAAAATAGGCAGGAGCCTGAGCAAAGTGCAGCTGCAGCCGCAGGACAGAGCAGCGCAGGAGCAGAGTGGGAAGCACACCACAGCTCATCTTTTATTATTTAAGCTCTGTTTTATTCTCACTGCTCTCAGGTTTAACCAAACACATGTATAAGTTTGGCAGGCAGGTCTAGCAATAGTTTCTTCCCCCTGGCTAAACCCGTGCTCCTTTCCCAGCACAGCAGTTGGCCGGAGGATGATTTTTCCCTTCACCCCGGGACAGCAGGAGTGCGGAGCCTGTCCCAAGAATTCTCCTCCGTGGCGGTGGGAGCGGAGCATCCCTCCTCCTTGCAGGGTGGGCATCGGCAGTGTGGGGAGCTGCGACCCTCCCTCCACCCCACGGGCTGCCCAAAGCTGCCGTCAGTAACACTGGAAACACCGTCCTCCTTGGCACATCCACGGCTACCAAAGCGAGCACCGCTCAAGTCCCGGCTTTTCCTGGGTCTGGCGTGTGCCGCAGCTCCGAACCAGCCTTGCCTGGGGGAAGCCTGGGGTCCGCGGAGGTTTTGATTTCCTTCCCCCAAAGGCTGCTTCCAGCAGACACTTACCCACTATCCCGAAGGACAGCACAGTGAAGAGTGTGAGTTTCATGCTGGAGCAGGGGGTCGGGTGCCGAGGGAGGGGTGCAGCAGCCTTGGTCACAGACCGTCCCCTCCAAGTCTGTGATGGGTCTGGAACGGCTTTCTGTCCCTTTTATAGAGGAACGGCCTTGGCTGTGTTTGCAGAAGCAATGACCTAACACTGTTTGTCCTTCCTTGTTTCTCAATAGCTGCTAAATCGCGCACCCCCCCCCCCCCCCCCCCCCCCACTGGATCAGCCCCTTTTTAGGAAGCCTTTCACTTTGGCACTGAACCCTTCCGCAGGCAGGAGTCAGAGCAGGGCACGGCGCTTCGCATTTTACAAGGGGCTTCAGATGGAAAATTCCCAAGTTGTGACATTTGAATTCTCCTGCGGGCTGAAACGCCGCAGGAGGGGCGATTTTCTTTGTGCTGCCCACCCCCTGCCTTGCCCAGAACTAACCTCAGAAAGTCCTGCTGGATCCAGAGCCGGGTTTGGTGTCTTTGCCAGTAACTGCTGCTGAGGTGCCCATCGCCCCTTGGCTCGCCGCACCGAGTGCCTGCCCGCTCCCTTGCGAGCTCCTGGCAATGGCAGCGGGCTTGAAAGGCAGTAAATGATTGTTACACATGATCTGGCAAAAAAAGCCAACAGCAGTGACCAGACAGCTCGCAAAGTGCCCTGCAGACAGAAGGAAGCATAACGCTGCACTCCTGGTAAATTTTTGGGATTAATTTGGGAAGAAATGCTGAGATTAGCAGTCAGCCTCCTCCCACTTCCTCTGCAAACCTTCCCCATCTGATTGTGTCACTCCTGGCCTGTCCCCTGAGGCCAGAGGGGCATGGCATGGTTTATGAAGGGCACCCTCTGTCATGCTGTCCCAGCCTTCATGTCTCCATCTTTGCTCCAGGTACAGGAGCAGCTTCAGGACCAGTACATGCACACAAACTGAGAATTCCCTGGAGCACGTCAGGCAGCCCTTGAGCCTGAACAGCATCCCTAGACCACTGCTAGGGCTGGGCCACTCACCATGTCCACCCCACAGAAGCTACAGGTTTGCTGTTGCAAGCCCAGCCAGGAGGTCCAGCTCCCAGACTTGCACTCCCACCCTTCTGTAGCACACATCTTTATAGAACAACCTGAGTTATTGTCACACATCCCAAGTTCGTTGCATTGCAACACTGCACATCCCGGCCGTTGTGTTTTCCAAAAGAGGATGCTGCTAAAAATTGCATGAATGATGAAGAAACATAAATTAACACACCCTCTGCCCAGCCATGGGTCACTGGAGATGCATAAACACAGCTGAACCCTGGGGAAAGAACAATGCCAAGAGAAGGAGAAGGCAAAAATAATACTGTTTGTTTCCACATCTCCCTCATTACTGTGAGACTGTGTGTGTGCTCTGTGGTTTGTGGTTTGTGGTTGAGATGAGGCTGCGCTGGAGTTTTGGTTGTGTCCTAAGGAAAGGACATTTGTTGCAACTGGGATAAAGTTAGATCTGGCATGGCTGTATGGGAGGCTTGGCTTTACCACAGAGCTGGCTGCTGCCCAGGGCACAGCTCATCCCAGAGCCAATACAGCTGAGCAGGGCTGCAGCCAAGCTCTGGCTGTGTGCGGGCCTGTGGAAAACACCAAAAAAAGTGGGAAATAGGGAAAGCTGTGATCAAGGCACCACTCCATCACCGGTATCTCACCCAACTCTTTGGAGCAGTTATTTCCATAGAGGGGCTCCTAGGCAGCAGTGGAAGCCTTTGGAGCTATGTTGGTGTTCCCATGGGTGACCAGGCTGGCAGTTGTGATGAAAACCCAGATCACCTTGAGTGACTAAGGAGAAAATGCCCTGAAAATGGAAGAAAAAGCCAAAGGGGAATCTACTGGACCTCGAGGTGGGGTGGGCTGAAGGGAGAGGGCAAAATATACACCCAACAGGACTCTTGGCTTCTCCAGAGTTAACAAGTTTCCCTCCAGAAATAGGAATGCCCATTTTGTGGAGAAGCTGGAGAAGGCTGAAGGGTCCCGACAACAAGGATGTCAGCACAGTCAGCCACAAAAGCTGGGCTCAGGTTCTTGTCCTGCCCTGGGCCTGCAGGTGAAGGCAGGAAGAGCAGCCTGGTGGGAACACATTTTCCCAGATCACCTTCTGTCAGTAGCCAGGGTGGGACAGAAGCTGAGACTGGCACCCAGGTGGCAAAGGTACCCATCTCAAGAGATGGAAGATGGTGATCCTGGGTCATGAATGGATGGGGAGCACCCCTGTGGAGTAGGATTTGGGGAACTGATGAGTGATAAATTGGACATGAGCTGGCACTGTGCAATTGCAGCCAAGTGTCTGCTGGGCCACATCCAAAGCACTGTGAACAGCAGGACTAGAGAAGGCTCTGGGGAGACCTTAGAGCCCCTTCCATGCCTTAAGGGACTCTAAGAAACCTGGAGAGGGACTTTGGTCAAGGGCATGAAATGACAAGGCAAGGGGTAATGGCTTCCCACTGCCAGAGGGCAGGATTAGATGGGATATTGGGAAGGAATTGTTCCTTGTGAGTGGGGTGAGGCCCTGGCACAGTTGCCCAGAGCAGCTGTGGCTGCCCCATCCCTGAAGTGTTCAAGGCCAAGTTGGAAGGGACTTGGAGCAAACTGGTGTAATGAAAGGTGTCCCTGCCCACAGCAGGGGGGTGGAACAGGATGGTCTTTAACAGTAATTTCAAACCCAAACCATTCTGGGATTCAGTGTTCAGGTACCCAGGACAGGCAGGGAGAAGTTAGAGGGCTTCTGCAGAACTGGCTTACCTCACCTCTGTAAGAGCCTGGGGGAAATCCCAGCCTGCTTGCCTCATGCCAAGCCTCTCCTGGAAGAGGGAGTCACTCATGCCCTGGAGCCCAGGTCAGCATGGGGCTTGCAGCAGCTCTAAGCCACTGTGGGAGCGCCAGCTCTGAGAGCATGACCTTGACTGATCATGGACTGGGACCAGCTTGGCATTCCCCGTGGCTCCCAAGGTCTGACAGATACCTGGAGAGCTGTGGCTGGCTTTCCAGAAAAAGGCTTGCAGGCCGTGTTTGGACCTGTGTGTCAATTTTGGGGCCATGCTCCAAATGCAGAGTCACTGTGCTTAGTTTATTTTTCAGGAAATGCCACAAACAAGTTTCCCCGCTTGTTAGGACAAATATTCGGTGTCAGGTTTTGACTGTATTGCAAAATGCTGTTTTCTACCTGGGATGAGCCAAACTGGCCACTGGAGAGTTGGAGCTGATGTTGTTTGAACCAATATTTGCTTCTAAGTATTGCCTAATTTCTAAACCGCACACAGCAAACAAAGAGCTCTCTGTCGAGTTTAAGCCACTCTTCCCAGCTTGGAGTGCTTAGCCAAGCTACAGACTGAAGCCTCTTGTCCAGAGCTGCTTACCAGGTCATACCATTACAGATTTGCATTTTTAGGTTGGAAACTAATAGCACCTCAACAGCCAGGTGCCAGCAGCCCGACCCTCTGTGCCTCGCAAGGCAGCTCTGCAGGACTGTGCCGCTGCCCCACATCATCCTCCCTGTGCACATCCCCCGCCCCAGCAAACACCAGCTGGCCCAACAGCACTAAGGAAATATGTTTTCTTGACTTCCTTTCCCAAACAGGCCCCCATTAACTCCCCAGCCCCTTCGCTGAAGTCAGCAGTGGCTTCTGCTCCACCAGCCAGTGGTCCATACAAAACTCACCCTCTCAGACATGCAATTAGTACCATTCTTTCTAATGAAGGATCTCTGTTTGCTTAATTAACCCAAAGGTTAACAGGATTACCAGTGACTCTGTGCAACACCAGGAGCTGTGATATTCCTGAAAGGATTTTGGAAGGGAAGGTGGTGAATTCCTGCTGAAGACACTCTTGCAAAGAGAGCAGCTGGAGCCTGATAACACTCAGCCCTGCCTCCTCTGTATTTTCCAAAGATCTGTGGGAATAAACGGGTAAACACTGCTATCTGGGAAAGAAATGGCAGGAGTGCCAGCTGCCCTGTGCTCCACAGCACCCTCTGCTCCTCTCCTGCAGGACCCCAGGTGCCACACCAGGGCACGCACCAGGCGGTTGCACAACTCTTCTGTCCACAAAGTGGCTGTGTCCAGCTCCCTGGGACCTGCCAGACAGTTTCCACAGGGACATGTCCCCACAGCGAGATGCTGGACCATCCTAGAGATGTGGCTGGCTGATGAGAGGAGAAAAAGTGACTTATTTCCAGGAGGAGAGAGCTGTGCCTCTCGTGTGACACTATGCACACATCCAGGGATGTTCTCCTGCAGTGGCAGAGCCCAGGACACTGGGATGGGGACAGAGGCACAACTGTGGCAGAGATGGTCAAGGAGATCTTGTAGTGAGAGGGGAGGAAGGGTGGAGGAGCACAAGCTGAACCTGGGGTGAACTACTGCCACTCCACCACCATGGGGGGACAGGGGGACATCACTGAAGCAGGTCCTGGCAGATGCAGCCAGGGGAGCAGCTCTGAGCCTGCTGCAGAGTGATACTGGGAATTTTGCTGGACCAAGGGTCACTTTGCTATTGACTTTGCTGTGGGCATGGAGCTACAGGTGGAGCAGGCAGCAGAGGCTGGCAGCCAAAAGGACACAAAGGAGCAGGTAAGGGGAAGACACCAAGAACAACTTGGGAACCAGCTTCCCAGAGCAGTGCCAGCAATACCAGACCTGGGGCTGGAGCACTGTCCATCTGCTGGAGCAGCTCTCTCTGCTAGATCTGACCCAGGGAGCAGGGACTGAAGCTCTTCTCATCCTCCACAGTCCCCAGGCAGCCCAGCTGGGCTGGCACAGCAACCCATGGCTGCGCCCAAGCATTGGAGCTGCTGGAGAGCTGTGCTGGCCAGAAATGAGATTTGGGCACTAAATGAATGGGAATTGAAGGGTCAGCTCACCAGTGGGTCAAGCTGAACTCTACCACTTGCTGTTCAACCCCTTTCCAGTTAGTTAATTTATGGTAATCATTAATTCCAAGCCCCTGTCCATGCGGGAAGCTTCACAATGGCTAATTTTTAATCTGTCACCACAACTACACGCTGCTACATGTGCCCTGGTTGAAGCCACCTTCCCATTTAAACACTCTTACAGCCAATATAATTCCCTGCTGATTAATAGTGGTTGTTTTGAAACCACCAAAAAATCTGTTGGCCAACATTCCCTTCCACTCTGTAATTTTAAAGCAGCATTAAAAAGGAATTAATGGAAATAACACTTTAGAATAACAGCAAGGCTTAGTCTTTATTGGAGACCCTTTGAACTCTAGTTAAATTAATTTCCCTTCTGCTCTTGAGATTTTCAAAGGCTGATCTGTCACAAGCCGTGCAAACATCTCACCCTTCAGAGGTCAAGAGCTGAGTATGACACCAGTGAGCAAATACTGCCCCAGGAGCTGGGAGGGCATCTCCTCCCTGTGCCAGCATTGGTGACCACCACACCACCACTGAAACACCTGCCCTGCCCAGGGATTGCTGAGGAGCCCACGGGCAGGCTTGACCTTTTGGTGCCTCATCTCTCTCTTAAGTGACAGAGGAATTTGTTTCTTGGTTTCTCGCTGGTCAAGATGTTCTCAAGATAAAATCCGGGGGGAATGGCTCCTCCCATCCTCACTCCCGGGCCACTCAGGGCTGGCACAGCCTTGAGGCACCGCTGGACCCTGGCTCTCAAACAACCTCGTCCTTTCCAGTAATTACTGTTTTGCAATGTGGAAAATAATAAAAAGTCTCAGGACTGCTAAGAGCTCCGGGAGGAGAAGAGAGGGGGGAAGCAAAAGACCCAGCTGAGCGGATTTCAAACCCCCTCCTGAGGGCTTTTAGACTCCCGTGGCATTTTAATCCTCAGTGCATTTCCAGCTGCAGGGATAAAGGAGCAGAGAACATAGGCAGAGGTGGGGGAGCTTCAGGACACAGGTCTGGCTGGGGCTGGTCTCAGTGAGGGAACTCTGGGCTGGGGTGGACACTGGGATGCAGCAGCGCCTTCCAAGAGCCCCCCAGCATCATCCACTGGGTCCTTGTCCCCACACTCTGCTCATGTGGGTGCTGTGGCACTGGGGAATGTGATGGCAAAGCCCAGCCACAGTGTGACATGGCTCTAACAGTTCCTGAAAACTGTTGCAAGAACAAGGAAGGAACCAGAAAAATTCTTGCTTCAGATGCTTTGTTAAAAGTTGCATAAGGTGGAGGGATGTGGCTCCACTCTGTAGGTGTAATCATAAAATCCCAGAATGGGTGGGGTTGGAAGGACCTCAAAGCTCATCTAATCCAGCCCTCCTGCCACTGGCAGGGACACCTTCCACTATCCCAGGGTGCTCCAAGCCCTGACCAACCTGGCCTTGGACACTTCCAGGAATGGGAAGTCCAGAACTTTTCTGGGCAATGACCATACTTGTTGTACAATGGTGATTGATCAGTAAAGATCAGTTATGGCAAGGTATGGGGAGAAATTACTTCATTCCACTGCAATTCCCTTTTAATTGCAGTGGGAAAGGAAAATGAACTCCTTTTGCGGAGTTCCCTCAGTACTCACTGCCAGGGGTCTCAGCATGGCCGTGTCCACAGCTTGCTGGACCTGATCTGACATCTGTTGTTCCTCCCTTCACCAGAGGTTCTGCCCTTCCACCTGCACACCTCTGACCACCAACATCCTCCTCCTGTCCTCCACTGCAGGCAGCAGGTCCTGCCACCCCTCTGCCATGTGGAACCTGGGTGGAACCACAGCCAGAGAGTGCCAGGGCCACATGCTGGGGGCAGAGAGAGGGAACAAGTCTTGGAGAAACACTGGTCAGCTCTGCTAGAGACATCCCTTACCAAAAGACATCACCTGCTCCTACAACGCCATCCTCCCTCATTTCCAGCCTCACTGGGGACCTCCACTAAAACATTCCAGGAGCCTGTTCATGCTCAGCCTATCATTCCCTGCCTGAGCAATGCTGGAGAAGCACTGGTCCCCAGCTCTGCCACAGCTCTGCCCCTGCCTGGCCATGGCCCTCTTGGTCCTGACCCCAACCCACAGACAGACCTTGGACACACCTGGTAGTTCCCAGGATGTCTCCAACCCTGCTACTACTGTCCCCAAATCTGATCCTAGCCTCAGACCTTCCTTGTCATCAACAGATCCCAGGAGATCTGGACTCTGGGCCAAGTCTAGCTGTTATCCAGGGCCCATCCTGATCCCTTTGTGGGGGACAAGGATCATGCTGAGGTCCCCATTCATTTGGGAGCAATCAGCCCTTGTGGTACCCTAGCACACAGGCAAGAACACAGAGCTCTCCCCTGGTTAGACCAAGGAATGGGGAACAAGACCTCAGGTCTTTGTAGGGCTTTGATCCCATACCTCAATCCATTTCCATCCCACCTTATGAGGGGCAATGGTTTCTTGCATGCAGCAGTAGGATTTTTCCACCAAACGTTTCTACTGAGTCCTGGCTCTCACAGGAGTCCCACAGCCCCGTGCTGACATCAACACCATCCTCATAAACATGCCATGGAGACATAACATAAAAAAACAGCAGGAAAAGCTTCATGGAGATCCTGTTACAAACAAGATTTTTGTTCCTTTTGCACATTCTCTGAGGTGGGAAATCCCCAGAAAAAGACCGGGCCCTTAGTCAAGGTCATCAGACTTATGTAATGACAACAGGCTTCGGGGAAGTTGGAGCCACCAACCTGTGTCTTCTTCCTTGTCTACCACAAGGGATGCCAGCACAGATTTCACAGCACAGCAGCAGCTTCCCAGGGGAGAGATTTACACCAAATGAGCCTAATTTCTCATTAGCATACTATTACCATTAGCAACTCTTGCAGGCTCTGGCTGTGACAGAGGACTTACTAAACTAGAGAAGACAAAAGAAGGGAGCAGGCTGCACTGGCTTAGCCCCTAAAAGATAAATCTGAGCTGCCTCTCCCATTCCAGGGTGTTGACACCTTGAGAGGGTAATTACAGTAGAAGTAGCACGGAGTATCTCATGTTAAAGGGCACAGGTGGTGGCTCAGAGGTTATTCCCAACTTCAGCAAGCCCAGTTGAATTAAAGGATTATCTCCAAGTTGAGCTGTCCTGGTTTTAAGGAGAGCCATGGGCACCTGGAGCAGTTCAGGGCTACATGTGCTGTGCTCACAAATGCCAAAGTACAGGCTGCTCAGTTGTCCAGCAGCCACGGTGCAGTTTCTCCTGGTCACAGGTGACCGACTGAAAATGAAAGAGGTGTAAGCAGAAAGGGCACTGGAGAACACAGAGGATGTGCCATGGTCAGAGTCCTGTGGCAGGGACATTGCCCCCAGTTGGGGCACCTGGAGTCTGGGACTGTGGCCAGCTCCTGTCCCACCTCCTGGCAGCACTCAGGGTCTTGGCCTGAGGGGACAATCCAGGGAACAGTATCCCAACCCAAACCATGGAAATCATCATCTCCTGAAGGATTTCAGTGGGGTGCTAGGTTGGCTCAAGTCATTTTCCTGCACCTGCAATCTTCCTGGCTGAGCCAAGAAGGGAACTCCAGCTTCAGGCACAAAACACCGCCCTGCCCCAGGAACAGCATGTACAGCTGGACCCAGGGCTGCTCTTTGAGCTCTAACACACTGCAGGATTCCCAGTTTGGGTTCTCTGTTTGAAGAACTATCACCTTTTCTTTCTTTTTTCTTTAACTCCTCCCTTAGTCAGTTCACAGCTGTCAAATTTTCATGTTCATGCACCTCCTACTCAGAGATTTTGATGGTGAAAGGGAAGGCAGGGGACATCTAGAAGGTTGTGATCTGTAAGATTAGCTAAGGTTAAGGAGCAATGTAATGGTGGAGAATGGTTTTATGTACTATCTCCTGGTGCTGGTTGTTCAACAGAAAATAACTCTCCCAGACTGGCTGAGGAACAACTGGAAAGAGACACCTCCTGCACCACCAGCAGGACAGTGGTCTGAAGTTCTCTGAACGGTGATATCCCTTCCCTGGGGTGCAGGGGCAGTTCTGGAGGGGCACCATGCCCAACCCTCCCTGGAGCTACCACACATGGGAGCACACAGACCACCCCTCAGAGATAGTCTGCAGGGGCTGGTGGAAACCACTGCAGCTACACAGACACCCAGAGAGCTCCTCCACTCCTTGTGACCTACCCTCATAGCTGTCATTCATCCTAAGACACTTCAAACCACTTGTGTGTTCATAGCTTCCCCCTTTTTTCTCTTTCAATGCCAAACAGCCCAGAGTGCTCCAATCTCTCTCTCATGGGGCTCATTTCCTCATCTCCTCACTTCTCCCTAACCTGGACTGGCATTCTCTTTACTCAGAAATTGCCTTTTCGAAGATGGGATCAACCAACGGGAAGAGGAGACAGCTCCTTTTGGGATATGGTGTCCCAGCTGATTATTTGCAACAGAGTCTATTCCATTCTTCCCTTCTCCGTGGCTGAACTTTGCTGGGGTGAGTATCTTCAGCATGGAACTGACTGGGAAAAGATGTCCCAGGACCAGTGCCAGTAGTGGTGACGTGCCCCCCGTGCCTGCACACACCTCTTGCTTTGATCCACATTGTGTGCCATCTGCACTCCCCCAGCCTGGTTTTGCAGGGAATTAGATGTTTTCCTAAATATCAGCTCTTGCCTCCTTACAGCATCCCAGGCACAAAAACATACATCAACTCTACCAAACTTCCTGTCTGGTGGGACAGAAGTCCCTCTGAGCAGTCCTGTCAGCTGTCCTAGGTGAGGGTATTGCAGGAGATACAGAAGATAACTATGAGCAAGAACTGTGAGGCAGAAAAGATAGAAATAAAACTTATCCCACAGAAGCTGTGGATGCCCCATCCCTGGAAGTGTCCAAGGCCAGGTTGGATGGGGCTTGGAGCACCCTGGGATAGTGCAAGGTGCTCCTGCCCATGGCAGGGGTTGAACAGGACGAGCTTTAAGGTCTCTTCCAACACAAACCATTCTGTGATTCCATGATAAATGGCCCAGAGGAAGATCATTCCCCCGGCCCACGGCAGAGAAAAGAATCCAAAGCCAAGGCAGCGGAGGTGAGGGGAGCACAAGTTGTGAGAGGTGATTCCTAGAACAAAGTTCAACCCACCTGGAGCCTAAGCAAGCAACCCACCTGGAGCTGAGCAAGCAGCTGCTTGCTCAGCAAACACTCCTACCCCAGCCTTGCTGCTGCTGCTGCTGCTGCAGCCTCGACAGCATTTTCAGAGAAGGGGATGTTTGAATATCTGCAAAGAGCTGGTATTTGGACCACTTATGCAACTGCAGGGTGTGGGGTGGGAGATGTCTCTTCACACAAAGCCCAGTGAACCCCATCCCCCTCACTAACCCACAGCATATCAGGGACTCCCCTCCTTCTTGTGCTCCTTGGCTTTCTGTAGGACTCCGTTCAGTTCCTGTGGGACAAACGTGCCCTCAGACCCCATGGAAAGAGAGATCTCTCCAGGCCAAAGAGCCAGATGAGAAGGGACATCAGAGGAGACAGGGCAGGAAGAAGGAAGAGAGGCAGCCACAGACCTGGTGCAGGGGCAGAGTGTGTGTGGGCAAACATGCGGGAAGGAAACGAGCGGATTGTGCTCTTCCTCACAACATCCACCTATACTTGCTCTTCCCCTCCTGCCCCAGAGCCCTACATGGTGCACCCACTCTGCCCCTGGGGCCACCCCTCTCAGTCCCCAGCAGCTGTCATGACTCTGATGAGTCACAGCTCTCCTCACACATAGACTCTGGACCCAAACCTGTCCCTCTGAACCTCCGACCTTCTGCTGCCAACAAGAAATGGCAGCGGCAGCCTTGGCCCGGCACGTAATGCTGTTTGCACAGCCCTTGCTCAAACACAATGGCCAGAGCTGGCTCTGCAGCCCCCCCAGCAGTGCCACGACCTCCCTCCATCTGTGGCAGGATCACAGTGGAGCACTCTGCACCTGCACCCCAGCTTAGGCACCCATGGGAGCTTGCTGAGGCCACAGCCTCAGGCTCCCCCCGAGGCTCACCTTGTCACTCCTCAGCTAGCCCACACTGGGTTATCTCACAGGGCACTGGCACCCCAGTGAGGCCAATTCCTGGAGCTGGATATGGTAATCAACCATAAACAATGGTTTATAGTTAATTAATTAACCATATGGCTAATGGTTTAATTAACCATAAACAATGACAATATCATACAGTGGGGCTCAGTTGGCCTTGGAAAAGATGACAGTGACTTGGCCAATGTCCAAGCCCTGGATACCCTCTGTGTCAACATTGTCCTGAAGGCAAGAAGGGATGGGAATGTGGTTTATGGACAGCCTCAATGCCAGGAGAACCAAGCAGGGAGCTTGGGAGCCTCAGCAGGAGCCTGACCTGCCCAAGCAAACACTCCCCATTGACACCTTGCACCATGAACTCCCCCAAAGCAGCACCATTGCATGAAAAAGCCTCAAAAATTAATAAATAATTAAATAGATAAATAAATAGATTGCTCCATCAGCAGGTCAACAAAGGATCCACTCCCCTGTAGGAGAGCCTCAAGTCCAGTGCTGCTGGAGAAAGGAGGACTGGCCACGCTTACATTTTGGGTTCACTATGTGTGCAATGGAGCAGTTGTAGGAATAGAGCATCAGCTTTCCATTCATAGCTGAATGAATCTACACCCACCTGTGGGAGCTCCGGGGACCAGACCATGAAGCTGGTGGGACCAGCGCAACTCAGACCTGAAGGACTTCCTGTGAGGATTTCACTTAAAATTCCTTCCTTTTTGGGATGAAGATGATGGTGGTGAAGCAGCCAGGCCACAAAAGACCTGGAAAAGCAAAGGTGTAAAGTGAGGCTGTCTGTGACCTTTATCCCCTTTGCAGGTTTCCAAGGCCCAAGGATTAATTTTCTTGCCCTTCAAGCATGTCAAGATTCCTCCATTGCAACTGAGGATAGAAAACACAAACCCCAGGGGCTTTTTTTTCCTACAAAAAGTAATTCTGAGCAGGAAATACCTTCTTGTGCCTGTTCCCTGGGCAGATACCTGGATTTCCATGCTGCTTTGATGACCCCTGCAGGGACAAGCAGTAACAGTCTTGAGTTTTAATTCCTTCCTTACCTAGAAGTGTGTGGTGTGGTCATGGGCACTGCCTGAGGCTCTTGCTGGGCTTGAAAGGAATCATCTGTTCCCAGAGATGTTCAGGTGTCATAGTGGGACAAGAAATAGATTGACTCCACTCAGTTATCAGAAGACAAATGAAGTTTACTTAGTTTCTTTTATAGCATGCTGCGCTACAAGAGAACACAATTCATGCATAGCATTTGACACCACTCAAATCCGTTGGTTAAACTACATAGACATAGTAAATAACAGCAGCAGAGAGGTTTGTTATGGGAAAGAATATTGTTTACTTAAAATGTTTTGGGGAAAAAGGAGAGCTGTTGAAAAGTTACCTTGAGAAGAGCTAGCAGTTCTCAGCCTCAGAAATATCCAGCCCACAGTTCAGGTGCTAAGAAGAGCTTGGGATGGAAACAAGGCTGCTGTCTAAGGAAGGAGCTGGGTGTTCTGGCAAGAGTTTGGCCTTTTGTCCCCTGGCATCTCTAGGAGAGAGCCCTTGTGTATGTGGGGTGGGCTGTGGGGAGCTGCCGCTGCCCGGGTTGTGCCGCTGCCAGGCCCTGGCTGCTGCCAGCAGCTCTGAGGACAGCGCTTGCAGGTGACTTCTCATGCAGACCGTCCCTGGCTGCTGCCAGAAGAGACTCGGCTGGGAGGACCAAAGGGGCTGAGTGCCCCCTCGTGGGGGCTGCTCTCCCACCCTCTGTCCCTGCAGCCGGGCCGGGCTGCCGGGCAGGGGCTGCGGACGGTGCTGACAGCGGTGCGGCCGGTGTGCCCGGCAGGGAGATGATGATTCAGAGATCCCCGTTCGGCTTGAGGCTCCTTGTGCGTGGAAGGTGAGCTGTGGGGCCCAGTAAAGAGAGGGAAAGTGCTGAGAAGGGTCCTGGTTGTGCCCTGGGCTTTCCTGCATGTGCTGGCCCAGAAGGCCTGTGGTGCCTCTGCCAACCAAAGGTACAGGGAAAGCTGTGGGGGCTTTGTCTGAGAGCCAGCAACGTCCAGGGACAGCTGGTGCTGAAGCCTTTGGAGCTGCCCTTCCCCTGCTGGGCTGCACCAGGCTCCAGGGCCCCTCCTGCCCTGGGACTGGGACCTGTACATTCATTTTGGGTTCCCTGAGCGCTCCCACTGGCCCCGCTCCCAGCACTAAGGGGTGATGCCTCCAAACCCATCAGGGATGGGGAACGCCTGCAGGCAAGTTCCTCTTCCTGAGCCCCGACTTGTGACTGGCTCTGTCCTCCTCTGCTGAGCCAGGGCAGCAGAGAGACCTGCTGGGAGCCAGGCCCTGCCTGGATGGAACGTGGCCATGCTGTGGGGACAAGCAGAGGCCATGCCATGTCTGCCAGGCACTGCGTCCTCTGCTCTCATCCTGAGCTCATCCTGACCTCTAGCATCCTCATCCCGGGGCTGCCTCCCAGAGCCTGGGATGGAGCTACTCCTGATGTTTGTAGTTCCTCCTGTGAAGGTTGCTCTGTGCAGGGATCATGTGGCTGATGCCCTGTGGGAACCCTAAAAATCCCCTCAGGGAAACTTCCAGGCTTTGCCCCATAAAGCTTTACCGTAGAGTTTTCCCTTCCTAGGCTGAAAGAAAAGACTTCCCTCATGGTGCCTTGCAGAACTCCTGCCAATCTACCTTGGATTGCTTCTCCCCCCACTGGCTACTTAACCCTGCCCACCCCGACTGCCCATCCACCATCCCCTCTCTAGGTTGCTGCCCTTTGCCTTGCCCTTTGTAGCGCCCCTGTGCCCTCACACCATTGGTTCCTGAGCCCTTATTTAACCACCGAGCACCACACGGTCTGGCTCTTCTGTCCCTGGTCCCTTTGGCGTGCTGGAACAAAGCCTGCTGGAACAGATCATCCAGGAGGCCCTTCCTGTCTTTCCTCCTCTGAGCTCTGTGTGTGTGCGTGCATGGACTTGCAATGGCTGTTCCTGTGGCCTGCTCTGAGCGGCTTCGGCAGGAGACGCTATGGGAAGGTGGCAGCATTTCACCTTCCTGCCACGCTGCTGCAATGCCCTGAGAAGCTGCTGAAGCCTTTGGCCCGGCTGGGCCGTGGTGGAGAGGTGAAGCTTGGGTGTCCTTGGGTGGCCAAGGTGCCTGCTGAGGCGTGGGAAGAAGCATCTGCAGTGTAAGTGAGAGTGGAGCCTGGCAGCTGCACAGACATTTCCTGAGGACGAACTGGTCCTTTGCAAGGCTGCCACGACGGAAAGCTGTCCTGAGTGGGATGGGGAAGCAGACAGTGGTGGGGACAGCAGAGGTGAGGAGTGGGACAGTGCCCCAGCACGTGCAGTGGGTCCTAGGAGGTTGCAGAAGGGAACTTGGAAAGAAGGGTTAGTTAAGGAGATGTAATTGAGCCAAAGGAGAGTTCAAGAGCCCTGCAGATAAAGTCCACAAAAAGCTGGCACTGGGCCAATTCCAAGCATGTGATAGGAAAGGTGGGACAAAGAGCCAAGACTCTGTTTGAGGTGAAATCCCGGGGATAGAGTGAGCTGTGAGCACAGGCTTCCCAGCTGCAGGTGGATAACTGTGCTGGGATGGCCTGCTGTCATCACAGCCTCTTCCATTCCATTCACTGCAGGGCTGTGGTGGCAGCAGCAGAGGGCCCCAGTGGTGCCTGGTGCTGGAGAGTCTCTGCCGAACAAGCTCAGTCTCTTTGCAGAGGGCCCAAGATGATTCCAAGAGGTGGCTTCAGTGTGTAGTGCTGCAATGGTATTTGCAGGACAAGCGGTGGAAGAGGCAAACAATTCAACAGATGCTATGTTGTATTCCAGAGCTGCTGTATTTGAAGGGGAGAATGCTCACTGGGGCTGATTAATGGTCACCCAGACATTTCTCATGAGTTGGGAGAAAGCAGGAGGCTTGGGGGAGGCGGAATTTTGCAAATAAGCTCTGCCCTGTGAGGAAGGGATTTTAACTGTTGATCCTGATTTTTAAGTCGAGGGTGTGGATCAGCAGCATGAAGCTGAGCTAGAAGCTGATCATCAGCAGGACAGCCCAGGCACCACTACTGCGTGCCAGTACCGCTCCTCTTCCTTCTTGACAGTGGCCTGAACAATGGGGCCCAGGGCACCCTCAGCAAGTTTGCTGAATTTCCTACAGTGGGAGGAGCTGCTGAGACAGCGGACGGTGACTCTGCACCCACCAGGACCTCAACAAGCTGGAGAAATGGGCCAATAGAACCTCCCGGAGTTAGAGCAAGGGCTATGCAGGGTCCTGTCCCTGGGGAGGTGCAGCCCCAGACACCAGGACACGGCATGGAAAGCGCTCTGCAGAGCAGGTCCTGGCCAGTGTGACTGGCACAGCCCCACCCCAGCAGGGGGCTCCTGGAAGGGAGCTGGGCGAACACTGAGGTGTGCAGCCCACTGCTGGCTGGCCTTGGTGCCACAGAGTCTGTCTCTGTGGCAGGGGGAGCTCCTGGGTGTGTCCCTGAGAGCCCTGTGATGTCACCACTCATGATCATTATGACATCACTTGTGGAACTATAACCACCAGCGTTGGTAGTGCCACAGCACTCAGACTGTGACACACTAGCAGCCGAGGAGCTCCCGAGTGCTGCCAGTGTCCGTGGAGCCTCTGTGCTACAGCGTCTCAGATCTTCCGAGTGCTGCCAGTGAGTGAGGAGGAACCTGAGTGCTGCCAGTGACTGAGGAGCCTCCGAGTCCTGCCAGCAACTGAGGAACCTCCGAGTCCTGCCAGCGACTGAGGAACCTCCGAGTGCCCTACGTGGAAGCCAGACCTTCAAGTCCTGCCAGCAGCTGCTGAGAGAAGCCAAGTCCAGGAGCAGCAATGGCAGAGCAAAGGCAAGAGCCATCAGCGCCACGGCCCGTCCGCGTGTGCCGCATCTGCGTGGGTTTCCTGCAAAGCCCCGCTGCCGTGGAGCCCTGCGGACACGTGTTCTGCCGTGCCTGCATCCAGCCCCAGGCTGGCCCCGACGCCGCTGCCACCTGCCCGGTGTGCCAAGGGCCCATCGGGGCCATCCGCCTGCTGCAGGGGCAGGACGCCAGAGCCGCGGTGCCCCCGCGTCGCCGCCGCCGCCGCCTCCATCCCTTCGTGGTGCGCTGGCGGCAGCGGCAGCAGCAGGAGGCGCAGGAGGATGCAGCTCCTGGAGGTGGCCGGCGCCGAAGACTCGCCGATGGGGACAGGGCACCGAGCCCCGTGCCCCGCCAGCGTCCCCGGAGAGAGCAGGACGACCTGCAGAGAAACGGGCTGGGGCAGCGGCCGCCGAGGGGACATGAAGCGCTGGCCGCAGGGGACAACCGGCACCGCCCCGCCGTGATTTGATTTGATGAGCAGCGTCCATGGCCCGTGTCAACTGAAAACCAGGATGCTGAGCAGGGCCTCGTCTGGTTTCTTCTGCCCATTTCCACCTTACTTCAAGACTAAGGGCATTCGGAGCTGTGGGAGAGAAAGCATGGAGTTTTAGAAACGTAGCACAGAGTTGTAGAAACGTAGCATAGAGTTGTAGAAACTTGGGGAGTGGGTAGCATAGTGATAGTGATATTAGTTGTAAAATAAACTCTTTTTTTATTCAGTTTGAAGCATTAGAAAGTAGTCATTCTTTATCAGTGCTGGATACATGGGATATCTCCTTTAATCTGATGTGTGTGGTAAAACTTCACAACAGGGTATTTATTCCATCCTGATCATACATGTTCGTTACAATGAGCCTCCTAGCTAATACACAAACACTGCTTTCCTGGAATGAATTTGCATGAATTCGCCTTCTACTCCAAGTCCTTTTTTGGGCCTGGAGGTCATCTAAAGGGGTGTCTGGTGGTCACATTCACTGAATGCTGCAATATTACAGGTGACCTTCCTCTGAACTTTTCCTTTGGGCATGCACTATTGCTTTTTGTAACATAACTTGCAAAACCCTCCTCTGTAATGCTCTTGATCTTTTTTTCCGCTGGTTCCAGCTATGTTTATCCTCCTTAGTGCACACCTTTATATCCTTTTTTCTGCTAGCAACTCCTAAAGCTCTATTCAGAAATTTCAGGGGAACTAAAAATTTCTGGTTTATGTGTTATTTATCAAGTCCTCCCTTTTCTTGAGGCTGCCTCTTTTAGACAAGTCTCAATATTTCATTTTCTAGCACAAAGTGCTACAACAGCTGTAACGGTTAATACAAGCAAGTGCACACAATGCTTACGGTGACTGCCACGAATGCATAGAATGCATGGTGAAAAGTCCCTCTTTCAGTGAGCTCAGGTGTTAACAGGGTCCCAATGCAAGGGCAGAGCTCCACTCACAGTAGAAGAAAGGCAGCAGAAGGCAGAACCCCGCAGTGGTGACGAGTTCTCCCCCCAGCGACCGCAGCCTCTCTCCCCTCCAAATGTGGAGAGCGCAAGAGAGAGGCTGGACCCAAGGCCCTTTTCCAAGGGTTTCTCCAACCCTTGGAAACCAAGGTTTCTCATCTGTAACTTTGAACTTGCAGGGCGTGTCAATGAGGCACATTTGGCTTGAGGCTCCTTGTGCGTGGAAGGTGAGCTGTGGGGCCCAGTAAAGAGAGGGAAAGTGCTGAGAAGGGTCCTGGTTGTGCCCTGGGCTTTCCTGCATGTGCTGGCCCAGAAGGCCTGTGGTGCCTCTGCCAACCAAAGGTACAGGGAAAGCTGTGGGGGCTTTGTCTGAGAGCCAGCAACGTCCAGGGACAGCTGGTGCTGAAGCCTTTGGAGCTGCCCTTCCCCTGCTGGGCTGCACCAGGCTCCAGGGCCCCTCCTGCCCTGGGACTGGGACCTGTACATTCATTTTGGGTTCCCTGAGCGCTCCCACTGGCCCCGCTCCCAGCACTAAGGGGTGATGCCTCCAAACCCATC
Organism: Acrocephalus scirpaceus scirpaceus; assembly: GCA_910950805.1. NCBI lineage: Eukaryota > Metazoa > Chordata > Aves > Passeriformes > Sylviidae > Acrocephalus > Acrocephalus scirpaceus. The sequence continues at coordinate 21,669,262 of OU383781.1, forward strand.
AGGGATGGGGAACGCCTGCAGGCAAGTTCCTCTTCCTGAGCCCCGACTTGTGACTGGCTCTGTCCTCCTCTGCTGAGCCAGGGCAGCAGAGAGACCTGCTGGGAGCCAGGCCCTGCCTGGATGGAACGTGGCCATGCTGTGGGGACAAGCAGAGGCCATGCCATGTCTGCCAGGCACTGCGTCCTCTGCTCTCATCCTGAGCTCATCCTGACCTCTAGCATCCTCATCCCGGGGCTGCCTCCCAGAGCCTGGGATGGAGCTACTCCTGATGTTTGTAGTTCCTCCTGTGAAGGTTGCTCTGTGCAGGGATCATGTGGCTGATGCCCTGTGGGAACCCTAAAAATCCCCTCAGGGAAACTTCCAGGCTTTGCCCCATAAAGCTTTACCGTAGAGTTTTCCCTTCCTAGGCTGAAAGAAAAGACTTCCCTCATGGTGCCTTGCAGAACTCCTGCCAATCTACCTTGGATTGCTTCTCCCCCCACTGGCTACTTAACCCTGCCCACCCCGACTGCCCATCCACCATCCCCTCTCTAGGTTGCTGCCCTTTGCCTTGCCCTTTGTAGCGCCCCTGTGCCCTCACACCATTGGTTCCTGAGCCCTTATTTAACCACCGAGCACCACACGGTCTGGCTCTTCTGTCCCTGGTCCCTTTGGCACGCTGGAACAAAGCCTGCTGGAACAGATCATCCAGGAGGCCCTTCCTGTCTTTCCTCCTCTGAGCTCTGTGTGTGTGTGTGCAAGGACTTGCAATGGCTGTTCCTGTGGCCTGCTCTGAGCGGCTTCGGCAGGAGACGCTATGGGAAGGTGGCAGCATTTCACCTTCCTGCCACGCTGCTGCAATGCCCTGAGAAGCTGCTGAAGCCTTTGGCCTGGCTGGGCCGTGGTGGAGAGGTGAAGCTTGGGTGTCCTTGGGTGGCCAAGGTGCCTGCTGAGGTGTGGGAAGAAGCATCTGCAGTGTAAGTGAGAGTGGAGCCTGGCAGCTGCACAGACATTTCCTGAGGATGAGCTGGTCCTTTGCAAGGCTGGCACGATGGAAAGCTGTCCTGAGTGGGATGGGGAAGCAGACAGTGGTGGGGACAGCAGAGGTGAGGAGTGGGACAGTGCCCCAGCACGTGCAGTGGGTCCCAGGAGGTTGCAGAAGGGAACTTGGAAAGAAGGGTTAGTTAAGGAGATGTAAGAGAAAGCTTGGCTTTGAGCCAAAGGAGAGTTCAACAGCCCTGCACATAAAGGCCACAAAAAGCTGTCACTTCCAACCAGGGCCAATTCCAAGCATGTGATAGGAAAGGTGGGACAAAGAGCCAAGACTCTGTTTGAGGTGAAATCCCGGGGATAGAGTGAGCTGTGAGCACAGGCTTCCCAGCTGCAGGTGGATAACTGTGCTGGGATGGCCTGCTGTCATCACAGCCTCTTCCATTCCATTCACTGCAGGGCTGTGGTGGCAGCAGCAGAGGGCTCGAGTGGTGCCTGGTGCTGGAGAGTCTCTGCCAAACAAGCTCAGTCTCTTTGCAGAGGGCACAAGATGATTCCAAGAGGTGGCTTCAGTGTGTAGTGCTGCAATGGTATTTGCAGGACAAGTGGTGGAAGAGGCAAACAATTCAACAGATGCTATGTTGTATTCCAGAGCTGCTGTATTTGAAGGGGAGAATGCTCACTGGGGCTGATAAATGATCACCCAGACACTTCTCATGAGCTGGGAGAAAGCAGGAGGCTTGGGGGAGGCAGAACTTTGCAAATAAGCTCTGCCCTGTGAGGAAGGGATTTTAACTGTTGATCCTGATTTTTAAGTCGAGGGTGTGGATCAGCAGCATGAAGCTGAGCTAGAAGCTGATCATCAGCAGGACAGCCCAGGCACCACTACTGCGTGCCAGTACCGCTCCTCTTCCTTCTTGACAGTGGCCTGAACAAGGGGCCCAGGGCACCCTCAGCAAGTTTGCTGAATTTCCTCCAGTGGGAGGAGCTGCTGAGACAGCGGAGGGTGACTCTGCGCTCACAAGGACCTCAACAAGCTGGAGAAATGGGCCAATAGAACCTCCTGGAGTTAAAGCAAGGGCTATGCAGGGTCCTGTCCCTGGGGAGGTGCAGCCCCAGACACCAGGACACGGCATGGAAAGCGCTCTGCAGAGCAGGTCCTGGCCAGTGTGACTGGCACAGCCCCACCGCAGCAGGGAGCTCCTGGAAGGGAGCTGGGCGAACACTGAGGTGTGCAGCCCACTGCTGGCTGGGCTTGGTGCCACAGAGTCTGTCTCTGTGGCAGGGGGAGCTCCTGGGTGTGTCCCTGAGAGCCCTGTGATGTCACCACTCATGATCATTATGACATCACTTGTGGAACTATAACCACCAGCGTTGGTAGTGCCACAGCACTCAGACTGTGACACACTAGCAGCCGAGGAGCTCCCGAGTGCTGCCAGTGTCCGTGGAGCCTGTGTGCTTCCAGTGTCTGAGGATCTTCTGTGTGCTGCCAGTGACTGCGGAGACTCCGAGTCCTGCCAGCGAGTGAGGAACCTCAGAGTCCCACGAGAGGCAGAGGAGCCTCTGAGTGCCCCAAGTAGAAGCCAGACCTTCAAGTCCTGCCAGCAGCTGCTGAGAGAAGCCAAGTCCAGGAGCAGCAATGGCAGAGGTCAGGCAAGAGCCATCAGCGCCACGGCCCGTCCGCGTGTGCCGCATCTGCGTGGATTTCCTGCAAAGCCCCGCTGCCGTGGAGCCCTGCGGACACGTGTTCTGCCGTGCCTGCATCCAGCCCCAGGCTGGCCCCGACGCCGCTGCCACCTGCCCGGTGTGCCAAGGGCCCATCGGGGCCATCCGCCTGCTGCAGGGGCAGGACGCCAGAGCCGCGGTGCCCCCGCGTCGCCGCCGCCGCCGCCTCCATCCCTTCGTGGTGCGCTGGCGGCAGCGGCAGCAGCAGGAGGCGCAGGAGGATGCAGCTCCTGGAGGTGGCCGGCGCCGAAGACTCGCCGATGGGGACAGGGCACCGAGCCCCGTGCCCCGCCAGCGTCCCCGGAGAGAGCAGGACGACCTGCAAAGAAACGGGCTGGGGCAGCGGCCGCCGAGGGGACATGAAGCGCTGGCCGCAGGGGACAACCGGCACCGCCCCGCCGTGATTTGATGAGCAGCGTCCATGGCCCGTGTGAACTGAAAACCAAGATGCTGAGCAGGGCCTCGTCTGGTTTCTTCTGCCCATTTCCACCTTACTTCAAGACTAAGGGCATTCGGAGCTGTGGGAGAGAAAGCATAGAGTTTTAGAAACGTAGCATAGAGTTTTAGAAACGTAGCATAGAGTTTTAGAAACTTGGGGAGTGGGTGGGATATTGATAGTGATATTAGTTGTAAAATAAACTCTTTTTTTATTCAGTTTGAAGCATTAGAAAGTAGTCATTCTTTATCAGCGCTGGACACATGGAATATCTCCTTTAATCTGATGTGTGTGGTAAAACTTCACAACAGGGTATTTATTCCACGCTGATCATACATGTTCATTACAATGAGCCTCCTAGCTAATACACAAACACTGCTTTCCTAGAACTAATTTGCATGAATTCGCCTTCTACTCCAAGTCCTTTTTTGGGCCTGGAGGTCATCTAAAGGGGTGTCTGGTGGTCACATTCACTAATTGGATCAATATTACAAGTGACTTTCCTTTGAACTTTTCCTTTGGGCATGCACTATTGGTTTTGGTAACATAACTTGCAAAACCCTCCATTGTAGGGCTCCTGATCTGTTTTTGCACTGGTTCCAGCTACGCTTATCCTCCTTTGTGCATACCATTACATCCTTTTTTCTGCTAGCTACTCCTAAAGCTCTATTCCGAAATTTCAGGGGAACTAAAAATTTCTGGTTTATGTGTTACTTATCAAGTCCTCCCTTTTCTTGAGGCTGCCTCTTTTAGACAAGTCTCAATATTTCATTTTCTAGCACAAAGTGCTGCAACAGCTGTAACGGTTAATACAAGCAAGTGCACACAGTGCTTACGGTGACTGCCACGAATGCATAGAATGCATGGTGAAAAGTCCCTCTTTCAGTGAGCTCAGGTGTTAACAGGGTCCCAGTGCAAGGGCAGAGCTCCACTCACAGTAGAAGAAAGGCAGCAGAAGGCAGAACCCCGCAGTGGTGACGAGTTCTCCCCCCAGCGACCGCAGCCTCTCTCCCCTCCAAATGTGGAGAGCGCAAGAGAGAGGCTGGACCCAAGGCCCTTTTCCCAGTCCAAATCTCGAGGTATCTCTGCCCTCCACGGGAAACCTCAGGTGAAGAGGGAATACCAGCTGCATCCCTCCCCTGAGCTGACAACTTCTTTTGCCTTTAGTATCCAGTCATTATTGTCCCCTAGCAACACGTATTGGGGAAAATTCCTTAAGAGAGAGGAAAAAACCCCAACTCCAAAGACCCCAACAGGGGCCATTCCTGCTTGCTTCCGTGCCTCTTTGCTCATCTCTGAGGGGACACAGCCAGGAAAGGGAATGGAAAAGGGAAAATCCTTTAAGAATCTAAGCATATTCTGAAGGGACCAGTATCTGTTTTCCTCACGGCCAGGGTGAGGACAGAGGCTGAGATGGAGGTTTAGGGTAGAACCTCCTCCTCTCTCCTGGCCCCACAACACTCCTAGGCTGGAGGAGGCAGCCTTGGCCACCGGCTCAAGGGCACTGCCTGTGGGAGAAGTGGACTCAGCCGGGATGGAGCTCATATTTAGGGGAGGTTTCCTCTGATGAAGCCCGGAGCCCTTTTCTGCCCCTCCCTGCAGGGGCACCTCCATCAGCACCAACCTCCAGCCCTGCTCTCACCTGGGCCCGTGTAGTGAACGAGTAAAAAGTAAGGAATGTTTTTCTTCATTGTCTCTTTGAAGATTCAAGTTTGAAAATTAAAGTTTTACTCGGCCTCCAAAAAAACCTTTAGTTCCTGCTTGATTTTGGAAAATATACCCTGCTTGAAGTCACGAAGAGAGCTTGTGGTTGATACATCAGGCCACCAAGCAGCAAAGCTTCAATATATGAGAAAAGCAAACAATAAACTTTTTGATCCATCGGGCGAACTTCAGCTGCATTCCAACAACCAGCCAACGAACTTAAGAGGGAGCAAACATGAATCCGCGCACAGACGTGCTGTTGCTTTGAGGTGGACATGACATTGCCACTCTCAAAACTGTCTGTAAGTGCCACAGAAGCTGCAGCTGCTAAATCTACAACGCGTCGGAGTGTTTGCTGTCTGCTCGTGCCCTGGTCCAGCTGCCTGGCTCTGCTCCCTCCCTGGTTCTGGGCAGCTGTCGGATGGACTTGAGCAGGGAGAGACCCATCGCACTCTGTGAGCCAGCGCTGGACCCGTGGTGGTGGTAACCCCTTCCCTGTGCTTCACGTCATCATTGTCGGCCTTTTCCCACTTTTCTATCTTCTTTCTTTTCTCTTCAATGAAAAAAGAAAGGTTGAAGTATTGCTTTGGATCCCAACATTTCACCTCGTTTGTGTTTTAATCTCGCTTTCGGGTATGTTTAGGATCAAATTCTTTCCTCAACTGTAGATCGAGGCCAACTTGCCTCTCCTCCCCTGAAGGGGGTCTGAAGAGCCCAGCACCGGGCTGGACTGGGCAGGACTGGAGACACTGGGCCGGCTGTGCTTTTAATGGAAGGCTTCTCGAGCCGTTTCCCCGCCCGCAGGAGCTGCTGTGCGACCAGGAAGGTGCAGTCCCGAGGGTGTCCCGGGGATGTCCAGGCCAGGGGCCCCGGGGTTGGCAGGGGCTGTTCCGGGGTGCCCCAGGGGTGTCCAGGCCAGGGGCCCAGGGGTTGGCAGGGGCTGTTCCGGGGCGCCCCGGGGGTGTCCAGAGGCTTTCCCGGGGTGTCCAGGCGCTGTTCGGGGGTGCCCCGGGGGTATCCAGGGGTTGTTTCAGGCTGTCCCGGGAGCTCCCCTCAGGGCGGTCCCCTCGCCGGAGCACAGCGCCCCCGTGCGGCTCAGCGGGGACGCGCCTGCACGCGGCCCCGCCACGCCCCTTGGCCGTTGGCCACGCCCCCAGCGCGAGACCCCCTGCTTCTCCCCCCCCGCGCCATGGCTGAGGAGAAGCCCAGGGTGAGGCGGGGAGAGGAGCGGGAGGAGCCGGCGGGAGCGGAGGGGATGGAAGGAGGGAGGGGAGGAGGGGGCAGCAGGGAGGGAGCGAGGAGCCGCCGCCCCTCCGCGTCCCGGGACGCGGCTGCGGTGCGGCTCCGCCCGGCCCGCGGTGCGAGGCCCCCGAGATGTCCCGGCTGCGAGGAGCAGGAGCGGGAGAGGCCGAGGTGCCGCAGGACGTGGCGGGTGGTGCCCGGCCCGAGCGGGACCCCGGGGCTCACCCGGCCGGGCTCTGAGCCCGCGGCATCCTGCGGTTTTCCCTGCAGGAAGGCATGAAAACGGAGGACGAGTACATCGGCCTGAGAGTTGCCGGGCAGGACGGCTCCGTGGTGCAGCTCAGAATAAAGCGGCACATTCCGCTGAGCAAGCTCATGAAGGCGTACTGCTGCCGACAGGTGGGCGCGGGCTCGGCCCGGGGGCTCCTGCAGCCCCGGGGGCTCCCCGGACCCAAAGGGCTCCGCCACCCCGGCCGCCCTCACTCTCTCCCCGGGGAAGCATCCCCGTGCTAGTGGAGCCCTCGCGGCTTCTCTGCCCGGATCGTGGAACACGCCTGTGGGCTGTAGGGTGAGGGTGTCCAGGTGTGTGGGAGAACGAGGAGCTGGGATGCTGGCAGCTCCTCGGTGCGCAGTTCTTATCGGTGAATGGAAGCTGCCTCTTCCTCCTCAGGTGCTCCCCAATGCTCCGTGACAGAGTTACAAAAACTCCCCCAGTCCCGATCCTGACTCTGAGACTATTCACTGACCCTCAGTCCTGTCATCTCCAAAAGCTTCATCATTCAGCATTTTCTGTTTAGAAAACGGCACAAAATAAATTCTTCTATGCCACAGCTTCCTCGTGGGTTGTTTCCTCTTCCCGGCCCGTGTCTCCTTTTGCCTGTTGCACAGTTGTGGCCGCTGTGTTCCACAGGTGTTCACTGGCTGCGCTGTGTCACAGGCTGTTCCTCAGTGCCATCCTGAAGTGAACAGGAGAAGGATGTATCCCCACAGCTCAGTTCCTGAGCCTGGAGCTCCCAATGTCTCTGCTTTACGCAGAGCAGAGAGTGGGCATATGAATGGCTTTGGAAACGCAGTTGGATTTTTTTTTTGCCCTTGTCTGTTACTTGCAGGATCCTTTCTTCACTTATTCAAACTTTACACTCTGCCCTGCTCTGTGCCTGCTCCACCATGATACCTCTCTGGCTTTATGGAGAGGTCCAAGGAGTTTTAGCATTCCTGTGTGTGACAGAAGTGTGAATCACATGGAGTTTGAAGGATTTCAGAGGGCAGAGCAAGGTCCTCACACCCCAATGTAGGGATTCAAGACTTTCTCATATGATTAAACATTGTCAGAATAGGATTCAGTAGTGTGGTAACTCAGGTTTTCAGGGCAACGTGAAGTGACCAGCATTTGACCATCCTCAGTGTAGACAGCAAGACAAATATGCTCAGTGGCCTGGTGGTTAAATCTTAATTAGAGAATCACAGACTGGTTTGGGGCTAGAAGGGAATTTAAAACCCATCTTGTTCCACTCATTGCCATGGGCAGGGACACCTTCCACTGTCCCAGGTGGCTCCAAGCCCTGTCCAAGCTGGCTTTGAACACTTCCAGGGATGGGGCAGCCACAGCTTCTCTGGGCAACCTGTGCCAGGGCCTCCCCACCCTCACAGAGAAGAATTCTTCCTAATACCTAATCTGAATCTATCTTCTGTCATCCTCCCCTTGTCTTTTGATAATTTTGTTAACATGTGTTCTGACAGCAAATCCATGAAAACTTAGTTTGCACTCAGAAACAAAAGTGTGGTTTCTCATCTGTAACTTTGAACTTGCAGGGCGTGTCAATGAGGCACATTTGGCTTGAGGCTCCTTGTGCGTGGAAGGTGAGCTGTGGGGCCCAGTAAAGAGAGGGAAAGTGCTGAGAAGGGTCCTGGTTGTGCCCTGGGCTTTCCTGCATGTGCTGGCCCAGAAGGCCTGTGGTGCCTCTGCCAACCAAAGGTACAGGGAAAGCTGTGGGGGCTTTGTCTGAGAGCCAGCAACGTCCAGGGACAGCTGGTGCTGAAGCCTTTGGAGCTGCCCTTCCCCTGCTGGGCTGCACCAGGCTCCAGGGCCCCTCCTGCCCTGGGACTGGGACCTGTACATTCATTTTGGGTTCCCTGAGCGCTCCCACTGGCCCCGCTCCCAGCACTAAGGGGTGATGCCTCCAAACCCATCAGGGATGGGGAACGCCTGCAGGCAAGTTCCTCTTCCTGAGCCCCGACTTGTGACTGGCTCTGTCCTCCTCTGCTGAGCCAGGGCAGCAGAGAGACCTGCTGGGAGCCAGGCCCTGCCTGGATGGAACGTGGCCATGCTGTGGGGACAAGCAGAGGCCATGCCATGTCTGCCAGGCACTGCGTCCTCTGCTCTCATCCTGAGCTCATCCTGACCTCTAGCATCCTCATCCCGGGGCTGCCTCCCAGAGCCTGGGATGGAGCTACTCCTGATGTTTGTACTTCCTCCTGTGAAGGTTGCTCTGTGCAGGGATCATGTGGCTGATGCCCTGTGGGAACCCTAAAAATCCCCTCAGGGAAACTTCCAGGCTTTGCCCCATAAAGCTTTACCGTAGAGTTTTCCCTTCCTAGGCTGAAAGAAAAGACTTCCCTCATGGTGCCTTGCAGAACTCCTGCCAATCTACCTTGGATTGCTTCTCCCCCCACTGGCTACTTAACCCTGCCCACCCCGACTGCCCATCCACCATCCCCTCTCTAGGTTGCTGCCCTTTGCCTTGCCCTTTGTAGCGCCCCTGTGCCCTCACACCATTGGTTCCTGAGCCCTTATTTAACCACCGAGCACCACACGGTCTGGCTCTTCTGTCCCTGGTCCCTTTGGCGTGCTGGAACAAAGCCTGCTGGAACAGATCATCCAGGAGGCCCTTCCTGTCTTTCCTCCTCTGAGCTCTGTGTGTGTGCGTGCATGGACTTGCAATGGCTGTTCCTGTGGCCTGCTCTGAGCGGCTTCGGCAGGAGACGCTATGGGAAGGTGGCAGCATTTCACCTTCCTGCCACGCTGCTGCAATGCCCTGAGAAGCTGCTGAAGCCTTTGGCCCGGCTGGGCCGTGGTGGAGAGGTGAAGCTTGGGTGTCCTTGGGTGGCCAAGGTGCCTGCTGAGGCGTGGGAAGAAGCATCTGCAGTGTAAGTGAGAGTGGAGCCTGGCAGCTGCACAGACATTTCCTGAGGACGAACTGGTCCTTTGCAAGGCTGCCACGACGGAAAGCTGTCCTGAGTGGGATGGGGAAGCAGACAGTGGTGGGGACAGCAGAGGTGAGGAGTGGGACAGTGCCCCAGCACGTGCAGTGGGTCCTAGGAGGTTGCAGAAGGGAACTTGGAAAGAAGGGTTAGTTAAGGAGATGTAATTGAGCCAAAGGAGAGTTCAAGAGCCCTGCAGATAAAGTCCACAAAAAGCTGGCACTGGGCCAATTCCAAGCATGTGATAGGAAAGGTGGGACAAAGAGCCAAGACTCTGTTTGAGGTGAAATCCCGGGGATAGAGTGAGCTGTGAGCACAGGCTTCCCAGCTGCAGGTGGATAACTGTGCTGGGATGGCCTGCTGTCATCACAGCCTCTTCCATTCCATTCACTGCAGGGCTGTGGTGGCAGCAGCAGAGGGCCCCAGTGGTGCCTGGTGCTGGAGAGTCTCTGCCGAACAAGCTCAGTCTCTTTGCAGAGGGCCCAAGATGATTCCAAGAGGTGGCTTCAGTGTGTAGTGCTGCAATGGTATTTGCAGGACAAGCGGTGGAAGAGGCAAACAATTCAACAGATGCTATGTTGTATTCCAGAGCTGCTGTATTTGAAGGGGAGAATGCTCACTGGGGCTGATTAATGGTCACCCAGACATTTCTCATGAGTTGGGAGAAAGCAGGAGGCTTGGGGGAGGCGGAATTTTGCAAATAAGCTCTGCCCTGTGAGGAAGGGATTTTAACTGTTGATCCTGATTTTTAAGTCGAGGGTGTGGATCAGCAGCATGAAGCTGAGCTAGAAGCTGATCATCAGCAGGACAGCCCAGGCACCACTACTGCGTGCCAGTACCGCTCCTCTTCCTTCTTGACAGTGGCCTGAACAATGGGGCCCAGGGCACCCTCAGCAAGTTTGCTGAATTTCCTACAGTGGGAGGAGCTGCTGAGACAGCGGACGGTGACTCTGCACCCACCAGGACCTCAACAAGCTGGAGAAATGGGCCAATAGAACCTCCCGGAGTTAGAGCAAGGGCTATGCAGGGTCCTGTCCCTGGGGAGGTGCAGCCCCAGACACCAGGACACGGCATGGAAAGCGCTCTGCAGAGCAGGTCCTGGCCAGTGTGACTGGCACAGCCCCACCCCAGCAGGGGGCTCCTGGAAGGGAGCTGGGCGAACACTGAGGTGTGCAGCCCACTGCTGGCTGGCCTTGGTGCCACAGAGTCTGTCTCTGTGGCAGGGGGAGCTCCTGGGTGTGTCCCTGAGAGCCCTGTGATGTCACCACTCATGATCATTATGACATCACTTGTGGAACTATAACCACCAGCGTTGGTAGTGCCACAGCACTCAGACTGTGACACACTAGCAGCCGAGGAGCTCCCGAGTGCTGCCAGTGTCCGTGGAGCCTCTGTGCTACAGCGTCTCAGATCTTCCGAGTGCTGCCAGTGAGTGAGGAGGAACCTGAGTGCTGCCAGTGACTGAGGAGCCTCCGAGTCCTGCCAGCAACTGAGGAACCTCCGAGTCCTGCCAGCGACTGAGGAACCTCCGAGTGCCCTACGTGGAAGCCAGACCTTCAAGTCCTGCCAGCAGCTGCTGAGAGAAGCCAAGTCCAGGAGCAGCAATGGCAGAGCAAAGGCAAGAGCCATCAGCGCCACGGCCCGTCCGCGTGTGCCGCATCTGCGTGGGTTTCCTGCAAAGCCCCGCTGCCGTGGAGCCCTGCGGACACGTGTTCTGCCGTGCCTGCATCCAGCCCCAGGCTGGCCCCGACGCCGCTGCCACCTGCCCGGTGTGCCAAGGGCCCATCGGGGCCATCCGCCTGCTGCAGGGGCAGGACGCCAGAGCCGCGGTGCCCCCGCGTCGCCGCCGCCGCCGCCTCCATCCCTTCGTGGTGCGCTGGCGGCAGCGGCAGCAGCAGGAGGCGCAGGAGGATGCAGCTCCTGGAGGTGGCCGGCGCCGAAGACTCGCCGATGGGGACAGGGCACCGAGCCCCGTGCCCCGCCAGCGTCCCCGGAGAGAGCAGGACGACCTGCAGAGAAACGGGCTGGGGCAGCGGCCGCCGAGGGGACATGAAGCGCTGGCCGCAGGGGACAACCGGCACCGCCCCGCCGTGATTTGATTTGATGAGCAGCGTCCATGGCCCGTGTCAACTGAAAACCAGGATGCTGAGCAGGGCCTCGTCTGGTTTCTTCTGCCCATTTCCACCTTACTTCAAGACTAAGGGCATTCGGAGCTGTGGGAGAGAAAGCATGGAGTTTTAGAAACGTAGCACAGAGTTGTAGAAACGTAGCATAGAGTTGTAGAAACTTGGGGAGTGGGTAGCATAGTGATAGTGATATTAGTTGTAAAATAAACTCTTTTTTTATTCAGTTTGAAGCATTAGAAAGTAGTCATTCTTTATCAGTGCTGGATACATGGGATATCTCCTTTAATCTGATGTGTGTGGTAAAACTTCACAACAGGGTATTTATTCCATCCTGATCATACATGTTCGTTACAATGAGCCTCCTAGCTAATACACAAACACTGCTTTCCTGGAATGAATTTGCATGAATTCGCCTTCTACTCCAAGTCCTTTTTTGGGCCTGGAGGTCATCTAAAGGGGTGTCTGGTGGTCACATTCACTGAATGCTGCAATATTACAGGTGACCTTCCTCTGAACTTTTCCTTTGGGCATGCACTATTGCTTTTTGTAACATAACTTGCAAAACCCTCCTCTGTAATGCTCTTGATCTTTTTTTCCGCTGGTTCCAGCTATGTTTATCCTCCTTAGTGCACACCTTTATATCCTTTTTTCTGCTAGCAACTCCTAAAGCTCTATTCAGAAATTTCAGGGGAACTAAAAATTTCTGGTTTATGTGTTATTTATCAAGTCCTCCCTTTTCTTGAGGCTGCCTCTTTTAGACAAGTCTCAATATTTCATTTTCTAGCACAAAGTGCTACAACAGCTGTAACGGTTAATACAAGCAAGTGCACACAATGCTTACGGTGACTGCCACGAATGCATAGAATGCATGGTGAAAAGTCCCTCTTTCAGTGAGCTCAGGTGTTAACAGGGTCCCAATGCAAGGGCAGAGCTCCACTCACAGTAGAAGAAAGGCAGCAGAAGGCAGAACCCCGCAGTGGTGACGAGTTCTCCCCCCAGCGACCGCAGCCTCTCTCCCCTCCAAATGTGGAGAGCGCAAGAGAGAGGCTGGACCCAAGGCCCTTTTCCAAGGGTTTCTCCAACCCTTGGAAACCAAGGTTTCTCATCTGTAACTTTGAACTTGCAGGGCGTGTCAATGAGGCACATTTGGCTTGAGGCTCCTTGTGCGTGGAAGGTGAGCTGTGGGGCCCAGTAAAGAGAGGGAAAGTGCTGAGAAGGGTCCTGGTTGTGCCCTGGGCTTTCCTGCATGTGCTGGCCCAGAAGGCCTGTGGTGCCTCTGCCAACCAAAGGTACAGGGAAAGCTGTGGGGGCTTTGTCTGAGAGCCAGCAACGTCCAGGGACAGCTGGTGCTGAAGCCTTTGGAGCTGCCCTTCCCCTGCTGGGCTGCACCAGGCTCCAGGGCCCCTCCTGCCCTGGGACTGGGACCTGTACATTCATTTTGGGTTCCCTGAGCGCTCCCACTGGCCCCGCTCCCAGCACTAAGGGGTGATGCCTCCAAACCCATCAGGGATGGGGAACGCCTGCAGGCAAGTTCCTCTTCCTGAGCCCCGACTTGTGACTGGCTCTGTCCTCCTCTGCTGAGCCAGGGCAGCAGAGAGACCTGCTGGGAGCCAGGCCCTGCCTGGATGGAACGTGGCCATGCTGTGGGGACAAGCAGAGGCCATGCCATGTCTGCCAGGCACTGCGTCCTCTGCTCTCATCCTGAGCTCATCCTGACCTCTAGCATCCTCATCCCGGGGCTGCCTCCCAGAGCCTGGGATGGAGCTACTCCTGATGTTTGTACTTCCTCCTGTGAAGGTTGCTCTGTGCAGGGATCATGTGGCTGATGCCCTGTGGGAACCCTAAAAATCCCCTCAGGGAAACTTCCAGGCTTTGCCCCATAAAGCTTTACCGTAGAGTTTTCCCTTCCTAGGCTGAAAGAAAAGACTTCCCTCATGGTGCCTTGCAGAACTCCTGCCAATCTACCTTGGATTGCTTCTCCCCCCACTGGCTACTTAACCCTGCCCACCCCGACTGCCCATCCACCATCCCCTCTCTAGGTTGCTGCCCTTTGCCTTGCCCTTTGTAGCGCCCCTGTGCCCTCACACCATTGGTTCCTGAGCCCTTATTTAACCACCGAGCACCACACGGTCTGGCTCTTCTGTCCCTGGTCCCTTTGGCGTGCTGGAACAAAGCCTGCTGGAACAGATCATCCAGGAGGCCCTTCCTGTCTTTCCTCCTCTGAGCTCTGTGTGTGTGCGTGCATGGACTTGCAATGGCTGTTCCTGTGGCCTGCTCTGAGCGGCTTCGGCAGGAGACGCTATGGGAAGGTGGCAGCATTTCACCTTCCTGCCACGCTGCTGCAATGCCCTGAGAAGCTGCTGAAGCCTTTGGCCCGGCTGGGCCGTGGTGGAGAGGTGAAGCTTGGGTGTCCTTGGGTGGCCAAGGTGCCTGCTGAGGCGTGGGAAGAAGCATCTGCAGTGTAAGTGAGAGTGGAGCCTGGCAGCTGCACAGACATTTCCTGAGGACGAACTGGTCCTTTGCAAGGCTGCCACGACGGAAAGCTGTCCTGAGTGGGATGGGGAAGCAGACAGTGGTGGGGACAGCAGAGGTGAGGAGTGGGACAGTGCCCCAGCACGTGCAGTGGGTCCTAGGAGGTTGCAGAAGGGAACTTGGAAAGAAGGGTTAGTTAAGGAGATGTAATTGAGCCAAAGGAGAGTTCAAGAGCCCTGCAGATAAAGTCCACAAAAAGCTGGCACTGGGCCAATTCCAAGCATGTGATAGGAAAGGTGGGACAAAGAGCCAAGACTCTGTTTGAGGTGAAATCCCGGGGATAGAGTGAGCTGTGAGCACAGGCTTCCCAGCTGCAGGTGGATAACTGTGCTGGGATGGCCTGCTGTCATCACAGCCTCTTCCATTCCATTCACTGCAGGGCTGTGGTGGCAGCAGCAGAGGGCCCCAGTGGTGCCTGGTGCTGGAGAGTCTCTGCCGAACAAGCTCAGTCTCTTTGCAGAGGGCCCAAGATGATTCCAAGAGGTGGCTTCAGTGTGTAGTGCTGCAATGGTATTTGCAGGACAAGCGGTGGAAGAGGCAAACAATTCAACAGATGCTATGTTGTATTCCAGAGCTGCTGTATTTGAAGGGGAGAATGCTCACTGGGGCTGATTAATGGTCACCCAGACATTTCTCATGAGTTGGGAGAAAGCAGGAGGCTTGGGGGAGGCGGAATTTTGCAAATAAGCTCTGCCCTGTGAGGAAGGGATTTTAACTGTTGATCCTGATTTTTAAGTCGAGGGTGTGGATCAGCAGCATGAAGCTGAGCTAGAAGCTGATCATCAGCAGGACAGCCCAGGCACCACTACTGCGTGCCAGTACCGCTCCTCTTCCTTCTTGACAGTGGCCTGAACAATGGGGCCCAGGGCACCCTCAGCAAGTTTGCTGAATTTCCTACAGTGGGAGGAGCTGCTGAGACAGCGGACGGTGACTCTGCACCCACCAGGACCTCAACAAGCTGGAGAAATGGGCCAATAGAACCTCCCGGAGTTAGAGCAAGGGCTATGCAGGGTCCTGTCCCTGGGGAGGTGCAGCCCCAGACACCAGGACACGGCATGGAAAGCGCTCTGCAGAGCAGGTCCTGGCCAGTGTGACTGGCACAGCCCCACCCCAGCAGGGGGCTCCTGGAAGGGAGCTGGGCGAACACTGAGGTGTGCAGCCCACTGCTGGCTGGCCTTGGTGCCACAGAGTCTGTCTCTGTGGCAGGGGGAGCTCCTGGGTGTGTCCCTGAGAGCCCTGTGATGTCACCACTCATGATCATTATGACATCACTTGTGGAACTATAACCACCAGCGTTGGTAGTGCCACAGCACTCAGACTGTGACACACTAGCAGCCGAGGAGCTCCCGAGTGCTGCCAGTGTCCGTGGAGCCTCTGTGCTACAGCGTCTCAGATCTTCCGAGTGCTGCCAGTGAGTGAGGAGGAACCTGAGTGCTGCCAGTGACTGAGGAGCCTCCGAGTCCTGCCAGCAACTGAGGAACCTCCGAGTCCTGCCAGCGACTGAGGAACCTCCGAGTGCCCTACGTGGAAGCCAGACCTTCAAGTCCTGCCAGCAGCTGCTGAGAGAAGCCAAGTCCAGGAGCAGCAATGGCAGAGCAAAGGCAAGAGCCATCAGCGCCACGGCCCGTCCGCGTGTGCCGCATCTGCGTGGGTTTCCTGCAAAGCCCCGCTGCCGTGGAGCCCTGCGGACACGTGTTCTGCCGTGCCTGCATCCAGCCCCAGGCTGGCCCCGACGCCGCTGCCACCTGCCCGGTGTGCCAAGGGCCCATCGGGGCCATCCGCCTGCTGCAGGGGCAGGACGCCAGAGCCGCGGTGCCCCCGCGTCGCCGCCGCCGCCGCCTCCATCCCTTCGTGGTGCGCTGGCGGCAGCGGCAGCAGCAGGAGGCGCAGGAGGATGCAGCTCCTGGAGGTGGCCGGCGCCGAAGACTCGCCGATGGGGACAGGGCACCGAGCCCCGTGCCCCGCCAGCGTCCCCGGAGAGAGCAGGACGACCTGCAGAGAAACGGGCTGGGGCAGCGGCCGCCGAGGGGACATGAAGCGCTGGCCGCAGGGGACAACCGGCACCGCCCCGCCGTGATTTGATTTGATGAGCAGCGTCCATGGCCCGTGTCAACTGAAAACCAGGATGCTGAGCAGGGCCTCGTCTGGTTTCTTCTGCCCATTTCCACCTTACTTCAAGACTAAGGGCATTCGGAGCTGTGGGAGAGAAAGCATGGAGTTTTAGAAACGTAGCACAGAGTTGTAGAAACGTAGCATAGAGTTGTAGAAACTTGGGGAG
Source organism: Acrocephalus scirpaceus scirpaceus (assembly GCA_910950805.1). Classification (NCBI taxonomy): domain Eukaryota; kingdom Metazoa; phylum Chordata; class Aves; order Passeriformes; family Sylviidae; genus Acrocephalus; species Acrocephalus scirpaceus. The sequence continues at coordinate 21,685,475 of OU383781.1, forward strand.
TGGGTAGCATAGTGATAGTGATATTAGTTGTAAAATAAACTCTTTTTTTATTCAGTTTGAAGCATTAGAAAGTAGTCATTCTTTATCAGTGCTGGATACATGGGATATCTCCTTTAATCTGATGTGTGTGGTAAAACTTCACAACAGGGTATTTATTCCATCCTGATCATACATGTTCGTTACAATGAGCCTCCTAGCTAATACACAAACACTGCTTTCCTGGAATGAATTTGCATGAATTCGCCTTCTACTCCAAGTCCTTTTTTGGGCCTGGAGGTCATCTAAAGGGGTGTCTGGTGGTCACATTCACTGAATGCTGCAATATTACAGGTGACCTTCCTCTGAACTTTTCCTTTGGGCATGCACTATTGCTTTTTGTAACATAACTTGCAAAACCCTCCTCTGTAATGCTCTTGATCTTTTTTTCCGCTGGTTCCAGCTATGTTTATCCTCCTTAGTGCACACCTTTATATCCTTTTTTCTGCTAGCAACTCCTAAAGCTCTATTCAGAAATTTCAGGGGAACTAAAAATTTCTGGTTTATGTGTTATTTATCAAGTCCTCCCTTTTCTTGAGGCTGCCTCTTTTAGACAAGTCTCAATATTTCATTTTCTAGCACAAAGTGCTACAACAGCTGTAACGGTTAATACAAGCAAGTGCACACAATGCTTACGGTGACTGCCACGAATGCATAGAATGCATGGTGAAAAGTCCCTCTTTCAGTGAGCTCAGGTGTTAACAGGGTCCCAATGCAAGGGCAGAGCTCCACTCACAGTAGAAGAAAGGCAGCAGAAGGCAGAACCCCGCAGTGGTGACGAGTTCTCCCCCCAGCGACCGCAGCCTCTCTCCCCTCCAAATGTGGAGAGCGCAAGAGAGAGGCTGGACCCAAGGCCCTTTTCCCAGTCCAAATCTCGAGGTATCTCTGCCCTCCACGGGAAACCTCAGGTGAAGAGGGAATACCAGCTGCATCCCTCCCCTGAGCTGACAACTTCTTTCGCCTTTAGTATCCAGTCTTTATTGTCTCCTGGCAACACGAATTGTGGAAAATTCCTTAAGAGAGAGGAAAAAACCCCAACTCCTAAGACCCCAACAGGGGCCATTCCTGCTTGCTTCCGTTCCACTTTGCTCATCTCTGAAGGGGCACAGCCGGGAAAGGGAATGGAAAAGGGAAAATCCTTTAAGAATCTAAGCATATTCTGAAGGGACCAGTATCTGTTTTCCTCATGGCCAGGGTGAGGACAGAGGCTGAGATGGAGGTTTAGGGTAGAACCTCCTCCTCTCTCCTGGCCCCACAACACTCCTAGGCTGGAGGAGGCAGCCTTGGCCACCGGCTCAAGGGCACTGCCTGTGGGAGAAGTGGACTCAGTCGGGATGGAGCTCATACTTAGGGGAGGTTCCCTCTGAAGAAGCCCGGAGCCCTTTTCTGCCCCTCCCTGCAGGGGCACCTCCGTCAGCACCAACCTCCTGCCCTGCTCTCACCTGGGCCCGTGTAGTGAACGAGTAAAAAGTAAGGAATGTTTTTCTTCATTGTCTCTTCGAAGATTCAAGTTTGAAAATTAAAGTTTTACTCTGCCTCCAAAAAAACCTTTAGTTCCTGCTTTATTTTGGAAAACAAACCCTGCTTGAAGTCACAAAGAGAGCTTGTAGTTAATACATCAGGCCACCAAGCAGCAAAGCTTCAATATATGAGAAAAGCAAACAATAAACTTTTTGATCCATCGGGCGAACTTCAGCTGCATTCCAACAACCAGCCAACGAACTTAAGAGGGAGCAAACATGAATCCGCGCACAGACGTGCTGTTGCTTTGAGGTGGACATGACATTGCCACTCTCAAAGCTGTCTGTAAGTGCCACAGAAACTGCAGCTGCTAAATCTACATCGCGTCGGAGTGTTTGCTGTCTGCTCGTGCCCTGGTCCAGCTGCCTGGCTCTGCTCCCTCCCTGGTTCTGGGCAGCTGTCGGATGGACTTGAGCAGGGAGAGACCCATCGCACTCTGTGAGGCAGCGCTGGACCCGTGGTGGTGGTAACCCCTTCCCTGTGCTTCACGTCATCATTGTCGGCCTTTTCCCACTTTTCTATCTTCTTTCTTTTCTCTTCAATGAAAAAGGAAAGGTTGAAATATTGCTTTGGATCCCAACATTTCACCTCGTTTGTGTTTTAATCTCGCTTTCGGGTATGTTTAGGATCAAATTCTTTCCTCAACTGTAGATCGAGGCCAACTTGCCTCTCCTCCCCTGAAGGGGGTCTGAAGAGCCCAGCACCGGGCTGGACTGGGCAGGACTGGAGACACTGGGCCGGCTGTGCTTTTAATGGAAGGCTTCTCGAGCCGTTTCCCCGCCCGCAGGAGCTGCCGTGCGACCGGGAAGGTGCGGGCCCGAGGGTGTCCCGGGGATGTCCAGGCCAGGGGCCCCGGGGTTGGCAGGGGCTGTTCCGGGGTGCCCCAGGGGTGTCCAGGCCAGGGGCCCAGGGGTTGGCAGGGGCTGTTCCGGGGCGCCCCGGGGGTGTCCAGAGGCTTTCCCGGGGTGTCCAGGCGCTGTTCGGGGGTGCCCCGGGGGTATCCAGGGGTTGTTTCAGGCTGTCCCGGGAGCTCCCCTCAGGGCGGTCCCCTCGCCGGAGCACAGCGCCCCCGTGCGGCTCAGCGGGGACGCGCCTGCACGCGGCCCCGCCACGCCCCTTGATCGTTGGCCACGCCCCTAGCGCGAGACCCCCTGCTTCTCCCCCCCCGCGCCATGGCTGAGGAGAAGCCCAGGGTGAGGCGGGGAGAGGAGCGGGAGGAGCCGGCGGGAGCGGAGGGGATGGAAGGAGGGAGGGGAGGAGCGGGCAGCAGGGAGGGAGCGAGGAGCCGCCGCCCCTCCGCGTCCCGGGACGCGGCTGCGGTGCGGCTCCGCCCGGCCCGCGGTGCGAGGCCCCCGAGATGTCCCGGCTGCGAGGAGCAGGAGCGGGAGAGGCCGAGGTGCCGCAGGACGTGGCGGGTGGTGCCCGGCCCGAGCGGGACCCCGGGGCTCACCCGGCCGGGCTCTGAGCCCGCGGCATCCTGCGGTTTTCCCTGCAGGAAGGCATGAAAACGGAGGACGAGTACATCGGCCTGAGAGTTGCCGGGCAGGACGGCTCCGTGGTGCAGCTCAGAATAAAGCGGCACATTCCGCTGAGCAAGCTCATGAAGGCGTACTGCTGCCGACAGGTGGGCGCGGGCTCGGCCCGGGGGCTCCTGCAGCCCCGGGGGCTCCCCGGACCCAAAGGGCTCCGCCACCCCGGCCGCCCTCGCTCTCTCCCCGGGGAAGCATCCCCGTGCTAGTGGAGCCCTCGCGGCTTCTCCGCCCGGATCGTGGAACACGCCTGTGGGCTGTAGGGTGAGGGTGTCCAGGTGTGTGGGAGAACGAGGAGCTGGGATGCTGGCAGCTCCTCGGTGCGCAGTTCTTATCGGTGAATGGAAGCTGCCTCTTCCTCCTCAGGTGCTCCCTAATGCCCCGTGACAGAGTTACAAAAATTCCTCCAGTCCCGATCCTGACTCTGAGACTAACTAACCTCAGTCCTGTCATCTCCAAAAGCTTCATCAACTTTGAGCATTTTCTCTTTAAAAAGCACAAAATGAATTCTTCTATGCCACAGCTTCCTCGTGGGTTGTTTCCTCTTCCTGGCCCGTGTCTCCTTTTGCCTGTTGCACAGTTGTGGCCGCTGTGTTCCACAGGTGTTCACTGGCTGCACTGTGCCAGGCTGTTCCTCAGTGCCATCCTGAAGTGAACAGGAGAGGATGTATCCCCACAGCTCAGTTCCTGAGCCTGGAGCTCCCAATGCTCTGCTTTACACAGAGAAGAGGGTGGGCATATGAATGGCTTTGGAAACGAATTGGATTTTTTTTGCCCTTGTCTGTTACTTGCAGGATCCTTTCTTCTTATTCAAACTTGACACTCTGCCCTGCTCTGTGCCTGCTCCACCCTGATACCTCTCTGGGTTTTGGAGAGGTACAGGGAGTTTAGCATTCCTGTGTGTGACAGAAGTGTGAATCACATGGAGTTTGAAGGATTTTAGAGGGCAGAGCAAGGTCCTCAATCCCTGATGTAGGGATTCAAGACTTTCTCATATGATTAAACATTGTCAGAATAGGATTCAGTAGTGTGGTAACTCAGGTTTTAAGGGCAACGTGAAGTGACCAGCATTTGACCATCCTCAGTGTAGACAGCAAGACAAATATGCTCAGTGTCCTGGTGGTTAAATCTTAGAGAATCCAGACTGGTTTGGGGCTAGAAGGGAATTTAAAGCCCATCTTGTTCCACTCATTGCCATGGGCAGGGACACCTTCCACTGTCCCAGGTGGCTCCAAGCCCTGTCCAAGCTGGCCTTGGACACTTCCAGGGATGGGGCAGCCACAGCTTCTCTGGGCAACCTGTGCCAGGGCCTCCCCACCCTCACAGAGAAGAATTCTTCCTAATACCTAATCTGAATCTATCTTCTGTCATCCTCCCCTTGTCTTTTGATAATTTTGTTAACATGTGTTGTGACAGTAAATCCGAAAACTTAGTTTGGATTCAGAAACACAAGTGTGGTTTCTCATCTATAACTTTGAACTTGCAGGGCGTGTCAATGAGGCACATTTGGCTTGAGGCTCCTTGTGCGTGGAAGGTGAGCTGTGGGGCCCAGTAAAGAGAGGGAAAGTGCTGAGAAGGGTCCTGGTTGTGCCCTGGGCTTTCCTGCATGTGCTGGCCCAGAAGGCCTGTGGTGCCTCTGCCAACCAAAGGTACAGGGAAAGCTGTGGGGGCTTTGTCTGAGAGCCAGCAACGTCCAGGGACAGCTGGTGCTGAAGCCTTTGGAGCTGCCCTTCCCCTGCTGGGCTGCACCAGGCTCCAGGGCCCCTCCTGCCCTGGGACTGGGACCTGTACATTCATTTTGGGTTCCCTGAGCGCTCCCACTGGCCCCGCTCCCAGCACTAAGAGGTGATGCCTCCAAACCCATCAGGGATGGGGAACGCCTGCAGGCAAGTTCCTCTTCCTGAGCCCCGACTTGTGACTGGCTCTGTCCTCCTCTGCTGAGCCAGGGCAGCAGAGAGACCTGCTGGGAGCCAGGCCCTGCCTGGATGGAACGTGGCCATGCTGTGGGGACAAGCAGAGGCCATGCCATGTCTGCCAGGCACTGCGTCCTCTGCTCTCATCCTGAGCTCATCCTGACCTCTAGCATCCTCATCCCGGGGCTGCCTCCCAGAGCCTGGGATGGAGCTACTCCTGATGTTTGTACTTCCTCCTGTGAAGGTTGCTCTGTGCAGGGATCATGTGGCTGATGCCCTGTGGGAACCCTAAAAATCCCCTCAGGGAAACTTCCAGGCTTTGCCCCATAAAGCTTTACCGTAGAGTTTTCCCTTCCTAGGCTGAAAGAAAAGACTTCCCTCATGGTGCCTTGCAGAACTCCTGCCAATCTACCTTGGATTGCTTCTCCCCCCACTGGCTACTTAACCCTGCCCACCCCGACTGCCCATCCACCATCCCCTCTCTAGGTTGCTGCCCTTTGCCTTGCCCTTTGTAGCGCCCCTGTGCCCTCACACCATTGGTTCCTGAGCCCTTATTTAACCACCGAGCACCACACGGTCTGGCTCTTCTGTCCTTGGTCCCTTTGGCATGCTGGAACAAAGCCTGCTGGAACAGATCATCCAGGAGGCCCTTCCTGTCTTTCCTCCTCTGAGCTCTGTGTGTGTGCGTGCATGGACTTGCAATGGCTGTTCCTGTGGCCTGCTCTGAGCGGCTTCTGCAGGAGACGCTATGGGAAGGTGGCAGCATTTCACCTTCCTGCCACGCTGCTGCAATGCCCTGAGAAGCTGCTGAAGCCTTTGGCCTGGCTGGGCCGTGGTGGAGAGGTGAAGCTTGGGTGTCCTTGGGTGGCCAAGGTGCCTGCTGAGGTGTGGGAAGAAGCATCTGCAGTGTAAGTGAGAGTGGAGCCTGGCAGCTGCACAGACATTTCCTGAGGATGAGCTGGTCCTTTGCAAGGCTGCCACGATGGAAAGCTGTCCTGAGTGGGATGGGGAAGCAGACAGTGGTGGGGACAGCAGAGGTGAGGAGTGGGACAGTGCCCCAGCACGTGCAGTGGGTCCCAGGAGGTTGCAGAAGGGAACTTGGAAAGAAGGGTTAGTTAAGGAGATGTAAGAGAAAGCTTGGCTTTGAGCCAAAGGAGAGTTCAACAGCCCTGCACATAAAGGCCACAAAAAGCTGTCACTTCCAACCAGGGCCAATTCCAAGCATGTGATAGGAAAGGTGGGACAAAGAGCCAAGACTCTGTTTGAGGTGAAATCCCGGGGATAGAGTGAGCTGTGAGCACAGGCTTCCCAGCTGCAGGTGGATAACTGTGCTGGGATGGCCTGCTGTCATCACAGCCTCTTCCATTCCATTCACTGCAGGGCTGTGGTGGCAGCAGCAGAGGGCTCGAGTGGTGCCTGGTGCTGGAGAGTCTCTGCCAAACAAGCTCAGTCTCTTTGCAGAGGGCACAAGATGATTCCAAGAGGTGGCTTCAGTGTGTAGTGCTGCAATGGTATTTGCAGGACAAGTGGTGGAAGAGGCAAACAATTCAACAGATGCTATGTTGTATTCCAGAGCTGCTGTATTTGAAGGGGAGAATGCTCACTGGGGCTGATAAATGATCACCCAGACACTTCTCATGAGCTGGGAGAAAGCAGGAGGCTTGGGGGAGGCAGAACTTTGCAAATAAGCTCTGCCCTGTGAGGAAGGGATTTTAACTGTTGATCCTGATTTTTAAGTCGAGGGTGTGGATCAGCAGCATGAAGCTGAGCTAGAAGCTGATCATCAGCAGGACAGCCCAGGCACCACTACTGCGTGCCAGTACCGCTCCTCTTCCTTCTTGACAGTGGCCTGAACAAGGGGCCCAGGGCACCCTCAGCAAGTTTGCTGAATTTCCTCCAGTGGGAGGAGCTGCTGAGACAGCGGAGGGTGACTCTGCGCTCACAAGGACCTCAACAAGCTGGAGAAATGGGCCAATAGAACCTCCTGGAGTTAAAGCAAGGGCTATGCAGGGTCCTGTCCCTGGGGAGGTGCAGCCGCAGACACCAGGACACGGCATGGAAAGCGCTCTGCAGAGCAGGTCCTGGCCAGTGTGACTGGCACAGCCCCACCGCAGCAGGGAGCTCCTGGAAGGGAGCTGGGCGAACACTGAGGTGTGCAGCCCACTGCTGGCTGGGCTTGGTGCCACAGAGTCTGTCTCTGTGGCAGGGGGAGCTCCTGGGTGTGTCCCTGAGAGCCCTGTGATGTCACCACTCATGATCATTATGACATCACTTGTGGAACTATAACCACCAGCGTTGGTAGTGCCACAGCACTCAGACTGTGACACACTAGCAGCCGAGGAGCTCCCGAGTGCTGCCAGTGTCCGTGGAGCCTGTGTGCTTCCAGTGTCTGAGTTCTTCCGAGTGCTGCCAGTGAGTGAGGAGGAACCTGAGTGCTGCCAGTGACTGAGGAGCCTCCGAGTCCTGCCAGCAACTGAGGAACCTCCGAGTCCTGCCAGCGACTGAGGAACCTCCTGAGTGCCCTACGTGGAAGCCAGACCTTCAAGTCCTGCCAGCAGCTGCTGAGAGAAGCCAAGTCCAGGAGCAGCAATGGCAGAGCAAAGGCAAGAGCCATCAGCGCCACGGCCCGTCCGCGTGTGCCGCATCTGCGTGGATTTCCTGCAAAGCCCCGCTGCCGTGGAGCCCTGCGGACACGTGTTCTGCCGTGCCTGCATCCAGCCCCAGGCTGGCCCCGACGCCGCTGCCACCTGCCCGGTGTGCCAAGGGCCCATCGGGGCCATCCGCCTGCTGCAGGGGCAGGACGCCAGAGCCGCGGTGCCCCCGCGTCGCCGCCGCCGCCGCCTCCATCCCTTCGTGGTGCGCTGGCGGCAGCGGCAGCAGCAGGAGGCGCAGGAGGATGCAGCTCCTGGAGGTGGCCGGCGCCGAAGACTCGCCGATGGGGACAGGGCACCGAGCCCCGTGCCCCGCCAGCGTCCCCGGAGAGAGCAGGACGACCTGCAGAGAAACGGGCTGGGGCAGCGGCCGCCGAGGGGACATGAAGCGCTGGCCGCAGGGGACAACCGGCACCGCCCCGCCGTGATTTGATTTGATGAGCAGCGTCCATGGCCCGTGTCAACTGAAAACCAGGATGCTGAGCAGGGCCTCGTCTGGTTTCTTCTGCCCATTTCCACCTTACTTCAAGACTAAGGGCATTCGGAGCTGTGGGAGAGAAAGCATGGAGTTTTAGAAACGTAGCACAGAGTTGTAGAAACGTAGCATAGAGTTGTAGAAACTTGGGGAGTGGGTAGCATAGTGATAGTGATATTAGTTGTAAAATAAACTCTTTTTTTATTCAGTTTGAAGCATTAGAAAGTAGTCATTCTTTATCAGTGCTGGATACATGGGATATCTCCTTTAATCTGATGTGTGTGGTAAAACTTCACAACAGGGTATTTATTCCATCCTGATCATACATGTTCGTTACAATGAGCCTCCTAGCTAATACACAAACACTGCTTTCCTGGAATGAATTTGCATGAATTCGCCTTCTACTCCAAGTCCTTTTTTGGGCCTGGAGGTCATCTAAAGGGGTGTCTGGTGGTCACATTCACTGAATGCTGCAATATTACAGGTGACCTTCCTCTGAACTTTTCCTTTGGGCATGCACTATTGCTTTTTGTAACATAACTTGCAAAACCCTCCTCTGTAATGCTCTTGATCTTTTTTTCCGCTGGTTCCAGCTATGTTTATCCTCCTTAGTGCACACCTTTATATCCTTTTTTCTGCTAGCAACTCCTAAAGCTCTATTCAGAAATTTCAGGGGAACTAAAAATTTCTGGTTTATGTGTTATTTATCAAGTCCTCCCTTTTCTTGAGGCTGCCTCTTTTAGACAAGTCTCAATATTTCATTTTCTAGCACAAAGTGCTACAACAGCTGTAACGGTTAATACAAGCAAGTGCACACAATGCTTACGGTGACTGCCACGAATGCATAGAATGCATGGTGAAAAGTCCCTCTTTCAGTGAGCTCAGGTGTTAACAGGGTCCCAATGCAAGGGCAGAGCTCCACTCACAGTAGAAGAAAGGCAGCAGAAGGCAGAACCCCGCAGTGGTGACGAGTTCTCCCCCCAGCGACCGCAGCCTCTCTCCCCTCCAAATGTGGAGAGCGCAAGAGAGAGGCTGGACCCAAGGCCCTTTTCCAAGGGTTTCTCCAACCCTTGGAAACCAAGGTTTCTCATCTGTAACTTTGAACTTGCAGGGCGTGTCAATGAGGCACATTTGGCTTGAGGCTCCTTGTGCGTGGAAGGTGAGCTGTGGGGCCCAGTAAAGAGAGGGAAAGTGCTGAGAAGGGTCCTGGTTGTGCCCTGGGCTTTCCTGCATGTGCTGGCCCAGAAGGCCTGTGGTGCCTCTGCCAACCAAAGGTACAGGGAAAGCTGTGGGGGCTTTGTCTGAGAGCCAGCAACGTCCAGGGACAGCTGGTGCTGAAGCCTTTGGAGCTGCCCTTCCCCTGCTGGGCTGCACCAGGCTCCAGGGCCCCTCCTGCCCTGGGACTGGGACCTGTACATTCATTTTGGGTTCCCTGAGCGCTCCCACTGGCCCCGCTCCCAGCACTAAGGGGTGATGCCTCCAAACCCCTCAGGGATGGGGAACGCCTGCAGGCAAGTTCCTCTTCCTGAGCCCCGACTTGTGACTGGCTCTGTCCTCCTCTGCTGAGCCAGGGCAGCAGAGAGACCTGCTGGGAGCCAGGCCCTGCCTGGATGGAACGTGGCCATGCTGTGGGGACAAGCAGAGGCCATGCCATGTCTGCCAGGCACTGCGTCCTCTGCTCTCATCCTGAGCTCATCCTGACCTCTAGCATCCTCATCCCGGGGCTGCCTCCCAGAGCCTGGGATGGAGCTACTCCCGATGTTTCTGTGAAGGTTGCTGTGTGCAGGGATCATGTGGCTGATGCACTGACACGGAGATTGGCAGCAGATCATGGAGGGGGTCAGCATTGAGGAGCTCATCCCTGGAACGTTGTGTCCAGTGCTGGGTTCCCCAGGACAAGTGAGCGCCTGCTGGGATGTGCCTCATTCAGGGGGTCTCCTCTGAAGAAACCTAGAGCCCTTCCCCATTCCGGGGCATCACCAGGAGCTTTGTGGTGACTGACAGATGTGTCCCAAAGGGTGCCAGGTCCTCACTGCCACCCTGGTCCACCCCCTTCCCTGACCCAGGTGGCTGCAGAACCCCTGGCCTTGGGACTGAGCTTCTGCCCACCCCTCCCTGCTGCCTTGGCAGACCTTGTTTCTCAGGAATAGCCCTCAAACACTGGCATCATGAGCGCTGGGGGCTGTGTCTGCCCCAGCCACCGCAGCCGAGGCTTCTCAGGGCAGCCACAGCCTCACGGTGCCTCCTGCCCTGGAGATGGATGGAAATCTCATGGAGGTGCAGGTGGGAAAACCCTGGCAAAGCAGGAGGTGCCTCTTTGGTACTTCCCAGCAGCTCCCCATGAGCAGCACCCTCCTGCTGGAGGCCCCGGGCCATGCCAGGAATGAAGGTAGCCCTTTCTGCCCTTCCAGCCTCTCCAGAGGAGCAGGAGGCAGGAGGTTTGTGAGCAGTTTCCTGGTACCCTGAGGCAGATCCAGCCCTGGAAGGGCTTTCAGCAGAACCCCTGCCTTGGGCCCAGGCTGGTGCTGTGACTGTATCACCAGGTTCCATCAGCTCTCACACATCCCTTGTGAGAGCCAGGAGCCAGTGGGATGGAGCAAGAGGCTGAATCTGTAATGGATCATCATCAGATGTTGGTTTTTGCAGGCTCCACGTGCACATTCAGTTCCTACGATGGCCTCAGACCTGACCTTCTCCTGCACCAGGCGGATCTTCATTCTCCCAGGCCTTGCCATTGCTCCCGTGACCCAGGCACTGTGGCTGGAGCACTTGTCAGTGAAAACTGAGGTTAAAAATTCATTGAGGTCCTCAGCCTTCTCTGTGTCCCAGGAAACCAGCTCTCCCATTTCCTTCCAGAGATGGCCCACAACTAGTCTAATCTTACTTTGATCCCCAGCTTACCTGTAGAAGCTTTTCTTGTTGCCTTTGACGTCCTTGGTCAGGTTTAATTCTATCAGTGCTTTACCTTTCCTAACCTGATCTGTGCCTGCTTGAACAATTTCTCTGTATTACTCTCAAGCTATTTGTCTTTGTTTCCACCCTCTTTAGGCTTCCTTTTTGTGTTTGAAATTCTCCAGCACCTCCTTGTTCATCCACAGAGACCTCCTGGAATTTTTGCCTGGGAGCAAGCTGGTCTCATGGATGGTGTCGCTGTCCATGTCAGGGGGTGAAACAAGATGAGCTTTAAGGTTCCTTCCTACCCAAACTATTCTGGGATTCTGAGATTTTGGGATTCTGGAATTCCTCTTTTTTGGGATTCATAGCTTCTGAGCTTGGAGGAGGTGATCCTTAAATATCAACCAGCTTCCTTGGGCCCCTCTTACCTCCAGGGCATTATCCTGTGATTCTTTAACAAGCAGTTCCCTGAAGAGACCAAAATCTGCTCTCCTGAAGCCCAGGGCTGGGAGTTTGTGTGGCACCCTCCTTGCTGCCCTAAGGATTTTGAACCTTTCATGGTCATGGCGCCCAGGCTGCCCTGCAGCTTCACATTCCCAATCAGCCCCTCTCCTTGTTGGAACAAGACCCAGCACAGCCCCTCTCTATTCCTTGGAGAAGGACATTTTCCTCAACACATTCCAGGAACGTCCTGGATTGCTTATGCCCTGCTGGTTTGTCCTGAGGTTTTCCATCTTTCCTTTGACGTACACAGGTCTTCCATCCCACCCAAGACTCCCAGATCTCTGGATAGTAGTTTTCCAGGCACTGTTTTTTCTCTTTCCCTGGTGGGTGCTCTTCCACCTCCAAGTCCTTTGTAGAGACTGGCACTACTCCATTTATTGATGGGACTCCATGGACAAGTTCCCAGGAGATCTGACACAGCCTCATGGGAGTTCAAAGGCTTTTGGTATATGAGGAGGAGGCTCCAGTGTCCTTCCTCTGACTGAACAGGGGCTTGCTTGTGCAGGGATGGGACTCAGAGAGAGGAGAGAAAACTGTTTGTGGCATGACCCTGCAGAGCCATCTCAGTCAGCAGGGCAGGCATGTAAGGGATGCTCCTGCAGAGCAGCACATGTTAGCCATCCTCTTCAGGTGAGGACCCTCAGCTTTCCTCCATAGCCCAGGAACACCCTTCAGTGTGAGATGAGGCCAGGGTAACTCACACATAGAATCAAGGAATCATTAAGGTTGCAAAAGCCCTCTAGGGTCGAGTCCACCCATTCCCCCAGCATTGTCAAGCCCACCACTAACCAGTATCCCCAGGTGCCACATCCACAGAACTTTTAAATCCCTCCAGGGATGGCAAGTCCATCACTGCCTTGGACAGGCTGTGCCAGTGCTAGACAACCTTTTCTGTGAAGAATTTTTCCCTGATATCCAACCTGAACCTCCCCTGGCACAACTTGAAGCTGTTTCCTCTCATCCTGTCCCTTCCTCCTTGAGAGCAGAGCCTGACTCCCACCTGGCTGCCTCCTCCTCTCAGGGAGTTGTGGAGAGAGAGGTCTCCCCTGAGCCTCCTTTTCTCCAGGTTGAGCTCCCCCAGCCCCTCCTGGTGCTCCAGCCCCTTCTGCAGCTCTGTTCCCTTCCCTGGACATGCTCCAGCCCCTCACCATCTGTCTTGCAGTGACGGGAGCAACTGTTCAGTACACACATGGAGATACAGAACTTTCCTAGAAACCATAAAATCTCTCCTAGATTTCACTGTTTTGTTGGTTTTTTCCACCAGGCGAGGCATCACATTTGTCTGGACATCCTGTCACACTTTCCATAAATAGGAGGCGGCATCAGCCCCCAAGGTCCCCACCCTGTTTGCCTGCTGATATGTTTCAAAAGGCATTTGCTCTGTAAACACCTGCTCCACCCAGTTTCCCTCGATCAATAGAGCTTTTCTCTCCAGGCTTCACCTGAAAACCATTTCCACTATTTTGCTGTGGGCACCAAGCACTGGATGAGGCAAAGCTGGGGCTGGACCCAGCACTTACCCCTTCCCCCTCCTGCGGTCAGATGCAGCAGACAGTTCCCACTGGCCACGGAGAGTCCTAAAGACATCCTTGGCCATCCCTGGGGAAAACACAGCTTCCCTGGCTCCAGCAGCCTCCTTTCCCACTCTGTTCAGTACTTGTGAGGCCACACCTGCACTGCTGGCTCCAGCTCTGGGCTCCCCAGTACAGGAGAGATGCAGTCACTGGAGCCAGTCCAGTACAAGGCCATGAAGGTGATGATGAGGGTCTGAAGCATCCTTCACGTGAGGAGCAGCTGAAGGAGCTGGAGCTGCTCATCCCAGGGCAGAGTAGGCTTGGAGGGATTTTGTAGATGTGCATAAACTCTGATGGCAGGGAATGAAGGCAGGAAACCAGGCTGTTCTCAGCAGTACCCTGTGACAGGACAGGAGGCAATGGAAGCAAACCAAACTGCATGAAATTCACCCATGGGAGCTGCCCCACAGTATCCCAGACTGGGCCAGGCTGGAAGGGACCCCAGCAGGGCCATCCCAGAGCCCATGGCACAGATTGTGTCCACACAGCTCTGCAATATCCCCAGTGAGGGAGGCTCCACAGCCTCTCTGGGATCTATTCAGGGCTCGGTCACTGCCCAGGAAAGTTCTTCCTCTTGTCCAGGTGGAACTTCCTGGGGTCAGTTCCTGCCCGTGGCTCTGGTGCCATTGCTGGGCCCCCAGAGCAGAGCCTGGGCCCTGCTCTGAGCCTCCCTGCACACAGGGACACCCAGGGCTGAGGCCCCTCTCAGCTGGGGCTCCTCTCCAGCCTGAGCAGCCCCAGCTCCCCCAGCCTTTCCTGGGCACAGAGATGCTCCAGGCCCTTCAGCATTTTTGTCATCCTCTATTGGACCCATTTTGGGTGCTCCAGGTCTCTCTTGTTCTGAACAGCCCAAAACTGGACAAAATATAATGACAAGGGGAGGCTGAGGAGAGCCCATTGCACCCAGTGGCTGGGATGCTCACTTTCATTTCTTCTTCTGCAGACAGACCAGCAAGTCCTCCCAGTAACATGTAACCTGATGTCTTTGATGAAGACAACATGGATGTCTCAGGAATGGTTCAGATCCTGGATCCTACAAGGCCCTGAGGGATCTGGTCCAATGTCAGTCACCCTAAAGCATAGGTGTCTTTCAGCACACAAGTGCTGCAGCCTCCAGAGGCTTCAAGGCAAAATCCAGGTTTGTGAGGGATCACTTAATCTCCTGGAGGTCTCTGGCAAGCAAACAAAACCAACTGAAAAGAAAGAGCAAAGCATGTTTTCCAGGTGAGCAGAGATGTGTTGGGTTGTTCAAAGGCTTCTGATAAGGTGACTGAGATTAAAGAACAAATAAAAGTATGATTAGGGCCAAAGTCCCAACCCCAGTCAAAACCATACAGCCAGAGCAACAACTCCTTACCTAAAGCCACACTTACCCAGATGCTCCTCAGCCCGCCCAGCCAGGAGGAGCTCTGCCCGGTGCTGGCACAGGCTCTGCCTTGTCTCTGGGACCAGATCCCCAGGACAGTGAGATCCCACACAGCCCAGCAGCCACAGCACCAGTCCTGCACTCAGCTCCCACCACACTTTGCTCCCAAATTCCCAGCTGGATGCATTTTCTCCCTGAATATCCTTTCAGAGAGCTGGTATCAATGGGCATGGCCACTGCAGGGCAGGCTCAGTGTCCAGGAGAGCTGCTGGAGCTAATGGGCCTGCCTTGCTCTGTCTGCTAAGTGTAAAATTAACTAAAGATCAATTTAGGTGGGTACTGATGGAGTGTGGTGCCCAGCGGCAGAAGGGGAGGCCCACGGGCTGATAGATTGGAGAACAACTGGGAGAGCAAACTTACACTCTGCTGATAAGGCAGAGTGCTGGATACCCCAGGGAGAGCCATCCAGAAATTATCATGGGTCACGCCAGGAACAGGTCTGTCTGGAAACTTCTCTGAAAAGCAAGCAGAAAAGCTGCACAAAGGGTTTGCTGACAGCGAGGGGACAGCTCGTCCCTCTCTCAAGATTCTCTCCATTGCGAGTTTTGTGGGAATAACTGCAGACCCAGGAAACTGAAGTGTCCCAGAACTCAGCTTCCCCAATCTGTCCCTGCATCTGGGAATGCCAGCTGACTCCTGCTGGGAAGGCACACACAGTCCTCATGTCTTTTCATTCCCCTTAATGATCCAGCAAGCTCCAGGCTGCCAGGGTACAAACGACAAAGTGACCACATGTTGGCAGAAAATGATGGAGATAAATCCTTGTTTAAGCAAAGTGCAAATACACAAACACAACATAAATATAAAAAGAAAAATTAAAGAATTAATATGGGGGAAAAACCATACCTAAGCAATGTGAGCAGGGTCCTTGTGGTCATCCACAGGGAGGGATGGAACCCAGTTCCACATCAGGCATTAATTCCCTGTCTTATCCCAGTGGCAACAACCTCCTTCCAGGTCCTCAGACTCTGGCTTCCTGCAGGAGGCAAAGGGACAAGTATGGAGCCAGGAGACTCTGGGCTCAGGCATCTGGACTCCCACTGTGGATGCAGCCAGTGCCACCTGGTACTGGCCAGGAATGGCTCCTCATCCCCTTGTACCAGCCAGGGCTCTTTGGAGCCCGCCCCACTGTCACAGCACTGCCAAGAGATCTTCCAGGCCCCTCTGACTTGAGCTCATGAGTAGCACTTTGACTCCAGGACCTCCTCAGGATAATTTTAACCCTGAGTATGACTTTTCTGTATCACTTCAGTCTACCTGCTCCAGCTAATGGGTTCACTTAAGCAGCACTGACTCCTTCTTTCTGAGGTTTTTGTTTGTTTTGCAGATGTTCTGCCTTGACTTCAGAAGCACAGAGCCATTTCCAGCAGGAGCTCCAACACTGTCCACCCTCTGCTAAGGAAATCTCTGCAGGCCACTCCAGACCCATTGCCCCAGTTGGCAAAGCCCTCCAGCAGTTTCATCTTCCCCAGGATCCCAGACTCTGCTCCAAACAAGGACACCTCCCTGGCTGGTGCACCCTGCAGGCTGCAGCTCCCTCCCTTTGCCAACACACACAAGGAGGCCAGACTCCTCCTTAGCCAAGGAATTGTCCCAGGGAGCAACAGTGGCTTTTTCTCCTGCTCCTCACTCCTGCAGCACTCTCCTGCCATCCAAGCTGTCTCAGGAGAACAAAGAAGCTCTCTCAGGAGAACAAAGCTCCCCTGCTCCTGTCTGGAAGTCCTTGCTGGCTGTCACCTTTGCCAGGAGCCCCACTGTGCCACCCACCTGCAGGCAGCTGTTCACACCTCCGGGCTCAGCAGGGAGTGTTGTTGATGGCAAACAGAATCTGCCTTCAGCAAGCCCAAACAAAAACCCACACACAGCTCTCTGCTGGGTTGTTCTTGTGCTGATGTGCTCCACATCCAGCAGAAAAAGGCACAAGGTGAGGATGAAGGGAGGCAGATGGCTGGCTGAGGTTACAGCGAGGCTCAAGCCCTTGCAAAGCCCAGGGCTCTCCCTCACACCACCCAGGGCTCTCCCTCATAACACCCATTGCTCTGGCCATTGGTCCAGCCCAGGGTTGGCAATCTGGGTCACAGGTCTGCTCTCCTTCTCACTGGGGGGGCAATCACATTCCCAGGTCTCCTTTCCTCTTCACCAGAGGCACCTTCCCTTGTGCTCCTCTCTACCTCCACCCCGGGTACAAATGCCCCAGGGATCACTGCTCTCCAGGTGCAGCTTGTCCAGCAGTCCTGGGAAAAACCCACCAGCAGCTCCTCTGGGCCATGGACAGGCCAAGCAGGAAAGCCATTGCATGAGAGTGGCAATGTCCTGAGGGCCTTGAGGCCACGTCCTTGCTCGTCATCTTGCACAGGGACAGAGGACAGGAAGGGTCTGGAGTCTTTGGGGCCCCTCAGCTGCCCTTTGCTGAGGTCAGCAGTGAATGAGCAGCCACCTAAGGAGGTGCCCAGTCCCTCCTGCAAGGGCACCTTTGCTTCTTAAGAGACACAACTGCAGGAGGTGCATTTACCCAGCCATGCCCTGACCCCCACTCCAGCATCTGTGGGAGGCAAGAGACCAGCAGGTGTTGTCTCAGAGGAATGACATCCCCACTAAAGCCTCGGACACCGGTCCTGCCCAGGTCACAGTCCAGGACAGCCTCTGTAGGATGCAGCTGTGAAGTAGCAGAAGGATCCCAAGAGAGCTGCTGAGGTCCCTCAGATGCAGTCTCTGGCACAGGAAGCACACAGGCAGTGGAGAGCACACACCCTGCTTCCCATCACCACATTCCTGCAGGGACAGACAACGTTGCCTTTGGAGTTTTTCCTCCACAGGCACCTAAAGTTGTGCCCAAGAGGAGGCTGCAGACAGGAATAGAGGATATCTTGAGCAGGATTACATATGGAAACTAGACCTCCATGAGACCACCATAGACTAATAGGTTTGTCCTTAAGCAAACAAGTGGGCTGAGCAGTGGCAAATCCCACCAGTGACCATCAAGCAAGAGGAAACAACAAAAGAGGAGCAGGATCAAGCCTGTCTGGGCACCTTCATGCTGATGAGCCTCTGGATGCTCCCAAGCAAAGGTGCCCCATGCCCTGCAGCAATAGGATGTTCCCTGGAGATCCTGCATGGGGGATGCTCACAGAGCCCTCAGCCATCCACCCCAAGCAGGCTTATCCAGCTTGGATTGCACAGAGCATGGCTGTGCAGAGGGAAGCAGAGGGGAGAAGCCCTGACCCTCAGCCCCTGCAACAGAGAGGATTTGATCCCTGCAAGCTCTTGCGTGGCTCTCAGGCAGCCCCAGACTCCCAGGGAAGCTGCCAGCCCGGGCAGAGAGCTGAAGCCCAGGATGGGTGGAGAACACAAGAGCCCCACAGCAAACTTGTGGTTTGAGGTGGACGGGGAGGGGCAGCGCCTGCCTGTGCCAGGGTGAGGGGAATGGCTGGCAGCAGAAAAGGAGGGAGCCGGACCCTTCTGTCCCTCCAGAGAGCCAAGGTGTGGACTGGCAGTGACTTATCCACCCTTTATACACTTCCTGAGCCCCGTGGGCACGGGTCAAGGGAAAGCACACATGGCCAGGGGCTCTCCTCCAGGGCCAGCATGGGGCACCTGGTCCTGCAGACTGTGTGTGACACAGCTCGAGCCACTGGCCCTGGTGTCCCAGCCACCATCTCCACCTCCACGCCACCCCAGGAGTCTGTGCCCAAACAGGAGAGGCACACAAACTGCCTGGGCTTCCAGTCACATGCGGGCATGGCTGATGCTGTGCAGGATGCTGGGATGAGCCTTGAGGGCGAAGGATGTGGCCAAAGGACCTCCATCGTGGAGGGCAGCCTCCCTGTCCTCCTTTGAGTTGTCTTACATTGTCCAGCAGCCAGCAAGAAGCAGATCCAGTGACCACTTTCCCACTGATGCTGGCAGCCAGCTGACTTCCTGGCAGGGCTGTCCTGCTGCAGGTCATCCTGGCACAGCACAGTCCCAGCACGAGGGGTTGGTGACTTTGCTTCCCCTCATCACATTCACTGCCCAGACACCACTTAACACATGGATGTCTTTCATGTGCCATCCTCAGACTGGCCCCCCGTGCCCCCAAGCCAGCAAAGGAGGGAGCTGGGGACTGCCACACCTCCAGCCCAGCATGGATGGAGCCGTGGTACCTTGGAGAGGACAAGGTCCCTACCACGCAGGGGTGACACAGCCATCACAGGGTCTCAGCAGCACCCACCTGGAGACACTGGGATTGCCAAGAGCTCAGCAATCACAACCATCTCTGCCCTCAGCTTTGTCAAGAGGCAAAATCTGGACATGAGACAGGAAAAGAAAGGGCCAAAGTGGAACACCAACAGCCATGGGTGAAACCGAGGAGTGAGGCAGGGACACTGGCATGGGTGGACAGGCTGCCCAAAACTCCATGTGACGTGGCAGGGGTGAAGGTGCCACTCACCCTCTCAGAGGCTGGGCACTCCCTGGGGCAGGCACGGGGCACTGGTGGGAAGGTCTGACGGGATCTCCGTCCCTGTGCCCTCCCCAGGGAGGGGCCTCTGGCCACAGCACACAATCCAGGCTCCGGGTGTTTGCTTTCCAGTCTCCCAGGTGGATGATAACCACCTGGTCCCCAGGCAAGGCTCCAGCTCACCATGCTCAAATTCAGAAGGTATTTGGTCACGTAAGTAGAATATTTTTATGTATTTGTTTCAGTAAAATACTGTTTCCCTAAGTAAAATTCTCTTTCTGTCCTACCCAGAGGTGATGCCCTGATGTCCTTGCAGATCCCTTCATGTTGGGAAACAATTAAAGTGGTGATGGGAGTGGGCAGGGCAGATGTTGCTGCTCCACATCAGTGCAGGGCAGTCTGGGGTGATGGGGATTTTCCCTTCTGGTGATGCTCCAAGGGCAGCTGGAAAACAGCATCTTCTGTGAGGCTGTTGTGTCAAAGGCAGGAGACTGGCACAGACCTTGGCAGGGCAATAGGGTGCTGGTCCCTCCTGCAGCATCCCAAGTGAGGGATCACCAGAGGAGCAGGTATGGAGCAGAAATGTGTCTCTGTGCAAGTTTTTCACATGGCAACCCCTAGGGTGAGGTGCCCTCTTCCCAGCTTCTGATTTGGACAGGAGGGATGAGGTAAGGGCAAGGCTTGATTGCAGCAGAGTTCTTTGGCTCGGGGAGAGCTGTAGGCTGAGAGGGCTTGAGGTTATTCCCAGCCCAGCTGTCAGGTGTAGGGTGGGCACCAACACAGGCAGGCAGAGCCATTGTGCCCTTGCTGTGCTACCTGAGCTTCCTGCTGACCATTTCGCCCAATTTCTCATTTACTGCCAAAAAAACAGCTCCAGCGACTGGCCAGAGGGAGCAGGCTGTGGCTGGTGTACGTATTGTATACATTAATTCTGTGTGCAGCTTTGCTCACTGCCCTGAGAATATCTGGGCACAGAAAGACAGTAAAATTTTTTCTGCCCCTCACCTGCCCAGTGAGCTCAGCCTCAGCATCTCCCACAGCACCCACAGCTGTGCTGTGGAGGGCCCAGAAACTCCCAGCCACAGAGCCATCCTGGCTGGGGCATTTGTTTCTGTGTTGGACAGGGAAGGGGCATGGGTCAGAGGGAAGCTCTGCTTGGAGCAGGGGGGGAATAACAGAGGGGAAATCTGCAGTCCTGCTGAGAACAAGTGGCTCCCTCTCCCCTGCTGGGGCTGGCACTGGGACAACTGGAGCACCATCCCTTGTGAAGATTTGACCATCAGTTCAGGTTTGGATTAAATTCCTTGAGCCAGCAGAGGGGGATCCAGCTGCTCTGGCTCTTCCACTGAGCCCTTGCAGCCAAAGGCATCTTTGGGGTGCTGCATCCAGCTCTGCACCCTGTTTGTCACTTCTGGAGGTGACAGCACACAGGCTCTGGTCTGAGGGTGCTCCTCAGCTGTGGCCTGCCTACAGATGGAGGCATCTCCAAAGACTCTGCAGAAGCTGGGCTCTTGCAGCCCAATCCACCCTGCAAGTGCAGCCTGGACACCTCCCTGGTGCTCTGGCTTCAGGTGTTTAACTCTGCCCCAAGACACACATCCCTGATCCCATCCCAGTGTAAATGGAGAGGAGGCTGTGCAGCGGTTACCCACGGAGGGCAGCTGAGCCTTTTGAAGGTTTTTTGTTCACTTACATCTTGCCAACCTGCTCCAGCCTCCAAGACCAGGGCTGCTCATGCACCATATGCCATTTAATGGATGCTTTGCTGCCTTCCAAGCAACTTCTTGGCATCTTCAGTGCAAATCTGAGCACTGCCACTGTCTCAGCACATCCTCCTTGATGTCCATGTGTCCTGTGAGAGCCAGCCTGGAGGAGGGAAGGAAAGGCTCTGGCTTTGTGCCAGCCTGGCCAGCCCCAACACATGTCAGCCCAACACGTGTTGGGTGTTCTCAGTTGGGTGTTCCACCAACACAACAGCCACCTCCAAAGAGCCAGAGGACCTGGACCTTTCACAGATTCTCACAGGTTGAAAGTTCTGTGGAAGCAAGCCCAGAATTAGACCAAATACAGATATGGGAGTGGCAGGGGGTGCTGCCCCCAGCTCTGCCTGGGGGAAAGTGTTCCATCATTCTGCCTTCATCACTGTGTGCTCCTGCTGAGCCCCCCAAGAGTTTGTGAGTATCACTAAATATCACAGTGCAGCTCTTCATTCCATTCTTGCTGCTTGTCTTACCACGGTCAGCCAGACAAAATTATGATCAGCCTTGCCTGGAGTGATGGGAGAGCTGGATCGAGTGTCCAACGAGATCCAGAGTAATCACTTCATTCTGGAGCAGCTCCTCCCTCTCTGCCTTCTCCCTCTGTGGTCTCTCTGAGCTTCCACAGGGAGTTATTTCAACAAACATTTCCTCACACCAGCTCTGGGGCAGCCTCAGGTCTCTGCCTCAACCCTTCCCCTTTAACACCTCTTGTCATTTTAAGCTCTGTTTAAACATTTGGCATTTCTCTGCTCTGTTATTTGTCACATCTGTTTATCTCTGACCTCAGGAGGGTCTCCTTGTGCTACTGGCAGTGACCCACACGTGCATTTGTCACCTCCTGTCTCATCCAAGCCTGGCAGTCTGCCCGGCTCTCTCCAGTGGCAGAGAGCGTGGATACCTCTAGGATGCCACTGGGACTGGGGATGCTGTGATGCTGATGGGCAGTGATCATGTGCAGTAATGACACCTTCTGAATCCTCAGTAGCACTGCCACGGCCTGAGACCTGCCAGCCTTTCCATTCCTGAGTACTTTAGACACTGAAATCCTCCTGGGAGGAGCTGAGAGTTTCAGCTCAGTGAAGGGACATTACTGGGAGCAGGGCAGAACCGTGTCCATGAGTGTCCCACCACTGCAAGCAGTGCTGCCATTATCAAACTACTACTTAACCATGACAGCTGATTATTTTTCTGGAACAAATCCAGTTTCTCAATAGCAAACCTGAATTCCTGACCTGTACCAGTGGGATGCACATGACCCCTTTGGACAGCCCACATTTGTGTCACTGCCTCACCAGTTCTGCTCCCACGTGCCCAGAGCAGGACATAAAGCACCATGGAGATGAAGAAGCTCTGGGACAAGCAGGTCTGTACAGTCTCAGTCCCACTGCCTGTTCCAAAGCTGACCATTGCAGGAAGCCAGAAATTCCAAGGAACCCAGGTTGGCTGTTGGAATGCAGCTTCCAAGCAGGCTCTGCCCAAATTTCTCTTTGATTAATTCCTCTCATTTAAATCCCTGCTGCCTGTGACCATCCTTCCCTGGGGCTGGCAGGCTGGACTTCCCCCACAGCAGAGCCCAATCCTGGAGGGTTTAACCAGATCCTCAGTGCAAATCATCTCCTGTTATGCAACAATGAGCTCCCTGGGGAAAAACCAGAATAATGGAATCATTCAGGTTGCAAAAGCCCTCTAAGATCATCAAGTCCAATCTTTCCCCCAACACTGCCAAGGCCACCACTAACCCATGATTCCAAGTGTCACATCTGCTGGGACTGGACAACCTTTCTGTGAAAAAAATAAAATACAAACAAATCCTTTTTTCCAGGAAATTCACCCCCTTTACCATTCCACTGAAGATTAAAGCTACAATCAGGTTCCACCAGGGCTTGCAGCAAGCCCTACAAAGAGAAAGAATCCTGTGGCAGCATCTCCATGGCCTTAACATCACCATACACAACACAAACCCTGACAGCACAATTCCAATGGCCTGAAGAAATCACATTGCTGTTGTAGACATGGCTAAAATCAGACTAAAATCCAGGCACTGCTGGGGCCCCCATGGTGGTATCACATCTGCAGCCACAGCTGGAGCCTGTGCAGATGCCAGTCCAACAACAAAGAGTAGGGAGAGCAGGGAAAAAAGAGTTTTATTGTCCATGTTGATAAGACAAGATCCTGATCCTTCTTGGCCAGGCAGGGCAGGGAACACACAGGCAGTGCCCTGTTCCTGCTGCCCGGGGGGAGCTCAGGCTGCTCCAGGAAGGTGTCCCTGAGCAGCCAAGGGACTCAGTGGTTATCACTGTTTGTTTTTCAGCACAGTATCTGTGGCCCATCTGGAAATTTCCATGAGGCTGCACTGCTGGGGCACAGCCTCAGAGGTTCCTCGGTTATCGCTGCCTCTGAATCATTTCCACCCCTGAAAACGTGACCTTACCTTAAATAAAGATAAAAAATAAAACAGCCCCAAAGCGCCTTTCCTGCCTGCCTCACACACATCACTAGTCTGGGCTTTTTCTCCCCATGAATGGTCTCAAATGTCTCAAATATCAAATATCTGTTTCCTTGCAGGAAGCTGAGCACAATCTACAGGTGCCAGCCGAGTCGGCTCTGGATCTCCTTCAGCCTCCTCATCCTCCTCCTGGTCACACTTCAGGTTGTGGAGAAGCTGCAGCCTCCTGGGTAGGTCCTGAGCAGAATTATAAACCTGCACCTCACCCTCCAGCCTTCCACTGGCCACTGAGGTGGGCTCAGAACTGCCCTCCTGAAAACCACCCAGCAGGGTCTTCCTTAGACAGGAGGGAAATCCAGGAGAGAGAGGACCCTCTGGGGTCCCACATCTCACCCCTATGCCCTGGCCAGAGCTGAGCCCAGCCTGGGGTCAGACAAGGCTGCATTGGGCTTTGTCCTGGCTCTCCACAAAACCCTAAAACCCTGGAGCCCAATCCTCCCAGTCTGGGGTTATTTGCAATTGTTCCTCCAGCTTCTCCAGACCGCCAGCTCTTCTCTCTCCTTGCCTCCTCTTGCTTTGCCCCTTCCACCATCCTGTCATGCTCCAGCAAGACAGAGGCACTGCCACATCACTCCTGTCCTTCTGCTCTCCATAAAGTCATTAGGGTTGTAGAGGACCTCCAAGATGATCAAGCCCAAGTTCTTGCACCCACTCCTACCCTCCAGGGCAGCACACCCACCAGCAATGCCACCTGCCCCAAGAAAAGAGGGAAACACGTTTTAGGGTGACTTGGGGGGCCGGGGGTTCATTGGGCTGCAGAAGAGCTGCCTGTGCACTGTCCTCCCATCTCCAGCAGCTGAGCATTGTGTCCTCCCCACCACAGGAGCTGCCAGTGTGAGCCGGAGCGTGGCCTGCAGCAGAGCACGGGCCAGGGGCTGGGCCCTGCCCTCCACAGCCCTGACCTGCTGTGGGAGGATGTCTCCCCTCAGGGGCAGAGGGATGCTGAGCCAGCCCCTGCTTCGACTGAGGATGTTCTCAGGATGCAGCTGTTCTTCAGGCAGGAGACCCCTCTGGGAAGCAGCCAAGAGGAAAGCTGGATGCAGCAGCCTAAGGAGAGCAGAGAGAAGGTGCAAACCCATCTGTCACCCACGGAGCTGAAACCCCAGCTTCCTGGCCTGGAAAAAGCAGCCAAGGCAAGTCCTTCTCCAAGCCTTCCTGGGAGGGTCAGCACAGTTTTGGCAGAAGCTGTCACCAGCAAGTTCATCTTTGCAAACAGGCTGAGCACATGGGAGCAGAGGGGAATGTCCCCACCAATACCCCCACCTGGAATGGTGCAGGTGGAGGTACAGAGCCAGACTCAGCCTCGAGCTGTGGGTTCTCCCCACCTTGAGTGGGACACCTCATTTACACAGCCCATCCCAAACTCAGCTCAGCCTCTGCAGGCAGAGGATTCTTACAAAACAGACCTGAACACAGGGTTTTTCCCAAGCTGGACAGAAGCCTTTAAAGTCAAGGAGTTAACAGTTGTAGAAGGTCAGCAGGCCAGAGGGGTCCCCCCTCAAGGCAAGACGTGCAAGCCCAAGACTGACATTGTTTTCCTGAAAGTCCACAAGAGCGCCAGCAGCACCGTCATGAACATCCTGTTCCGCTTCGGGGAGACGCACAATCTCACCTTCGCCTTCCCCCAGGGCGGGGGCTTCCAGCTCTACTACCCACACCATTTCCTGGCCAGGTTCGTGCAGGGCTTCTCCCCGCAGAGCCCCCGGCGCTTCAACATCCTCTGCCACCACATGCGATTCCTGCAGCCGGAGGTAGGGGCAGAGCCGGCCGGGCGGGGAGAGGGGCTCACGGGGCACAAGGAAGGGCACCTGTCGAGCACATAAACTCTGCAGGGATGAACTAAAGAGAGCCAGGGTTGCCCTCGGGTACCTGGCATGTTGTTGGCATCTCCTTAGAGCTTCTGTGAGCCATGGCAAAATGGGAGACAGCATCTGTAGCAGTCAGCAACTCTCATCTCTTTTATGTCTGGTGGGCCCTGGGACATGTCCTGTCCCCCTGGACAAGCCCAGAGGGAACCAGAAGCAAGAGGAGAACATCCAAAGTGCATCAGCTGTGCCCAGCATCCACCCCTCTGGATGCCACCTGAGGACAGGTGGGCACGGGGAAGGGGTAGGAGATGGGCAGTATCTCCATCCCAGCCCAGCCATGCAGCTGTGGCAGGCCACTGTGGGAGCTCTGCTCACTGTTCTCCCCGTGTGGCTCTTCTGGAGCTCCCCACAGCTCCTTTGATGAGGTGCACCCTGAAATCCTCCCAGCACCCCCCATCTCCTTCCCCAGCAGGTGCCTCTGCTCACCAGCATCGTGGGCAAGCGGGTCCCTATCATTACAATTTGGGATGGCAGGAGTAAGGATACAAGAGTCTGAGTGTTCTTGATTGGAGGGCATATAGCAAAAGTTTATTGAAAGACAGATTTCTTTTGTGCAGTGTTACGATACAAGCATCATGATTGGTTATTAGAGACAACACCTCTTTCTAAACATCATTGCCAGTAAACAAGATAGAAAACACCAGGTGTCAGGGAAAAAATATCTACAAGGATTGTTTGGATTCCTCCTTACGATTTCCCAGGCTAGAGCTGAGAGTTATGTACTTAGCTTTCCCACAGGCCTCAAGCTATTGCCTGAAGCCTAGAAATCTATTATTTGACCACTGTCAGTCCCCACAGGTCCCTTCTTCCCACTGCACCTTTAAACCCTCCTTTTTGTCCCCCGCAGGTGCAGAAAGTGGTGCCCAGCTCTGCCGTGTACTTCTCCATCCTGAGGAACCCCGTGCAGCTGATGGAGTCCTCCTTCGTGTACTACAAGGGTGCGTCGGCTTTCTCTCGCGTCCGCAGCCTGGAGGAGTTCCTCAGCCAGCCCTACCGCTACTACAGCCCCACCAGCGGGGACCGCCAGTACTCCAGGAACCTCATCACCTTCGATTTCGGCTTCAACCCCGACGGAGACGTGTCCCCTGAGCGGGTGCAGCTGATGCTGAAGGCCATCGAGGCGTCCTTCGATTTCCTGCTCATCTCCGAGTACTTCGACGAGTCCATGGTGCTGCTGAAGGAGATGCTGTGCTGGGACCTGGACAGCGTCGTGTCCTTCCCGCTCAACACCAGGGACAGCAGCACCAAGTCCACCCTGCTGGACTCCACCGTGGAGAAGCTCAAGGCCTGGAACAGGCTGGACTGGGAAATCTACACCCACTTTAACAGGACTTTCTGGGAAAGGATCGAGCGGGACATCGGCCGGGAGCGCATGGAGCGGGAGGTGAAGGCGCTGCGGGAGCGGCAGGCGGAGCTGGCGCGGACTTGCCTGCAGGGCGCGGGCGGCGTGGCCCCCAAGGACATCAAGGACTCTTCCCTGCGGCCGCTGCAGTACGGCGGGGCCAGGATCCTGGGCTATAACCTCAAGCAGGGCTTGGATGGGGAGCTGGAGCGGACCTGCCGGCGGCTGGTGACGCCGGAGCTGCAGTACAGCAGCCTCCTGTACAAGAAGCAGTTCCCCCCGCCGCCCCCCGAGACCCCCGAGCCCGCCGCCTCCCGGCAGGACCGAGCCCCGCGGCACCGGCTGGAGACCGCCCGAAACTGAGTCCCCCCAGCCCCTCCGGGCATCCTTTCCATCCGCCCTTGCTGGGGACAGCGAGGCTCAGCCCTGCCTGGGGCTCAGGCCAGCCAGCCCCGGTCACCTGTGCCTCTGCACCACTGAGCACAAGCTCTGGGCGCTGCCGGGGGCAGAACAGGCTGCAGCGGGGCTCCCAGTGACTGGACAGGACTTTTCCAGAGCGAAATCCCCCAGCCTGCAGCTGAAGCCTCAGCACACCACCGGCTCCAGCAGGGAAGAGCAGATCCAGGAGGGCAGCCCAAATCCTCAGCCCCGCGCCAGAGACTGCAACAGAACGGGGCCAAGCTGTGAATCAGAGCTGTGCGGTTTGATTTACAGCTTGGGAACGAGTCTGTCTGTCTGTGCAGCTGCAGCACTCCCCTGCTCCATTAACGTTACCGTGCTGCAAAAGCAGTCTCTTAATTAAAAATAACAAAAGTCACTCCTTAAATTCCCCCCTTAATGACATCAGTCTGCCCAGTAGACGACCTCCCCAAAAGCCCCAGAAGCACACCCCAAACACTTGAATATGTTCTGAAAAGAAAAAAAAAAAGAAAAAAAAAAAAGGCAAAAAAACTCCCAACCCAAAACACCCAAAACAACCCCCCCCAAAAAAACCCACTAACGAACCAGAAAAAAAATCCAAAAAACAAACAAACAAACAAACAAACAAAAAGGAAAAAAGAAAAAAGGGAACCCCAGCATTATTTTGCACTGACTCTGTGGTTACAGGTTGCCTTTGGATGCTGCATTTAAAGGATCAGCATCCAACTCTGCAGTGTGAAACCCAAGTTCCATCCCTGTGTGATAGGGAGACATCTCATGATCCTCTCTGCAGCCAGACATCCCAACCCACTGGGCTGCCACGGGAATATCCTCTGCCCGGGGAAAGATCCTGCAGGAATGGCTTGTGGAGGACAACACAGCCTGACTTTTCTCATCCTGCCCTTCTCCATGAATCAAAAGCAGAGCCAGCAAATCAGCTGGGATAAACAGAGGCCCCGTCTCTGGCTTTTCAGCATGATTTCCAAACCAAAAGAGGTTCTGAAAAAATTGCCCAGGGGGATCAGAGCATCCCAGGCTCTCCCTGGGGCAGCCACAAAGAGCCTCAGACATTTCAGTTTCCACCCAAGGGTCTCCTGCTCAGTTTAACCAGGAAAAAAGCCAAATTGTGCTGCCAATGCCCTTCCCAGGGCAGTGCCAAGCATCTGCACAGTTTAGGGATTTTGCTCCATGGCTTCGGGGTGCTGTGTGTTCCATAAAGTTTCATCTCTGAGGCATATCCCTGTATGGCTGTGTTGGTCCCTTCCCTCATTTGTCCTGTCAGGATGTGGGCTGGGCTCATGTTTCAGAGGTCTGGGGCTCCTGGGGGCCTGCAGGTCCCCTCAGAGGGCAATCCCAGAGGAAATCAACAGGGATGGGTGGCCCAGAGGCCATGCAGCACCCTGGGGTTGTCTCCCCATGGACACACAGAGTGGAGGGAGGAGCAGGCCTGGACCAAACTGGGCACCAAACCTGCATCTGACACCTCCACTCCAGGTTTTAATTGGGTGCCATTTGCTTATTCCCTGTTTGCACCTCAGGAAATAGGAGCAGGTCAGGAGCTCTGATCCAGGGCAGAGACACTGGAACAGCCAGAGCATCACGATCTCCCTGTGCTGTTCCCTGAGGAGAGCATCCATGGGGTGCTCTGGCCCCAGCACAGCCCGGGGGGATCCCCATTTCCCAGCAGGTGTTTCTCCCTACACTCCCTCCCTTTCCAGAGCAGGCAGCAGGCAGGGCAGAGGTGGTTTGGGCATCACAGTGACTCCCATTTTCAGGGATGTCTCCCAGCAGGGCTCCCAAGAATGACATCACTCACCCAAATGCCAACCACAGCATTTATTTTTATTAGGTTTTTTTCCACAAGCTGTAATTTTATAGTTAGGAGTATTTCACATAGACATGGAGCAGAGTTCAGGGATGCACTTGCTCAACCACAGCAGCTGTCCGGGTCTTTTTTTTTTTTTCTAACCACAGACCCTTTGAGCACCATTTCTTGATGCTTTACAACACCAAAACCCAGGCTAAGCACATCCCCAGAGGAGCAGGGTCTCCCGTGGCCAGTGAACTCTCTTGCCTTGTTGCATTTTTAATTCCTCTCCAAGACTTGACACGTTCAGGCTGTGCAATTCAAGGACTTTAGGCCAAGTTTAACTCAAAACCCACCAATTTTTAACCAGTATCTATTAATAACTCCAAAGATCAAAGCCTGTTTCCTCCCCATCCCAAATGTCCAAGGCAGTTGCTGGCTTAGACTTTGTTTTTATGGCTGCAAGAGACCCAGTGGGGTTATTTCAGGCACTGCATGATGCAATAATCTCAAGTTGCTCAAGCCTGCCCATGGAATGGTCCCAACTTTCTGTAAGATTCCTGGCAGTACAAGACAACCTGCAATTTATGCAAAAGTGTTCCGTGTTTTCTCTCTGAGGCAGCAGTGTGGGCTTGAAACATTTCGGGCTCTCCTGAGAGGCTTTCACAGCAATCCCCAAAGGAGCTCAAGGCCTCAGGCATCCTGCAAGGATTCCTTTGTGATGCTTTAGGGACTGAATGAGCAGCAAAATCCTCCACACTGGGAAACCCTTTCCCAGGAAAAGGGCTGTCAGGACCCCTGGGCTCAGGCACAGGGCTCCGAGTTGCTCTTCCCCCCTTTCCTCTTCCTCTGTGGTTTTTCACTCTCCACCTGCGCTGTCACCTTTGCCTTGGGCACCCTGTATTTGCTCTTCTGGCTGTAGAGGAGGTTTTTCTGGAAGAGACGTGGGATGTTGCCCTGGAACAGCAGGAGGGCAGCGAGCATCCCTGGAATGAGAGCACAGACCCCTTCCGAGCACTGTGTGGAGCATCTCCAGCCTCCCCACAGCTCAGCAGCAGTTTTGGATCCTTGTCACAACCTTCACCATGACCAAAAGGCAGCTCAGCACCTCTGACATTCCCACCAAGAGCTGAGGGACCCTCGCTGTACTGCTTTAAGGAGAATTTAACCACTGTGTCATTAACATAATAAACAAGACTTGGTTTGACCCAAAAGGATCACAAACCACCCCAGTGGTTTTCTGGCAGAGAATCATTAAGGTTGGAAAAGTCCTCTGAGCCCATGGAGTCCAACCATTCCCTCAGTGCTGCCGAGGTCATCACTGGTCATGCACGACCCGAGTGCCACATCCACATGGCTTTTAAATCCCTGCAGAGATGGTGTCTCCACCACTGCCTTCAGCAGTGTGCCAGTGCCTGACCAGCTTTCAGGGAAAAGATTTTCCCAAAATCCAACCTCAACTTCCCCTGGGGCTACTTGGGGCCGTTCCCTCTTGTCCCATCCCTGTTATCTGGGAGCAGAGCCCACCCCCCACCTGGGTGCACCCTCCAGTCAGGGACTGGAGCACACATCCAGCTCCCCATGACCACCCTGGAGCTGGGGGCAACCTCAAGGCATAGCTCAACCTGCCATTGCCCTGAAACACCTTTGCTAAACCTCCCCCAGACTTTGGCTTCAGGGATAGTTCTGCCCTTGTACTGTGCAGAAGTCGGATTTTTAAAAATTGCATAGCAAAGAGATGACCCCAGAGCCACCGAGGCAGGATGAAAAATGAATTTGCCACTGGCAACCTCAAGTTCAGCCCTTTGCCAGAACAGTCCATGTTACACTGAGCACTTCTGCCTTGCCCCCATGCCAGCCCTGCCCCCTGGGAAGATCTCACCTGCGAGGGGCCCCAGCCAGTACACCTGGATGTAGTCCCAGAAGCTGCTCCCCGAGCAGTGGAAGGTGGTGGCTGTGGCCAGGGCAGGGTTGAAGAAGGCCCCCGTGAACGGTCCGGCTGTGTGGGAAGAGAAACGTGGCCAAAAGTCCCACTGCACCCATTGGAACACTGACAAAGGGCTGTGATCCCTCCTGCCTGCCTTTTTGGACTGGGAAAATCCCACCCGTGTCACCCTGAACTTGTGGGAAGCAGAAAAGCTCAGTGCAGGACTGAGTTATTGCAGTAGGGGACATTCCAGGGAAGTGATCCCAGTCTTGAGCTATGGCTGTGAGCCAACATTCACCTGCAGCCCAGGCACCCCAAACTGCCACCTTCATCCCAAAATGAATATTCCCCAAAATAACAGAAAACAAACACCTTAGAAGTAGTTACCTTGTTAATCCCTACCTCTCCAGCCCTGGAAGATGAAAAACAGGGGGCTGTTCCTCCCCCACAAATGAGGTACTTTTCCAAGTGACTCAGAAAAAGCAACGCCAGTGCCGCTCACCTGTGTAGGTCAGGAAGGTGACAGTGGCTGCCAGTGCAGGGACCTGGCACAGGGGGTGACTCTGTCGCACCTTGAGGAGGACAAGGTGGAACAGGAAGGAGCAGGAGCCTTCCACGAAGGTGGCGAGGGGCAGGGAGGCGCGGATGGAGGAGCTGCACTCGGGCGCGATCAGGTTCTGGATGAAGTGGAGCTGTGTCAGCTCCCAGGACCAGTAGAGCCCAGTGAGAGCCCAGCCCGTCCCTGCACCCACACCCTGGGCCAGCAGCTTGGCCACTGTCACTGCCAGGCTGGACTCGAGGAGCAGGAACTCCTGCAGAGGCACGGTCGGGTTGGCGGATGCTCCATCAAAGGAGGCGCCGTGGACAGCAGAGAGGAGGAAGAGCAGGGTCAGCACCACATCCAGGCCAAAGCCACCGCTCCAGGGCCCGATCTCCATCAGCATCCT
Organism: Acrocephalus scirpaceus scirpaceus; assembly: GCA_910950805.1. NCBI lineage: Eukaryota > Metazoa > Chordata > Aves > Passeriformes > Sylviidae > Acrocephalus > Acrocephalus scirpaceus. Next base: position 21,717,014 of record OU383781.1, read on the forward strand.
CAGCTCCAGGCAGCTTGTGCACAACTGGAATGAGCCAGCAAATTCCTTGGCAAGGCAGCAGTGTGTTCCAGGGGACAGAAGCCTCTTGGAGAGCCACCTGAGCACCTGGCACACCCCAACAACCAGGAGGAAAAAAGCAATGGAGACATTCAAGTCATCCATAGTGAAGGCTATGCTGGGGGCAGAGTCTGGGAAGGAGCAGAGGAATCTCCTGCACCTCCTCTTTATAAAACCAAGCAGAAGCAAACGTGGCACAGCCTGACAGGCCTGGGAAAGGCCACACGTGTGGCCCCCACGGGGCAATGCCAGAGCCACACCAGCTGGAGCAGCCACCAAGTTGTTTGTCCCAGCAAATCCCAGTGTTATCCCCACCAGGCACTGAGCCCCCAGCCCCAGCATTCACACCTGAGAGCCCACATCAGCTCCCCAGAGCTGACAGCTCTTCCAGAAGGAACAAAAAACCTCGTTTTCTTTCTGCTTGGCTCCAATGCCTGTGCCTGCCCCATCCCTGGAAGTATCCAAGGTCAGCTTGGACAAGGCTTGGAGCAGCCTGGCATAGTGGAAGGTGTCCCCACCCATGGAGGGGGTGGAAAGAAATGGGTTTAAGGCCCCTTCCAACCCAAACCATTCTGGGATTCCATGGTAAACAATACATGATGTGTCTTCTGGATCATTTCCCTGACCTGCAGCAGAAGAGCCCAGAGTTGCCATCCCGAGAGGCTCTCCAGCACCCCCAGGGCAGGCAGTGCTGGCAGGTAACCCAGCCCCTCTCCCTACCCCGTCACACACAAAGAGCCAACAGCTTTGATTTGGGCCATTTTATTTCCCCCTGTGTCATTTATAAAAGAAATTGCCAGGAAACCCAGGTTTGAAGCACACTTGAGCGGGGATGAGGCTCTTCATACAGCTCAAGATGACTCCAGCAGTGCAGCCCAAGCCATGAAAAGCAGGAGCAGATGCTTTGAATGCATTGGAGCCTCTCCCTCAACAGCCTTTGACAGCAAAGAAACATGACATTGTAGGGATGCTTGTGAAGGCCACAGCTCAGCATCCCCCCCTGCACCACCCTCTCTCCTTTCATCTTCCTTCCCCACTCCTTTCTATCCCCAAGTGCCCACCCAGCAGTGGCTTTGGGAAGGGTCCCTGGGGTCACTGCTCACAGCCCTGGCTCTGGAAACCATGGGAAGTCTGGCAAGGACAGGGACCACACTGCCAACCACCCATCATCCAAGCCCTCCTCTCCTCACCCCCAAAACTGCCCAGCTTTTGGTCAGCCTGCCTCAGAACTTCCCCCAGTTTAACTCTTTCTACCCCAATTCATTCTCCAGACGACACGGCAAGCACCCATCTTTCACCTCAACTAAACAAATTACTTCGCCTGAATAACAGAAGATGAAATATTCTTTAAGAGTCTCATAAATTAGCAATTTTGTCCTCAAGAAAACTGACCTCTGGCAGCAACAAAGTGCTGATCAAAGCTACTCATCACTGCAGGACCAACCATAAAATACTTAACATCACAATCCAAGAATCTCAATTCTTTCCACCTCCTCTCCTCCTGTGTTTCTCAGAAGAAACCAGTAGAGTTTCTTCTCTTTAGAAACAAAACCTCACGAGGACCCAGTGATCCAGCCCAAATCCAGTCCCTGGAAGAAAACCACGAGATTATGGGACACAGACTGATAAAACTGGGAAAGAAATTCCAACAGCTTTTCCTTCCCCCAGAAATGGATTTTCCCCTTCTTCTCAATCACTCTAAAAGTTGGGCCTTAGGAAATAAACATTCCAAGGTTTAAAACCTATTTTCTATTCATTGCTTCTAATTCTGCCCATGGCACATCCTGCAGTTGTGGGACATTTAACCCAGGCTGGAGAGAGGAGCTGGGAGCTGTTGATTCCAAGGATAACAGGATCAAACAAGGCCAAGGGCTCATTCCCTCATTTGTGTTAGTGCTGACAGCAGACAGCTTTGCAGGGCAGCTCTTCTAGGAACAAAATGATCTAAAAATTCCAATATTCCCACTAAAAACACCTTTTCTGCAGCTGGAACATCAGTGTCTTTCTAAACCAAACTTGCTTTCAGGGCTTAAAATGCAGATATTTAAGCAGGGGGATTTAGCCATGGGACAGGAACAAGTTGGGACTTGCAAAGTTCAGCAAAATAAACACTCCCCAAAATACTGAAGGGTCACAAGAGCTGAGCAGAGTCACCCTGGCTCCCTCACTATTTTCACCCTCAAAGAGGCAACAGCCACAGAAAAAAAAAGTTACAAGGTTATTAAAGGGAAGTTTCACTGGGGAGGGGGTGGATTAGAGCTTTTTCCAGGAGCAGCCACATGTTCCCAGTTGCTATGACAAGGCAGCAGAACCTGGGGCAGGTTTGTGTTCATGGTCAGGCAGGGAAAGGGGCTCCAGGGGATCCAGGAGTTAATTGTGCTTTGTGAAACGACCTAAATCCTTAGAATAAGCATTCACTGAGAGGAAAAATAACAAAGATGGGTCATCCTTGGCTCTAGAAACCTCATGGCATTCAAGATATCTGTCCTGGGGAAGGTGAGCCCTGCACATGGTTGGGCATGTCTCCCCTCCAGACCATTCTGAGGAGCTGCCCTGAGTCCCATCAGTGTCCTCACCATTGATCCACAGCTGTACCAAGCTGGATCCACTGTTCACGAGCCCTTCAGGAAACACCAGGCCATGGAGCCGGTGCATTGACACATCCATGCATTGAGACACATCTGTGCCTTGACACAGCCTGTCTGCTCTTCCCTCCTCTGCACTGACTCAACACAGCTCCAAAGCAGAAGTCTGGGGCCCTGTTAAGTGCCTGAAAGAGAATGAGCAACCCCTAACTTCCCACTGGGAAAATCCCATTAAAAAACCCAAACCATCAGTCCCTATGGGCTGTTTCAACACTCAGGTCAACAGGGATTTGAAATCTTGACGGATTTGACTTGATGATCTTAAAGGTCTTTTCCAGCCTTACTGATCCCAGGCTTTTAAGTGATGATGTGCTGCAGGGCATTCCTTTGCCTTGTTGGGAAAAGCCTGAGTTGTGTCGGTTCTGCCCTTCTCCCTTCTACCAGGCTGCAGGTAGAGAGGTCACAGGAAGTCATTGTTCTCACATGGCAGTATTTCTCACCCTCAAGGAAAAGAAATCCTTCCCTAGGCTGGATTCAAAGCAGGGAAAAAAGCTCTTAGAAGAACCTGCCTCCTCCACACATCTGGAGAGCAACAACCAGAGTTTGGCTGAGCTCAGCAAACTCTTGTGTCACTCTCTCACATGACTGAGGACAGCTGTTTTTATTAAAAATAATCTTGAGAGCATAAATGCAAGTTATATTAAAAAAGGGGGGGAAAGCAGCTAGACAAATTCCTAGGAGCAGGGATCTACGGACAGCACTGTGCTCCAGCACAGGAGCCACAGGAACTGCACTGAAACCCAATGATGCTCTTCGGGCAGCACCGTGAAAACGCTGCTAATGAGGATCCTCACTTTTCACCCACCCTGGTTTTAACCAGCGTGCTCCTGGTGCAGTCCAAACAGTTGTGCTCAGGAACTCACTGCAGCCCAACAGCAGCCCGCAGAGGGAGAAACCGCTGCCCCCAAATTTGTTGCCTTCAAGAACTACGTTTTAAATACCCAATCTTGAATAAGCTGATCTCAAAAAATGGGGCTGCTCTTGGGTTTAGTCTCAGGCAGGTAGGTGCAAGGGATGAGCAAGCTCACACAAGAGTTAGGAGGATTTACCAAGGACCTGCAACTTTCAGCCATGCAAGGCAAAATCAGCCAAAGCCCTGCTCTCCTTCAGGTATCAAAATCCCAACTGTCCCAAGTTCCACGAAGCACCTTCTCCTCCTGTCCACTTTCCCCCCAGAAATTAAATGCCAAAATACTTAAATGCAGTCTTGGAGAACACCAGTTTAAGTGCACAAAGAGTCGATCATATAGAAAGACAAAGATACTACAACAAATTGATAACCCTGAAAAGACTGGCTCTGAGCAAACCAACATCCTCATGTCTGGGTGAAGCAGCTGCTGGAGATGAGTGGTTTCTTCATCTCCCTTTGTCAGTGTACAAGCAAAGCTTGTATAACATGCAAGAAAGGGGAAGAGCCCATTTCCCAGTAACACACGGGAAACACGGGACATGCCAAGTCCTCCCCATTCACGACCGAGGCAGGAACTTCATCTGGAGCCAACTGACCCGGACCCGACCCCAAAGTAAAGCCCTCCTTGTCCTTGGCTGGACTGGCAGGCCAACATCCCACAGCCTTTTTGTAGGTCCAGTGGAAAACAAAAGTGGCTCTCTGCAGCCTTGGAGGCCAAGAGGCACCATGGATCTCATCCCAAGTCCTCGAGGAGCTGTCGGCACCCAGTGCCCTCACTCCCACGGTCCAACGCTGATCTGCGGTGACGGAGCAAACGCAGCAGGACAGCTCAATTCCCATGGATCCTGTGCCATAACGTTGATAAGCAGGATACTGGATGGCACCCATGGTGTAACAAAGCAGAGCTGTCGGGAACAGCTCCTGGATCGTCACCACATCTCCAGAGGTTACTGGGCCCATCAGTGCCACCCCAGCACTGGAGAACAGAAGGGGGAAGATGCAGCTGGGACGGACCAGGCTGGCTTTTGCTTTGCTCCCTTCACATGGAGGGCGAAGGATCTCTCCGCAGTGGGTGAAAAGGGTGTTTTGGAGCTGCTTTCCTCCCATCAGCCATCCAGAGTTTTTCTGGGAGGCACAGCCACCTACCAGCAGCACACAGGAGCAAGGAAAGCTTGTGGTGATCCCAAGGCTGGTACTGACACCAATGAATAATAAAACCTTAAAAGAAACAGGCTAGTATATCCACCATCATTAAGGCATTCATAAGAATCTTAGTTACAAATACATGCTGTTAATCTCAGTAAAACACTGACACACGAATTCTTTCAGATACTCTTGTCTTCAAGGGTATAAACTCATGACAGGGAAAAGGGGGAAAAAACTCCAGAGGTTTTTTAAAAGTTTATTTCTAGCCCTGAAAGAACAGTTATTAAACGAAGTCAACAAATACAGTAGTTAATATTGCAGTAACAATTAAATAACATAATGTGATTAAATTACACAAAAGGCAACATTAACATCTGAAGACAGTTAAAAAAATAAAAAGAAAGCTTGCACCTACTTCCATTCCCATTAACAGCATAAGGAACAGAGGGAAAAACAGGACAGAGAGATTTATTGACTCAATTCCAGCTGGAGAGACCCTTAATCACGTTTTTGCTCCCTCCCCAGCCCCTCTGACAACGGGACCCATCTGCTGTAGCCAAACTTTTGCACCTCCCTGCACAGAGAGCTAGGGGGAAGGCTCCAATTAGTCTCATTAACACCTAAGGCAGGGCAAAGTGCTCATTCCCATGGTTGTTTTTGATAAGAACTCTGGTTTGTTCTGTGATATCAACATCCCAGGAATCTCACACCCCCTGCACACTCACATCTCAGTCACAAGCTGCCCAACTGACACTTCACAGGGATTGTGTGCACGCCTGATCCCCACTCAGGATCTTGGGTAAGCACCCAGGAGGGATGCACAGGAATCCCCACATTTGGATGCACCTCATCCCTTCCCATCCTTTCCTCCAGCTCTGGCTGGTCTCCACCTGCCCCAGTGCCACGGCAGAGCTGATAGCCCTGCAAGGGCTCTGCTCTGCCCCCACCAGGGAAAACCCAAGCCTTGGAGCTTCTCACCTTGCAGACACCCTCAGAAAAGCGATGCCTGACCCTCCAGACATAAAAGCACAGCACCAAAACCTTCTCCTGGCTCCCCTCTCCTGCCAGCCCCACCTCTGATCCCCATGGAAACCTCACCACAGAACAGCTGCTGTGTGGGGCTGGCACTTCCCAGCCTCGGAGCTGAACACTGTCCCAGGTCACATACAGAGTTTGGGAACTTGGGATTGGGCCAAGTTTTGTGCATTAGGATGGCTGAATCTTCAGATATCGTCTCCTAAGCAGGCTAAATTGGACAAATTTTGCAACATATGATTTAAACCGTTCTCATTCACCAATAAAAGGGAACTAATAAGTTAGCATTACTTATGATTTCTTGTTTTCTATTTAAAAAAGCTAAATTTATCTAGATTGTGCCATTTAAAAAAACCCAACAAAAAAAAAAAAAAAAAAAAAAAAAAAAAAAAAAAAAAAAAAAAAAAAAAAAGCTCCCAGTTTAAACTCTGGCACAAGGAGTTTCACCAAGTCCATTGCCAGCAATGGACAAAGAGGGAACCACTGGTACAACAGGTTTTTTTCCTCAGCCAAGCCTCCTCACTGCTCCATTTGACCGGGGAGCCGGGACACACTCAAACCAGGGTGATTACAGTGCCCATGGCTCATAATAAACTTTTTTCCAGGCAAATGCACTTGGATTTTCTTACCTGACATGAGACACTTCCTTGAATTTTAAAATTTAAAGCCATACCTGTTCTCATACAGCCAGGGAGATTTATCCCTGTGAGGAGCAGTTAAGATAATTAACCCAAATACCGATTTTAACTACCACACAGGAGAAGAACACAAGCTGAACCTGTCCAACAAGGCACCCTGCTGGCCCCACAGGACCCCCAGGAGCTGTGAGACCCCTGCTCCCCGCCACCATCCCCCCAGACTGCCTCTGCTGTCCTGCCCAGCTGCTCTCACCTGGAAGTTTGTTTTGTCACACCTTGGCTACCAGTCCCCAAAATGTCATTCTCTCAATATAGATACTGAAATTCTCTGAAAATGCCTTCTATCCCCTGCCAGCAATGTTTGGAAAAGTGTGCAAAAAATTTTATTCAGGGTCCTCTGTCCACACCCAACCACAGCTCTGTCTGTCCCAGGCCCTGTCCCACTGGGAATGCAATACAATCCCACTAAAGTCACGGTTGTTCTTTCACAGATTCATTTGGCACTTGGTTCTTCCTTAAACACTTGGGGAGGCTGAAATGCATAGACTGCAGCATTAGAAGGGGCACAGGCTCTGCTAAACTCACCCCTGGCAACAGCCCAATAACTGAGCAGCTCGGGCTGTCACTGTCCTTCAGAAGGAGGCACTTTTTGTTGCATTGAAGGGTTGACTGCAGCCATCCTGGCTGCACAACTTTCCTTGGTGACAAGGATCAGAGTGACACCAGCCAGTCCAACAGGCCCCATGATGGTCTGACAGCACTGCTTCCCCTCTGCTTCATCTCACAACTTTGGCATCTCCAGGTGTTCATCATCATCTGTTCAGATCACGTTTCCAAAATCCTGTATCGTCAGTGTCCTCAGATCTGGTTATTTGTTCTTCTGGTTTCATTAGTACAAATGGAGCACATACAAAACTGGAAAAAAATAGCTCTAATACTTTAAACTCTGACAACTCCATAGGTTGATGCATTATTTGCTTGGCGGGGGGAGGAGTGAGGAAATTACAACATATACAAAAATGTATTTGATACAAAGAAGGGAAATGTAAAATAAAAAAAAAAGTCAAAGGCACCAGCATAACTTCCAAAGCCCAAGTCAGAGCACAGATACATGTTTGTGAACCACCCACTGCACCAAGCACATTATCCCTCAAGCTTCTGGCCAGCAAGTCTAACAGGGAAAAAAGAGCAGACAGGAAGACAGCTGGAATTTTTTCTTGCCCTGACTAGAACTGATCATTTGATCATAAATAAAGTATCTGACCCCAACCTACACATCTATAACCCACATCCAAAGACTCGACCGATCATTACGGTTCTACAAAGAGGCCACATTTTTGATTAAAAAAAATGTCCACAGAGCACAGGCATGAGAAACAGCTGAATACTTCTCTTCCCCCTCTCTCTCTCTCCCCTTATTCATCTTAAAAAGGGAAAACCATCTCCATACATTATAATTCCTTAAGTAACCGAGTTGTTGATTCTACAGTACAGCGACAGCTAATCCGGAAAAGAAATGAGGGGCAAGATGTACCTTCACATTCACCACACCTGCCGTGAATCTGGTCATTGGGAGCTTCCCACAGGGATTGCAGGTAGAGGAGAGGAAGAGGAGAGGCAAAGAGATCAGCAGGTAAAATTAGTACTGCTCTCTGAAAGCTTGAATCTGTCATTCAAGTATTGAAAGTACCCAGAGGGTACAACGGGAGCTGTTACAGCGAAGTCGTTAAAACCCCTTAAAGCCCCAGGCACAGCAAGTGGTATTTCTGGGCTGTCTGGGAAACAAAAATCAGAATAAAAAAACCCCACAAAGGCCAGTAATTCAGCCCTCAATTCCTTCTGGACCCCAGACAGGGATCTCTAGAGTCGCCACAATGTGTTTTGGGTGTCTTCTGGATGAGAGTTTCTTCCCTTTTGCAGACCTTTCCCACCCCCACAAAAACCCCTTCCCTCCCCCCTGAAGTGTAACAATTTCATATATTATAAAGATTTGTAAAATACAAACAAACAAAAAAGGAAGAAGGCTGTGGCAGGATGTTAGCGGTTACTCTTCATTGCTTCTTTGGCTGCCAGGATCAGTGGCGTCAAGCTGGACAGAGGTTTGGCCAGTTTCAAGAAGGGATGCTGCCAGGAAGACAGAAACACAAAGAATCAGTGAAAGACACACTTTAAAAGGTTTGATTTCCAGTAAGATTCATGTTTCCATGGAGCTAGGCAGCAATGACTCTGCATTTTAACTGCTGACTCGTTTCATGTGTTTCTCCAGATGGTTACAAGGACAAAATGATCCCAAACTGGCTGGGACCACACTGCCTTGCCCAGTGGAGTTTCTCCTGGAATATCTCACTGTTTTTGCAAAAGGTCTGTATTGAAGCTGCACTTGCAATGAGCAAAACAAAGATCTAAACAAGAAATAATCAGGAAAAGATAAGAAGCAGCAGCTGACTTTACTGGAAAAGCCTCTACACCACCTGCCTCAGAGCTACTCCTTGCTCTCCCCAGGAATGGCATCAGTGATTCTCTCACTCCTTCACACAATGCTGCCTACAAGCAGGTCTCATTTAACAAACCAGCTTTCTTCCAGTGCACAGAAAGTATTTAAAATCAAAACTAAAAGGAGGAAAGGTGGCACTATGGCAAGAACACTGCTCCAGCTGCTCAGCCTGTAGGGCAGAAGCCTGGACGGAAAAAGGAAACTTTTCTCTTCAAGGCTTGAACACTGATGTCATACCAGCAGAATATTTTATCAGGAGTTCTGAGGGGGACATTTGCAAGTGGAAGTATGAAAAGCAATGCAAATGCTATCAGTAGACACCTTCTGAAGGGAGCTCCTAAACTGCTGGATGCTTTGGCAGTGGCAGAGTGAAATCACAGACTATGATGGAATAACTTTGGAGTATATCACAAATCTTTCCTCTACCAACTGCTCTCACTACAGTTCCCAGGAGAAAACACATACACAAAAAAAGAAAGGGTGCCAGTCTATGGTGTGGTTCACCACAGGCTGACCTGACTCTGGACCTCGCACTGTGAGAAGAAGATGAGTCTCACCTGTAGCAATTCTTTGGCTGATCCTCTTTTCTCCACATCCATCTCCAAACATCGGTTCAAGAAATCTCGGAATATTGGGGACAGTTTCTCGGGATTCTGGAGTTCTGGTGTGCCATTAGTTGCTATCAAATATAAAGCCTGTAAAATGAAGAGTAAGGTATAACCAAACCCAAGCTTTAAAAGATGCCAAACTGACCTGCCTCGTGGCAAGCTCTCAGATGAGAGGGCTCTGCAGCCTACTTCTCCTCAACTTCAGAGATTAAAACTGTAAAAATGCCACATATGTAGGCAGTCATGACCTCTTCTTGCTAGTAGCAAAATAATGTTCAAGATATTTTGGCAACAGATACTGACCTTAGCAAAGAAAATATCAGTTTGTGACACAGCAGCACTTTCCATAATATCTTGGGTTTACTTTCTCTAAACTATCCCAGAGGCCTGAGGTCAAAGTGCTGTGCTTCAGTTAAAGGCAGTCAAATCTTCTAAGTACCATCACAGAATCCCAGACTGGTTTAGGTTGAAATGGACCTTAAAGCCCATCTTGTTCCACCCCCTGCCTTGAGCAGGGACACCTTCAACTAGATCAGGTTATTCCAAGCCCTGTCCAACCTGGCCTTGGACACTTCCAGGGATGGTGAGTCAGGGTAAGGCTGACTGCAAATTCAAGACAGCTTTCTTTCTTCCTCTGGAGGAATTTTCTTGTACTGCTGAATCTTGTTGGCTTTTTCATTTCATTTTCTTTTTAATGCAGATGCAATTAATGAACAATTACTGACAGCAGTGAACATCCAGTTCCAGCAACACCAGAGCTTCTTACCCTCAGGGGGTTCTCGTTGAGGTACGGGGGCTCTCCTTCCACCATCTCAATAGCCATGATGCCCAGGGACCAGATGTCCACTTTGGGGCCGTAGGCTTTCCGTGTGACCACCTCGGGAGCCATCCAGTAGGGAGTTCCCACCATGGTGCTGCGCTTGCTCTGCTCAGGGGTGATCTGGGCACAGAACCCAAAGTCGGCTGCAGGACAACAGAAGTTTAAGAGGTTAAACTGGTGCACCCCGAGAAGTGGCTTTCCTAGAACGACTTCTCTATTGCTACACATATATTTCATTGAGAGGGGTTTGCGGGCAGTTTCTTCTTTCCTCCCTCACTACATTCTCCATATTAAAAAAGCCAACGTGCAATGAAAATACAAAACCTGAAGGTGGTTAAGCAGAGCAGAATATTCCATGGAGTGAAGACAGGCCTTTTGTCCTCTGGAAATAAGAATTACCCTGTAGAAGAATGGTGTTTTGCCCAGTCCTTCCTTCAAGAGTTCTAGAATGCTAACAGCCAAAACAAGCAATCAGGCAGAACACAGGCAGAGTGTTCTGCATGTGGTGTGTTATACAGCCTGAATTACAAGAAATCCATCCACAATTCATGGCTTCTGCCCTGCTAAACAGATTGTACTTGTGCAGCTACTGAGGTCAACATTTCACAGCACTTTGGCCATCTATACAGGTACTACAGCCGACAGACACAGAAACAAGGCTCCAGGGAAGTGCAGTGCAGCAGCAGGAACCTGGACAAACAAACCCTTCCACAAGGTAACTACCAAAGAGAACAACCACACTCAAGAAAACAAGAAAAGTCACCTATTCCTATAGCCTTCAGGTGCAGCAGCAATGCATGTCCCATCATGTTACTTTATCCAGCTGCAGCACTCCCACTTCCCAGGCATGTAAAGCATCAATAAGAACACAGTTAAGGCAGGAGACAGATATTACTTTATCATTGACACTAAGTTAGAGAAAGAGAGAGAGAGAGGGAGAGAAGAGAGAGAGAAATTTAAATTCCGGGCTGATTTTGGAAGGGTTATGCCAAGCAGTGCTAAGGAAAGAGCCAAGTCATGGAAGTGCCAAGTTGTACCAAGACCATTTAACACAGAACTACCCCACCCTGACAGTCAAGATGCTGCCTTAAAAAAAAAACCCAAAACCAAACCTATAGGAGTCACCAAGCTCCTCCTGCACTTTTTTGCCTTATCAAGGTGTCACAGTCACCTCCCAGCATGGCCTACTTCCATGACCAGCCCAGGGAAGCAGCTGCAGCATGTTCTCCTGACCTCCCAGACAGGCCTCCAGCACCAGCCACCAGCAGAGAGGAAGATGACAGGCGGGAATCCAGTTTCACCCACCAGTGGCATGTGTAGCTGCACTGGTGACACCTGTCCTGTCACCAGACTCCCTCAGAAAAGGGCAGGAGTTCAAGAAGAAGGTGCAGCTTCTCCCACCCTAAACTTTTGCTAAAGCAATATAATCACACAGCCCCAGAAGAGCTTGTTCAGCACTGATACACCACCTCCCCTTCACACAGGGAATTTTTGCAGCTGACTCCTGTCTTCTCGTGTGTCTCCTTCCTCCTCATCCTCCCCCGCTCTGCTGGTGTGATGATTTTGACTCAGCTGCTAACTCTGTCCTTTGGCCACTTTGCTTTGCAATTTTGATCCTTTTCCACACCTCTTTGCAATTTTGATCCTTCTCCAGCTAACTCTTCTCAGCCACATCCGCTGCTGTAATTGTCCACTTCTCTTCAGCCTCTGAATCCACAGTTTGTGCACAGACACATCACATCCTTGAAAAAAAAATTCCCTATGCAAGTGAGCAGTGCATCCAGCAATGCTGGTATGCAAATCAGGTTGCTCATAATCTTTCTCCACACTCCATCTCATAAATAAAATGAGACTGCAAGCCATCCAGAATAGGAATATTGCTAAGACACATTTTCATGGCACTTCAAATTCCTACTGGAAATCCTTTTTGCTTCACACCTTCTTGCCTTAACTCTTTGATTGTTATATGCTTGGTACATTCCTACACACAAGCAGGGCAAATAAGGCAGCTCTTTCTCAACAGTCCTGACAGCTACCAGTGCTTTCACATCGTTTTTATTTACACACACCAGAAGAGGATTTACTGTACAAGCCCACGCATGCATAACCATTACCTGAAAATTAAGCAGTTTGTTTTGTCATGATTATATTAATAAAAGTGTTAAACTTTCAGTCCAAGAAAAGGTACAGGGTTATGACTAGACTGCAATAAATGATCAGTAATGCTCACTTTTCTTGTTAGTGGCCTTTTCATGAATGGGGCAAAGCATTAATATCAAGTCCTGGCATCCTAACAAAGCCACTGCAGTTTGCTGCAACTTTGCTCTTGCAATCATTCCCATTTTGCTTCACTGTCTGTGCCAGTTACTTCCTATTTACCAACGTATTCATGGGGCCACAGGTTTGCTTCAACATCCTTCCGGGCCAACACGTTCACAGCCCCAGTCTGAGGGCCCCCCAAGTATCAGCACCTGCTGCCTGATACATATTTGATAACAGAATTGATTTCTATTACTCATAGTCAGTAAAAACCACCTCCAATTTCCCTGCCCATTCTCCTTTTACTGATTTACACACTCCGAGCCAGAGATTCCTGGAAAAGGGAAAACAGAACATGAAACAATTGTCTGCTACTCACTTAATTTAACTGATCCATCCATTCCTAACAGCACATTGTCACTCTTTATGTCCCTGTGGATGACCTGGTTGGCATGGAGGAACTCAAGTGCTTGCAAGCACTGGATAGGAGAGAAAAAAACAACATTCAGCATCCAGAAACAGAACTGCTGCAAGTGTGCACAAATTCAAAGCCATGTTCATACCCTTAGCCAGCTCTGAGCACAAGAATAGAAAGGTATTATTGAAAATAACCAGCAGAGGAAGCTCTTGGGCTAAAAAAACACACTCCAGATTTCAGGAGTTTAAAAATCATTTCACTGTGGAGTTTCCCCATCTTAACAAATGCATCCTTTAAACTCCTCATCACCCAAGATGCTCTCAGAAATCCTTGATGTTAATATTGGTACATCCCACAGATTCTGCAGTGGAACCATAAAGGATTAAGTGAGAGCTTTTCAGGTCTGAGAGCTTTTCAGAGCTGAGGTCTCACCAAGAATTGGTGAGGCTTCATGTCCAACATTCACACAACTTCTACAGTGAAAGCTGTAAAACATCTTCATTCTGAAAGGCACTAATACCGGTTTGCATTGTTTTCAGATGAAAACCTTTCACGCTAAGTTTCTGCCCAAAACCATAATGAAATTTACTTTTGTTATTTGAGAATAAAAGGCAAATGAACAAAAGCCAGATTTTTCTCCTTCCATCTGAGCAGAACATTTGCCATTTGCAGCTTGGCACAGATGTCCCCACTGAGGTTTTTTTTTATCTTGGTTTGCTTTAGCAAAGTGACACTGATTTGCAAAACTAAATGTATCTAAAACACTGGGCAGCAGAGTTTTGATGAAGTACAATAGTTCAGTGTTTGACTTCTTCCTCAGAAAAGTTCATTAGTGTCACAGTAAATAGTTACTCTTCTGGTTCTCTGCTTCCAGCTCTGGTTTCTCTGGAAACCATTCCCCGTCCATACACGTTACTGTGCAAGTTTGCTTTCCCTCCCCTCCCTTGGGATGAGTCACAAAAACACTCGTCATGCTGATGGAGTCAGATGGGCTTTTTAAAAGCCTCCTTTTCTTCTGCACAGCAGATAACAGTTCTCCTTCTACCATGATAAAATCAAGCCTGAGCTGGATACTGGCACTAGCTCAGGGCAGAAACCACTGATAAGCTGTGATATCAGCTGCTTTTAACACTTCCATTTGAAATCTTACTGCAACCTCGAAGTTATTCCAGCTACAATCTTCTGAAACATTATTTTCCTGAGAAATCCATAAAGCAAGCTTAACTGGCACAGAACTACAGATGCCACACACTATGGGAACGACTAAAGTGGGAAAGGGATAGTCTGCATTCCATTCATCTTTATTTTAGTGTATGTTTCTTAATGTACCCCTGTTTCAGCAGATCCACTTCCAAACTGTGGGCAAACACTGTTCCCCTTCTTCCTTCTGGAAAACACTTCAAAGCTTTCAGCAGTTTTTATTTTTCTTTTTTTTTCCTCCTTTCTATATTAACCATGCATGAATATGTAGATTTCTTTTTCTTAGTGCCTCTGAATGTTCTTTGTTAGTCCAAGATAAAAAATCCATTCCTTCCACATGCTTAACTTCTCTACTGCTCCTCCCTGAACTTTATTCATATTAATCTGTTAATAATAGTCCACATTATTCATATCTTTCTGTTAACACTGTCAGCAGGATGAGGCACCCCAGACTTTATTTGCTCCTTCACCAAACATTCTCAAACACCCACCCCAAAAACCACTGCAGCTCTTTTGTGTTACAACTTGCAAAGCCCCAGTTTTCTGAGTTAACCTAATTCTGTTATTTTCTCCAATTTTAACATTGATTTCTGCTCATTCATTCTTTACTCAACAGCTTCAGCAGCAATTGTGGCAATTGGTGCTAACCTGAGCATGCCACAAGAATTAGGGGAATAGGGAGCACCTTCATTCCTCAACCCAGCCCCTCCTCACTCACCTCTCTGCAGACAGCAGCGATCTGTGCTTCATCCATACACGTCTCTGTGACCACATCTGTTAGAGAGCCTCCAGCCAGATACTCCATCACCACAAACAATTCATCCCCGACGAGGTAACTACAAAGAGAAAACCAAAAACATGTCCCTGTGCCATCAGAGTGACAGTACAGACAGCCTCACCTGCTTCCAAGACCCTTAGGTAGAGGAAGAGCTGGTCTGTGCAAGGGATAACCCTTGGGATGAGCAATCAGCCAGCTGGCTGCATTTACCTGTCCAAGAAGTTGACTATGTTGGGATTCTTTAGCTCCTTCATTACCAAGATCTCATTAATTATCAGCTCCTTCTTGGGCTGTTTCTGCAAATTGATCTGTTTAATAGCCACCTGAATAGGACAAAATAAAACAGCAACCTCAAACCTCAGTACCCAAACCTTTCAGTCACTCTTAATACAGTGAAAAGGAATCCTGTAACAAGATTAAAGGAGTTAGAACAGTTTGTGGCTGACAGGTTGTTTTTTTATCAGCACACAACTTAAAAGAATCCAGCTTGATCAGCACACAACTTGCACCTAGGGCCAACATCATCCTCTTGCAGCTGACACGATCCACAAACAGTAAGAGAGGCCAGGCCAGACAGCAAAGGGCAGTCAGGAGATAGAGGGATATTCACTCAGAGTATCTTTCTGAGAATAGAATCCTGTAGCAACTCAGAAAATTTGAGCCTTTCAATGCAAGGTGAGGCAATTTGTTGTTCTTTATTCTGACCAAACTGGTGTTTAGGTATAAGGAATGCTGGGAGGCAGAAGGAATTCCTCTCAAAGCCATTAACTCAATGAACTATCCAAGAGAGAAAAGGGAAGATAAAGGCCCACCTCATCTAGGAAATAAGCTAACAAGGACAAGTACTACAGAGTTTACAATGGAGAAGAATCATCCTGGCTCTGTTAACTCCAACACTCTGAGGAAGAAGTTTGGAGTTCTGCAGGACAACCTGGATTAATTCCAAAACCAAACACAAGAACCAACATAATCCTGTAGAAATTATTGTTATTATCTTGCCAAGGACATTAATGGAAGAAATTCTTGTCATTCTGCAGCACAGTGACAAAATAACTATGACTGGAGGTGGAGCAAGTTGCTGAGGGTTTTGTGGGAGTCTGGAATGGAGACCTCAATGAGCAGATATTCCACAACCCCTCTTGAGCTCCTGTGTCAAGCCCAATCATCCTGCCTAAGAGGAAAAAAAAATTCTAATATCTAGCTCAAATTTCCCTAATGGCAATTTTTGTCTGTTCCCTCCTGCCCTGTCACTGTGTAGCTCCAAGAGGAGTGTTCCTCTTACTGATGAACAAACCTAACTCTACCCTCAAGCATTAAGCAGAGGAAACCCAAGCACTGCATGAAGGCTGCAAGCCATCAACTGCCTGGCAAAGTGCAGAGCAGGTCAAAGAGAGGCCCTGGACCCCAAAATTCACTCTGCAATCAGTAAGAGGACATGAAATACTGCAGTGTGTAGAGAGCAAACTCACAGACTCTGAGATGATGGCAAGGCTTATGTTTAATCAAGATGTAGTGCTCCACTGCAGGACTGTGGAATGTGGTTACTGCTGAAAAGGCATTTACTTATCAGTGACCTGAAGAATGCCTAATTTAAAGGAAAATTTAGGAAAGAACTTAAATAAAAACATTAAATGAAAATTAAGGAAATCTGAAGTTAAACAGAGAGAAATAACTATTCCTAAAATCTGAGTCACAGAAGCCCTCTGGGCTGTCTCCCAAGACATGGCCACTGGATGACAAACATGCTGAGTATTGCTGATGCCACCAATTTCACTGGAGAAACCAAGGGATAAAAGCAAAGAGTAGGATATGGAGAAAACATTCTGACTACAACATGAGACAAGCTGCTTCCCTAGAGACAGACACAGCCAAGTGTGCAAAGACTAAACAAAATTTTATTTCTGAAAACATGAGACAGCAATGCCTGCAATCCTTGAAGGATAAACCATTTTCCAAATTCACTTCTGGAACACCTCACTCCCTCTGCTTTTCACTGGAAAGACAAATCTCTGTTTTTAGCTTTCATCATCTGATCACTATAGAACAAGGCACACCGTTACAACTGACTATGACAAACAGATATGAGAGGTGATAGCAGCAATGGGACCCACTGAAGGAAATCACTCAAATCATTCTGGCCACGTAGAGAAGAACATGTAAAC
This sequence comes from Acrocephalus scirpaceus scirpaceus, assembly GCA_910950805.1. Taxonomy (NCBI): domain Eukaryota; kingdom Metazoa; phylum Chordata; class Aves; order Passeriformes; family Sylviidae; genus Acrocephalus; species Acrocephalus scirpaceus. Next base: position 21,734,184 of record OU383781.1, read on the forward strand.
AAAAAATGAACTCAGAAATCTTACCTCCTGCCCTGTTGCCACATCAATAGCTGTGAAAACTGTCCCTGAAGCCCTGTGAAGAGAAAGCAAAACATTACAGCAAGCTGCATCTCCCTGTGTAACAAACACACACATGAACAGCCAAGCCACAAACACAAAATTGTTTCAGTTTTCAATTCAAAATTTCCACCACAGTGTGATGCCTTCATTATTTACTTTTTGCTGCCCAGAGAGGTCATGGCTGCCTTATCCCTGGAAGTGTCCAAGGCCAGGTTGGATGGGGTTTGGAGCAACTGGGATAGTGGAAGGTGTCCCTGCCCTTGGCAGGGAGTGGAACTTTAAGGGATGGGCTCTAAGGTCCCTTCCCACCCTAACTAGGATGGGATTGAGTGATTTATCACTGCTGAATGCAGCCAACATCTCTGCCTGCACAGTAAGTGGTGTCAGGCAGAGAACAGCATCCTGCTGCTGACACTGGCCCACTGGGAATAAAAGTTGGTGTCAATACTTACCCCTGCCCGATTTTTTCATATCTGGTGTACTTTTTCTTGGGATCTCCTATGCTTACAATAGTGCCTGAAAGGAAAAAACCAATCAAAAAGTCAGTCCAATCCCACCACCCCCCAACGACAGAGCTGGCCTGACCAAGACAGGCCCAAGGGTCAGCTCAAGTAGCAAAGCTGGCGCACCAACAGCCAAAGCTGCAGGGGAACATTAACACAGTGAAAAAATCATCATCAAGATGGTTATGGAACAAGCAACAGCAGAAACTGTTTTGTGTTATATGGTTTGATTGAAGTTCAGTTGTGACACTGATGTGCATGTATGATACAACCCTAAATCTGCTCTATCCTTGTTTTCCACCCCACAGCATTACAAACCACCCGAGCCAGTGCAGCGCTCTCAGCTGCTGCTGGACACAAAGCTACTCAAGCACTGCACACAAAGCAAGGGCGAGGGCAAAACTGGGACATTCCTCCCCCAGCCCTACAGCCTTTGTTGATCTTAAATGAAGGCACCTACGTAGTTTTTCCATGATGTCTTCATCTGACATCTTGGTTTTCTTTTTCTGCTTATCCCCTGCTTTGGAGGCGCTGTCGGCACAGGGGTCACCGGCCGGGGCAGGGATGGGGTCAATGACAGAGCGGGTGTAAATCTGTAAGGGAAACCAGAGACCTCAGCACCTGCTCTGCCATCAGCTGAAACCCACCACAGCTCTGCAAAGATCCCCACGCACCATTTTATAACAGGTATGAGGCAGAAATGAGACCTGACACACATTAAAGCTCCATAAAAACAAGATGCTGGCAACGTTACGGACCTCTGAAAGAGATCTAGGCACCTCCTGAACAGAGATGATGCTAGGAGATTCCACAGTGGGTTTCTCAGTTTTTTATCTGCTTATTCTTCATAACCCATACTAGTTAACACAGCAGAAACTACTATTTAATATCAACTTCTACTAAGATGTAAAGGAAAAAGATGCTTGATTGCCATGAAATGAAGGATGAGATTCTCAAGTATTTCCCAGTTGTCCCCAATTTAAGGTTTTTTAAAGGGATTTTATTTCCTGGAGCTTTATTTAATTTCCTCCTGAGCTGTTCACAGATATACACAGCTACTCCAGAAATATGCAGCTATGGACCTCTCACCTTTTATATGTCTAAATCCCAAGAGTGGGAAATTATCAAGCAATATCCCTAGACAAATAAACATAATTCACATTTGCACTCCTGGAAAAAGTGGGCAAGAGAAAGGCAAAATGTACAGCTCCCACAGCCAAAAGAAGGAGCAGGGGTAAGTGGGATCCCTGGGACACCATTACCAAGGCGTGTAGATGAGGGCTACCCAAAAACTTAATGAACAACTTCTCCAGCATTTCACTGTTCCTGTAGTGCTGAGGACTTTGTGAGTGAAGTAAGCTTTCAAATCTAGAATTTGCATTGGTTGGGGTTTAGGTGATGTGCTTGGAGGGGCTACCACACTGCAACCCAATCAAATAAAAGAAAGCAAATACATTACACCTGTATCGCTGTGCTGTGCAAAGTTACACATACGGACTACAGGTTTTATTTAGGAATAAGAATCCTCCTCTTCCTCACAAGGATAAGCATAACTGGAGGTCTTCAACACAAGTTGACAAAGAAATCGACAAATTTCAATTATCTGAGAGGTCTTTTCCAACCTAAGTGATCCTGTGATTCTATTACCTCCAGGACTTCTAATCCAACTGATAATCAAAAATTAAGTATTTTCTTAGAAAATTCAAAAACCAGAACTTTTCTCTAAAAATTTACAGCAGCTTATTGCCCAAATAAAACACATCCCTAAAAAGCAGAAGTTCTGCAATGTTGAGAAATGCAGGTCTGTCAGTTTTACAGCTGCTCACCGATTTTGTGTGATCTGGCCGGGGAGCAATCACAGGAGGAGGTGCCTCTTCATCATCCTCATCATCATCTGCCACAGCTGTTGATGGTTCTGAACCTTTGGCATTGGTCTACATTTTTAACAAAGTTTAAAACAGACAGATAAACAAATTGTCTCTCCCACAGTATTAAAGACTTCATATTTTCTTCTTCACATTAAGAGATAATAATTCTTACCCATGTCAAAAGAAAATAACTTAAACCACTCAGTCTATCCTTTAGTTATTACACCCAAACTTAAGCTTCTATTCCACAAAAAAAAAATCCTAACTTTTATACTTTTAATCTTTATACCGTTTAATACTTCAAAATTCAGGATACAACAAGTCCAGAAGATCTGAACTTGTATGCACCACAGAATATCCAAGTAATAGTAAACACACTCACCGTTGGTGTTCCTGAAGGGAAGCCATCTTTTTCTAAATAGGACAAATAGTAGAATACATAAAATCGTCAGAAAATAAGTAATAAAAAGCGAACTTTGTCGAGTACAGGGTAATAATATTACAAAGCCTTATTACTAAGCTACTTTCAGAAAGAATTTGGAAGAAAAGTAGGTAAAACTTCACTTGTTTGTGGGACAGTCCTTCTCTCAGCCCCCAAACATAGGTCCCATCTACAAGTCATAAATTATTCTGCATCACTGATGTCACCATCAGCTGGTGACATCAAGTTCAGAGACAGCTGTGGGGAACAAGGCCTCCAGCACAAAACCAGTTCATCCCAGCCCCAGAGCCCCAGCTTGATAAACACAGCCCATTCAAGCTCATTTTGGCTGCTATTCTGAATGATCCAGTTCCCTTTCTTCCCCTCTCCACTTAAAACAGGAAATTAACTGGACAACGCCAGTTTCCAGTCAGTTTTAAATCCATCTTTGTATATTTGTGCCTCATTGAAATGCACTTGAACCTGATTTATCATTCTGACAGAGAGGAAGACTGTGTTCCAAATACTCAACTCCAGTGTCTTGCACACTTGGCTCTCACCTGGAGCAGAAAAACTCAGATATTTCTGTTTTGCTGTGTCTTTTGAGTCGTAGAATTTCAGTACATCTAGTACCGCCTGGGGGTTTTTCTTCTGTTCTAGCTTGGTGATATTTGAGGTCTGAAGTAATCGAGCCCATTGTTCTGGCATTCCCTGAAAAAATAGAGGATTTTAAGCATCCTTTTTGTATTTTAAAAGGTTTTTGAAAAGCTCTCTAAAAGCATAACATGCACAGCCTTAACCACACGAGTGAGTAAGATGGGGAGCCAAGGGTGAAAACACATCACAGGACACAACTCCTCCAGGTATGCTGGGCCAGGCGTGAGGAGTGGGAACACAAAAACACTCAACAGATCCAGTGTTACCCACTAAAGAAAGCAACCTGAAGAGGGTTTGTCAGGGAGGGCTCTCCCAGGTGACACAAAGCATCAGCTGTAACACTGGCATTGCAGAAGCACTAACAGGTCGCAGTGTGCTGTATAAACACACAGGAAAAATAGTTCTTTAGTAAAAACAAAGACTAACTTGCACTTTATTCCAAAGCTCTGCCTTGGCTTCACTGCAGCACTGACCCATGGTGTTTTCTGAGCTGCTCCAAGGCAGGAATACTCACAGTGAACTCTCCAGTAACAGCATCAAAGCCAACATGAATGGTATGTTCAAAATCTGATGGTGGGGAGATTTCTGGCCTTTCCTTTTCCTTTTTCTTGCTTCCTGAAAAAGACATTCAAAGACCTCAATGTTAGAAAGAAGGTCTTCCCTGTGAGGGTGGTGAGGCCTGGCACAGGTTGCCCAGAGAAGCTGTGGCTGCCCCATCCCTGGAAGTGCTCTAGGCCAGACTGGACAGGGCTTGGAGCCAGCTGGGACAGTGGAAGGTGTCCCTGCCTGTGGCAGGGGGTGGAACTGGATGGGCTTTAAGGTCCTTCCAACCCAAACCATGCTGGGATTCTGTGATTCCAAAAATCTTGTTCCATTCAGATAACTTATACTATGGCAGCAGAGATTAAGAGCACCAGAGTGCTCTGTTGAGCACATGAAATCTAAACGTATTAAATGTTTACAATGCAAAAAAGGACATTTTAATATAGATTAAGAACAGCAGAAAAGACAACGTCAGTTCAACCTCAGGTTCACCCTAAAGACACTCGAAACTCAGTTGCCTCACTGCTTCAATTCAAGGTAATTAATGCAAACTAGGGCTTCCTGTAATGAAGATAAGAGTTTATAGCCTCAGAGCAATTACCTAATTTAAATTAAAAGGTGGAGGGGAAGCATAATCAGTACCAGAAGCAGGAATAAATAATTAGAAGGACCACGTACACAATCCAACCTAGATTCAAGTGAATTTAGAAGAGATTTTCTAACAGCTGGGGCTTCAGATTTTTGTTTGTTTGTTTTGAGAGTTTTCAGGAGGCAGTTCGGGGGTTTGGGGTTTTTTTCTGCTTTGTTTTTAAATTCAGCTTAAAAGTCCTCTTGTTTCAGTACAGAAAAAGAAGGTAAACCAGCACCCTCTTCATTACTACACTGCAAGCAAAGATGGTGCTGCTCAGAGGCAGGAATCCGTTCCTGAAATCCCCTCGGGCTGGCGGGAAGGGAAGGACGGGGAGCGAGGACAATACTCCCGAACGAAAAGCCATGTGGGCTGCCTCCAGCTGAACAATGCCGTGGAAAGACACGGCTGTTATAAACAGGATATCTTTAATATGGCTGCACAGGGCAGAGCCAAAAAGCAAACGGGCTGTCAGACGTTTCATTAACAGCGCTCGGTTGCAGCACAGGGGAAACTGCCTGCTGTGAATACCAAGGAAAGCACCATTTCTGCCCCATTTCTTGCAGGTTTTTTATGTGGAAGCAAGAGGGAACATATATAGATATATATAAAAAGTTGTATTCCTCAGGAAGGCTCCTGTTTGGGAGCACTTGACATGCAGTGAACAGCGGCTGGTGATCAAGCCCTTCAGCATGAGCTGGGTAAATAAACCCACTGCTTCCAAAAATACACAGATCCCACGAGCAGGCAAGGCAAGGCAAGGAGACTGAAACCCATTGCTCTGCCCACAGGAACAGCAGAGCAGCACTTCAAACAAACAGCCCCAGCCAGAGGCAAGCCCGGTGAGTCATGTGCTGGCAGGACATCCTCGAGCTCCGAGAACAAGGCCACGGTGAGGCCATGCTGCCTCCCGGCCCCTGGCTCAGGACTGGAACGGGAATCCCTTCAGTGCAGGGCCATCAATGCTCCTTTCAAACTGCACATGGTGGTCTTTCTGCTGACATGGGTGAGCCCCAAAGAGCAAAGTCTGTAAGGAGAACATGAGAAACTACTCCAGAGAGACTCCAGCCCTCAGGGTGCTGAATTTGAGTGCTGAGGTGGCAGGGCTGGGTGCTGTCAGCTCAGCGCAGTGCTCTGTGTTTGTAGCTGGTTCTGCCTTAGCCCTTCAATCCTGCAGAAATGGGTGCTTTACCATTTTATTCATGGTCATGGGACCCAGAACTTGGCCCTTGGCCCTGCAGAAACAGCAGCATAGCACCCCTGTTCCCAAGAAGGGAAGACACACACGTCCTTCGGAAGGATTTGGTGAGCTGGAGAAAGGCTCTGTCTGATTAAGAAGGTCCCCAAGTGAAGCCACAGGCACTCAGCAAGGTGTAGCCTCCATACTTCCCAGGGCAAACCCATCCTCAGGCTGCCCTCGCTTCCCACCAGCTAAATTCCATAATCAAGGCAAGAAACACAGCTGTTTTCCAAGAGCTGGAGGTAGCAGGCAGCTGACTCCAGATGTGCACCTGGAGTTGCTGAGCTCCAGCTGAAACCACACCGAAATGTGCCCCCGAGCACGTGACATGCAGGATCTGGGTGATGCCCTCAGCACCTCCTCCAATACTTTCTGCTCAAAGACAAACATTTCTGGGTTTAGGGCACTATTTTAAAGCTTCCCAAAACCACACAGAGGTTCCTTTGACTTCAGATGTCAGGCCAAGAAAATTCATGGCAATAAAGTACTCTAGTAAGAAGATGACTATCACTTCATTTATCCTAAACAATGGAATCAGGGGGAAAAACCTTCCATGACTGGTGATAAAATAATCAGTTCAAACCCTTATGATTATTTCAGCACAGAACTAGCTCAGACTTGGGACAGAAACTGTGTAATTGCTAAACCTCTTCATCTGCAAGTCCCCCAAAGCACAAGAACCTCCCAAGAGAGGATTCAGGAGCAGATGAGGCTGGCCAGGAGGGACCTTGCAAAATCATATGGACAGAGATGTGCAGACAAAGCCAAACAACATTCCTGGATAATGGCAAGGATTTTTTCATTTTCAGAAAAGGAAAACCAAACATTTTTGCAATGATTTGTTAACTTACATGCTGCCTGGAGACATTTTTCCCATGACAAAATTTCTACCCCAGGTTGACAGATAATTTTGTATCTAGTCCCAATGTATTCTTAAAATCTGAGCAGGAAGTTAGTATTTCTGCAAAGTTTCCCAGCAGCTGAATTTAAAGAAAAGAAGGATTTAAATGGGCATTTCTGGGGAGGGTGCGTCCCAGCCATGCTAATGAACAAAACAACTAACATCTGACTATTGTGTGAGTGCCAGAAAGACACTGTGCCCACTTCTGGTCTGCTTACATTCAACAGCCAGTTTTGCAGACTTAAGCGCCAAAATCCCTTCTTTGGATATTTATACTAGCCTTGCTGCAGGTCATGCAATGGATAAGTTTCTTCCAAATTAAAAGAATACAACTTTCAGATAGCTTCTCTAAGTTGGGTAATTCAATTTCCATTTTCCCTAATATCTTGCCATGCAGGAAACTCTGCTTTTTTTCAGGTGGACATTACTTGAATTACTTTTTAATATCTAGAAAACACAAACTGACACTCATTTCCTCTAAAATGTAGTTTTCTCAGCAGAATATCTTTCTCCTATTTTCAGTTTGCAACACAAAGTATCAGTCGGTAGGTAGATGTTAAATAAATACACAGGTTAATTTCCCCAAATTTGGTACTTATCAGTATCTAGAGTGGTCTGAGTAATCGTCAGAGAACTCCAAAGCAACTTGAGGTGAGCCAATACAACTTGAGGTAATTCTTCAAGCACCTTCCCATTCCAGCAATGAACAAACCCACCAGCAAAATGTAAAGAGAAAATACCCACAGAGAAAAAAGGTGTCATGGAATGTCACAAACCTTTCCAGCTATACTTGCACCCACTTGCATTCATAATTCATCTGTTATTAACTGACCCCAAGGAAAACCTTCCTTCATGAGGGGTTTATCTTCTACTTCATTCCTGTCTGTAAAAGGGCTCAAAGGCTCTGATCAGCTACCAATGCAACAGTGTAAAGTGCCATCCCAGCTCCTAAACCATTCTCCTTGCCTGAAGATGGACAGATTTGATCCTTCCACAGGATTTCCTTGTAGAACTTACCATGACAAATCTTGGGTATTTCCTTGTGGGACCAACATGGTAAAACACTCATTTCTGCAGGATTGAAGGGCTAAGGCAGAACCTGCTTCAGACACAGAGCACTGCATTGAGCTGCCAGCACCCAGACCTGCCACCTTCAGCACCCAAATTCAGCACCCCAAGGGCTGGAGCCTCTCTTGGTGTGCTGCCACCAACCTATAGTAGCTTCTCATGTTCTCCTTACAGACTTTGCTCTTTGGGGCTCACCCATGTCAGTAGAAAGACCACCACTGCAACAACTGTAACCAGCCACAGACAGGTTATTTCACAATAAATGACTTTGTGAAATAACTATGCTGCCTCCAAAAGCTACACTGGCCAAATCCTTCCATCCTCCAAGGAAGGAAACACACCTACTGTTGAGAGCAGAAAGCCAGATCTTGGGAACCTGTCTCTCTGGGCTTGAGAGAGGGAGAGGCTGCAGAGCTGCTCATACAGCTGAGAGAGAGTGAAAACCAGCCCTGGGGAAAACACTCAGCCAAGAGAATAATCAACCAGAGGAGCAGAATCTCTTCAAACAACCAAACCTGTGTCAGCATGACTGAACCAGTCCTGCCCAGCACACCAGCAGTGAGGCACAGGGAGCCAAGAGCACAGAAGGCCTCAAGAGCAGCAGAGTCTTCTCCAAGGTGTATATTAAAAGTAATGTTAACCAGTAGATTAATAAAAAGCTTAGCAGATTCAGGTCAGGCTTAAGTCCCTGTACAGTTTTACCATCTCAGATGTTAGAAGGTTTGATGCACTGTTTTGTTGTACATGGACACATGCTCTGGAGAGCCAGGATAAAGGGCTCCGCTGCTGTACATGCACTCCCCATACAGAAAAGAGGACAAACAACACACAAATACGGTCTAGTATTCATTATAGCTTTTTTTTTTTCTCAGATATAATCTTTTTTACAGCAACCCAGGTTTATCTCCACTAGTAATCAATCCTAACAGTGCAGTTCCACGGACAAAAATACATAAATTCTCTGAGTTTTCCTTCCTGCAACTGCAGCTTCACCACTATTGCTTTACTGACTTTTTTTCTCGTCAAGGTGCCACATAAATAATCATCAACATGAAGTAACTTCCAAACCAGCTGGGTGCCCAGTTTGAACCAGAAATCTGCATCTAAGTAACATGATCCCCAGGAATGCCAGACATCGATTAGGGCTCTTTGGAAATGCATTACGACAAGCTGGGCAGCAAATAGGGAGTGGTTTTCCAGTCTCCTACACTTGGACAGGCTGGACTCTGACATCTAAAGCACTACCAAAACTTACAAGGAGAGCACAGGAAAACAAGTAGGAGTGGAAAAAGGAGGCATCTTACCTTTTTCATTGCTATAGAACATGGAGATGATTTTATTCCTGGTTTTCCTGTCTTCTGGGGCAGAGGGCAGGGGTTTAAAGCTATTGTTGGTTGCCAACTGGTCTTTGCCCCCTGCACTGAAGATAGCGCTGCTCATCCGGACGGGAGGGGCGGGGGGCTTGTCTTCCAGTTCACCGTTGTCAGACATGGTTCTCAATAGCTAGGGGAAGCCCTGGAAGAGAAAAAATTGTGATTTGAACCCAGGAAAAGAGCACGGAGTACATGAACGTACCATTCCTTCTGCTGGCAGAGGGGAAGGAGGCGTGAATTCAACCCTGAGGAACGCAGACACTGACGCCTCCACCAAAGGAAGCAAATCCCTTCCTCATTCCCACTTCTGGGCCACCCATTCATTTGTGCCAGCAGCAGCATTTGTGGGATGGAGTGACAAACATTTCCAGTGATAAAAGTAGTCCAGACCAAATGAACAATTCCCAGCCCTGGTTCTCTGTTCACACAAAGTGCCTAAGTACAACATCCTTTGGGGGTAGCTCCAGTCCAAAAAGCTTCATGCTCTAGTACCAAACAGCTTTAAAAGCCTTAGATGCTTTCCTTCTTGTCATTTATCAGACAAGACCTTGTGGACAAAGGAACAGCTTATGTTTGTAAGCCATAATTCAGCACACTATCCATATTAAGCTGCACTCAAAACATCTCTACCGAAATCACACAGCCTACATTAAAGAGCTCAGCACCGAGATCCACAGGATGCACTCCACTTCTGAATGAGGCCTGCACGGCTTCCCTACTTGGTGCCAAACTTTCTCCACTTGCAGAAAATAACACATAGTATCACCACAATCCTCTTTGAATCCTCAAAAAAACCATGAGCGAAAACAAGGACAAACAGCTGCTGGAGCTACAACCACGGCACAATAAAACATCTACGTGACAGATTCCCCATTCAAAAAGATCTCTGATAGCATTTCCTCCCTCCTTGTAGTATTTCAGAGATTTTTTTCTGATCACCAGGAAACAGGCAGCCTCTCTGCTACAGAGTAAAGAGCACAAAGAAAGATGTACAGAAAATACTTCTCAGTGAGGGGTAACAAACAGTAACAAATGTACCCTCAATTCGTCTGTTCACTCAAATGACAAGTTACCTCTTTGGAACAGGAGCCAACACATCTTTGTGTTGACCTCCTTCTCTTCTCACAACAGTTTGAGAAGGAAATGGGAATTTCACTGGGAAATGAATGGCCTCCTGGTGCCCACCAGCTTCCCATCACATCTCAAGGCATGACTCACGTGATGGGTGTCATTCACAAGAGCCAGGACAAGGCAGTGCCATCCCCTCTCAATTACTGTGCTCCCAACAATACAACACCTGCATCCTGCCCAGCAGCACTACTAAAACAACGTGGGCTGTCATTCCCTGGCATCTCACAGGGTGGGTGAACGCTGCCAAATCCAACAGAGGGACGGAAGTCAGGCCAGCAGCCTAGACTGGAGCAGCACTCTGTTATGTTGTGAAGCTTAAAGACATTAACAATAATTATCCCCATAAATGAGCATGAAAGAACATAATTTCTGTAAAATATTATCAGAGGCACAAGCAGCACAATGTTCTGGCAGAGCAGTAGAAACTGGACATGTGCTGGTTACTCCATGACTTGGAGCCCAGGAGGAAGAGCACTCCAAGCTGTGCAGCACCCACCTACACTGTCCTGCCTTGGAGCCCTTCTCTGATGATGGAATTATAAGCAGACCTGCCACCTGAATGTGGCTGTAGGGATGCACTTGTGAATCAGGCAGTGACTCCCAACTCTCTTCCAAACCCACTTACTGATTGCTCTTTCAGATGCTGCAAGTTATCTGCAAGATTGTCTTGTTTTCCACCGGAATATGGGTGACAAAACTTAAGTACCCTGCAACCCAACAGCAGGCCTGAGCAGCCAACCCACAGGGATTTTAATTCCAAATGCTTCCCTTTCAAGACACTGCAGCAAGGACATGCCACCCATTTGAGATGTAGAAATCAAGTAAGGTATACAATAGATCCACCGAATCAAACTGATATATACATGTATATATTCCTATACATATATATTTATATATACAGATATATTGAAGTCAGGAGTGATGGTAGTACAGGGGACCATAATCTATGTCCCTTCTGTTAATCAAACCTCAGAAAAGAGGTGGATATGAGATCCTTAGGTATCCAAATGGGCACAGGTAAAACAAAGAATGTCTTCTTTGCAACAAATGCAATCAGACAGCCAAATAAACCATAGCAGGTAATTAAGTGCATCATGTAACTTGAATGGCAAAATGATACACTGGGCAAAGAAAATAGCATCATGAGTTGCCTTTTGTATTTTTCTAAAGCAAACCCTGTTACTTCCTTTATCTGTGCAGTTTTTCTGAGCTGTCTGATAAGAGCAAGAGAAGGATATAACGATAAACAACTCACCTGCATCTGACACTGGACAAGAACAGACTTGGCCCTCCAAACCCACACTTATTCCCCGCACACTCCCTTGGAGGAGTCAGTCACTAAATTAACAACACTGTTACATGGTATTCAGGCTACAAATTGAAAAAAAAAAAAATAAAAAACACCACACCAAAAAACCAACCAACTGCACTTCTGCTGATGTAATTTTAAAATAAATTTCTCACTCTAGTAAAAATCCTACATTTTCAGTGACACAAGCAGCTCATCACATACTCAGTCTTGATCCAAAACAAATTATTTCTTAGTATCTCGTGTGCTCAAAAGAAGAGACTGAAGAGGGAAGGAAGGATATGGAAATCCAAATCTATTTCAGGAGAAAATCAGCGCTTCAAGGAACTGGTGTACAACAGATGCTGGTGTAGAGCATCTGAGCAGAACCCTCAGAGCTGCAGCTCTGATCAGCTGCTGACTGTTCCAAGTGTTCACAGAGATCCTTGACCTTGCTCCAAGTACAGCCCAGGAGCTCCACAGCAGGAAAACAACCTGTGGGGCTGGTGGAGCAAACTGGAGTGACAGAAGAGCTCAGGCATCAGCTTCCGACCTCAAGGACTGGCTCCAGCACCAAAACCCTTCCAGCTCACTAAATTTGTGGTCTAAGAAAACCTCAGCTTTAAAGAAAAATTTAAACTGTTATTTATTTAACAAGACATGGTAAATTTCTGAGTGGCTGTTTCAAAGATCATTGATAAAATAAAGTGCTGAATTCAAACCTAGTTTGCACAAAGGCCCATTTCAAAGCATTTGAATTCATCATTTAAATAAATGACAACAGATCCACTCACGCCAAGTACGTCACGAAGCACAGTTCCGATTTCTTCAGTCATCATCGGAAGTGAAAAATTAATCATTCTGTCCAGGTTCAAATCCAAATAGCTCTCTTTCTTCTGTACTCAGCTGAAGAAGAGAGCAGTACCCCTCTCCTTTATCCCTACCCTGCCTTCATCATGCAAGCAAAGTTTCCAGGGCGTTAGGAAGTATTTGGAAATGGCTACAGAGGTTTGGCATTATGGGCAATGACTGGAGCAGGGATTTAACAAAAGGGGAAAAAGAATTAAAAGGAGACCTCAAATACCGCCCCCCAAAGCTCTGTCTCTGCTCTCTCAGCATCCAAAGAGGAGAAGGAGCCTGTTCAGATTGCAGCAGCCGGACAGAATCACTCCTGCACCATCACCCACGTGCCTGCCCTGCTGATTCATTCCTTGTGCAGGGAATTGCAAAGACACGGGGAATTTTTTTCCAGTCCCTGCCAGGAGTCTGTAACCCAGCAAAGGGGATGTCAGATTCACATTTCTCTGACACAATCAGACAACACAAGTGATGGTGGGTTTTTTAGCTTGGCTGAAAGACATTTACTAAAATAGTTAACCTGCGTTTGAGCAGCCTCACAAAAGTATGCTAAAGGTAATACATGGAAGAGGGATTCACTTTCATCTTTGCCAGTGAAGGAAATAACAGTAATAATAATGTTATTCAAGCACATCAGCAGCTCCTTCCTACTCACACTACATTTAATACAGGAACTAGAAAGCAATGGATTGAACCACAGAGACAAGCTGGGAAGCTGCAAATAACATTTAACTATAAACTTCACACAGGTTCAGTCCCACCACAGGACACAACTGCAGCCCATTACACTCCCAAAAAGACAGACACAAAAAGAGGTAAAAGCTTTTCTCCCCACAGTTCTGCTTAACCCACAGAACACATTCACAGGTGCCAGTGCTGGTGACCACAGGGCTGATTCTCAGTCCTCACCCCCAGTACAGGACACTCCTCCCTCCTTCTGGCAAAGGTTTCTTACCCTGCGCTGGGGCAGTGAAAATTAAGTGCTCTCTCCATCCTAAGCAGCTAAAGAACAAATGTGCTCTTCTGCAGAGGCAGCAGCAAGTGTCCAGCAAGGTCTGGGTGTCCTAAATGCCTCACCACCAATGCCTGGAGACCTGGAACCAAGTTCCTCACAACTGCAACTCCCCATCAAATAATTTAGCTTGGAAATGACCTCTCAGATCATTGAGTCCAACAGTTAACTCAGCACCATTAACCTTTCCACCTTTGCCCAGAGAGGCTGAGGAAAGACGTGCACAGGGAGCTCCTTGTGTAGTTTAACCCAGCCCCTGAAGGGACCTGCCCACCACATTCACATGCACCAAGTTTCATTTTTACAACCTACATCCTGCTGCTCACGATCTTTCCTCTTTCGGGGATGGAAAAGGGCCCTAAAACCCACGGTCACAGCCAGGTCACAGGAGAGAGACAGCCGTTCCTGTGTCTGCTCCTGGTGGGAAAACACCCAGAGAAACAACCCTGCCCATGAGTAAAAGCTGAAGTGAGGCTTGGGCAGTGCTTTCAGAAAGCTGACAAACACACACTGCTGCAGCACTGCTGAATGCTTTGGCTTTGACTTGCCCTTTTTTGTTGTTTGTCCCCCCCAGTTCCCCTTGTGTGAGCATAAAGCTGGGCTGCTTCCTGAAGGACTTCCTAAGCACGGCTCTTGTGCCAGCCCCGGCTCCCTCGTGACAGGGCTGGAGCCTGACACGCACTCCCATCCCAGCTGAAGCTCTGCGCTGCTGTGCTGCTCCCCTGACTCTAGAAAAGGACAAACGTGCTTCTCCTCCAACCTGCTTGCAGACACGGAAAGGAAATAAAAGGAAAGAAAGGATGAAAGGAAATAAAATAGAAGTCAATCATTCTGCTCTCTGCTATAGTGCACGCTCACATTTTCCCTGGAGCACTTGTATTTGAGCAGATTCAGTTTTAAATCTGGATTACAGTGCACACACATGAGCCTTACAAAGCCCTGAGCAGGGGTAGGAAGATGGTACCATGTGCCAAACCAAACAGCTGATGTACCAAGTTCTCAGATCACAATGACCTGAATTTGTCTTCTTAAGATGTTCAAACTAATGTATTTGAGCAGTCTAGGCTGCACCTGCATTTCACTGCCTGGGATGCAATGCAAAACAACATCGGGCTACTGCTTGGAAAAAGAAACCAAAACAAAACACATCCAGATTAGAGCTGCTTGATAACATGTCCCTAAATTCCTGCTCCTGGCACACAATACTGCGCTTTACACTGCCACAGATCTTTGAGGAGCCAGAGCTGAATCAGTGAAATACATCAAATCTGTCACAGGAGCCTCAGAGAGCTGCCAACTGAACTCAGCTCTTCACTGCAGGTAAATATTACTCAGCTGATTTACTATCAGCAGCACAACACAGAAGGAGCAGCACAAACATCACATTTAAGTACATTTGGCAGGGCTGACCAAAAAGGAGGAGTAACAAATTTGAGGCTAGTGAGGCATTAAGAAACAACCACTTTGCTTTTGATGTGCCCCTACACCTGCAGGATACTTCTGGGACAACATCTGAATTACAAAACATTTAGGCCATGCACACAGCTTGAAGGCAACACAGCAAAATTGTCTGTGGCCTGACAGAAGGAACTGAAAAAAAGACAACAGGCGAAAAATGAAGGAAGGGCTGCTGGTGGGTGTCCCTGCAGAGGACACCAGGCTTGAGAAGAGGGAGTTACCACTGCAGCATCTCCAGGCAGCAGCTTCACCACTTCCTGGAGGGCCTTTTGGGGCCACTAGCAACACTTGTCACTGCATCTGAGACAGCCACAACCAGAGTAGAGGAAAAGGGCAAAGGAGAGTCCGGGAGAGAAATCTCCAAGGCAGAAGGTGTCACATGAAAAAGAACGCATAGCCAGTAAGAACAATACAAGAGCTAGTGTGTGATACTCTAAGGAAAGACTGGTGTAACAAGGCAGATTTAAGGTAGTCGTGTCCCACTCTTGCTTTATATTATAAAAAATTCCTTGCTGAAAATGCCTGGAGACTCATTCGCACTGCCCCCAGGCCTCCAGTGGTTTTGGTAGTTTGCTCAAACACAGCCTCTCCACACCACTGCCTCCTAATACCTGAAAATCACCATACTGGAAGAGATGAGACTTGAACCTTCATTATTCTGGAAAAGAGGAGCAGTTTTAAAGTGGAGATTGGAAGGCTGCTTACTTCATCAGATATTCAATTTTCTTAGATCAAATAGATTTTGGAGTCTAAAAGCAGAATGAAAACTCTCCAAGGGTATTCTTCTTTTCTCCCTGCCCCCCTCCTTTTTTTTCAAAGGCTCCTGTTGAGCAATAGATTTCCTGTGATTAGCTCACTTAGTGCTGATTATAGCTCACTTCCTCCCAGGGATTAGCAGAAAGCAGCTTTCTGACAAGTTTTTATTCAGATAGTGCTACCTAGCCACAGCTTCCTGCCCCATCACTAACAGCCCCTTAGTTCAGCAGCTCAACAGCTTGAAATTATTTCACTGCTGCAGAAAAATTCACAAAACCAGCAATTCTCAGACTGCCTTCTCCATGAAAAACAAAACAAGTCTTTTGGGATGTCTAGCTTTCCAACTTGAAGCATTTGGATCCACAAGATTTATTTAATCAGATCCAGAAAGGAGTTTTTTGGAACAGACTGAGACTACCTTCAGAGACTGAAAATACTTATCTCATCATTTCAACCGAGAAAACCGTGCAAAAAAACCAGCAGAGGCAGACAAAGAATGGCTTTCTTGCAGACTTGGAAAACGTAGTCCCAGATCTTCTGCCTGCCAAGAGAGGACTCATGCAAAAGCACGGACAAGAGTAACAGTGACAGTGGCCAGGAAGAGCCAGCAGCATAATCTGTTCCACCTACGGTTATTGGAAACACCTGCGGATGCTCCAACACAACACGCAGCGCTTGGAGCCATCCCTCCTCTGGAAAAGCAGGTACCAACCTTCACGGGATGTGCTGGAACCTCTCCTTCCAGCTTTAGGGGGGTCTCAGAAAAGAGGATTTGGTTAATGCCAAACCACACACCCATGAAAAACAAGTTGTTTTTATTTAGCGTTTCTTTATGGGGAGCACAGAGGAACTACACTAACTTAAAAGACTCCGAACAAGGTCAGATCCCCTAATTTACAACCACAAACAGGAAAGACACTTGCCCTTCAAATGATGCAGTTGAGAGAACAGCTGGGGGAAAAAAAAAAAAAAAACCCACCAGAAATAAAAAATATCTGAGCCAAACCAATTTGTCATTAAAATTTACAAAGGGACACAGTGACCAAACCAACTGCCATGAAGTTTGCAAACAGGTCAGGTCTCTCCTTGCCATCTTCCCTTTACTGGGGGCAGAGGAAACACATAACATTCCCACTCTTAACAAGGGGGTAGGAGAACTTCTGTCCAATTTGGCAAAATCCAACTGGATGACACATAGAACATACCCAGTCAAAGTCTTTCCAATTTGTCTTTTTCCAACTCATTAATTTCCTTACGATTTTTGCTGAGTCACACAAGTAGAAGGGAAACATAGCACAAATAACTGCTGTTTAATTCCCAAGTGATAAAGAGATTTGGGGGAAAAAAGAAGATAAAAATCACAGTTGAGTGGAAGGAATTAAAAAAGCAGAGAGGAAATTATCTTTAGCACAGGAAAAGGAATAGCCAAAACTGTAATAGATGTGCTTACCATGAACTGAGTTACACAAGACAAATATCCTATTGAGGGGTATTTGAAAGGGTTCCTAAGGCTTCCTAAAGGAAAATATTCTTCAAACCCATTGCCAAGGTCCATTACAACCTGGAGCAATTACTGACTCTGTAAGGCTCTGAGCAGATGTGCAAAGTCTGCACCAAAAATGAGCAACCAGGCTGCAAAAATGTCCGTTTTGAAATCAAAAGGGATCTCAGTCTTTTGAGGAGGATCATGACTGAAAAAAATAAAAAGGGAAAATCTGAGTAGGCCCAGACTACTGCCAAGATGGGCAAGAGTCCTGGTGAAAGCCCATTAGTAATAGCAAATTTAAGCAAATTAACAATATTTGGCTCACTGAATACTGGGGCCACCTGTAAGCTGTGATTCATCTTCACTTTGTCCCTTGAACCCTGCACAGCACTCAACGCCCACCCAAGGCATCACTTCTGCTTCATTAAATAAATGTGGCTCTGCTGAACTGTGGTGGCATTTAACCATCAGCAAACCAGGAACCTCTTCTCTGCTCTCTCACCTCTGAAAGACCTCAAACACCACAGGTTTCAGTACCAGATGGGCCTTAGAAGTGACTTCCCAACTGCCTTGATTTCCCATTTCCCCTAAATTTGGCCAGAAAACTCATTTTAGACGGCAGCACACAGAAACAAGCCAGACGGGTGAGCTGATGGACACAAATGCCCATTCCCACCTACCTCTGATGACAGCCCTTGCAGGAACACAGAGGTCTAAGCAGCGTGGAGGAGAAATGAAATCCGGAGGGATGCAAGGGATCCATTCCCACCCTCTGCCGCAGGGCTGGGGAGTTGTCGCCTTCCCACCAAATTCAGGCCACGCTCCATTTTATCCAGCCCGCAGCCAGAGTTTTCCTTCAAGGAACCATTGTGCAAAGATGCATAATGATAACACGTGCTCCGAGGTGCTTGAACCAGCCTGTTCAAAGCAGAACAAGGAAATTTTCTTTCTCCTGCCTACTGAAAATCCTGAGTCAACTAAAGGCAGACAAGGCAGCCGGCGGCAGGCACAGCGCATGCAAATCCGTGAGTCTCGGTGTTTGTGCTTACTCATATTTCACCACCTAGCAGACATTTTTCAGCTTTTATTTTTATAGCTGAGGTTTTCTAAAGATCAAAGGAGAATAGGGAAAAGGGCAAGTACAGAAAGTTTACAAGAAATTTTTTTTAAAAAAATGGTCTGCATCTCATTGTTGAGATTCTCTCTTAATTAAAGCTGACATTTACAGGCAGGGAGGGACCACACATTCCAGAGCAAAAGTTATTTGACTAAAGGCGGCCCTACACGAGGCACCTGTACAGCCTTGGTGCATTTCTGTGTTAATAACAGCATTCCCAGTTCTTTAACCTGGAGATTCACCATGCAACAGAGCTCTAAAAGCCTCAGGCTGCTAGCAAAGTGCAGAAGGGTCACCAGTAACCCCAACACAGAATGAAAGTGCTTTTTTAAACTTTTTTTTAACTGCCAGAAAAATTATTGGGCAATGGTAAGACAAGGCCATGGCTTTCCCATCCAGATTTAGAGGTACCTGGAAAAAGAAGAGGTAACACAAAGTGTGTATGAGGGTGGCAAAACCAGAAAGAATCCAAGGTTACAGGATCCAGTACTCCCTCATCACACTGGTAGAGCTGTCAAATGTCAGCTAAGAGAAAAAAGGAATAATAAGGGAGAAAACAAAGGGGAAAGATTAAATGTCTCCATCCAGAAGAGCTCTCTTTTTCACAGGCACTCAGAATAGAGCTCTTTGTTTCTCTCTAGTGGCTGCCCAAAGCTTGCTCCAACCACAGTAACCAGTGGATAGCGGGAACTTCAGCTCGGCAGAGCAGTCCTGGGGCCAAACCCTTGATTGCTCTTACAGGAGTGCCAACCTGCCACAAAATGCCACAGGGGGAAATCCCAGGGGACACCAGTACAGCTGCTGACCGGATAATCACAGCCCCTGGAAAAGGTTCACCAGTTTCCTGAACCCCTGCATGACAGAAGCTCAAGATGCTTCTTTTCTCATACCCACACTGGACACAAATCCAGCAGACACAGCAAAGGCTTCAAGACATCAAATGCAGGAGCTGTAAATACCAAAAGCACTTGAGCACGGCAAAAACAACCTCCCACCCCAGAGATGGCTGTGGTGGACATAGCTCATTTCCCAAGCATATTCCAGCAGCACCACACAGAAACTAAAGACCATTTCTCCTGGGAGAGCTCTATTCCATTTGTATCACAACAGACCACACTGACTTCTTCAGACATGGAAATTTCTACAGGAATTCCCTGCAGCATCCCGCTTCTGCACCAGGATGTTCATTGCTGATAGCTGGGAAAGCTGTTTGTGGAAGGGAACATAAAGCTCACGTCATTCCACCCCTAGCATGGGCCGGCACACCTTCCACTATCACTGGTGGCTCCAAGCCCTGTCCAACCTGGCCTTGGACACTTCCAGGGATCCAGGGGCAGCCACAGCTTCTCTGGGCACCCTGTGCCAGGGCCTCACCACCTCCCACAGAAGAACTTCTTCCCAATATCCTATCTAAATCTAGCCCCTTTTATTCTAAAACCATTTCCCACTATACTACTGCAATCTGCCTGTGTAAAAAGTCTCTCCCTGTTTTTTATAATTCCTGTTTAGACACTGGAAGGTCTTTCCTGAAGCCTTCTCTTCTCCAGGCTGGAGACCCCCAGCTCTTCCAGCCTGAGTTCATGGCAGAGAAGCTCCAGCTCTCGGAGCATCTCCGCGGTCTCCTCTGGTTTTACTTTAACAGGTCCACGTTTCTTCTGCTGAGGACTCCAGAGCAGGATGCAATATTCCCAGTGGGAACCTCTAATTAAATGAGAATGCAACACATTCAGGAAGGGTCACCCCAATACTTCCCTGCCAACAGCAGCTCAGGATGCAACCAGATGTTATTAAAATACTCGCAGAGCTCAGCAGTGAAACCTCACTCACACTTCTGCCACAACACCTACACCAGTGTTTCAGGACGGTCACACCTTCATTAGACTGATATGGTTTGAAGTTTTACCGATTTTATGCAAGGACACAACCCCTTATTTTGTTTTTTCCTGGCCTATTTAGGTCTATCAGGAGATGTGAAGTACCTAGATGAGGTATAAAACCAATTCTGCAGCCAGTGCAGTGCACCCCAGGCAACCCCTTCCCCACTGTTTCAGGACAAAATAAGCAGTACCAAAAGCACAAAGCACAACCTGCCACGAATTCAAATAATCCTGAATACTCAGATACAACCCTGAACATCAGACCTGGATTCCTCAATAGAAAAACAAAATGCTGTAATAATGTTTTCCTTAAAAAAGAGGAAAACTGAGCAAGGCAGAGGTGCTCTGGAAATCACTCGCTGCACACACTCCAGTACTCTTGTTGTGACACTGCCAGAGTTTTCCTTGTGTGCTCTTACAGATTTTCTGCTTTAAAATTACTTGCACACATACAAGCAACACATTCACTTACAGTTTAATGCAGTAAATTCCCTGAAATTTGGGGTAATGTTCTTGTATGTCTTTCAAGGAGTCAGAGCACTCATTTGGACATTGGAAATAACAATTTCCACATAAAATACTGGCTGCCAGAATGAGTTTTTTAACTAACTTTCTGATTTTTCTTTTTTGAGTCATTCCTAGTAAAACTACCTCTCTCACTCTTCTTACCCATAAACAGGTTTTTATCTAAAATGCCAAAGAAAACAAATCCAAACCAACTAGAACTGCTACACAGGCTACAAATCAAAATATATTAAACAGCTAAAAAAAAGCACAAAACTATATCATAATTCAAAATATATGAATAATTCTTTGCTGATGTGGAAATTGATTTTTGCCAAGTCTACAGGACAAGTACAGGAACCACTAAGTAGGGAAAAAATATGAAAAGCCCCAACATTTGTGTAAATATGACTACCCCATACACTGCTTACAATTTGCAAATCAAATGTATGATAAAAATGCCCTAAACATAGATATTTAAATAAAAGTACAATGCTTTAAATGCCAGTTGTGAGTGGTTAAACAAATTGGATTTTCAAAGTGATTTAACACATCCCACCAATATTAGTACACTTCGAGGGAGTTACTATCCATGGCTGTTTATATAGGACGCAGCAGCACCACAGCCACAAAAATTGATTTTACAGCTCAAGAATGAAATACTTTTTAAAAAATAAAAATACAAAATGAAGAACACAGTTATCAACTGAATAGACAGAAGGCTTGTGAAAACTACAACCAGGAAGGATAATCAGCACCCTGGGAATCTGAAGAGCTTCCAAAGGAAGCTGTCAAGTTAAAATAATATTGAAGCAGCTGACAAAACACAATATTGCACTCAGAAAGCTGCGAAAGACTTGAAAAGGTCTACTTTTATTGTACAAATTCTGAGTTTAACACATAAGCAGAGGTAACTCATTAAACAATGAATGGCATTCCTATAGGTAGAATTAGAAGATTTCAGTGAAAAATGACAGAGCCGGAGTAAGGCTCCAGAAATGCATTTTCACAAGGCTCAGGCATTTACACCAAAAGGATGCAGTTCTCAGACCTTGTTCTACCTTTTTATTTTGCTCCAATAACAGCTGTGTAAATAATTATGAAGCAGATTAAGATGTTTGTGAGGGTGAGACTGAACTCACATAAAACAGACCTCCAAGACCAACGTTTGACATTCACAAAACACAAACTCAATTACAACACAGAGGTGTCTGTCCATGATGTCCTCACACAGAGACACCACCTCAATTCCAAATTAAAGCTATTTATTTTAATAGAAATAAGAGCACTTATCTGAGGAGTCTCAATTCCACTGCAAGGGATGCATGATGATAATTATGGAAAACATCTGACATGGCTCGTGCTGTGCTATCAGCACAAGAACTGAAGACAAATCACAGCACTGCCTTCACCTCCAGCCTCACTGAGCCGTCACCACAGGAGGGTGAGGAGAGCCAGCACTAATAATCCATTCCTTCAGCCAGAAGAATACAAACAGTAGCCCAAGCAAATCCTGGGCCACATCCCAGCTCCAAAAACCCATTTAACTGAGTCCTCCCACTAAGCTGGTATCCACCTCAATGACACTGCAGTCACCACACTGGGCAACCCACATCACTCAGCACAACAATTTGATTCCTTCCAAATCTTCCTCTTTTTAATTCACAATACCAGTGGCTGCCACCAGCAAGGGTGAACACAGAAACAAGGGCATAAAACATTTTTGCTGCAACAAGTGAGCATGGAAGGCTTATGCTTTTTGTGTTTATGAAACTTCAAAGGCATATATTTTTTAACTTAAAAAAAAATTCTCTTCATAAATTTTATTGTGACTATGGAAGAAGACCATACCTTTAGAAGTTGTCAGCTTTCCAAGAGTTTGTCATCTAAACTAAAGGAAAATTTTCTCAGGTCCTTTCAATTGTTAAGAAAACAGGAAGCAAATTTCAGTAAGCCATTTCAATAGAGTAAAACAGAGATAAAGATCTCTATTAAACTTGGCAGCAAAGATAGAGCCCACAGAGTATCAGTCTGAGCAGCCCCTTGCTACCAGGGGCCTATCATCCACTGTTGACCAGCTGTGTTTGCCCCATCCCTGGAAGTGTCCAAGGCCAAATTGGACAGGGCTGGGAGCAACCTGGGATAGTGGGAGGTGTCTCTGCCCATGGCAGGGGGTAGGACTGCATGGGCTTTAAGGTCCCTTCCAACCCAAACCATCCTGGGATTCTACAACCTGACACGTGTGAGAGCAGAGGCAGCGAGTGAGAAACCAAAAGAAAGCACTGATGGCATCCTCATCTCATATAGGAAATTAAAAACGTGACCAAGAGAAAGGGACAATAATGACCCCAAGTGCTGAGGCTTATTGACAAGTTATTTGACAAAACCTTTCAGGGCTGGGCAGCAAAAGCTGCTTCAGTAGCACAGGATACATGGTCACTCTTGTTAAGCAGAGCTGTGTGGAATGAAAGTCACATCTACTTCAAATCTTGACCAAGGTCCTCAAAACAAAGATTTCTCCAGTTCAGATGTGTTTAAATTTAGAAAGCTGGAATCTCACTCTGGTCCATGGGCTTTGGAAGTGCTGAGGAAGTAAAGTGCATCCACCATCAGTCTCCTAGCCAAGCACGAGCAGGCAAAAAAGTGCTGCCAAAGACTTACAGCCAAAGATCTTCAATCCCAGAGCAAGAAAGATCTCCAAAGAGCCCTGCCCAAAGTGTTACAAGATAAAACTCAGTGCCAACCATGTGTCTGACAAGTATCTCTTAGCAGCAATGAGGGAGTGAAAAAAAAAGGTCATTTAAATCCTGATGATGTTTGTAAAAAT
This sequence comes from Acrocephalus scirpaceus scirpaceus, assembly GCA_910950805.1. Taxonomy (NCBI): domain Eukaryota; kingdom Metazoa; phylum Chordata; class Aves; order Passeriformes; family Sylviidae; genus Acrocephalus; species Acrocephalus scirpaceus. The sequence goes on from OU383781.1 coordinate 21,757,760, forward strand.
TTTGGTTTGCAGGAGTAACAGTCATCACTACCAGAAATTAAACTGAATTAAACATCATTTTTTCTCAATATTTTCACTTATCCTTCATTCTTTCAGTTTAGTCCCTAACCCTTCTTTCTAATTTTTTTAAGGCATTAAAACTTTATTGTATGAGATGCTCCAGGTTCTAGTCAGATTGATGTGGATGTATAGGTTCACCAGAAGTCTTAACTTCTTCCACAGCAAAACTCCATCCAGGTTTACCAAGACTGAGTACATTTCCTTGTGCTGCAAAAAGACTTTCCAGCATGCACACAACACGCCAAGGAGAATGAGAATTATGCCTCTCAGAAATAAAATATTTTACAATGGAATAATTACTAATGAACAAGGAAATAAAAGACATTACAACCACACATTAAAATACACAGTCCCGCTTGCAAAGAAACCACCCAAACCAGGTCTACTGAACTATCCTGAATTTTTATTTTTCATTTCCAGCAGCTACCTGGGAAAATAATCAACATCCAAAATCCTGACACCAATTTCCTCTAAATATATATATATATAAAATCTCTGTAAATAGGCCCAAAAGGGCTGAAAAGAAAAAGCAGCAGTCACAAACTCAATGAGTCCTCAGCCAACACATACTTTGGTTACTGCGAAATAGTCTCATCCCAAAATCAGGAGGAGGTACTTGCCTGAACTTCCTGGCTGCAGCAGTCAAGGCACTCTTTACCACAAAGAATTACTTCCTAAGCTTGGGCACTGGTATCAAAGAGCCTTAGCACATAGGCATCAGATTAAAATTAACTGTTTTTGTTGCTAAACAGCTTTGAAAATCCCGGACTTCACTCTTCTCTTTGCTTTTCCCACTGAGGGGTAGAAACAGAAAATATTTCAGACTTTGTGCTAATGCCCCAGCTCTGACAAATCAAAGATTTCACATAATTTATTTTTATAGTAGTGACAGCTAGCATTTCACGCATTGAAAATAAAAGGCCGTTTCAAAGCCAAAAATCATTTAACAACATTAGAGACCTATTTGCTACGCCACAGAAAACCAAAGCAGTATTTTGTGAGATCTTGTTCAGTTTTGTGCTTGATCTGAAGCAGCATTCCCTAAAGCTCAGCGAATATGTGAAAAGTCAGGAGGAGCAGAAAGCCAGACACATTCCCAGGTTGTTACAAACCATTAGTGTCAGATCACTCAGCAACATTCCCAAGCCAAGTTTAACATCAGGGATTCCTTTTCCAGCAGTCAATTCCCTGCCATGAATCCCCACACGCACGGATGCATAGAGGGAACTTTGGGATGACTGGAATAACTGGTTTGGGGCCAGGGGAAGGCAAAATCCAAACTGTGGCTAGTGCCACTTGCCCAGGTGGCCCCAAGTAACAACTTCATGGTCACGTATTTTAGTCAAAATTAATGCCAGCAGGTGGATTTAATGTCCTGGTATAATCTCAAGCACTCAGCTTATTTAACACAACCATAAAATACCAAGTTCACCTTTTAAGTAATGGTTTCGAACTTTAAAAGTTGCTCACTTTCAAACATTAACACAACTTACTAAACAACTGGTTACTTGTCACCTTAAAGCAGATAATTCCAAGCTGAAGCCCCTGCCAAGGAGCTATTTCCACAAGAATCTGCCCAGCCAGGTCCTGCCTGGAGCCCAAATCCCCAGATCCCTTTAAAAAGCTTTGTGTTGTACACAGGCTTAGGGGAAAGATACTGTCATTCTTCCAGGTTCTCACTTTACTGGAGACCTTTTCAAAAGGAAATGGGTTAAATATTCAAAGGTGACTTTAAAAAGCATCTTCCAGACGCAGCTTTTTCTTGCTCTTATCCAGGAGATACCTCTGCTAGCTAAAGCAGTTCTAGACTGTAAATTCTAGACTGTAAATTAAAAACTAAAGAAACATAGAGTAGAAAACATCCCATTTCTAAAATAAACCCCAGACTACTGATAACTCTAAATCTAGTCGTTAAAGAAGCTGGGGGAAAGCTGACAGTGGGTACACACTGAGTCAAACATCCAGCACCTAAACAGGAAGCAGAAAACTTTGGGGGGGGGGGGGGGGGGGGGGGGGGGGAGGAGCGGAAAGTAGAAGTTGAACTGGAAAAACTTTTCAGTGCATTTCCATTCCTTACACCTGCCAGCTGCCCTCACTCTGATTCACATGATGTTAATTTAAATCCCTCACTTAACACTGAACACCACTTAAATCACACTCACCGCTGCCCCAATATGTTGGCTCCTTCCTAAAGCTGCTTCTGTGTTAAATCAAACTACAGAATTAAAAATAATTAAACCTGTCTTATCAAAGCAACTCCTTTCAAGATATAAAACAACTTTTGCTAATTAGTTGAAAGAATAGCCCCGACCTAAGATTCAAATATCACTCAGCTTTGGGCTACACCAACACCAGTCCTGGGCTCAGATCTTTTGGGAAACAATGACCTACTGATTACACAAAGTCCCCAGTATTTCCATGAGTATTAAAAATACTGTATTTCCCTAGTAAAATGTATGCATTCAAACAATTTTAAGCATCAATGCATCATTAGCAGCTGAAGTGAAGATTTTTAAAAGCATTTTCAAATTCACAAACAGAAATTAGATATACCCGTCTGAGAATTTCAAAATCCACCTGTTCTGCCTGAAGGGAAAAGAGCTGCGTCACCAATTTTTGGAGCATTCCAATGTACTGTAACCTTTAGAGGGCATGAGGAATTCCTACTATGAATTCACAGTGTATCTAATCTAAATTTATCTCAACAGAAAAACTGAAACTCAGTTTTAAGTCACCTTCTTAACACTTACATCCCTGCCTGCCAGGTGAGACATTTTCAAAGCCTGGTTAATCCCCATGTCCAGCTGAAAAAACATTAATAATGATCCACTTAAAAATCCAGCAAGTCAGGTGGAGAACTAGGACCAAAACAGGCATTTCCAGCTCTCAGTGACAGACACTGCCCACTACATCAGACAAAATACAAACACTGAAATGTGTATTTTCCCTTGAAAGGAAACTATTAAACGGTTTTAGGTAAAATCATGCTCTGAGCTCTCACAAACCTTGAACACTGAAGTAAGGCTTGAACTAAACGCTGAGCTCCATTTGCACATCATACCTGGTGGGTCACTAGGAGATTTCTTCTCACCTGAAAACATCTACTACCTCTTACCACTTGAATTTAAATGCAAATAAGAGCTTTCAAAAGTCTTATCAAGCTCAAGATACAGGAAAGCACGGCACCATAAGAATTATGAGGCCTCCAGGGAATGCTGCAGTGTTTCCTTGCTAAAATGAACCAGTGCCCTGCCCAAGGGCTTCTTGTCCTTTGCCCCCAGGTGAGTGCTCTGGACCCTTCTCCACCTACTCCGGAGAGCTGGCAGGAGATGCTGCCCCCTCCATGGCACCTTCCTGGTCAAACTGCCCTTGCCAAGAGGCAGAACCAATCCAGCTCGTCATTAATTGGACTTTACCCTTCCTTGGAGCCAGCCTGGCAGCTCAGCCTGGCACCCAGCTGCCTGCTTATCTCTGGGAAGGCAAGCGGCAACCTCGGCAGTGGCAACGTCCAAGGCACCTGCAAAGAAAGGTTCAGTCCCTGGCACTGCCACAGGTACAAAAACCTCTCTGAGAGGACACTGTGCCCTCCAAGCCCGGGGCCAGACACATTTCATTCGGGTTTAGGAAGGAGGTGCCTGCATGGAAACTGAAAATGGAGCAACTTTGCTGAATCAATCCAAGCCCGAAGGAGTGCTTTTGCTTTGATCACATTTCCAGGAAAAGAAGGGAAAGCTCCACAACCACCTCACTTCTGCCTTTTCCCAGCTGCCAGCAGCAATGAGGATGAATGTAATCCATGGTGCCTGGCTGCTCATGTCCCCTCCTTCCCCTCGCCCTCCCCATCACCATGGCTCTGCCTCCATCTCCCCAGGGATGCCTTGGAAGCTCAGCTCCCTTCCAGAGCTGTGTCCCGGTGTGGAGCCAGGACTTGGAGCTCTGCTGGTGTTGTCCCTGGGCCATCCCGAGCAGCCTCTGTGACTCGGGGTTGTTTGCAGAACAAAGAGCTGCTTCACAGACACGTCAGTAACTGTGTGTGTTGTGAGGAACGAGAAAATACTAGCACAAACCTCAGAGCCCAGAAACCTCCTCATGCACAAAACAGATAAAAGGGGGAAAAACCCAAACAAAACCAACCCAATACAGATGTGAGGGCTCTGAAGCAGAAGTACCTCACTAATAACACACAGACCTAGACTAAGGTCCCTATGGCTTTTCTTGTCACAAGAACAAAACCTGCAGCATCAACCAATACCCTTAATCCTGAAGTTATTTTGAAACCGAAGATGCTTGAATAATTTCTCCCTTTAAACACAACCAAAACATTTACCAACAACAACCCAAGCACACCTGGGATTTTAAAAGGGTATTAATTTAAAAAGTGCCCAAGATTGGAGCTGCCTTCCGTGGTTGAAGCATCCAACCCAGAGAGGGAGCACGAGCAGGTGCCTCTGGGAATAAGCTCCCACTGTCAGCCAAAGGTCCAAGCTGTATCCCAGCACTAATTTCATCCCAGTAAATCAGCCTGTGACAAGCAGCTGCCCAGCAGAGCACAAGCCTCAGATGCACTGAATATGCTGCATGGTGATAAAAAGTGCAAAATATACAGACAGAGCCAATATTCCACAGTTAACAGCCTGATACTTCTGCTTTAACAACCATCTCTGTAAAAAGATGAGCCAAATTCCATATGCAACTTAGCACAGAAAATCCAAGTTATCCTCCCTCAAGCATTTCTGTTCTGGCCTCCAGAATTGCAATATCCAACCAGTGAACTTTAGAGTGAGGTTTTTCCTGCCTCTAAAATACATTACCCAGAGCATTTTGTTTAAAGTGGTCCTACTATCTCGAAGATTCTACTCAAAAACTTGTAAAACAAAGACTTTGCATTTTTGTATTTCTGCTTTCCTATTTTATTTCAGTCTGTAATAATCAACCAGTTCCCTGGTAGCATATGCTTTAACCTGCCTACATAATATCCCTGTAAGTTTAATTACTTTTGTCTCTAAAAGGAACAAACTGAAGCACAGAGTAGCTAATCCCTGTTTTTTTAGGGAGATACCACCCCAGGACTCACGAGGACACTCCAACTGCAAAGCAAATCCCAGACTCTCTAGAGTGGGTATTGCTTTTTGAAGTATGAAAAAAACCCACCAAAAAAAGGCAAAATCAGAGAAAGACAGAAATGATAAAAACTTCACAGTGTATCATATTTGAGCTGCACCTAACACTGCTATTACTGCAGAACTTCCAAAGCGATGTTTATATTACATATCCAGACATCACTGGCCATAGGGCAGCTCGTGAACTGGTTTATTTTGGCTACAGCAAAGCACAGCCTTGCTCCTCGAAAGCAGCTGATGAACTCTCTGCTCCCAAATCAGCCTTTGGGCAGTTGCCACAAGGACCAGGCTAGACCCATCTTTTCTCTCCTCGCTCCCCACTGCCATTAACCTACTAAGAGTACATTTAGATCAGAGAGTAGCAAGAAATTGTTCTCTGTGAGGGAGGTCAGGCCCTGGCACAGGTGCCCAGAGAATCTGTGTCTGCCCCTGGATCCCTGGAAGTGTCCAAGGCCAGGCTGGGCAGGGCTTGGAGCAGCCTGGGATAGTGGAAGTTGTCCCTGCCCATGGCAGGGGTGGGACTGGACGGGCTTTAAGGTCCCTTCCAACACCAACCATCCCGCATTTCTGTGATTCTAACCCATCCTGCCTGGCTTTGACGGGATAACCACAAAAAACCAGCCACAGAAACAAGGCAGAAGCACAGAAAGCGGTAAAAGCAGGCGGGTGCGGGGCCCATGGACCAGCGGATTTCACAGGGATGGAAAGCCGTGAGCCCGCGAACCCCCGGGGCCAGCAAGGCTCTGACAGCCCGCGGGGCCCGGAGTTTCCCGCAGTAACTCCTGACAGCGGCCACCACAGCCGCGCTCCCCGCGCTGTTCCCGGGGTTTGCCCCGCTGCCCGCGGACCGCAGCGCCCGGCGCGGCGCTCTCAGCAACAGGGGCTGAGGCGGGGCCCGCCGGGGCCCGCAGGAAGCGGAGCCGAGCGGCGGGGCCGCGGCCGGGGCCCGCAGGAAGCGAGGCCGGGCCGGAGAGAGCGGGGGGGAGAGCGAGGGAAGGAGCGAGGGGCGATCCACGCCCCGGGCGCGCCCGCCGCAGGCCCGGCACGGCCGGGGCCGCACAAAGAGCGGGGGGCGCGGCCGGCAGGTGTGAACGGACTCACCGGGTGGGGCGGCGCCGCCGCCTCGGCGGACGGACGGAGGGACGGACGGAGCGGGGCGGAGCGGGGCGGCGGCGGCGGGACCGGGACCCGGCGGGGCGGCGGCGGCGGCGGGGCCGGAGGGGAAGCGGAACCGCCGCGCGTGGCCACAGCCCGCGGGGGCGGGGACGGGGCGGAGCATTGCCGCGGGGAAACCGCCCGCCATGCACCGGAAAATCCGTCTCCGCGGGGCACTATGGGAGTTGTAGTCCGCTCTTTGCTGATGGGGAATGTGTTTTGTACCTATAAACTATATCTACTAATTATGGTTATTTATTTAATTATATATTTTAATGTATAAAATATTCTACTTATCTTTGACCAGAGTCAAAGAAAAATAAAAGATCCTGAATGCATTGAAAAATTGATTATATATATATATACATAAACAATATTTATACAATGTGTTTTATAATAAACGTTATATATATAGTATATATTATGTGTGATATGATAATATATATTGTAGCTCTAAAATACATGTATTTAATATATATTATAAATTATATACAATATATCTATATATAATGAATGCTATGCATAATATATTACATATAATAAATGGTGTAGCATTTATGATGTAATACATTAAAAATATATTATAAATAGAATTTATATTCTATTTATATCCTTTATGTGATATATATTGTTTTATTGTATATGTTATATATACAAATATAGATTATACATTTAACATTATAGATTAACATTTCTCTTTTTCTAGGCTGTTTGGATCTCTTGTTTTTCCCTGGCTGCACATCCAGCTGCAGGGGGTAAAGTTCACCACCCTAAAAAATCCAGCATCCATCTAAACTGGCTCTCCTCCACCCTTGCTTCCATCTTGTGGTGCTTAAATTAGTTTATTTCCTGAATGCTTTCTTTTGTGAGGAAAACCGGTTTGACCCCACACGGGGGCTTCCTGCTGTGTCTGAGTGTCTTCTCCAAGTCTGTGCTGGCTCAAGGGCGTGAACCCCACCCTTCCCCAGGAGTGTGGAGGTATCAGAACACCACAGGGCTTCATGGAATCATGGGATGTCCTGGATTGGAAGGGACCTTAAAGCTCATCCCATTCCCTGCCATGGGCAGGGACACTTTCCACCAGCTCAGATTGCTCCAAGCCCCGTCCAGCCTGGCTTTGGACACTTCCTGGGATGGGGCAGCCACAGCTTCTCTGGGCAACCTGTTCATGTTCCTCCTCTGTGCTGGGCTCTCTCTTCCTTTTGCACTGGAAGGGGCTAATTTTGTATCTCTTGTATGGATAGTGCTGGGAACAAATCAACCCTCCTCCCACCAACCTGCGGTGTCCTTCTCAGAGCCCACCTGGCACAGGGGTCACATCACTGGTGACAGCAACAGGACACAGAGCAGCTCTGTGTGCTGTCACTTCCAGTGGCACAAGGCCCCAGTTGGATACACAGCTTCCAAGAAATCCAGTAGGAACACAGCTGGGAAAGCAGCGTATGTGTCCTCAAGCCTTCTCCTCCAAAATTCCTGAGACCCATTTACTCTTCCATATGATTTCTCCAAGCTTCCACCTGCCCTGGGGGCTGGATCTCAGCTCCTCTGTCTGCCCAGGCTTGAAGCAACATCCAATTTTCCTTTGGGCAGGAACAGGACACTCACCAGGCAGCTCCTCTTCCCCAGCTATTGGGAGAAAGGATCCATGGGCACCTCAATCCTCCATGCAGGTCCAGGCACATCCAAAGCTTGTGGGTTCCAGCCAACACCTGTTTTCTGTCTGCTCCCTCATACTCCACAGAACCTCTGCAGAGCCACAGAACACTTGTCCCTGCAGATGTGCCCATTTTCCAGGAACAGCATTCCCTCACCCCGCTGTGGTGCTGAGGTGGCTCCGCTCTGACCTCCTGTGGGCACAGCCATTTTTTTACTTCTCCTTCCATGTTTGTTACTTTTCCCTTTCTGACTCAGCTCAGCCACTACTAATTCACCTCTGCAACACCCCTGGAGAATCCACAGCAGATTTGTGGCTTCATCCTTCCCTCAGCTTTACTCCTCATCCCTTCTCACCTCTCCATGCTGCCTTGGCCTCGTACCCCCAACCCCTCTCAGCTCCAGCTCCATTTGCAGAATCCTGACTCCCCTCCCACCCTCCTGTCTCCCTCCCCAGGAAAAGATTTTTAAATAAATTAGGAGGGGGGTTTGTATATTTTTTTAATACCCATTTCTTTGTGATTCAGAAAGCCTTAATTCCCAACAAGGCCTTTAACACCCTTTTCTTTCCTTGCTCTGATTCAGTCCTTACACATATTCAGGATGGGGATGTTTGTGTCCAACCCTTGTGGTGGTGTTTTTTTGCCAAGAACTCCTGAACACCTCATTCCTGCCTCCAAAACTGCCAGAAGCCTTGCAAGAGGCCTTACAGCTCCTCCTCTGATCTCTGTGATCCCTCTGGAGCTGGCACTTGAATCCTCCTCCATGGCACACCTGCTAAATTCTATGCTGGCTTGGTGACAGCAGTTTCTGCTCTCAGAGAGAGATTCACTGACAAATTCCTTTGTAATTAACACTGCTATGGTTATCAGACTTATTTACAGCTTGCAAGGAAAAATATGTCTGTTATTTTTATAATACAAGTGCCATGGATTTAAAAACAGCAAATATTTGCCTCAAAAAAACCCACCCCTTGTGAAGCTCTGCCTTTCCTCTCATATTTTACACTAATCGGAATCAAATACTTAGCTTCAGTTGAAAAGGTGATTGATGGCAAACTTGATATATACTTTACTTCCATATTTTTCCCACTTGCAATATTTTTTCTCATTTGCCCAGAGGATATTCCCATTCCCTTTCCATAGGTTTTGTCAGGGAGATCGATTTAGCTGAGGGATTCAACCTGTGATTTTCAACTGGTGTTAAAAACCAGGCAATGAAGTGCTGTCCCACAGCTCTGGTGATCTGGAATGTTGCCATTCCAAGGCTACAACACAGAGTTACCCATGTAAGGCAGAGCACAGGAACAAACGCAGCTCCGGGAACTAAACTATCCACTTGGAGACAAGGGATACAGTGCTGGTCCCAGCGCTGACAGGGTTTATCAGTCCAAATGTCTCTTTGATTGTTTCCAACCTGCTGTGGAAGTAGTCACAAGGAATTAGTGACAAGGAATTCGCTCTGTCGAATTCCAGAAAGATGCCCAAGGGCCCCTGAGGCTACAGCTGGACATCGATGAAAGGCTGCACACCAAGCCTTTGAAAGGGATTTTCATTCACCCCCTCACAAACACACACTCACCCAGATTACCTGCTTTGACTGATTTGCTCGAGGTTTATCGGGAATAAAATCTGTTTTCGGTTACCGTGGGCTCCCAGTGCCACCTACTGACAACTGGAGACAGCACCCAAGCTCTGCTGCTCCAGAGCCTCTCGGCTTTTCCATTAAGTAATTTCCTCTCCATTTCCTTCTATTTATCAACTGTCCTGGAGACTGAATGTAGATCTTCTAAATATTTGCTTCTAGTCACTATCCTGTCCCTCACTTTCATCTTCCAAGGGTCTCTTTCCACTCATGAAATAAGGTGAAATTTCTTCAAATTTTCTAAACTCTTTCAATTCTGACCAATTGTTCAGCCTGGAGAAAAGGAGGTTCAGGGGAACCTTCCCTCTTCCTCACAACTTCCTGACAGGAGGTGAAGCCAGGTGAGGGTTAGGCTCTTCTTCCAGGAGAAAAGGGACAGGACAAGAGGAAACAGCCTCGAGCTGTGCCAGGGGAGGTTCAGGTTGGATATTGGGAAAGGTTTCTCTTGGGGAGGGTTGTCCAGCCCTGGCACAGCTGCCCAGAGCAGTGGTGGAGTCCCCATCCCTGGAGGGATTTCACAGACGTGTGGATGTGGCACTTGGGGACATGCATTAGGAATGGCTTTGGCAGTGCCGGGCGAATGGTTGGACTCAATGATCTTAGAGGGCTTTTCAAACCTTAATGACTCTGTGATTGTAATTTGGCCAAGAGCAGCCAACCCCTCACAGTTATTAGGATGGGAGAGATTACTGACGTGTCCCAGGTAGGCACAGAATGTCTCTTCACAAATTCATACATAACCCACTGCACAACAAGCTTAAAATTCAGAAATTTTAATGACTCGATAATGTTTTTCATACCCTTAATAACCAATCCCTGAGTCAAGAAATACAAACACCTCTGCGAGAGGCAGCACTGTATTGGAAGCAGGCTCCTCCTCTGGGAGGAAGAAATAGGAGCCCCAAATCCACTCCTGTCTGCTGCCTCATTGCTCACAGCAGTGCTTTCAACTTTTTGAGGCTTTTTCCTACTCTCCATCTGCTTTGGATATTGACAACACACCCAAAATGTCTTCTGGGCTGTGGAAAGCATTTGCAAGCATTATGAGCCAAAGGAACTATAATCCATTATGGGACCCTTGCACCTCTTAAGATATAAATAACAGTAGAGTAGGATCCATTCAGGAATCCAGAGCAATATCCAGTTAGTTTTGCTGGATGGAGGTCAGACATTCCATACTTCCTCAGGTCACTGCGGGAAGTGTCCGTACTTGCAGGCAGCAGCGAGGATCAGGCCAGAGCAGAGCCCTGTGGTGAGCAGGGTCAGGGCACACACCAGGGAATTGTGCTCCCTGAGCCCCACAGGAACCCTCAGCATCGATTTCTCATATGCCTACAAAGAAAAATAAATACATAACATGCATTTGACCAGCTGGTTCTTTTTTGACTGCAACTGAGAGGATTAGGAACCAGATCCTGATTTAATTAGCCTTGGCTAAAGCTTCTTCTGAGATTCAATATCAGAACCAGGATGGGACACCCCCTTTAATTCACAGCCACTGCTGCACTGCACAGCCCAGGAAACGGATCTGCTGCCATCTGTATCCCTGTATCTCTGCTCCTACTCCAGCCATTGAGGGTATGTATGGAATGCTGCAGGGAGAGCAGCTCCCAAGATGAGCTCAGATCACTAAGGAGAGAGATTTCTCCAAAGTGAACAACCATTTAGTTTTTCATGGATACAGGAAGCTGCAAAATGTTTATGGACAAGAGCTACAGATGCCCTAGTGTTGGGGAGGATGAAACAGGAAAACCTTATAAATATGACTGCTTATTTGTAGAGAATATGAAACATATTAGTGAAATAGAGTTGAAGGCAAGTTTCGATATCTAAGATGCCAAGCTTTAGTTACTGAACTACTGAAAAACAATGGTATGGTCAGCTGAAAGTAAATCCCCCTTGATGAAACAATGCCCTTCTCCTCACCGAAAGTCTAAGGGTCAGAGCAGACCCTGACAGCTTGGCAGGAGGGGTCCAAAGAGTAGTTTTTAGAGTTTAAAATGTAACACTGTATGGTAATGTAGTGATTCTTATAGGCTGTATGTAAATGCTATAGGATTTGTATCTTGTACTAGATTGGTTGGTGTAAATTAGAATATTCAGTATAGAAGAAGATTTAATGTATTGTAACGGGAATTTCACTCTTCTTGCTCTTGCTCTCTTGCTCTCTCTCTTGCTCCTTCTCTTCTTCACTATCTTCTCACTCTCTCAAACCTGCTCCGAGCTGCAGCTGGCAGCTCGAAGCAGGGGCCTTTCACCCACGCCCTATACAATAAACTGCATGCTTCAAAACTAGGCTTGACTCCAGAGATCTCTCATCTCCGTCCATCAGGATTGACCTGTCGTTACCACACCCTAGCAGTCTGCAGGTAGGAAGGCACGTCTTACAACCACAGATTATTTTATTATATAAATTAGTCTAATTTCTGAATCTCTACACTACTGTGGCACTTTCGAACATCAAGGACCACACTAAAGATCCAACTTTCCTTGGTTTTGAACACAATAAGAAACCTCACCTTTTCCTAAACACTTACTCAAGCAGGTAAAAGCCAAGCAAACAGAAGTGGCCATTTTTTTAGGATGCTACTCCTTAAATATTTGCACTTTTACCATTACTTTTGTTAGATCATCATCTTCCACCTTGCTACTCCTCTGAAGCACCAACATTGTAAAGACTTTTCTTAGTTTGACTAGTGCCAATTATATCCTAGGATTCCAAGTAAACTAGTAACAGAAAAACAAGGTCAGGAGAGCAGCCATGCTAAAGGGCACAGAGTCACTGTAAACACACCAGAAGGGCAGGATGACCCCACTAAAAGCCAGTCAGAAAGGAGCCTGACAAAGGGGGAACCACCCAGCTAGTCTTTTAATGATCAATTCCTGTGCTATGAAAGGTGTTAATCACAGAAAAAAGGCAGCAGTTGTTAAAAAGAACCAGAAGGAAAACTCACAGGCCTGTGTTTTGTGCTGTGCCACTGACAGGGACTGGTGGTGTCAGACGAGCTGGGAGCGTCCACTTCAGCAGGTTCCCAGCATTCTGCAGACAGGTGACCTAGGGAAGGCATTCCTGCATCACCAGGAGCCAGGCAGGATAAGCAATCCAGCCTGTAAGCTTTTTCCAAATAAGGGATCTTTTCCCCCACAACAGCCTGACAGAATCTATTCCCTGGGAGCCAAGTAGTGAAACATCTCTGCATGGTCAACGTGATGCTGGGCAGTCCTTGCTGTGAACTTTACAACTCTTCCCTTCCTGATACAGCAGGTACCCAAGAAAGAATCTCACCTGTGTGGTATCTTGGCCCTTCTGTCCTTAACAGGGCAAAGAATTCCTGGTTAGCCTGCAGACTCCTCAACTTTAGCCATGTAGCTAGAATTTTCCCCAAAATAAGTAAGTAGTTTTCCCCAAAGTAAGTCCCCAAAATAAGTAAGGCCATTTCTCTTCTTGGCCTCCTGTTAGCATATAAAATATCTCTCTTCCAATACTTTAAATCCTTTCCCATTAATCATTAATAATAAATGTTTTCCTGTTCATAACTAGTAAATGTGGCAGGAACCCAGGAAGATTTAACACCCCTTTTTTAAGTGACCAAGTAGTCCTGCCTGTCCCTATGCTTATCCCAGAAAATCATTGCTCAAATGATGCACAAGTAAAGAAAAAGGAGTTGAAAATCATTGGTGTGCTTGACTTGGCAGGAATGATTTTGTGAAGGAACACAAAATTTGTAACAAAAATACAGGATTTCATTGTTCACATAACTTGAAATATTAACTGTAGTGGGTATCAGGTTCTTGTTTCATCGAAGTTTGAGACTCCAACCATTCCAAGCCTCAGGCACAGTTTCCTACATTCTCCCTTTATATAAAGAGAATGCAGCAACAGAGCGTTAACAGCCATCTGAATATTTTGATTACTCTAAATAGGTGAGAGTGGCTACTAAACACACCCTGCACAGTTCCAGCTGCCAAGAGAAAAGCAGTCAGAACAGGGGGCCTTGGCAAACCAGGCCCTGCTGGGATCGTGACAAACATGGATCATGACAACTGCCAGGCCTTGCTGGGATCGTGACAAACACAGATCATGGCAACTGCCACAACTTCCAGCTGCTCCCAAGCAGCACAGGGGTACAATGGCAGCAGGACAACACAGAGCAGTCTCTGACAACCCTCTGCCTTTGGCCAGGCAGCAGCACTCAGTGAGGAAAACAACGAGGTCTTTATCAGGGCCACGCCTGCTGCTTGACTGTTCCTGCAGCTACCAAGAGCTCCATCTCAGACGCAACCAGATCCCAAGCTGGGGGTTGCCCAAGAACATCAATGAGAATCTCACTGTGGCAGCAGCAGAGCAGCACCTCTGGGCTCTCCAGAACAACCAAGGCTTCCCGTGTCCCCTCCGCCGGCCGGTGGTACCGCGCGTGCACGGGCACAGCAGTGTGGAAACAGCGGGGACAGCGTGCGTCCGGCTCCAGGAACAGCAGCAGGAGAACACCCCTGGCCAAGTACTCAGGAGCCTCCACATCGATGGCATCAGGAAATAACACTGCCTGCAAGCAGAGAGAGATACAGGTGTGGTTGTGATGGAAATCAAAAACCATTTCCCTCATTCTAACATTGAGTTTGATTTTGTGGTCGGGATGATCAAGTTGGGAATTCCAGCCTTAAGCTGTTCCAAAGTACCTTTTCAAGACTGTCTTCAATGAGTGACTCCTACATGGGAAAGGTTCACAGTGTCACTGTGCCTACAGCCAAACCTGTGAGGAGTCAGCTCAATGATGTGTCAGCAAGGCCAGACCTGCACCTCAGGCATGCCAAGGGCAGAAGCTGCCCACAGACTTTGCATTCATGTTTTAGACAAATTAAGCACCTAAGCAGATAACAGCCACAGCCTTTGCATATCTCTCTAATGTGAAGCAAAATGTGAAGCAAAGACTGGAAAGGAGCACAGAAAGCTCGGATAAGAACGAAGCTGGGAAGCTGCTCAGTCCAAACACAGAGCATGTTACTTAGAGCTCACCAGCACCTCTTTGGGGGTTTACCTTCCACCTTCTGAACCCGAGGCCCTTTTACCATAGCTGCTCAGCTGGGACTAAGAGAGGAGCAGCAGCTCCTTGGTACATCACCTGTGTGTGAGAGTATCAGCAGCACAGGGCTGGGGATTGCCGAGCGAGCTGAGTTACAAGGACACACCAGGAAGATCATATTGTTTGGCACCTCCTTCCAGGAATTAATCACCTTGGTTCCACGAGCCAGAGAATGACCAGACATTACAACTCCCTGAGTCCTTACCTGACTCCCTGACAGATCTCCTGGTGCTGGGGCCATTACCTTTGTTAGATTGTGCTGCTGCAGCGTTGCCAGCTCGTAGGGATCCACGTAGATTCCCGGCGGCAGATGCATCTGAGCTGCCACTGCACATCCTCCTGCATCCTCCCCGAGCTCTACCTTCACCAGCAGATCCCTTTAGGAGCAAAAAATTTACATTCACACTTCAAAAATCAGCACAAGTCCCACGAGAGACGTTTCTCAGATGAGACAAGAGGCAGCTCTCACACTGTGCGCAACTAATTGCAACCACATTTCCCTGTCCAGCCTTCTTCACCTCATCTCCACATCTCTGGTGAAAACAAAGTTTCACTTCTTTTTTAATGTCTCAGAACCACCACTGGCCTCCACAAAAGTTTTAGAAAGGGGCCTCCTATTTTCCCTCCACTACAGTTTGTTAATCTCTTGATCCTGTTAAGATATTCCTGACACATGCCCAGGGATCACAGCCCAGGGAGTTGATACAACTGCACATGAAAAGAAGCTTCTTCCAACAGAAAATCCCATGGCACATTATGCTGACGGAGGGCAGGGTGAGGACTCACCTGTGAAAGCCCTCTTTCAGGAGCTCCTGTGTGACAGTGGTGTCCCGACAGGCTGCCTGCACATCTAAGGTGACACAGAGCCAACAGTGTAAGAGCACAGTGATCACAGGGACTGGCAACTTCAACAAGTGAAGTTTTGTAACTCATGAACGCCTCATCTGCAAATCCTCTCCCAGAAGAAGGGAAGTAGTATTTGACTGTGATCAAAGAGCAGAAGAGGTTTTTTGGTTCACTGGCTGAGCTATACTTCCCAAATCCAGAGTTACACGGTGGTTTGGGTTGGAAAAGACCTTAAAACCCTTCTTGTTCCAACCCTCTGCTTTGGGCAGGGACACCTTCCCCAAGACCAGGGTGCTCCAGGTCTGTCCTTCAACACTTCCAGACACAGCTTCTCTGGGCAACTGTGCCAGAGCCTCACCACCCTCACAGGGAACAATCCCGTCCCAATATCCCATCTAACTCTTCCCTCCGGCAGTGTGCAGCCATTCCCCCTTGTCCTGTCTCTCCATCCCTTGTGCAAAGTCCCTCTCCAGCCTCTTGAAGCCCCTGGAGGCACTGGAAGGGGCTCTAAGGTCTCCCTGAATCCTTCTCTTCTCCCAGCCTGTCTCTGGAGCCGAGCGGCTAGGCCCCGCCATCCTTTCCCGGCGCGGTTCCCCGCGGGCACTCACGGAGGGCGCAGAGCAGCGCGCCCAGCCCGCCCCCGAACAACACCGGCTCCCGCCGCCCGCCCGCCATGGCGGCCCGCACCGCACTGCCCCGTGCGGGCTGCCCCCAGCGCCGCCTGACCGCGCGGGGCCCGCCCACCCCTTGTTCCGCAGTGCCGTGTCGTGCCGGCGTCAGTGAGGGCAGCTCGAAGGGGACCTTCGGCGGACAGGGCCTTTACCGCTGGGGCTCGGCGGCGCCGGCGGAGCCATGGCAACCGCTCAGGGAGGTGGGACGGGCCCGGGGGAGGAGCAGGAGGAGGAGGAGGAGGAGGAGGAAGACGAGGAAAAGGAAGAAGTGGCTTTCTGCGCCACCCGAGGTGAGGGGACAGGTCGAGAGTGTAAGGGAGACAGGGGGTTCCTGGAGAGGGGCCAGCGGAGGCTGCGGAGATGCTGAAGGGCCTGGAGCATCTCCGTGCCCAGGAAAGGCTGGGGGAGCTGGGGCTGCTCAGCCTGGAGAGGAGCCCCAGCTGAGAGGGGCCTCAGCCCTGGGTGTCTCTGTGTGCAGGGAGGCTCAGAGCAGGGCCCAGGCTCTGCTCTGGGGGCCCAGCAATGGCACCAGAGCCAGGGGCGGGAACTGACCCCAGGAAGTTCCACCTGGACAGGAGGAAGAACTTTCCTGGGCAGTGACCGAGCCCTGAACAGATCCCAGAGAGGCTGTGGAGCCTCCCTCACTGGGGATATTGCAGACCTGTGTGGACACAATCTGTGCCATGGGCTCTGGGATGGCCCTGCTGGAGCACGGAGCTGGCACCAGGTGACCACTGTGGTCCCTTCCAGCCTGGCCCAGTCTGGGAGAGGCAGGAGGGACCAACCCGGCCCTGCCCCGCTGCCCTTCGTGCTCAGAGTTCGGGCCTCGACCACGCCCCTCGGACCTCTCTTGCGGCAGAAAAGCCGCTCTGTATGGCACCGGGCCTGGCACGGCCCTAAACCACACCCGGCTGTGCTGCCGAGGCGCTGGAAGCCGCCGGTCACGCCGGCAGCGAAGGGCTCAGCCCGGGTTACCAGGAGATCCGAGTGCAGATCCGAAGAACTGGTCACGTTTTTGTTTCTCATCTTTGTAAAATCACCAAATAGTTTGGTTTGGAGGAACCTTAAAGCTTCTCTCGTTCCACTCCCTGCCATGGGCAGGGACACCTGCCACTACACCACGTTCCTCCAAATCCCATCCAACCTGGGAAATTTTCACTATTAAGGACATTATTGCATGTTTGAACTCTTTCCTATCTGAATTTTTATGAAGGAGGAAGTGTTTCCAATTCTGCCTCAAAGTAGCTTTTCAACATGGATGTGATTTTTCTTGATGTGGAGAAATGCATTGATATTTGGGGTAAAATGTCACTTTGTCTTACTGAAGTCTGTAGGGCAGTTGGAGATCACGTTCACGTTTGACATATTTTCACTTGTTTAAACCAAAATAAAAATACCACCTGCACTCAGTGCTGTCCACTGAGCTGGGAAACAGAATCTGCAGCAGGTTGGGATTTTTAAGTCCTCTCTAATTTAATTTCATCATTAATTTCCCTGGACTTTAAGGCCCCTTCTGACCCAAACCACTCTGGGATTCTGTGACTTTGCTGAACTCTACTCCTGACAAAAAGACCAGTACTGAGAGAGTCTCCCACTTGCTTTCCTTTTTCCTTGTTTTCCAGGGAGCGCTGCTGAGGGCTCTAATGGAGCTTCAGCTGGCACCACAATGACTTTCATTGCACAGAAGTGTGGGATCTGCCTCCAGCCCCCATCCATCATCCTCATCTACAGAGACAGCAGCCAGGACAAGACTCGCCAGCGCATCATGCCCGTCAGGAATTTCTCCAAGTTCTCAGGTGAGGGGCATTCATTCCTGCCTGGCCCCCTCCAGATGCATGGAGAGGAACCCATTGGTAGCAGCAGTGTTGGTAACCTCTGAGTACCCTCCTAGCAGCATGCAGGGAGGGGCTGTGCTGGGCTAATGTTGTCTCTCCGAGGAGCCCAAGGCTACATCTCAGCCTGAGCAATGGCTCTCTGAGCCTGGAGGGTTTGGAGGGACCCCTGGGGAGGGTTTGGGAGATGTGTCTGTGGGAGGAGGTTTGTTGCAGCTGCAGGTGCCTGTGTTGGCTCTCCCCAGACTGCAGCAGGGCTGCTGAGCAGCTGAAGAACAACCCTCGGCACAAGGCCTACCTGGAACGGGTCTCACTGTGCCAGCTGCAGAAGCTCTACAGTTTGCTGAGAGGTCATTTGGAAGGACAGAGCCTGGCCGAGAGCTTGGAAAAGTTTCGGCAGGAAGAGACCATTGACCCAGAGGAGGATATGAACAAACTGGATGACAAGGAACTGGCCAAAAGGAAGAGCATCATGGATGAGCTCTTTGAAAAGAACAGGAAGAAGAAGGATGACCCCGACTTCGTTTACAACATTGAGGTGGAGTTCCCACTGGATGAGCAGCTGGAGTCCTGTACTTGGGACATAGAGTCGGATGAAGAAATCTGATTCCAGACAGAGATGGGCAGTTCAGAGACAAATGTCAGCAGGCCAGCAAGAGAGAACAATGTCATCATACATGTTCTGCTCCACGTTGGCTCAGGAGAATCGGAGGTGCCACAGCAATCTCAGGCTTAAGTGCGCTTTGTATAAGAAGCCAGACTTGATTAAGTGGAAACTGGGTAGCTGAAATTGTTGGCTGGTTTTAGTCTTTTTCTACATAAAAGAATTTTAAATTATTTAATCTTTCAACTTTTTACATTTCAGTCAGCTTTGGCTGAAAATGAAGCATTAAATATTCATGTCCTGAAGACACTGTTAAAGCTGTACTGTACAAATAGGGTGATGATTATTGCCAACTGGGAAGTTAAATATGTATCAGTCACTCTGGATAAATCAACTCTGCATTCAGAATATTACTCTCACATTTCCCTAGCAATGCCTAAATCTCCGGTTTTAGCTTACACAAAAATAAGTCCTCACATGTAAGAGAAGGAATATCTTGAAAATGAATTAGTCTTGAAAGTACTTTTGAAAACAGTGATTTCAAACTGCTACGATGGGATGGTTGGATTCTTACACTCCTGGATGATGTTTCCTCATAAGTGCTCAGTTCTGGGAGAATGTGCTTAAAGTATCCGGAAAACCAGAGTGGTAGAAGGTCAAAGGCTGGAGGTGGTTTTAGAGTAAGACAAACTCATCCCACTGAAGGTTTTAATCCAGCTGTCTACCTTGGCTGGTCTTTATTAGATCAGTCCTGCTCTCATGTAAGAACTGGAGGACTAAGACTAGAATTCTTTGGAAAACTTTACCACTCCAAAAACTTCCTGCGTTTTGGCTTCCTGAACCCTGGCAGCTGTGAGGGTTGTGGGTGAGATGAGTCTTCATCCCAAATTGAGAGGCCTCAACAAACTGCTGCCTGATATAACTAAGAGGAGTGGCTGGAGGAGCAGCTGGAAGAGCTCTCCTCCTACACCCCAAAACAAGAGTCGCTGCTGTGAAAAACATGGAACAAGTATCAGTTAAACCACAGTGCTTTGCCTTTGCTAGAGAGGATGAGGGAGCTCACACTTGGCCAAGGGGGTCTTCAGTCAGGAGAGAAATGAAAGCTGAGGCCTCACTTGCCAAAATTAAAAATTGTAAAGGCTGACTCAGCTTTCCCAGGAACGGAAAAGGTGTGCAGGGGTCTGGCACAGGCCTTGCCTCAAGAATTGCAACATAACAACACAGAAAGATCTCCCACTTGGGAGGGAGAGGGCCCCTGGGAACCTCTCCCCCACTCCCAGCCTGCCCCCAGCTTCATCCTGGCCAGCTCAGAGGATGTGGCCAGCCCCAGGCATGGCCTCCTTTCCAGTGGAGTGCCAAATGAGTGCCTGGATCAGGAGGTTCCTTCAGGCCCATTCCTCCATCCCACCCCAGACCTTCAGCATGGAGCCATACTGGTCTTCCCAGTTTGGGATCCTCTGTGAACTTGACAGGAAGGCACTTCACAGCCAGCTTTAGATCATGCATATATACATGAAATGGATCCCAAAGCAGTCCCCTCAGCAGCCTCCTGGTAGAGTACATCGTACTAACCACAGCCCTCTGCACTTCACTCCCACTGATCCTGACCTGCCTGACTCCCACCATCCAGACCATGACATCTGCACTTGTGTGAAGAGCATTGTGGGACGCTGTGTCCAGGCAGATGGAATCCACCACTGTCCCCTTGTCTACAGGTCCATCCATTTCATCCTGAGAGGAGAGCAGGTTGGGCAGGCATAACTTAGCCTCAGTAGTCCATGCTGACTTCTTCCAGCCACCCTATTTTTCTAGAATTGTGCTCCAAACAAAGGACATTCATTCAATGATTTTCCCAACATTAAGCTGACTGCCCTGTTGCTCTCTGGGATGGTCTTTTGGCCGGTTCTCCAGTCACCAAGGACCTTCCCTGATCACCATGGCCTTGCAAAGACAGTGAGAGCAGCTTTGTAAGGACACCCACCACTCAGAAAGTGGAATCTCCTCTTGCTGCCCTGACATCCCACTCACATCACAGCTTCAGGTGAGCCCCAGCTTTCCAGGCACCGTGAGAGGGAATGCTGAGTATCCCCATCAGCTCCATACAATTAAGAAGCCCCGCTTTTTATCCATGCCCTGGACAGTGCCACATGCCTGCGTTCCTCCCTACGTATTCTCCTATAGCTGCAGCCCACACCCCACACTGGGTGGAGCAGCAGCACTGGCTTCTGGAGGTGGGGGAGGACACACATCCCCCTCTGAGCCCAGCCCCAGGGAGAGGGGATCTCACAGGGACACCCACTCACCCTGCCAGCAGGGAGACACCGGAACATATTTATAGGTCACTGCTGTCCCCCAGGGTGCAGCTTATGAGCAAAAGAAGGGTTGAAAGAGGCCGAGGGATTCCCCTGTTGGGGCCTGCTTTGGTTTTGGCTATTTCAGTCTAAAATTGGGTCAGAAAGCGGTCATTTCTGAGCCAGATCTGACAGCTGGGTTTCCAGAGCATTTACTGCACTCAGCCCCAGTGGAGCTGCTGGCTGGTCTAGCAGGATCTGACCCATCCGTTTTCCAGCCCTGCACAGCCACCAGCCACACCAGGCTCCCCCATGACCCCAATCCCACACCTGTGCCTGGGAGGGGGTTGCCCAGCTGCCAGCCTTGGCTCCCCCTGCCTGCACCATCCCTGGCACCATAGCCAGCTTCAGGCCAGCCTCAGGCATCTCCCTCCATCATGTCCCAGGACAGCTCCACTGGCCTTGACCCCACATCACTGACTGAGCCTGCCCACACCCAGGCAGGGACAAGCCCCCAGAATTCCCACTCCAACACTACTGCACACTGTGCCCTGTTCCCATTAAACATGTTTCACTAGAAAAATCCCAACAGTGGCACAGGAACAAAGCCACTCCAGTTCTCAGAAGGGCTTTTGAGTTAGCACGAACCACCGTCACTTCTCCTTTCTCTTCAGTGACCCCCAAGGAACAGAGCAGCACTTCCCCAGGTAGTGGGGGAGCCAGAGCGTGCTCTGAGCAGAGCTGGCTGGAGGAAACCCCCAGGCACTGCTGGAGTGACCGCCCTCGGGAGTGGGTCTTGCACAAGGAGGAAGGATTTCTCTTGTTTCCTTTGTATGTTTAATCCACCAGTCCCCAGAGAAATATAAATCCATGATAAAATATCACCAAGGGATATAATTTACTCTCCTGCTTTTCAATCAATATTTCCCATTGTTGCAACTTGGGCTGTTTTTAATGGATTTTTCTAACCCAGACGGTGACTTAGTGAAGAAACAACACCCCCAGATGTGTCTTTCAGCCCTGCTGACAACGCCTGTCTTTATCACCACATGCACATGGTGCACGATCAGGGTTGCCTGCGAGTTTGGCAGTGCTGGCAAGAGCAGTGTGGAAAGTTCTGGCTAAAGAGACCCTTCTCCACAGCGCCCAGGTGATGTTTGCTCCAGCCTGGGGCACTTTGTGGATCTGCTGGTTGCAGATCTGGAGGACATTTTGAATTGGCTACAGGTGGGAATAAATAAAAGGAACTGCCGGAAAAGGTGGGGGGAAAGCAGTGCTGTAGAAAACTGTCATAGAATCCCAGAATGGTCAGTGTTGGAAGGGACCTTAAAAATCCATCTGGTTACAACCCCTGCCATGGGCAGGATCACCTTCCTCTAGATCAGGTTGCTCCTAGCCCACTCCAAACTGGCCTTGAATCCCCTTCCACAGATGGGGCATCCACAGATTTTCTGGGCAATCTTTCCTTTCAGCCAGGGAATATTTGATGTCATATCCACTCAGCTCTCAGCAACACCAGCTGAAAGTTTCTGCTGAAGACATTTTCCTTGAGGATTCCCAGCGCTCCGCCACCAGACACAGCCTGCACCCTTTGGGTACCATGAGGCAGGAATGGCAGCTCTCCCAGCACCTCCTGTCCTGCATCCATCAGGTTTCCATCCTGACCACCTCGGAGGGGTTATCACCTGTACTCCCGACCTCCCACTATTATTTGCTATCCCAATCCCTTCTTCTTCCTCAGCCGTTAGTAAGGGCTAGACACCCCACACCGGGTTTTCACCATTTTCAGCAGCTTCTCCTTTAGCATGAGGAAGGTGACAGCGAAGGCCACCAGGAGCGTCAGGCAGGTGGGCAGAGCCAGCACCAGGTAGAGCAGCGCCAGGTCGGCCGTCTGCCACCGGCAGCTCTGCAGGATGGGCTCGGGCAGCGCGCCGGGGCTCAGCACGCGGGAGCCGTGGCTGCAGGTCACCTCCCGCCCATCGGGGACACGCAGCCCCTCCGCCAGCTGCAGGGCGTCCCACCAGCCCAGCGTGCAGCAGTTGTAGGGGTTTCGGCTGAGGTAGAGCTCCTGCAGGCTCCTCCCTAGCGGCACCTGCGCCACGTCCGGTGGCAGCGCTGGGAGGCAGTTGTCCCGCAGATCCAGGCTGCGCAGCCTCAGCCTGCCCAGCGAGGTGGGGAACGCAGCCAAGGAGTTCCTGGAAAGGTCCAAGCGCACGAGGCGGTTCAGGGCAGAGAAATCCAAGGCGGTGGAAGAGAGGCTAGTGTTCCTCAGAGACAGCACCTGCAGCGTCAGGACAAGGTCCTGCAGCCACCCCAGGTCCCCAGACAGCACCTGGCGGTTGTCAGAGAGGTCCAGATGCCTCAGCGATGTCCCCTGGAAGGGGCGGCTGCTCAGCCCCTGCAGACCACAGCCGGACAAGGAGAGATGGGTCAAGGTCTCCACACCCCTGATGTCCACGCAGGGGAGACTCTTGGCCTCACCTGGCTGGGGACAGAGGTCAACCCGGTTGCGGCTGAGGTCCAAGGTAGTGATCTTCCTGGTGTGGGTGAAAATCCCAGGAGGAAGAGCCTGCAGCCTGTTGGTGCTGAGGTTGAAGAGCTGCAGGTTGGGCAGGATGTCCCCAACACCCACCTTCACCCCCAGCTCCACCAGCTGGTTCTGGCTGAGGTCCAGCTCTGTCAGCATGGCCAAGGAGTCCTCCTCCAACAGGTGAAACGCTTCCAGGCAGTTCTGGTTGAGCTTTAGGTGGGTCAGGGAGGGCATCTGGGCCAAGAAATCATCTGGCAGGCCCCAGACCTGGTTCTGGCTCATGTCCAGGAGGCGCAGGGAGGAGAGGTTGCTGTGGCAGAGCTCATCCCAGAGCCTGACTGTTGTGATGTTGGTGGAGTTGCCATCAATGATCAGGAACTGCACGGTGACGTTGGCCAGGGAGGTGCCATTGGGGAGACGCTGGTAGAAGCTCATCCTGTTGTCCTGCAGCAGCAAGGAGTGCAGCTTACTCTGCCGAGGCAGCACAGGGAAGAACAGGAGGCGGTTGTGGGACAGGTCCAGCACCTCCAGCTCAAAGAGTTCATCACTTTGTAGGGTCAGAAACCACTCAATGACGTTGTTGCTGACATTGAGCACCCTGAGCTGGGTCAGGCCAAACCCCACCAGACATGGGAGGTAGTTGTAAGCTATGTTGAGCCTCTGCAGCCTCTGCAGCCCTTCGAAAGCATTGTCAATCTCAAAGATGTAGTTCTTCTCTAGGTTCAGCTCCAGCAGCTGTGTCAGGTTTGTGAAGGTGGATGAGTCCAACCTCATGATGATGTTCCTGGCCACAGACAGGGACTCCAAGGAAGAGAGGTTCGAGACTAAAACTGATACCATGTCCTCCCTGAGCTGGTTTCCAGACAGATCCAGTGTCCTCAGGGCTGGCAGAGCAGAAAGAGCAGCGGCTGTCAGCGAGTAGTTGGTGAAGAGCAGGTTGTCTGTCAAGGACAGCACCTCCAGGCCCTGGCTGCTGAGGAAGGCACCAGTCTCAATGAGCTCCAGCCGGTTCCTGGCCAAGCTGAGATGCCAGAGCTGTGGATACAGGAGCAGAGAGGCATTGCCCAGGACCTGGATAGTGTTGTTGTCAAGAAACAGCTCCACGGTATCAGCTCGAAGATTTCCTGGGATGGAACTCAGCCATCTCCCAGTGCAGTCCATGATGCTCTGCACCTGAAGGAAGAGAATATGTAACACCACAGTGGGAGGCAGGAGATGAAGCGGAAGAAGTCTGGGGAGCAGAGTAATGGGGGAGGAGGTGGCTCTTTGGATACAGCCTTGGCACAGCAGTCCACTCCAAGGCAGCAGTTGGGATGGAGGAGGTCTGGAGATGATAAGTTGCCTGGGCTTTGCCAGGCAGGCCCAAGCAGTCAGAGGGGTGAGGGTTCACAAGAGAGGACTTACAAGCTCACAGCCCCCAGGAGATGTTGCCCAGGCTGCATCCATCCGACTTCCCCATCCCATTGCCAGGAGAAGAAGCAGGGAGAGACCAGGGAGCAGGGCCTGCATCTCAGTGGCGGCACTCCTGTGGAGAGGGAGGCAGAGGTGAGGAGGTCAGAAGCTGCAAACTGTTCATCCCAAAAGTCCCAGGTGGCCTGGGCCACCATGAGCTGTCCACAGAAGAAGGGGCACAGAGCCTTGGCACCAAGCCCACCCACCCCAGCAGAAGCCCTCGTGAGGCTCCCCAGTTTGAGCCTGGAAGGCAGGGGCAGAGCAGGGATGGGGGTGGCAGCTCAGTCCTGCCTGGGGGAAGGCACTGTCAGTGCTGCACAGCTGCTCATGAAGGCCATTGAGCTGCATCCTTCCAGCAGGGTGTCCCCCCAGCAGGGCTCGTGTGCCCCCTCTTGGCACCAAACACTCCCCCAGGGAACACCAACCCATCCCCTACCAAGTTCCCCCAGTTCCCATCCCTGCTGGGGGTTCTTCCAGGGGAGCAGACGCTCTCCAGCATGAGCTACCCCATTACTGACCTGGTGGGACCGGAGCTGACGGCATTTGCATCTGGGGAAAAGCTGAAACTCAGGCAAATGAGCAGCGAGGGCTCAGTGAGTGTTTAGCACGCAGCACTTTCACAGGTGCCACTGCATGAAGGAGAAACAGGGTTATTTTTAGCAGCCCAGGTAGCTAGAGCCTTGCAGCACAGAGGGAGCAGGACATGTCCTGGGCTGTCTCCTTCTTTGGGACAGCCAAAGTGTTGAGCTGGTGCCTTGTCAAAGCAGGATTTATTACTCTAGGAGAGATGGAGAGGTAGTCCCCTTTCCCCAGGCTGCACCTGACACGCAGCACCTTGTGCTCTCTCAAGTGCTTGGAGTCCAGCAGCAACTCATACCCAGGCATGGTGGCAGGAGAGGCACTCTGCTGTCCTGGACTTTGGTCCTTGCTGCACCCAAAGAACACCAGTTTTGGGTCTGGCTCCTGAACCCCTGTGCAGAAACTCCCACTTTCCTTCACCCAGCTTAGCCTTTCTTGGCTTCTTCCGACACCAGAAGGACCTCCATCCTCCCCGTGCTCCCTGGAGCTGTTGGGATAGTGCCTGCCCAGCCAGGAGAGGGGGCAGCAGCCCCAGCAGGAAACCCTTGCCCACAGCCCTACACCAAAGCCCACATGCAAGAGCTCTGGGAGCTCCCGGGGTGCTCCGCACGCTTCACACCAGCCCCGGCATGGGCCCACACAGCCACAGCTCTTCGAGCATGGGCATTAGTGACATGCAGCCACCACGGATGCCCAGACTGGCACAGGGAACCCCCATGGTGTTTTCCTCCAGCACAGGTGTCGGGGGGCAGTTACTCACCGCGTGCAACAGCGCGTGGGCTTTGGAGTGTCCATCCTGCAGCCCCTCAGCTGTGCTCAGGGGAGTCCTGGGGCCAGGGGTAGGGGTGACCCACGGGGTCCGTGTGCCACCCACAGGTCTGTGTGCCACCCGCGGGTCCGTGTGCCACCCGCCCTCTCTCTGAGCACCAATATAGCCTTTGCGGAAGGAGCCAACGGAAACTGCAGTCACATGGAGGCAGTGAGCGCGGCCCAGCTCTCACTTACTGATCTCAGCACTCCCAGCCCGGGTCATGCACTCACACACGGCTCCCCGGCAAGGAGGAACCACAGGGCCCAGGCAGGCAGCGAGGGGTACAGGGGGTCACGCAGCTCCTGGGGACAAGCCTTGCATGGTGACTCCTCTACCACAGCTCCAGCAGCAGAAACTCCCTGCTCAGGGTTTCAAGCCACAGAGATGGTGACTGGGGGTGGTTCTGCCCTGCACAGCCATGGCACCATTCCTGTAGGGTGAAGAAATGCCACCCCTGCATGGCACCTATTCCCTTTGTGTCCCTCCAGACCCCTCTTGCCTCCAGCACCCAGCTCAGGGTTTTGACAGGAGCCAAGGGATGCACATCCCATGGGGGATGAAGGTGCTGTTATTTCCTGTTGCATCCCAAAGCTGGACGTGTCCCAGGTGTTGAGTCCCCAGCAACTCTGGGATGCCAGTGCCTGTCCCTCACATTGTCTAAGTGAGATTCAGGATGCTCCTATCCCCCTGCTCCCAGACCTTTGGGTGTCCTGGGGTTGCTCGGGATTTCAGCAAACCCAGCACCCAGGGCACAAGTCAGAACCACTCAGATACAGGGACCTCCTGAGTGCTAGTCCCTTTGTGAAAGTCAGCAGAAACGGCTTTTCCTGCAGCTGCCAGGAAACAAAGATCCACATTTCCAAGGCAATATGCACAATATCCCCTTCATCCTCACCTCCATTTACCCCTGCTCTCCATCTCCCCACCCCATGTCTCCCTGCTCCCAGGGTCCTCATACACCCCCAAGTCCCCAGCAAATCCAGCCTCTGAGGAGGAAAACTTTGCCCAGAGGTACCTAGCTGGGAAAGGGTTCAAAACTATGGAGAAAGGATCCAGCGCTGCAGGAGGACCCTGTCCGGGATCAGCAGGTCCATGCTCCACATGCCATGTGTTCCACGTTGCCTATAGGATATTTGCATAGTTGGGGGATGAACTGTGTCACTGCAACACACCTAGGCCCCTCCAAGGGACGTCTCAGCCAGGGTCTCCCCTCCCTGCCAAACCACATGGCCCCCAAACTCCTGAAACCAGCAAAAAGGACCAGGGAGATAACTTTCTTGCCTTCCCCCTAAATTTCATTTCTTCTCTGGGAGGAGGCTAACCTCTCCCATGTCACTCACAAAAAAGCCCTGTGGTTTCATTTCCTCCATTTTCAAGGAAGTTTGACGTATAAAAATCAAGAAGGAGAAGAGAGAAGCAAACAGGAGTGGCAGAAGCTCACAGAAGGGCAAAATTCCCATGGCGTTGCTCAAGGGCACAAAAAAGGCTGAGATCAGCTGATGACCACAAACTCCTCATCCCAAACCCTGCCATGAGCCCACACTCAAACCCCTCACCTCGTGCTTGGAGACATGGGAGCTGGCAGAGCTGTAAAACTTGGGCATCCTCAGTCGTGACCACACTCTGCTCTCTGAATCGAGAGGCTCCTGGGACACCTTCTGATGAGATTCATTTTCGTGGTGCTACCATCAAGGTGATTCCCTGGGGGTCAAACCAGCTTCCTCCTGCAGCCCAGCAGGAACTGGGAGAACAAACAACCTGCTTCATTCCCTGCTTTGCCCCCAGCCCATCCCCAAAGCCAGGGCAGTGTAACCCCTCTCCCCAGCAGCCCCATGGGCTGGCAGAGCCCCTGCAGGGCCCATCCAGGTTTCCCCCACCTCGCTGCTCCTGGAAAGCAGCCCCACTCCTGGGCTGACCCCACAGCTCTGCGCTGAGGCATCAGCAACAGTGCTGCTGCTCTTCACACTTTCCCCACATCCTGCAGCCAGATGGTTCTGAAAAAGTCCTGAAGCTGCTGCTTGGTCCCCTCCTTTTCCTCCCCTCACACCCCCACCCAGTCCTCTCAGTAAGGATTTGATGTGTGCTTTGAGAGGGGTAATTTATTTTTTAATATCAGTGCAGTGAAGGCAACTGAGGTGCCAGGAGCTGCTCCTCTGATCAGCTCTTCAGGAAGCTCCAATGCAGCTCAATGGCTCAGGTGGGTTAAACTGCAGGAGATTCAGCTGCTTGGAGCCATGTCCAAACATGCAGCTGCAATTCCTGCAGCTGTAGGAGAGGACTGGGAATCCCCTTATGGTTTTACACCCTGTGAGCTTCTTCTGTTCCTCCCACCACCTCCTCCTCCTCCAAGCAATCTTTTTCCCTTAACAACCTTCAAATTGTCAAACACAACCCAAGAGCAAAGTTGTGATAAGAGGGCAGGCTCCCAGTTTCTCCTGGAATGCACCCAGCATGGGACCCTTGGGAAAGAGGAAACTTCAACAGGAAACAGCTACCCCATCACTGAACGTGTATTGCTGCAGGAAATGTGATTTATTCCCAAGTCGAAGCACCAGAAGGGTCACTCATGGTTCACACAGCAGCAGGACCTGGTGAGTGGGGGAAAAGAGAAAGAGAAATATTTCTCCATGGGCTTCCTTGACTCCCACTGGGATGGACAACTGGCGAGAATTAAAGAAATGGTTCTGCAAGGGATGATGGTGCAAATGTAATTGTTAATGTAATTTATTTTATTTAATCACCTGCTCTGGATAAAACAAGGGAAGGCTGAGGTCTCCTGCATCTCAGGAGATGCCAGAAGCAGTAGTTGCCTTTAATTTAACAGGAACTATGAACACAAAAAGAAGAGAATTCATTCTGTGGGCAAAAACCCTAACCCTAACCCTAAACTTGAGCTCTGGAGTTTTATCTGGCTGAATTTCCCAATGGGAATCCACCCAGTTTAACCCCAGGGGGTAGCTAGGGACATGTCCCACCCCAGGATGGTGCAGTGCTGTCCAGGAGTGTGGGCTCAGAGGGCCCCAGCACTGCAGCAGGGCTGGAACTCTACAGGAAGCACAGCTCCCCTCAGGGCAGTTCCTGCAGGGAAAACCAAGGCACAAAAATAAGGACTTATAATCAGCCTCAAAACCATCTTTTACTCCCAAGCTTTTTCCCCCAAAGCACCTCCCTGCTTCTTTACCTGGGTCCAAGGAAAGGCACGTGCCAGCTCTTGCATCTATCAGTAAAGCTCCAGGCTCTGGTTTTGCAGTGACTTGTGTGTCTGGGAGCCCCTGGAGCCCCAGCACCCTCCTCTGGGACAACTCTGTTCCACCCCCCACCACAGGCAAGGACACCTTTCACTACCCCAGGTTGCTCCAAGCCTTGTCCAACCTGGCCTTAGACACTCCCAGGGCTGGGGCAGTCACAGCTTCTCTGGGCACCTGTGCCAGGGCCTCACCACTCCTACAGCCAAGAATTTCTTCAATATATTTCCAACTATCAGGAATCTCCTAGCTCTTGCCAAGTTTTCTGATGGAAAGCAGGGTTCAAAGAAGACTTCCTTGAAGCCAGGATTAGTTCTGGGTTGTTCTGAGCAGAGCCCTGGGCTTGCTCACCCACCCCTGCAGCATCACGCTGGCTGCGCACACCAGAGGAGTTGGGGCTGTGGGACATCAGGGAGGAGGGGGGAGGAAATAATCCCCCAGACTGACAACATGAAACAAGCCCCAGGGATCCAGGTGGACTGCAGCAAAAAAGAATAGGCAAAACCATGTCTTTGGGCTTGGAGGACATTTGATGAAGGATCTGAACACCAATCCGGAGCTCCACAGCCAGAACTTCATAGAGGATCCCACCTTTGACCCCTCAGTCCCCAAAAGGTGCCCATTTCCTCTATGGGACTCAGAAGAAAGGCAAGAACAGGATTTAGTGGGAACTAAACCCATGTTCCTGAGAGCACAGGGTGGGAAGAGGGGAGCTGGTCAGTGGCTCGGCCACAGCCCCTCCCCAGACACCATGCTGGGGGTGAGGCTCTTCCCGGTTCCCTTCCCACAGGCAGGTCCAGCCCAGGCAGCTCCATCTGATGCCTTAAGTTTGAGCTTTCATGTTTTTCAGACTCTGTGCTGCCCAGGGGTGCAGTTCTGAGCCTCAAAGTGTCACTCAGCTCTCTGCACACAGCAGGGACACAAAACAAATCCTTTTCCTGCTGAAGACCAAGGACAACTTTCAGGCCCAAATGTGCAAACAGCAATGGACTGAAGGGAGGAACAAGGAGGATGGGACCTCACAACCTGGTGCTGTAATTGGACAATTAAACCCCAATATGCAAATGGACCAAAACTTATAAAAGTGGGAGACCTCGTGACTGGGCAGCCATTTTTTGACCATTCTGAGTACACCTTGGGTGTAGCCCTGGTCAGGCTCTTGTCCTGCCCAAGGTGTACCCTAAAGGTCTTTCAATAAATGCCTACTTTATTCTCTAGCTCTGTCTGGTATCTGTTTCAGGTCAGCCTTCCCAAGACATCACATTCGCGGTCACTGCTCTTCCTCCTCGGCCTGTAAATGAGGAGGAAGCGGCTGGAGAGGGAAAGCTGCAGAAGGGACCTCATTTCCCCCCTACTCCCACCCTTAGGTCGGGCTCTGACACCACTCCTGCCATTCCCAGGCCAGGGTTTGAGGGCTCCTCAGGATCCACCACCACGAGGTCAAGACAGACCTTTTCCTGGGAGGGTGGGAGAGCATCTGGACCACTTGGTCTCCAGAGCCCAGCGTGCAGCAGGATGCATCGGATGCTGAAGCAGCAGAACCTCGTATTTCTGAGCAACTAGAAGCCAAGTGCATCCATTCCCTTATGATCTGAGACAGTGCAGATGCTCTAGAGAACAGCATCTGCAGGAGAAGCCAGTGCCCAAAGTAAGAAAAGATCTCTGATCTTTTGCCAAGAGTGGTTGTGGCTGTCCCATCCCTGGAAGTGTTCCAGGCCAGGCTGGACAGGAGCAACCTGGGACAGTGGAAGGTGTCCCTGCCCTTAGCAGGGGGTGGGACTGGATGGGCTTTAAAGTCCCTTCCAACCCAAACCATGCTGTCATTCCTCCTAGATTCCCTCAAGGGCTGGAAAGCCCCACAACAAGGTTGCTTTCATCTAGTTTGGACATTGATTTCAGTTAGACCTGAAGGAACTGCCCAAGCTTTTCCCAAAAGATTGACAAACAGGTGGATAAATTGACCTTTTTTTGTACTGTACAATAAAATAAACCATTGAAAGCAATAAACTCCTGACCCAGCTATTCCAGCACAGTAACTGAAGTATTTTATCATAGAATCATGGAATGGTTTGGGTGGGAAGAGACATTAAAGGTCATCTTGTTCCACCCCCACCATGGGCAGGGTCACCTTCCACTATCCCAGGTTGCTCCAAACCCTGTCCAACCTGGTGTGGAACATTTCCAGGGATGGGGCAGCCACAGCTGCTCTGGGCAACCTGTGCCAGGAGGAAAGAATTTCTTCCTAATATCAAATCTAAACCTCCTCTCTGTTACTTTTTAGCCTAAAACTCTCAAGGCTGGAGGCTGTAAGTCGCCAGAAGGAGAAGGTTTGGACAAGTCACTGCTGTGACATCATTCAGGAATGCAAACTGTGACAAAAAAAAATACTCCCATCTGCAGCCCCACGAACTCCCTCCCTGCTGCCGTTCTGCTTCAGAGAAGTAATTCAGTCACGAACGCAAAGGGAAGTGAAACTCTCTCAACTCCTTGCAGAGCTCAGCATGTCCCACCCATCTTCCTCTCTGGCCAGAAGGGCCAACATCCCTGTGGCACAGCCTGGGCTGGCAGGCAGATCTTCTGGAAGCAAATGCACATCACAAAGTCTTCTTCTCCCAGGTTTTCAGCCACAGGGCACAGCATCCCTGCTTTTTAGCATGCTCCCTGAGGGACAAGGGACAAAGCCTCTCTTGGGTTTTGGGGTCTGGAGTTGGAGCACACTCTTGCACTTAAGACAGGCATATCCCTTGGTCTTGGGTAAGAAAACATGAAAACTGCCAGGATATGTTCCTGTGGGTTTTTAAAACAAACTCTAACACATGACACCAGTGTAACACAGGTGACATCATTGCTGTATCTGAAATGCCAGCCCTGCAGCCATACCTGGAAGAGACTGAAAGCAGTTCCACCTCTCAGCCTGGGACCTGAACCAGCACAGGAGTGCAGGGGGGGGGAGGTTCAGCCAGACAAATGGATCAATACTCAGATCTCCCCTCCTGCTCTCCACGTTCCTGCCAGGAAGAACAGCTCATGCTGCCAGTAGAGTCATGTCCCAGAGCTGCACAGCACTGTGGGGTGAGGTGGGAACATAAAACCACCTGGTTTCCATCCTGCACACTCTTCTGAGTCCCACTAATTCTCTGACTCTGATCCAGCTCTGCTCATGTCAATTATTTACCCAGGAATAGATAAAACCTTATGCTGAGGCTGAGATAAAACCTTTTGGCTGCTTCCAAAGCAAGATCCCACCCTCCAGCTCTGCTCTACAAGACCCTGCAGAAGGGCTCAGGTGCCCAATGTCAGATGGGATCTGGCATGAGGATAATAGCCTCTGTCACCTGAGCACAGAAAAAACAAACAAAAAGCCATCAAAGAAACCCAAATGGTGATTTGGGGCTGGCAAAAGCTGTACAACCTGGTCTAGAGGAAGGTATCCCTGCCCATAACAGGAGGTGGAACTGGATGAGTCCTTTCCAGACCAAACCAGTCTGGGATTCCATGAAAAATGTTTAGTCCTGCAGTATTTGAATACGATTTAAAAGCATTTTGGCCAACATCCATTTCCCTACCAGCAGGTTTGTCCAGCACTTTATAAAGCCACATATTGGAGCTGGCAGAGTTTACTATTGTTATTTAAAAGTGATGGGGTATGGCTGAGTTCTCCTAAGCAAGGGAAGCTCCAGATTAAAAAGACAAAATAAATTGAGCAGACATGAAACTACTGAAGGTAGCTCATACCACACCTGCCAGTGCAAGCATGAAGGGAAAAATCCATTCAACTCCTGACTTGGTAAAATTGCAGAAGAATGAACGACATTTGTAACGTACAGTGAGTTTTATTTCAAAATCCCTTTTCAATTACTTTGATTTTTTTTTAAATAATCTTTTGCTGATATCACTATTTCCTCATCATAAATGCCTGAGGGGAAGAAAAGCAAGTCTGGGAAAAAGTGGACCTTGAACAACAACTCTGACATTTTGTTTGAGCCTCTCAAATCCCTTTCAATCCTTTAAGGTGATCTTGGAGCTTTGGCTCAGTTTGATGTCACTAAAAATCATTTTCTGAAATGCAAATATTTGCTCAGCCTATTTCAGGATGCAGGGTTCAAACGAAGGAGTGAACTTTAAAAAATTCTATGTCCATCATCCACTTCTGTTGAGGGTTTCTAGCTTGGTTTGGTTTTTGAAAAGAACAGGAAGTAATTGTTAAGGGAAAAGGTTCCACATTAAAAATATTTACTGTACTCAGCACTTGTTTGAGCACAAGTCAAGGCTCCCACAGCTTTGCCCTCTCGTGGGGAGATGGGAGAGCTCCTTTGGAAGTCACACAGCATCATTCAGCAATAGGAAAAAAAAAACCTGCTTAAGGAATGTATTAGCAGGTCCAGCAGCACTGCAGGAAAAGCTTTCGGTGTTCATTCACTGCTTCATTCATTTCTTCTTTCAATCATACTCTTAGCACAAGGTGGGCCACTGTCACTTACAGAGTCAAGCATGGCCACTCACACCCCCCTGAAAACCTGCTTTTTAAGTGTAGAAAGGATCTTAGTGCAATTTCAATAATGCTGGTTTCTGTCTGCAGATTTCGCTGCAAGTAAGCGAAAAAGAAATTCACTTACACATCTAAGGGCTATTTATAACATGTAAAAACTGAAATATTCACATGGAAACACGTAGCTGAAGGAATGACTGAGGACTGCTCACCTCTCAAATACTTTAAGAAAACCAGTTTTGCGTGATCAGACTATGATCAGGCCCACTGTTATTTTAACTCATCGCTGCTGTCATCAACCCAGCAAAAATGGAAGAGGAAAAAAAAAAATAGAGGCAGCCATCTGGAAACACACCCAGCGTGCTCAGGGAATTTAGAAATGTAGATCAGGGATAAGCAGGGAGAAAAGTGGGATTTCTGGCTGTCGGATTCCGAGGCAGGCAGGGAAGAGCACAGCCACACCGGAGGTGCAGAGCCGCAGCACCGGGGCCATCTGCTCCCGCCCGGGTTTGTCACCTGAAACGCGGCCAGCAGGGACAGCACCGAAGGGCCTTTGCCGGGGAAGGCGCACACGGGCTCCCAAAAATGTACACTCACTGCAGCCTTTCAGCCGGGATCAAAGCATTTTCCAGGAGGGAGTTTCCCACCGCAGCTTGATTCATCAGTTTGTCAGCAGCACCTGAGGAGTCACACAACTGGCTTAGGGCCAGCACACGGCACCACCAAGGGCAAGAACAACCTCTGCCCCCAAACTAGTGACCACATCGAGCTCCTCACCTCCTCAGAGATATGAACAGAGGACTGACTGTTCAGCTCCCAACAGATTTCACTGCACACTCAAACAACAAGGAATTCTCAATTTTATTAAAATGACAGATAAAATGCTCACTTATCCCAAAATCCTGTAAGATTCTGATGCCAAAACCTGCTAATCTGACTGATTTCTATTAATCTGACTGATTTATGTTAATCTGATTGATTTCTGTTATGGGACTGTGAACACCTGGTGTTCCCCCTGACCAAAGCCCTTAAATCCCTTATCAAGGCAGGAAAAAATACCCCAAACAATTGCTCAGCTGACCCTGAGGTACCTCAGGCTGGAAAAACCTACTCTGCCTTCTTGGTGAGGCAGCACCAAACCTCTCTGCTCCTGAAGGAGGTGCTAGCCAAAATTTACTGCTTAAAAGCAAACTCTTGGTGCAGAGTTTGGAAAGTGCCTTGGATCTCAAAACCACAATACTTCTTCCTAAAAGCACTGTGAAATATTGAACTTCCATAGGGAAAGCTAAGGAAACAGCAGGAAGCTGAGGGGGAAGGAGACCCCTGGGTGCAGCAGTGGGGGCAGTGACCACAGCACCCAACTCCAATGCAGAGGCCTCCAGCAGTCAGGAATGCCTTTCCCCCAGTCACCAGTGAGAATCCCTGTTTCAGAGGAGGCAATTTCCCAAGCACAGCTATCAGATCCCTGAGTTTCCAAGCCCTCCTTAAGCACTCAGATTCTCTCTTTCCCAGCAGTCACACAGCAGATCACACAGCCCCAATGCCTCTGTCCTCTTGGGGCACCAAACTGCAACTCCCTTCTTCCCATCTGTGGGTTCCGCAGATGCCATTCCAACAATCCACACCAATAGATCCTTCTGAATGATAGCAGAGTTTATTTTAATATTTTGTACAGCCAGCATTGGTCTCCAGGAATAAGTTATAATCTTACATAAGTGAGTCCACCCAAACCCACCCTTAAGGAATGTTCAACTTTCAGCATTTCTGATTTAGAGGGAAATTATTTAGAGGGTAAGATGCAGTCTGAAGAATGGGAATCAATCTGAATTTGTGATTAAAACTCCTTGGAATTCTCAGGGTTTCCTTGCCTCTAACTGGATCATGGACAACCGCAGAGGTTGTGTCTTTCAGGACTGCACTGAGAATACATTCATCCTGGGGACTATTTATTTTCCTAAACTGGGCAGGGTTTCGTTTCCTTTATCCCCAACTCTATGCCCCACGGTTCTGCTCTGCAGACACTCCACAGTCCAGTACAATCAATGCCTGTAACAGATTTGTCTGGGAGGTACTTGGATGCCCGTCCCACATCCTTTATTTGACTGTTCTCAGCAACACCTAAAACACCTCCACTGCTCACAGCACATTCTGTCTGATGCAGCAAGAGGAACAGACCTTGATTTGCCTTTCAGCAATGAACACACAAAACAAATAAATACTTTTAAATCCTTTAAATGGTAACAACTTACACAGTTCCAGGGCAGAACCTCGTGATCTACCTGGCCAAAAGCACTCCAAGACAAAGCCTCGCTCACCTCCTTGAGGAACAGGGAGGGGGATAAGCAACAGTCCAAGAGGAATTCCTCTTTCTTCCATGCTCAGAGAATTGCCAGTGTCTGATACCAAGCAACTCACATTCTCTAACACAAAACAAAAAAGAAAAGGGTTTTTTTTTTGAGAGGTTGTATAAGCATTTCCTTCTCCTTCTCCAAAAAGCAGCTCTGAAACAGCCCAGGCAGCTCTGCACGAAACCAGAGTCACGAGCCAGCCATGGGGCTTACAGCCTCCCTGCCCTGTTAAAGGGCCCTCCTAGGGCTCCCTGCAGACCTTCCAGCCTCACAGGAAAGTTGTTTCACCAGGAATTCCCTCCTCACTACACCTGGCAACTTCTCAGCCTGCACAGGCCAGTGCATGGACACGCCTGGGGGGTCTGGACATGGCTTTGAGAAAATTGGTGAAGAGCACAAATGCTGAATGTGATCCAGAATCCCTACCAAAGGGCTGGTGAGAGTTTTACTAGTCCTGGGCAGGTGAATGTTGGGGTACTGGGGGATCTGATTCAGTTAAGAAAGGTTCAGGCAAGCCTTAAAGCTTTATAAAGCCACTGAAGCTGAAAGTAAGGTCTGGTTGCAGAAGCCCAATGCTCCTTCCACATTATGTTAAGACATTTCACAACAGTGATTAGCGAGTGAGAGAATGCTCTGAAAAGGTGGCATTGTTGACGTGGAAAGGCAAGCTCAGTGCTGTGCTCAGCCTTCCTTCCCCAAGGGGAGTGCAAGTTCTGGTGAAAGAAAACTCGTGGGGAATAGTTTTTGTTTCCTACAGAGAACAAACCTGTCACTGAAGCCATGGAAACTTTCACAGGAAACAACCCAAAGTAGCACCGCACTCCACAAGAGCATCCCAAAACACACTACAACAGAACTGCACTGACATGAAGGCTGTACACCTGTCCCAGGTGTGTGTTCTGGTGCCAGGGAGGAGGGTGATTTTTTCCCTTTAAGAAATTCTGTCCCAGTTAGAATAAAGCAAACCCTTTCTTTTAACTGTTCTTTTCAACGTTTTCTTTATATACAATTCTTAAAATACACTTAAAAATAGCTGCACACGTGTTGTATGGTTATACCAGAGAAGGGCAGTTGCACAGACCGTGCCTCTCAGGTCACTAAAAACTGTAAATACCCCCAAATAGCCCCGTTCTGCTCCAGCCCCCACGCCGGCCCCAAGGAGGAAAGGAAGGAACAAGCAGTTTGGAAATGGGAGTCTCTCACAAAACACGCCACTTACAAATCCCAGGGTAATTTCCTCAAGCATTTTTGTATCAAGTCCTTTCTTAAATGTTTGAGGTCACACTGCCATTTTAGCAATAAAATCTGTTGCAACATGCATGTGTAAGCTTCCCACTCAATCAACTGCAGCCCTGAGGATTTTTCTGGCCTGGTAGAAGGAGGAAATGTAACACAATTTCTGAAGTACGGCTGGTCCTCCGTTTCCAAACTCCGTGTGGTTCCCTCGATGGCTCTTGGACACACACCCACACTTTTTTGTTGTTTTTTCCTCTAATACATGTTTCCCTCTAACCAACATGCAGATTTCTCCTCCCAAACATCCACATCTTGACATCCCAACAAAACAATCCATGTCATCCATCCAGAGGCTTTCCCAGGTAGACCAAAGTCACTTCTGTGTTACCATACACAGCAGACACTGCTGGATACAGGCAAACTTTTGGCAGTCCTCTGAAGGCAACTCCCAGGAACTCATAGCCCCTCTCAAATGCTAATGTTTTGTCTTCCATGTCCAGGATAACTCGAATCCTTTCACCTATCTGGAAACAGAGACAGCAGGGGGAGTAAAAATAACACACAGAAAGAGCCATGTTCAGATGGAAACAAAAACAATGCAAAGTGTAACATAGCAGAGAATTTTAAAGCAGGGCTGTCCTGTGTCTCGTGATTGATTGCTCTTATGACGGGAATTTCTCAATTTCACCACGATCCTGAGTACCTCTGAAGCAGGCCAGCCTGCATCCACCACCTGTTTATGATAATAACCAGACCCTTCCCATATGAACCTGTGAGAGCACTGAGAGCAGGCACGACGTGCTGTGTGCTTTGGAATCTTTGCAATTTGGGTTCCAAGTTACCTGAACTCTGTGTTCAGCTCCTGCTATTGCTGAGCAGCAACTGCTCTGTGAGGAGCATTTTTAAAGACAATGGAGTTAAAAAAGGCAAGTGCCACCTACAAAAAAATCCCAGAATAGACTAATATGCCAGTGCTGTCGCTGACAGAGGTGTTCCCTCACCAAGGTAAAAGGAAATTTCAGTACAAAATGTAAAATGAAAACTTTAAAAATATATATATATACACACATACATACATACACACACACACACAAGTGAAACAAACATTGACCACAGCAGGAGCCTTGGATCCAGGCAGGCCCAGAGCTCCCTGCATTTATTTAGACACATTACTTCAGACATCTCTGAAACTTCCAGAGAACAGCCACAAGCACAGCAGGCACAACACAAACTCCTGACTCTTCTCCAGCCAGCCCCAGCATTGGGAATTTCTTCCAGCCAACACTAACGTGCACATGTGTTTCCTTTAAGCACATTTTCTACAAGCAGATCCTTGCACATGTCTATAAACACAAAATACAACAAAGGATCACTGATTTGAACTTTCACACAAAATTTAGGAGTATCAGATACAAGGTACTACACAGATCTTCACCCACAAGTGAAATGTAAGCCAGTACAAAACCACAGCACTGGGGGTCAGACTGGATTATTTAAAAGTCCCTTCTAACCCATTCTCTGAATATGAGATGGAAATTACAGTGATCCAGTTTAGGCTGTAACACGAGCAAATCCAGCAGCAAAAAGGCAGCTGTGTGAGCAGACAGAATGACAAGACAAGCACTTCTATAAGGACAAAAAGGTGGAGTGGCCTCTGCTCTTTAATACCCTGAAGTTATCTGAACATCAGATTCCAGATAAGGGATGTCACCCACAGGAAGGTGGCCAATGAGCAAAGCAGCAGCAATCAGCACTGCTGCAGATTTTTGCAGGAAGACTCTCACCTAAGCACTAACTTCAGCTCACCCTGCCAGACAACAAAGGGGTACTAGCCCTCAGACACTCACCTTGCTGTGGGGCAAGTCGCTACTTCAGAAAGCTACAACAGTCTTTTCAGGTTTTATTCCAAAAAGCATTACGATGTCTAAGCAGACACCCACAGTACAGGTTTCACACTCATTTCGAGATAAAAGTGTGGAAACAACCTAAGGTCAGGTGCACTGAGCACCAGACAGGTGTAGCCTGCAGAAGCAGTAAATGAAGGGGAAAAGGTTCACAAGGTGGAATCATTTGCCTTCTGTAGAGAAGGCAAAGAGACCTTTAAGGGCCACTTAAGAGCGATTCAGGAGCCAGCCGGGACAGCGGGATAGGGATAGCCAGCACCCCCCAGCCCTGGCACAGCGCCCAGCCCACGCCAAGCCCGCTCACCTGGTATTTAGGCGCGTTATTGCACTGGGGGAAGCTGCCGTTCACCTCCCCGTTATGCAGCAAGTTATTGTCCACCAGGTTCCAGCCCCAACTCTGGTCGTCGCTGCCCAGCAGGGCCACGTAACCCTGGCACTGCATGGCGGCGCGCTTGGTGGCGATGCCGATGACAGCCACGGTGCCCAGCGGGCCCTCCCACCACACCTCCCAGGCGTGCCGGCCCTCGCTGAAGCCGATCTTGGTGCGCGCCCCGTCCGTGCTCTGCGCGATGGGGTTGCGGTGCAGCGTGAAGCCGTTCTTCTTGATGTAGACGTTCCTCGAGCAGTCGTTGGTGCTGAAGGCGTGGTGGAAGGCACGGACCTGGGCGAGAGAAGGTGGGTGAGGGGGATGGACGGGGCTTGGAGCAGCCTGGTCTAGTGGGAGGTGTCCCTGCCCATGGCAGCTTTAAGATCCCTTCCAACCCATACCACTGTGGTTCCAGGAGATAAAACCTTGTCGTGTTTCCCAGCCTCCCGCCCCCTTCGTTTCCAATGGCGGGTGGGCCGGAGGGCTCTGGGGGTGTCCCCAGGGGCCGGGGGAGGCGGTGAAGGGGCGTCCCGGCGGGGTGGGGGTGTCCCCGTGGCTCGGGGGTCCCGGCCTCACCTTGCCCTTGTAGGTGGGCACGTTGCAGAGGATGTCGGTGCGCAGGGCCTCCTCGGCCAGGCAGCGGGCGGCCAGGCTGCGCCACACCTCGCTGTTCTCGTCGCCGTGCAGGACGCGGTGCCACAGCTTGCAGACCAGCGCGCAGCTCCGCAGCTCCTGCAGCTCCAGGTACGAGAACACCAGCTCCAGCACCCGCCCCGGCAGCCGCCAGCCCGGCCCTCCCCACGACGCCGCGGCCGCCCCGGGGCCGGGGCCGGGGCCGGGCCCCGCCGCCATCGCCCCCCGCGCTCCCCTCGCCCGCCCGGTGTGGCCGGGGCCGCCCGAGGCCTCACTGCGCGGGGGCGCGCGACGCCGCCATCTCGGCCGCGGGCACCGCCCCGCGCGTGCGCGGGGGGCCGGCGGGGGCGGGGGCGCGGCGGAGCGGAGCCGAGCGGAGCCCGGGGGAGGCGAGGGGAGCGCGGCGGAGCTGAGGGGAGCTGAGGTGAGAGCTGAGGCCCCCGCACCTCCCGAACCCCCCGGGACGGCCCCGGCAGCGCCGCGGGCCGGGCCGGGGGGCGGCCCCAGGGCCGGGCCTGCCGGGGTGGGGGGCGGTCGGACCCAGCTGCCGCAAGGGCCGGGGGTTGGCAGGGACCGACTCGCCTGGGGTCCCCGGGGACCGGCGGTCGCGAATCTGCCCCGACGCGAGCTGCGGGGAAGGTATCGGCCCTCTCTGTAGTGTTATTTGGTCGCCAAGACCGAAGTTCCTCTGATGGAATGAATGGGCTTTGCTGCTCTTTAGATCTAGGTCAAAAAAACCCACATGGAAAACATAACATGGTAAAAAAAATAAAACAAAAAACAACAAGCAAACAAAAAAAACCCCACCAGAAACAAGCCGTTTATTGCCCAATAGTTAAATAAATGCATGGGCCTTAAGGCAGCGAAGCGGCTGCTGGGCTGTCACACAAACCTCGTGTGCCTCTCTCCTTTTCCCCGCAGCGTCCCAGTCCCTCCAAAACTTTCGTGCTGCCCTTTTTTGCCTTTCGCTTAATTTTCTGCTGATGTGCTTCCCTAAGCAGTGCTATTGCACAGGCTGCCGTGGGCAGTCACACCAGGGAGGGTTAAGGTTGGTGAGCGCCATGGGTGTGCTCTGCGAGCCAATTAAATATGTTGCAACCTGTTTTAAATTAGTGCTACTTTTTTTTAAAAGACTCGTCGTATCATTTAGGTTGGGAAAGATCGGTCTGTGCCTGGTATCGTTGGTGTTTAAGCGAAAGTTCCACTTGGGTACTGAGCTGTTGAGGTGCCCGCTTTAAATTGGGCACTGGCGTTTCAAATAGTTCGCAGGATGATCTTGTTGATTGATAAGTTTCTGCTGTAACGAGACCAACAACCACCTCAGTTCAGGGCTTGTTTTTGTTTGTTTCAGGGACGTCCCTGAAGCATGGCAGTGAAGTGGAGTGGTGGGCATTCCTGCTCTGTGCTGTGCCTGAACGTTAGCGCGGAAGGGCTGGTGGCCTCCGGCGCGGAGCGGGGCGAGCTGGCGCTCTGGGATGGGGGAGGCTCGCCCGTGGCTCAGCTGCGGCTCCCGCAAGCGGAGGACGTGACCTCGGTGGTGTTCTCCGCCCGCCGCCCCAGCACGCTGTACACTTCCCACGGAGAAACCATCAGCGTGCTGGATGTCCGCTCCCTCCAGGAGCCCCTGCAGCGCTTCCACGTGAACGAGGAGGAGATCAACTGCCTCTCAGTGAACGACACGGACGGCTTCCTGGCTGCAGCAGATGACTCGGGGGCGATAAAGGTTGTGGACTTGGAAAGCAAGAAAGTCAGCCGGTCCCTGAGACACTCCAACATTTGCTCGTCTGTTGCCTTCCGACCTCAGCGGCCTCAAAGCCTGGTTTCCTGTGGACTGGATATGCAGGTGATTTGCATACATGTGCACCGTTATTAATGAAGTGAAACAGTAATTACCCACCTGTGTAGTGAAGCACCACTGAGCATGAAAGTGTTCAGTCTGCAGTCACTGGAATGCTCCCTCACTATTCTGAAGTAGTTTGGGCCCAAAACGTGAGTTTTGGGGCTGTTTGTGCTGTGTTCTACTCAGCAGCTTCTGCCCCTGTTTTTATCTTCCTTAACATTTACAATTCAAAAGTGAGTGGGGTGAGGGGAAGTCAGCCTACACTGCAAAGCTGTGCCATATTAGCTCTCTGTTGGACTGAGCAAAACCAGCAGCTGTCCCTAGGCATCAGTTGGGGCTGCAGATAAGATGCAAAAGATGGTGAGGAAAGGGCACAGGGCTTGAGGCAGGCAGGTAGAGCAGCATCTTTTCAAGTGG
This sequence comes from Acrocephalus scirpaceus scirpaceus, assembly GCA_910950805.1. Lineage (NCBI taxonomy): Eukaryota > Metazoa > Chordata > Aves > Passeriformes > Sylviidae > Acrocephalus > Acrocephalus scirpaceus. The sequence continues at coordinate 21,800,568 of OU383781.1, forward strand.
AATGTATCACTGGGAGGACAAATGATTTGTATAATTTATCCTTTGTTCTGTTAGCATCTTGGAAGCATGAAATGTTCTTTGCCTTTTAAAGTTTTCTATCCTCATCAAGAGGAAACTTTGTCCTTTGCATTCTGAGAAGAACCATGCTGGGAGTTAAGTCCAGAGTTGGCCACCCAGAACAGATATTTTTCAGTAATTTCTTTCCAGTGGTTGAGGTCTGACCACATTCCTGGTTTAGCCTGATATGAAAACTGTCACTTCTCAAAGGTTTCTGTGGTTCCAGCGGTGTCAGGGTGAAGTTTGTGCGACAATGTTGAGCAGTTTCACCCTGTGTTCCTGAAACCAAAGTACATCTCACACCCTTTAGAGCAAATACATGCTGATATTTAGTATAACCTGTATTTTTCTGTGTTAAAGCCATGATGATAGATCCTATCTAGGAGAAGTAAACACTCAGTCCTCCCTCAGCTGGCTTAATTCTGGTCCCTAAAATGCAGATACACAAGCCTGTGGCTGGTAACTTTTTATCAGAATTTTAAACATTTAAGTACAACTAGGTTCAAGTGAGCTGATTATGTTTTGTGACTTTTTAGTATTACTTTCATTTATTGTAGCTCAGCAAGTTTTCTTTTAGGCGAAAGCCAGTATCCCACAACAGGTTTTCATTAGTGTGTTTTTGTACAGTGAAAAGTGCATCATTCTGCATTGAGGTTGCATTTAAGATCATTCCCCAAAGGGGAGCTTAGCTGCAGAAGGGCTGTGAAGCCCTGTGCTGCACCATGCCTTTGGACAAGTTATGAGCTCTACCTGTTCTGGGCTTGTCAAACCCTTGGGGAAGCTGTGACTGATGAGAAGTGAAATTTAGGTTGCTGGAGCTCTTTCAGGAGTTCCGATGAAGCAGGGAAATGCCATAAGGACAGAAAATACTTGGTTTGCAGAAAACTTGTCAGCAGTTGATGGATTCATCAGGCTGTTGCAGTGCTGTCTGTGATGAAAACAGGAGTATTTTCTGTAAGCATCACCCAGCCCCTCTGATTTACAGTAAATCAAAGTTGTTATGGAAGTGGTTTTAGTGCAGCAGCAACAGTGGTCACTGAAACAGGAAAGTGACAGGAAATGTATTTCAGATGTTATAGGATTTGGATTCCAGAAATGCAGAGCCAGGCTCTTTTGTGAACTAAATTTAAAGACTCCTGTAGTTCTTATTGGGGATTACTACTGAAGGAATATTTTTATTAAAATTGAAGCTTAACTTTATGAAGCAAACAGTACACTAGTGCTGCATTAGACTGACTTGTGCTTTTTGATCTGTTGGCCTTGAGAATGCTCGTTGTCAATTCAGATCCTACAAAAGTCTTGAGAGCATTATTTTTAATTGGCTCAGTAAAAATCTGTAGTGCTTGAACTGCTGTACAAGAGACACAGGATTCTTCTCTGGGGGTCTGGAGGTGGGGTGGCATTGGAAAAGAAAGTCTGAAAGTGTGACCTGCCCCATCTCAGCAGGTAAAGCCTGCCCTACTCCATAGCACAGACCATATCTACTCACTGGATATAAAAATAAATACAAATATGCCTATTTAAAAACCACAGCCCCAACTACTGTTTTCCTTTCGCTCTCCCATTTTTCAGACACATTCGTGGAAGTGACTATTTTAGGCCAAGTAGCAGCGACAGAAATCCAGAATAATGATCTCTATTCACTGCTAGCGTTTCCGTGTCCCTCCTTCTCAATAATTGATGTGCAGTACATCATGATTACTACTGCTGAGATGAATGCAAAAGCTTTTAGAGCAGTGTTTGCATCTCTTTCGTGGTCTAAAGGTCTGAGTCATTGACTGCAGTGTGGTGGTGGGGGTTTGGAAAGCAGGCCAGAAAGATTTGCTACATTTATTAGGGCAAATTTAACCACTCCTCACCACACGCCTTACACCTCTTGGAGTCATGCACAGCCTTTTCTCTGCTAGGGCAAAAAGTGTGCTTGCTTATTTTACTATTAAAGCTCCAATTTGAAGTAAAACACACAAATTGATCCTATTTTTTTTTTTTTAGGTGATGCTGTGGAACCTGCAGAAAGCTCATCCCTTGTGGACCGTGAACCTGCAGGAGTGTGACACAGAGGAAGAGAGTCCTCAGTCAGCTGGGCAGCTCTTCAACCCGCCCCTCGCACATTCCCTGTCTGTCGCCTCTTGCGGGAACATCTTCAGCTGCGGAGCTCAGGACGGCAAAGTCAGAATATTCCGAGTCACCGGTGTCAGGTTTGAACGTGAGCTGGAGTTCCAGGCTCACAGCTTGGGAGTCTCGCAGGTGCTCTTTATGCCAGAGGCGTACTGGTTGTTGTCAGGAGGAAACGACGGGAAAGTCTTGCTCTGGGATATCAGCAGCAATGTTGGGAAGCAGCAGAAAAGTCCAGCAAAATCTCTGCACAGGAGGAAGGCCAAAGAAGCTGCTTCTGGCAAAAAAGATGGGAAACTCAACAAAGTGGCCTCAAATGAACACCCTGGAGTTGTGCCAAAGCTCAGCATTGAGCACGGAGAGAAAGTGAACTGGCTCTCGTGTGCAGAGATCAAAGGCTCCAAGAGAGTGTTGGTTGCTGACCAGACCAGCTCTGTATCAGCCTATCCATTGCTAGAACCTTAAGGCATCCAGGTGTTTACAGAAGTCTGGGGGACAAAACCACTTCTCAGAGCCAGTTACATCCACTGACAGTGAACTGGACAGGGGACCCCTCTGGGTCCTTGGGAAGGGGAAGGGATTTGCTGTGCACTCGTGATATCCCTGGCCTTGTGCTGGTTTTTTGTGGCTGTTATGTTCACAGCCACTGTCTCTTGCAGGGTTGGCAGGTTGCTGCTTGAATTTAAGTGAAACGGGTCTCTATATTTAGGGGTAACATTAGTTCATGGCTAAGCTGATGTAATTAAGGCTGGAGGAGAAAATTAGTGCTAAGGAGACACCCACGATGCTAAGTGAGGCTGCTGAGCAGTAGCAGGGCTGTCACTGGCTCAGCTCTATGTGGTTAGGGCTGTTGCAGTGCTCTGTGTGACTTTGCCCATGAAGCTGTGTCTGAGTTGGCTTAAACTGATCATGGTGGAATCTGGTTTTCATCACTGTCAGCAGCTGCATAGACTAGAGGTGCATCAATTAACGAGCAATCAAATGAGTTTCCCTGTGGTTGCCAACTGAACTTTTTCACTGCAGCAATAGAAGGAGCAGGGGAACTGTTACACCTGTTTGCTGGGTCAGCTGTCAGTTAGTTGTGTTTCCCAGGGAATAAGAACTATTACACTTGTCTTAATAAAGGCTTTCTCTCTCACTGTTCCCTTGTCCTTAGACTCACTGTAATAGTGCCAGACTCACACAAAATTGTGTCAAAAACTGTATTGTACCCCCATCACAGGGCAAATACAAAGAGCCAAAGGCACAGCTTCTTACTCAAATACTTCCTGTCTCCCCAAAACTTTGAAACACAGTGAGCAGAACTTGGCTTGCTAGAAGCTTCCATTCATTTGCAAATTGAAGGTAGGAAGACCTAAGTGGAAATGCTACAGCTCTGGACATGTTCAGTTCGTGCTGAATTTCATATGAAGTGGGCAAGTAATTTTAAAAAAAGGGTTTTTTTTCCTGGGCTGTCCTTACCTTATCACAGAATTGAATTCCTAGTGCTGGCCAAGGACCTGCTGCACTGGTGGGGGGTTTGTGCTGCTGTGTTTCACCAGCTGGGCTGTTACCAGACCCATATTATTATGGAAAAATTTTCCAGCTCTTTTTTTTACATACCCAGCTCCAGAAAACCATTATCCGGTTGTGCTGCCTCTCTCTACCCGTTATGGAAGAGATTCCAACTGTCTTGGTTTTGCTCAAAGCAGCTCCCTGCAACCAAACACAACTCATTCTCATCCAAATCAGATTTTACCTTCGTACCTTTTTAATTAAAAAAAAAAAAAAGCAATCTGCCTGTACAGCCTTTCTCAGCAGGATAGTTTGGCCCAAGACATGATATGGTGGGCGCAACAGCAAATTGAAGCCAAAACACAGGGGAAAAAAAAAAAAAAAAAGCAGGAAAGTGTAGTTGCTCCCTTTTGTGTTACCTGTGAATTAGTTTATCTGTGAGGACACAGGATCGGTGGGGCAGAGGAAGGGGTCGGGTCGGGCTGTGTGGTTCAGTGTGTGAAATGTCCATGAACGTGTGTTGGTGCATCCATGACCTATATTTGGATATACAGGCTATAAAAAGCCTTGGAACAAACAACCTCCTGCAGGACTCGGATCCCCTGTCCCTGATGTTGCTGCCAGCTACAGGAGAGAGGAGCAAGCCCACTCCAGCTTTTATTTCTTCTCTTGGTGTTGTCCAGGAAGATGGCGAAAGCCAGCATCTCCCTGCGCTCCCTGAACGAGACGCTGAACAGGTCCTGCAGGGCGCGCGAGGGCACGGGAAGGGTGCGGGGGGCTGGGGCACAGGACACCACACCAGACAGTCTGTGAGCACAGCAAACCTGTGCTTCCCTGGAAACTTCTGTGGGCAACAGACTTTGTGGGTATACAGGGAGGGAGGAGCTCATGAACAGGCTTAATCTCTGCTTCACCCACTGGGGAGGAAAGAGGGACAGAGCCATCAGCTCCGTGGTGGTGTTCATTCCCTGGCTGCCATCCTGGCTGTTTGCTGCAGGATTTGGGCAGTTGCTCCATCACCCACAATCTGCAGCTGCATGAAGTGTCACCAGGTAATGAGAGCACTTGGTCTGTTCAGCCTGGAGGAGACTGAGGGGAGAGCTCATTGAGGTTTACAACTTCCTCATGAGGGGGGAGGAGGGACAGACACTGATCTCTGTGGTGCCCAGTGACAGGACCTGAGAGAATGGCCTTAAGTTGTGTCAGGGGACGTTTAGGTTGGATGTTAGAAAAAGGTTATTCCCCCAGAGAGTGGTCAGGCACTGAACAGGCACCCCAGGGAATGTCACAGCACCAAAGCTGCCAGAGCTCAAGAAGCATTTGGACAATGCTCTCAGGCACAGGGTGGGATCGCTGAGGGGGGCCAAGAGTGCAGGACCAGGAGTTGTATCCCTGTGTATCCCTTCCAACTCAGTGTATTCTGTGATTCTATGAAATTTGGGCTTGCTGTTCTAATTGGAGATTTGAGGTGAACTTCTGATTTTCAGACCATGCCTCAGAGTCTGGAGGGTTCAAAGACAGGGAGTAAGTGGTTATCATGAGCAAAATAAAAAGCCCAAGAATGACCTTTCTTACAAGTTTAAGGAAAGCAAATCACCATTACTGGGGAACCAGGACATGGGTGACGCTGATTCACCCTCCACTTCCAAAGCCTGCACTTGGCAGAGGAACGTGAGCAACAGGTTCACAGAAAAATAATCCAGCCTCAGCTGCCCCTGCTGGCACCAGTCTGTTCTTGGCTGTGCAGCAGCAGGCACCAAGGGAGATGGCTCAGAGCAGATATAAAGATATGAGCATGGATCTTCAGGAAAAAAAAGTCAAAAAAGGGTCTGAAATTCTCAGCAGTTAGAGGCAGGCGGGATACTGCTCCCAGTCTGTGGATTTTCATGTTACTGTGAAGGAGGTGGGGCTCTGGCACAGGTTGCCCAGAGAAGCTGTGGCTGCCCCATCCCTGGAAGTGTCCAAGGTCAGGTTGGATGGAGCTTGGAGCAACCTGGGATAGTGGAAGGTGTCCCTGTCCATGGCAGGGGATGGAATGAGGTGGGCTTTAAGGTCCTTCCAACCCCAACCATTCTGGGATTCTATGATGTTACATTTAAAGGCAAACTATGCAGTGTTGAGACGTTTTAAAGTCAAATCAGGTGTTATACATACAACTGTGGTTTACCTGCAGTCAAAAGGAACCTTATCAAGAGTATCACAGCTGATGGGATGCAGTACTTCTGCTTAGGAAATGAATGATTATGTGTTGACAGACAGACAGCTGACTGACTGACTTGTAAAGAAACTGTTCCTCCTGTCGAGATACTGTTCATACTGTTGGTTCACCCACAGCATTTATGACTCTGATTCACACACAGGTAGCCAAGATGGCGAACACAAAAGTAGCTATTGGAGACCTGACCAGAGGGAGAAACAATTAAACAACTCCTTAAAAAAAAAAAAAAAAAAAAAAAAAAAAAAAAAAAAAAGTGAAAATTAATTCTGTGGGAAACTGCTTGAAGAAGTGTGTGTCTAACATACCATGGAGTGAGTGAATGGGAAGAGCTTGTAGAAGTGCAGGCAGGATGTACTGGTCTGGAAAATCAAACCCACGTGACAGCTCTAAAATGTCATTTTCTGTAAATGCCTGAATAGCAGAAATAAGGTTTCACAGAGAACCATACTTCCAGAGAAGTGGAAATCCTGGAGCTTCTACTGCATGGCTTCCAAGTATGTTCTGTGTGTTAACAAGAGGGGAATTTTAAAAGCTTTCTGGTAAAGAATGGGGATGTGGTTTGTGTGTACACTAGTCAGAGTTAGAGGTCATTGGCTTAGTGGTAACTTCACTTACACTAAAGGAAAAAGTGTTCAGAAGTCATGACGGAAATGAAAGCAGGAGCTTTAATGCATTCTTCCTCTTTTCATTCCAAACTTAGATCAAGAGGCAGCAGCACTCAGTCTATTACACTGTGGGAGATCAGTTATGGACCTACCGTGGTATAACTGAACAGACATTTTTAGATCCAAAATTGGCAAATGCTGAAATGTTTGCAGGTTGCAGGTGCTTAAAAATGCAGATTAATTTACGGACAGGCAATTATAAAAAAGTGTTTGAGAGACAAAACTGGTCAAATAGTAAAGTTGGAGTGAAGGCTGCTGAGGAACTACTGCTGCACTGAGAGTAGTATTAGTGATGAGATCTTGGATAACTTTTACTTGTAGAGGAGGAAGTTGGAGAATGGGCCATGAGGAAGCTTATTTACCATGATAAAAAGCTGCAAACCAGGGAGCAATTGACCGGCAAGAACACTCATTATCTGGCAACCCAGCTCTGAAAGTCATTCAGGCAAACCCCGACTCACCTCACCTTGGTTTCTGCACTTGCTGTCTCTGTGCTGACAGATTCGATCCCGTTATGACACATCAATCCTTCCAGTTCTTCTGAACTCCCTACATTTCGACATGACACCAGCTTAGTTTTCCAATTAAGCTTCTATTTTGGTCCCAAAATTCTTGCTGAACCAAGAGGAGTCCTACTGCAGTAAGATGAGCTTTCACCAGGTTGCAGAGGAAGCCTCGTAGACTCAGGAAACAACAGAAAATCGTTAGACAAGGATCTGCACAAGCGGCCAGACAATAAATTAAGGTCGGGGATACTTAGTAAAATATGCCACTGTTGAAGTCTTTTTATTTTCTCCTCATTCAGGTCAGCTGCAGAATCCAAAGCAGGGTTTCGTTTAGAGAAGGAGCAGGCAGGCGGAGAGGCAGGCAGGGAGAGGGAGGAGCTGCTGATAGGAAAAAAATGGCAATTTTGGTCCATCTCTTATAACAACAGACATTAAAATAATGTCTGTTGGATACATGTCAAGGAATGGAAAAATATTTGAAGTGTTTTGTTGGTTTGTTTTTTTTTTTTTAATGTCATCACCAGCTGCTGTGTATTTTGTCTTTACAAAGTTCATCCAAAGATACGTGTTAACAGGGCCACAAGCATGAATAGAATGTTTAACACAGGTAGTTCAGAACTCAATTCCCTGAACATTAAAACAATACAATAATAGTAACAGAAGCAGTGGAGCAAACTAAGAATGAAAAAAGATAAAGAAAAATATTTCGGTAATAATATTTGCTGATGGTGTAGTTATTGTTAGCTGATACAGCCTGAAGTTCTGCCAGTAAAATAAAAAGAAAAATCACAAAAAATTCTGTAAGGAGTAGGTGATGTTCTTCTAGTAAATCACTATTGACTACATAGTACTGACGTAGTCGTTCAATATTTAGGAAGAGACTTTGAATTATTTACATTAGCTTTCAGATCCTCAGGATTTTCAAGATATCAAGCAGGTAACTGAGGAAAATGTGGAGAAAACTGTCTTTACTAAAACCACCCACAATGACAGAAACCCAAATTTTAAATAGGGAAAAACATAACAGATATCAAATAATGAAAAAGCAGTAAATAAATACAAGCTATAAAATAGTTTTTATCACAGTTGTTCCATGGAAGGACAGTCCTATTAAAAAAACACACTGCAGGTGGCTTATTATTTGCATAATTTTTAACCAGGGGAGTAATGAGAAGTTCTGCTCAATGTTAAATGAAAATGGTTCAAAAGACCATGACATTACAAATAAAAGCATAAATCACCTCAAAATGTGTTAAAAGAAAAACCTGTACCACTAATAATGCATATGGTTGAGAGCCACAGGTATATCTACATACTAATTTTGCAGCCGTATTTGGAGATTGTAAGATCTCTGCACCAGGAAACGGCCAAAAAGATGTGACAAAACCCCTTGACTTTTAGTGGTGCTTGTTTTCACAAATCTTGGGAGTACCCCCAGGACGGGGTCTGGAGCTGTTCACAATGCAATGTCACGGCAGAAAGCTCCAAATCCTTCCGAAATTGCCTCACTCTTGTTTTCCCCGGCGCAGAGTAGAGAGCAGGCTGCTGTCCCTGGAGGCTCGGTTCGCACAGCTGGACTGCAGCCTGCAGACGCTGGCGCACCAGTTTGACCTGCAGGCGGAGATGCTACAGGAGGACCTGAGGCGGGATGTGCCGTGGGCACCTGCGGCCAGGTGAGCACAGCCAGGGACCAAACCCCGGCTCCAAGCCCGCCTGCCCGGCTTTCGGCATTGCCGGGCACGGGGCAGCCACGGATTCCCAAGGCAGCCGTGCCAGCGCCTCACCACCCTCACACGGAAGGATTTATTCCAAACATCCCACCTAACGCTGCTCTCGGGCAGTGGGAAGCCATTCCCACCCGTCCTACCAGAACAGCCCAGCCCGCCTTCCCCCTGAAGGCTCGCGGCCTCTGTCTCCCAGCAGGCTCGGCGGAGGAGGTGGAAGAGGAGAAGGAGGAGACAGAAGAAGAGGAGGAGAAGAAGGAGGAGAAAGAGAAGGAGGAGGAGGCGGAGGCGGAGCCCTCAGCCGGACGGCGGGAACAGCCCCTCAGTGAGGGGCGGAGCGGAGCCGCCATTGCGGGAGCCGCGGCCTTTCCCGGGCTCCGGAGCGGTGGGTGCCGAGTCCTCGCTGGGCCCCTCAAGGGCTGGGGTTGACGGGGGCCGGGGGTGGACGAGGGGCCCCCTTTTCGTTGGGCGCTGACGTCCTGGAGGTTATTTTTTGTCAATAAAAATAGCGGAAATAATAAAAGCCACCTTAACGTGTATTTGTCTTCATGGCGAGTTCTCTGTGAGGAATGGCAGCCTTTCTTTCGAGGGCCTCCTGTCTCTGAAGTTGCCTGTTTGAGAAGCTTGTAACTTAAAAATCCGTGGGTTTCTTCTTTTGCTGTATGTGTGTTTTGTTTTCTCTCCCACAGTATTGCTGAGCCAAGTGGAAAAATCGTGTGAGGAGACAGATGACCGCCACAGTTTCAAGTCATACAAGAAGGTGCTGAAGTCTTAATTCTTCATTTATCTTAAGAAAAAAGGAATTTAGCGTTATACTCCTAGCTTAAGCAAGCGAATGAATGAGGAAGAAGCTGCTCTGCTGTGATGTATTTTGCCTTCAGAACATGCTGGAAGCAAGCTTGTGCCAAAAGCAGCTCTCAAAGGATGTGCATATACTGAAGAAATGAGTAATGGAAAAATGAATGGAAGGTTAAGGTAACTGGAGTAACATATCCAGCATATCTTATCATAGATAGGGAGTGGTGGGAGAACAGGGGAGTAACAGAGGTGGCTGGAAGAACTCTCACATTTCCCCCCTCTCCTTACCACCTCGTTGCTATCCCCAAAGCACCTTTACAGCACACAGTGAACTGCAGTAGGAAAACCTGGTAGTTTTTCTATGACTTCTGTAAAGATCTGCTTCTTCCTCGGGAATCTCTCAGGCCCTGAGCAAAAGCAACCACTTAAGCAGGCTTCTAAATCCACTGACGTTTTCTTAAAGTAGCTGTAAAACATTTTGTATTTTCCTTTATTCTACTTCTCATAAGGAGCATAAATGTTTCTTTTTACTTTCAGGCCCTGATGTTGTCCTAGTGCTGTTCCTCTACCTCAAGTCAGTATGTCGAAATCCAAGGCGCAGCTTTCCTTGTCCGACTGCCTCTGCCAAATTTGCATGGAGATCTTTGTGGAGCCTGTCACGCTGCCATGCGGCCATACCCTCTGTAATTCCTGCTTCCAGATGACAGTGGAAAAGGCCAGCCTTTGTTGCCCATTTTGTAGGCGTCGAGTCTCTTCCTGGGCACGGTACAATACTCGCAGAAATACTCTTATCAACTGGGAACTCTGGGAAAAGATTCAAAAGAATTACCCGAAAGAATGTGAGCGGAGGATTAACGGACAGGATTTGGATGAGGAAAGTAAGTGAAAGGTCACTTCCTGGGATGTTTCTGTTTTGCCACAGGAATTACTGTGGGTGGACTTAAGATGCTGGGAAATACGGATCTGTGGGTAGGCAGGTGTGTTACTGCTGGCAGAGACAGAGCTCTCCTGCAAAAGGGGCAGGGAAGAGGTGGGTAATGCCTTCTTCATTTGTAGTACAGAGGATAGAAATTACATTGTCTGGTCATTTCAGTGGGTATTTGTGTCTTTGGTGAGGAGTATTGGTGTGTGGCTGCCTGGCCTTGTTCGTTGCTCATTTGCAGCTGTAGCATCTGCAGGCAGAGTGTTTGAGTCTGTGTGTGTGTTTCTTTATCACTGTCAAGTAAGTGAAGTGGTTAAAAGATTTTTAGGGGTTCATTAATTTGGTTAAAATTCCAGCGGTTCAGTCAATGCAATAATCTGTGAGCTGAAAATTGTGGTGTCAGAGAGAAGGAAGTGAAATATGATTAACTTTTTGAAGAAGGGTTTTGGGGTTTATGATGTTGCAAATGCCCTTGGGGGGACGTTTTTGGTAGGTTTGCTGTAGGGCAACTTGTTCCACTTGCAGTGTTCTGAGGTCTTTTTAATGAAAAAGACTGAAAGACACAAATTATTGTCAGTGTACCAACAGAGAATGAATGAGGGAATGGTTTGGGTTGGGTAGGAACCTTAAAGATCATCCCATTCCTGCCATGGGCAGGGACACTTTCCATTATCCCAGGCTGCTCCAAGCTCCATCTAGCCTGGCCTTGGACTCTTCAGGGATGGGGCAGCCACAGCTTCTCTGGGCAACCGTTCCATTGTACTTGCTTTATATACAGTGCTTGGGAAACACTGCATGTTCCTGCCACTATGTAACACTGCACTCCTCTACTGTGTAAACTTTATTCCTTGGTGTTTTTTGCTTTCTTCCTTCCTTTTTTGAATCACAGCACTTGATTTAAGTCAAATCATTCACATGACAGGGTATGGAGTGAAAATCCTTTGTTGTTGTTAAAATCCTTTGTTGTTGACTGTCATGACTTTGTGTTTGTTGACTTTGCTTTTTTCCTCTCCTTCCTCTTGATTAGTCTGTGTCCCCAAGCCGCAGCACCAGCTGAGCAAGCCTGGGGAGCTGAGACAGGAATATGAAGCAGAGATTAGTAAGGTAAGTCTAAAAATACATTTAAAAAGCATAAATGCTTCGTATCCAGTTATTTGAATTGTTCCCACTAACAGATTTTTGTGGGAACAAACACAAAATAAATTTTATTTAATAATAAAGATACTTAAAAGGCCACTGCACCTGCAAGAACATACTGGTCAATCATGAATTAAGTTTATGGAAGAGATTTCTTTGTATATAACATGAGGTGACATTTCTCAAGTTTTCTTGATCTATACATCCTACCTCATCTCTCAGTCAATGTACATAAAAGTAGCAAATGTAGAAATCTGGAACTGTTTGGGCTTTGGTTTTATATTTGTCTTCTTGATCTCCCTCCAAGTAAGAGACCGCAATTAGATAACCTTCAGTAATGAACATACAGCATTTTCTTTCTTCTTTGTTCACTCTGTTACCTGTGCTCATTTAAAAATCAGTAAAGATTTTAAAGAATTCTCAACTTTGGCCTATTTAAGGATCCTTCTTCCAATTCAGACACAGTAGTATTAAGATTTAGAATTGGAAAATATATGGGAATGCACCTTTCCCTGAGATCCCCTTGCTGGTGGTTACAGGAGTACATGAAGCAGAGGACTGGGGGGAATTTCCAAAGAAAGCTTTGTTCTTGAAGTACTTTGCTCTCCTTGTGGAATTCCTGGTAACTGATCTCTCAGCATGTCTGCTGTAAGGGAGGCAGAGCTAAAATTCCTGGCCTGCTGTTTTGGATTTTGTGTGTTTCAAGAGAGCAGCACTCTTCTAGAAGACAGATGTGCTGTCTTTGGGAGATAAAATGATAAAAGCAGGTGCTGTGGGAGCAAATTCTGTGGGATAGCTGGCATTCAGCCTTAGGAAGAATTCTAACCCCAGTTTCTCTGCAGATCCATGTATTTGGAGATCTTAGGTTTTGTTACTAACACTTTGAAAAGGTGAGGAATAGAGTTTAACCTTGCAAGTGAGCAAGGTTAATGGTATGATCTTACAGAAACCAAAAGGTTTGTCACTGTGGTCAAATCCAACACAGTATCCTTGTGATTCTTACATCTTTGAGACTCATGCAATGAAATGCTGCTGTATTTTGTGAACAGTGAATGGTTCACTTTTAAGGAGTGTCATCTCAGAGGTTCTGGTGTAAAGTGTGACAGTAGTAACCAGGTGGAATTTTTCAAACATATGGTTTAGGTGGAGGCAGAAAGGCGAGCGCATGAACAGGAGGAGAACAAAGCGAGTGAGGAATACATCCAGCGGCTGCTGGCAGAGGAGGAGGAGGAGCACAGGTTGGCAGAAGAGAGACGGAGGGAGATGGAGAAGCAGCTGAAGCAAGATGAAGAGTTGGCCTGGCAGCTCAGTAACAGTCTGGTGAGTTAGAATCAAGTGGGACAGCAGCAAATGTCAATATAGTGGAAGCAACTTGGACTTCTCAGACCAAATGTTTAAATTTGGAATAGTTTTAAGTTTATTTTAGTTGTAGTTGGAAGCTGTTGTCACCCCCCAGTACTTTAAAGCCTTGATTGACCATTAATTTTTGAAAAGTCCCGGGGGAGGGTGAAGCCTGTGTAATACACACTTGAAATCCAGCATATGTGCTGCATGTTTTCATTGTGAAACGTTTTAAAACATTGCTTTTCTGCTTTCTTTTCCTCATGATTTTAAAAATCCTTCTTTGGAAAAAATTAATATCTGTAACCTGTATTGGAAGAAAGAAATGTGTAGTGAAAATGTGCCTTACCTTTTGGAGGTTTTTTTATTAATTTGTTTTGCTTAGTTGAATATTTGCTACCCAATGATGAAACCTGTGTACTTACTTGAGCAAAGCCTCCTGTCCTCAGTGCTAGATCCAGGAAGGTGTATGGAACAGGTAACATTTCTTTCTCTGTAACCATCCGTTACTCACAGTTCTAAAATTCTTTGGACAAAAGTAACTAATTCTGCTGCAAAACCAAAGTAGTACTTTCCCTGAGGTTTCTGCAGTTGTGTTGTGTTTTGTTTTACCTAATGCTATTTTTACTTGTCTGGAAGAATGAGGATCCCGAGGGACACGTGCCTGGCAGCCCATCACCAGCACACAGCCTCCCCCTTCAGACATCTCCACTAAACGTGGGCAAGGCAAAGAACAAAACAAGCAGCTCTGGAGACATTCAGAAGTAAGGGATTCAGCCAAGTGTTTCTTTAATTATTGGCCTGTTTCAGTGTCCTTCTATCCCATTTGCTTCTTTGAATGCTGTAGGCCAGCTTCCCAAGACAACTGGGGACAAACGTGAAGTGTTTAAAACATTTCCTCATAGGAGGAGAAGGGAAGCACTGGCCTTCTTGTTGTTTTTTGTTTGTCAGAATGACTCTGAAGTTCTTGAATAATGCAAAAAATTGACAATTCAAGGACAAAATGTTTAAAGGTGTATCCTTTTTTTCTTTTTAAGGTATCTGTCTTCAAAGAATTACGGTATGCTGGGATCAGCATCGTTCTCCAGTACCACAGGAAGAGGCAGAAGCAGCTCTATCTCTGCGGTAACTGGAATAATTTTATTATAAATTTCACAATTTGTAATTGTGGGATATTTTCCTCTTGCCTGTAGGATTCCAGTCTTCTATTCTCTTTGCACATCAGCACTGGGCAGGTTATATTGCCCTTTTTAAGCTACCTTCAGTATTCATGATTCCCAGTTCTGGAGTCCACTGGAAGAGGGTGCACCCTGGTTTACATCATTCCACGGCTGTCTGATCATTCCTGTAAGGCCTCCAGAGAAGATGAGCAGGCTTGCACAGTTGGTCAGAGTCACTGATAAGAGGAAAATGCTGCACTTGTGGTTTCAGTCCTTTAGCTGGGTTTCTGCAGTTACTTTAAATATTTTCATTATTATTAAACAGTTAGGTATTTTTTAAAAAGAGAAGTATCTGAGTTGCTAGCCCAGAGCACTCAGGGGCAGTGCAGCCGTGAGAAGTGAGTTTGGTATTTATTCACCCCCATGGGCATTTGATAGATTTACTTCATTAGTGGTCGCTCCCTTTTCTTCAGGAGACCAACAGCAATGAAGGCAACAGTTCTGCGCTGCAGGATGAGCAAGAGGAAATGCCAACCCTGTCTCCACAGCTGACCAGTGTAAATAAAGATTCTGGCGCTAAGGATTCATTTTTGGAATCGTGCATGAACTATTTCAGTGCCTCAGCTTCAGGTGAAACTGCCACTGTCAAGCAGGAAAAAACACCAGGACCAAATGGTTTAGAAGATGGAGTTCCAGATGCACTTCATGGAACCACGGAAGGGGAAGGGTCTAGGACAGTTCTTTTTAGATCCAAAGGAGAAGATGGTGGAATTGAATCAGACAGTGGTAATTTAACACATGTCCAAAGGGTAAACCTTGAAAAGTCTGATGCAACTTGTACCTCTGGTCAGTTAGAAATGAATTGTGTGATGTCTGACAGCCAGACTGTGTCGCGTGATCTGGGGGAGGAGACTGGACACTCAGATGAAGAGACACCAGAGAGGCCACAGAACTCTAAGGAGACTCCCAAAAGAAAGTTACTGGAGGCTCCAGCTGATGCCATGATTGACTTGGGCGTGCTTGATAAGAGGAGAAGAACCTTTTCAGAAAGTGTAGAAGACCAAGGGGAGCAGATGAATGATTTCATCTTGCAGACACAAAGAGCCTTTGAGCAGGAGTTCTATGAAAGGCGCAGGCAGGAGGAGCAGGACAGGCTTCTGGCTCTGCAGCTGCAAAAGGAGCTGGACAAGGAGGAGAGGATACTTAACCGACAGAAGGGCTCTCCAGACGAGTATCTGCTTCGCACCAAACCACCTCGGTTTGTGAAAGACTCTTCTGCCAGGAAGGGAAGTTCCAAGGTGGCAAAAGACTCAAAGGGATCCAAAACACAGGCTGAAACCAATCACAAGATTCGGAAAGGTTCCTGCAATGAAAACTGGCAGTCGCCTGCCAGGGTCCGGGTGAAATCCCCCGGCATCAAGGAAGGAAAGGTTTTGAATTGTGTGGTTAATACCAGTGATACAAATGATATTTGTTCACTGCCTAAGAACAAGCAAAAGACAATCCTGCAGATGTTTAAAAGCCCTGTTGCAGAGTAGATCAGAGTCATGCACACATGGTGGAGTGGGAATGGGAACTGTGGTGATGTTCTCCTGTGCTAGGAAAGCTTCCCTGAGGAGTTTTGAGTGGTTGCTTTGGAGGGGAACCACTCTGGGCAGCGGTGCTGTGAGTTCTGAGAAGTTTTAGTAACATACACCTCCAGAATGTACCACTTTTTAATTGTTCTTTTCTTTAATGTTATTTTCTAGCACTTGCGGCACTTCTTGCATGAATCAGAGCATTTCTTATTTTCTAACTTGCACATGGTTTGGAGTGTGAATATTGGTAGCTTTGGACAACAAGGATAACTGATGATTTGATCTAAAAATGAGAATCCAAAGCCTTTAATGGAAAAGATGCACATTCCATGGAGGAAACAAGTGAAAAATGAGTCTGTATTCCCAACTGGCTGTCAGCTGCAAGGTTGAAGTTTCCCTCAGCACAACCACTGTTCTGTAAACTGAAGCACATTGCTGGAATTCAGGCTGTTCCTGGAATTGCATTGTTGGCACACCCATTAACACAAGTGTAACCAGACAGCCACTCTTTGGCTCTCATATGTTCACCCCTTCCTTGGACATAGAAAAGAGAAACAGGTCATTCTCCGCTGCCAAAGCCAAGGCTCTTCCATGGATGTCAAGGATCTTTCATGAAAGCCAAGGCCGTGGGATCCCATTCACTTCTCTTCACAGAGATCCTTCCTGCAGATCCCATTGTCCCTGTTGTTGAAAACAAGATACTTTTGTTTTCTTACTGTTAATGTTCTGCAACTTTATTCTTGTACAATAGTGTTACTATGTTTAATGCTGTTTAATTTTCACACTCAAACTGGTTTGAATGTGATTAAAACAATAGTCCAGAAGTCAGGTATGATGGAGAAAGTTAAAAGGAAAAGAAGCAACTGAAAACTGGAGTTGTCAGAAATTATATAACTGTAATTAGAGATTCACATGACTGCCCTGCCTGGCTGTAACTTTTCCCCTCCATTTCTGGAGGCACTACTCAATACCGTTCCTGTTGGGTTTAAAACTAAAATAACTCAAAAAAATTGTAATTTAGATGTGGAGGTGCTGAGGCCTGTAGAAAGTTGAGGCTGGGGAAGAGGCAACCAGATCCTACTATGCAGAGGAAGTTTTCCTGCTAATTGTTTTATCTGTCGTTTTATGGAGCCATATTTTGGCTTTTCTTTGCTTCTTCGGAGCTACTTTTGCACTGTGTTTGAAATGGAGCCAAGTGCCAGCTGCAGTGCTGAAGGATGTGTGCTAGTCAGCAAATGTTTGAGTTTTGTCCTTTTTTTGAACCCCATCGATGACTTTAGTTCTGTTCTGGGACATTCCTAACAGACGTGTTTCTTCAGCAGTATCTTCTGATGGTTTTTTTTTAAAAACCAAATTTTATAGAAAGCATGACCAGCACACTGAGCCAAAAATATTAATTGTTGAGGGTTTTTTTCCCCAAAGCCTGCATGTCTTTATCATTCGTGGGCTTCTCCTAAATAAATAAATAAATAAATGTTCTGTTCAGAGATATTTTTTGAGAAAGTTACAACAGGTGACCAGTGGCAAATCCTTTGATTTTTCTCCTGCTGCCTCAGCCATTGTTCTGGAAGTCTTCCTTGAATATGGGTCTGTTTATCTTTAGTCCTTACCACAGTTGGGGTTATTTTCTGTCTTACCCATGATGTCAAAAAAACCTTAATTAAAGCTGTTTTTTTAAGGCAGAGCTACTGACTGCTTCCATGCTGGTGACCCTCAGCTTTTCCAGTCAGGGTAAGCCTGGAAACAAACCCCATTTTCAAAGCAGAATGGAAAAAAAAAAAGGGGGGACTAAAAATTGATTGTTAAAAAACCCAAACTTAACACCAAAATGAAAGGTGGGGTGCTGCAAGCACTCAGGTCCCCCTAACGATCCCATTCCTCACCATATCTATGGCACAATAATCCTCACCAGGCATAATTTGGCTTATTCTTTTAGATCTTCGTTGTTAGAGGGTGGAATTTGGCCACTGCTGAGTGGATTTTGGTTGTACCAACAGCTTGTTTCTGACCCTGTGGTCCAGGAGCTTTGAAGCAGGTGAAATCAGCTTTGTTTTACTGGTGTTGGTGAAGCAGGAGTCAGTATTTGGGATGTCTGGGCTGGTGTAACTGTTCACTGCTGCTCACCTGCCTTCGGCCCTGGTGATTCATTTGTCTTGTTTGTGAATAAGTTCAGCTCATCCAACTGCTTGGAAAAACAAAACAAGTGCCAAAACCCCAAATACTTTTCAGGCTTGGTTGCTTCCCTGAGGACCAGAGCTGGTGTGGGGATGGGAGGCAGGGAGGGAATAGGAGAGGGAACAGATGTACCTGTTTCCATGGCAGTGAGGTATTCAATTATTAGAATTCTAGGGAAATCTCAGCTTTCTGTGGTGCTCACAAAATTGACAAGTGTTACTGGCAAGTTGTTCAGCAGCAAGGCAGCCACATTCCTGCTGTGCTGGGGAACTGGAAGGGAGTAAAACATTCCTTTCTTGACATTTCTTCAGGTGGCCAGGGGATCAGAAACACCTGGTATTGTAGGTGGGGACAAATCCAAGGGTTTCCTCTTCTGGCTTTGTGACAGTGATGGCAGGGGTGGCCTGTCAGGGCTCCCTGGAGTGGTGCAGAGGAGATGTTCTCTGACCACCTCCGGTCCTGCCTCACAGAATCCCAGAACGGGTCAGGCTGGAAGGGACCACAGTGGGTCCATCTGCTCCAGCAGGGTCGTTCCCAGAGCACATGGCACAGATTGTGTCCACACAGCTCTGGAACATCTCCAGTGAGGGAGGCTCCACAGCCCCTGGCACTGCCCAGGAAAGTTCTTCCTCCTGTCCAGGTGGAACTTCCTGGGGTCAGTTCCTGCCCGTGGCTCTGGTGCCATTGCTGGGCCCCTGGAGCAGAGCCTGGGCCCTGCTCTGAGCCTCCCTGCACACAGGGACACCCAGGGCTGAGACCCCTCTCAGCTGGGGCTCCTCTCCAGGCTGAGCAGCCCCAGCTCCCCCAGCCTTTCCTGGGCACGGAGATGCTCCAGGCCCTTCAGCATCTCCGCAGCTCCAGCAGCTCCATGTGTCTCCTCTCCTGAGGAGCCCAGAGCTGGACATAACCCTCCACAAGTGCCTCACAGGGCTGGACAGAGGGACAGGATCACTCCCTGACTTGCTGGCAGTGCTGTTCCCAGTGTCCCCCAGGGTCCCACTGGCCCTTCTGGCCCCCAGGACACTGCCGGCTCGGGGACAGATGGTTGCCTAGCAGAATGCCCAGGTCCTTCACCACAGCGCTGCTCTCCAGCATGTCACCCCCGGCCTGTGCTGGTGGTCAGGGTTATTCCTGGGGGTATCTCTGGCCACAGCACCTGGATCTGTTCCACACTGGGCCCGAGGCCTGCCCAGCCCCTCGCTGCACTGCGAGCCTCTGTGAAGGGGTAAATCCGCGCGGGAGCCACGGGTGCGTGTCCTGAGAGTGCCGGTCCGGCCTCTAAGACCCGTGGCCCTTGGAAGCGGCGGGTCGGGAATTCCGGGGGGATTCCCAGGGATAGCTGCTGAGGCGGCGGCGGGGAGGGGGAAGGAAGACGTTGCCACGGCAACTCCCGCCAGGCGCGCGACCGAGGGGGCGGGGCTCGCTACCACGGCAACCGAGACCCCGCCCCTCGAGGCGGGCGGGCGGGGGAAGGGGCGCGCGCGGGCGGGTCTCGCGCATGCGCAGCGAGCGCCGGCCGGCGGCGCGTGTGTTGTGGTGCGGCGGCGGCAAGATGGCGGCGCCCGGGGGTTCGGCGGGCGCCGCGGCGCTGCGGGCGCTGGTCCAGCAGTTCACCGCCATCACCGGTGGGTTCGGGGCGCGGGGCGCGCCGAGGCCGCCGGGCTTCCGTGGGAGGGTCCCGCCCGGCCCCCACCGCCGGCGGGCCGGGAGCGGCAGGCGCGGGCCGAGGCGGAGCGGTTCCGGGCGCGCTGCCCCTGCCCCCAGAGCGCCTCCCGCGGGCCACCGGCGGTGCCAGGGCCTGTCTGTGGGCGCGCCCCGGGGCCGGCCCCGTTCCCTGCGCGGCGGAGACCTCCGCTCCCTTTGAGCGGCGGCTCGGAGGTTCCTCTCGGTTGTCCCGGTGGAGCGGGTGCGTGTCCTGCTCCCTCCCTGCCTCTTCCCCTCCCGCCTGCGCTCCGCCCCGCGAGCCGCTTCCCGCTCCTGCGGGTAACTCTGACGGCCGGGAGGGACTCGGGAGCTGAGCCCAGAGTCCGCCTTTGAAAAAACAAATAACCTATAGCGCGGGCGACTTGCGGCGACTTGAGTTCGCAAACGGAAAGAGCTGGTCGCTTTTCCGTGGAAGTTCGCGTCAGGTGTCAACTCCTGCTTCAGGTTGTGTACTTGGAGCTCTTGACCCACTTTTGTGTTTAATCTGCTACGCCGTAGTTACCCCTGGCTGATGGCTTTGCATGTCAGATGCTGCAGGAGCTTTTAATAAGATGTGCAAACTGGACAACCAAAGAGAATTGAAACTGCTCTAATTCGGTTATCCAGACCAGCTCCGATTGAGGTTGTGTCCCTGTACTTGGACACATTCAAATTCTCAACAGGATGTAAGCAGGGAAATTACTGATCTCTCGGCTATTCCTATAGAATCTCTACAGAGTAAACCCTTTGAACAAAAAGAACCTACAGCAAATATATTTTCATTAGTATGTGCCTGTGTGTGAGATATTTGCTAAAACCTGAACCAGAACAGGTAGAGAGCTGTGTTAGTTTCCTCCCCCTGACACCTTTTATGTTTAGACACATGTTTTATGCTCAAGAGAACCCGTCTATATTTAAAAAATGAAAAAGAAATAGCCTACTGGGCTTCACCTGTCTACTAGTAAATAGAGTTTTGAAGTATTGTTTTTACCTTTAACAGAATTTAAGGTTGCATCTAGAAGTGTGTGGAGCTTGTCTGGCCGATGCTGGTGTGGTGTGACAGGTGCTCACACCTCAGTGCTTTGTGTTAGTAGCTTTTTCATCTCAGAGTTGTAAGTGTATGCAATCACTCCTGTCTTTGGGGAAAAGGCTGAGGGAATACTCTGCAGCATGAGGAGAAATAGTCCTTGATGCTTTTCTTTGATCCTGGTGGCAGAATTTTGTTTCTTTGGTGCTCTCATCCAGGAAAGTACTGCTAAGAGAATGCAACTCCTGCGTGTCTTCCTCAAGGAAATGATAGGATATCTGTGAAATTTGCTTTGAAACTTAACAAATATTTAAAATTTTCTGTTTTCCAGCACAAGGACTGAAAGCTTTGATATGCTGGCACTTTCCTCAGGAATGATGAGGAATCAGTGAAGGCACTTGCTGTGTCAGTGTCTCTTTAAATAACAGCAAATGGTTGAATTACCATTTTTCTTCCAGTTCATGCAAATGAATGGCTTTGCATGACTCTGCATTGAGCTTGAGTGGGGTGTGGGTGTTCCAGGTTCACAGGTGTGGTTTCATTGCTACAGTTAACATTGAAAAGTGCTGAAAATGCCAAAAAATAGTTTGAGTGAAGAACCTGAACTTCTTGTTGGTTTTTTTGGGGATATCACTAGTTTTTATTTTGCACTTTCTCCAGCTCAGTTAAAGTCTTAAAATACAGCTTCCTGTCATTCCAGCGTGCTTGTTGTGGCAGGTTGGGTGTTTTGGGAAACCAGTTCCCTCAGCCAGTTTGGCTTTCCCTGTGGTTTTATGTGCAGGTTATTTAGAATTAATTGATCTCCACTGTTTCAAAGTGCATTCTGTGTTCAAACCAGAGCTTCTTGAGTCTTTCCCAGAAAATCTGAGAAACATCTGAGTATGTTTTGTCCACACTGATGTTGTCTGTGAGCCTGGTTTTGAGAAAAGTGGTTTTGTCATTTTGGTGACTTGCTGTGAACTTAGGAAGAATTACTACAGATCCCAAAGCTGCTCCCAGACTGGTTCAGCTTCATTTTACCACTCTTCCTCTCTACCAGCCTTTCTAAAGGAAAATAAGCTCTTTGGCAGTCTACCACCTATGGAGATGGTGCTGTAAAGAATTGGCTTGCAAGAGAGCTTCTTTTCCTGAGGGAGCTTCTGCTGATGAGATGGTTTTTGAGGAGAAGTTGGGAGGTAGAGCCTCATCCTCTGAGGAAAGACTTAACAGGTGACGTTAGGAACTGTTGCTTCATTGTGAGCAGCAACATCAAAACTGGGATTAGTTGCACTTTAAGTGTTCAGAGCCAGTTTGGACAGGGCCTGAAGCAACATGTGGTAGTGGAAGGTGTCCCTGCCCATGGCAGGGTGTAGAACTGGATGAGCTCTAAGGTCCCTTCCAACCCAAACCATTCCATGATTCTGTGATTTGAATAAACACCTTCATCATTATACAAAGAACTCTGTAGACAAGTACTACTTTCTCCCTCTTGGCTGCTTTTTTTTCCCTTCTTATATAAACTGAGTTTCTGCTGGTTTGATTTTGCCTTTCAGCAGAATCAGTAAATCAGAGTGTCTTTTCTTTCATCTCTAAATGCCTGTTACAAGTGGATAAAAAACTTTAGCAGCTGATTTAATATTCTTCCTGCTAAAATATTAAGTCAGATTTTCATTTTTCTTTGTGTATGCTTGCTTGTGTTTGGAAAATTCATAGAATCGTGGAGTGCTTTGGCTTGGAAGGGAGCTTGGGCAGGGACACCTTCCACTGTCCCAGGGTGCTCCAGCTCTCCTTGGACACTTCCAGGGATGAGGCAGCCACAGCTTCTCTGGGCACCCTGTGCCAGGGCCTCACCTCCCTCACAGGGAAGAATTTCTCCCCAGTATTCCATCTAACCCTGCCCTCTGGCAGTGTGCAGCCATTCCCCCTTGTCCTGTCCCTCCATCCCTGGTCCAAAGTCCCACTCCAGCTCTCCTGGAGCCCCTTTAGGCGCTGGAAGGGGCTCTGAGGTCTCCCTGGAGCCTTCTCTTCTCCAGGTGAACACCCCCAGCTCTCCCAGCCTGGCTCCAGAGCAGAGGGGCTCCAGCCCTCACAGCACCTTTGTGATCTGCTCTGGACGCATTCCAACAGGTCCATGTACCAGGAAAATGTCTGACCTCTAGAAGAAAATCCAGATCATGCTAAAACCCCTCAGATGGTTTCCACTAGGTTTCAATTGCTGGCAGGAGGAAGCCTGGCAGTCCTGACTGGAAGCATTCCCTTCCCCCTGAGCTGTGTATGTTTGTCTCCTTTCACAGTTGTGCTTCTGGGATAAATGGCAGCTGATGAACTGTTTCTCCTAATTATTAATGCTTTGAGAGAGAAAGCTGTTCTGGGCGCTTCCAGTCAAAACGCTGTGATTTGCCTTTGGCTTTCCAGGTGCCAGTGAAAGTGTGGGGAAGCATATGCTTGAAGCATGCAACAACAACCTGGAGATGGCTGTCACCATGTTCCTGGACGGAGGAGGGATAGCAGAGGAGCCCAGCACCAGCTCCGCGGCCGTGTCTGCCATCCGCCCGCACCCCGAGTACGTACCCGGAGCGTGGCTGTGCCAGCCAGCCTGTCCCACCAATGTCACACTGCAAAACACAGCAAATCAGGCAATTGGCACTTCTCACCACGGCATTACACACTGCTTTGATCTTTGATCAGTCCATTGCTTCAGCCTTGTTCTGGGTGTTCTGGTTTGTAGAACAGAAGTGAGTCACAGGTTTTCTGTAGCTTTCACCTACTGTTTTTTACAAACAAAGCCCAAGTTGTTGAAATAGGGATCCAGGAATAAGAGAGTCTTATTTTTAAATGCTTCTGCAATCCTGTTTTACACTAATGTGGCAGTTAGAGAGTTTTCTTGGTTTGGTTCTTATAAATGAAGCCACCTTACTCTCATTTCATAGATTCATAGAATTTAAGGTTGGAAAAGACCGCTAAGATCATCAAGTTCAATCATCAACCCAACACCACCACCACGCTCACCACTAACCTGTGTCCCCAAGTGCCACATCCATATGTTTACTGAACACTTCCAGGGACTGTGACGCCACCACTGCCCTGGGCAGCCTGTGCCAGTGCTTTACAACCGTTTCTGTGAAGAAATTTGCCATAATATCTAACATAAACCGCCCCGGCACAACTTGAGGCCATTTAGTCTCATCCTGTCTCTTCTTACCTGGGAGAAGAGTCTGACTTGTGGTGATTTAACCCAGTTTGGCACTGGAAAGGCTGGGCCCTGTACACCAGTAGGCAGAGGAATCAGCAGCTTCAACACCTTCATCAGTCTCTTACATATCAGATGCCTGCAGAGGGAAGAGAATTTCCACTTAAGCATGGCAGAGAGTCTCAGTGCTGCCTATTACTGTGACTGCTTGAGATAAAGGGAATATCTTGAGTGGTATAAATCACATTCATTAAATATGGTAAACTAAACATAAGCCAGGCTTTTGTCTTTATGAAAATCTTCCACTCCAGAAAAAAGACAGCTAACTTATAGAGGAAAATCCTTGCTCCTCATACTTCTGAAGCATATGTATAAATCTAAAGAATTCTTTTAGTGCTAACCTTTATAGCTGATGTGAGGTGCCTTCCTACTTGAACCTTTAACAAAGTTAAAATAGGTATATAGGTTAGTGTTCTTACTTCTAGGCAACTTCTGCTGCATCAGTGACTTCAGATTTTTCTTGGAATACTTTCTTTTTTATACTCAACACCCTCCAGGTACTGATGAGCTCAGTGTTCCTCCTAGGATGAGAGAACAGTAAATGTACAAATGGAGAGTAACTAGCTGCACAGAGCAATCAAAGGTGTGGAGGTTAAGAGCAAGGTTAGTGCATCCTGCTGACATCCCGAGTTACTTTTTGAAACCTGCATGGTCAAGAGCTGCAGAGTGCACACTTCACACCTTGGAAGTCTGGGGGAAGAGGGAGTTCATGGACAGGATGTAGCAATGAATGAATCCTTCTCCACATAGATCCATGGGCCAGGTGACCACAGAGATACTTGTGATTTCTTTGTGATTTCCTTCTTCTAATTGTAGTTTTGGATTATCTGTAAGTGTCTGCAAGTATAACTGACTTGAGCTGTTGACATGTGAAGGAGCCCAGTTATGTAAGCCAAGAACTGCATTAGAAGTGGGGGAAAATGGCCATCTTGATCTTGTTTTCCTTCCTCTGGAAAAGAGAGAGGTGTGGCTTTCAGGTGGAAGCAAAAAGTCTTCTGACAGACAAGAGCTGGTAATAAGGAAGATAATATTTTTTTCTATGTAGCTAGCAAGGAAAGTAGGATGGCAAGTGGATTATTTAACACATTTTGCTAAGTTTTTAGAAACTTCCAAGTTCTAACAAAGCTATTAAAGGAGAGAAAAATGTTTAAATAGTAGATTGACAAAGCCTGGGATCCAGTCACTCAAGGGTTTGTGTAATCTTCTATCAAAAGTCATCCATGCCAGCTCTCAGTGCACAGGGTACCATGTCTAGCAGCAGTGCCATGAGTGGGAACAGATGCTCTCTCGAGGTCCCAGTTAATCCCAAATTTCTTCATTCTGTGGAATGGTACAGCAGCATCTTTAACTGGTTCAAGTTGCAGGAGCCTTGGAGCATAATGAGATGTAGTTTGTACAGTACTTGGAATATTATCGTCTCTCTGATATTTTCTGTTTTGTTTCTTCTCCTTTGATAGGGATGAAGTACGAGCTCCAATTCCTCAAAAGCAGGAAATCTTAGTAGAGCCTGAGCCCTTGTTTGGAGGTAGGCTTGTGTTCTTATTTTGTTTCTGTTTTCTTTACCTTGAAGTAAGCTAAGTGACAAAATCAAAACTTATTGAATATGAAGAAATAACGCCAGGGGTATTGAAAACCTCACACACGAGAGATGCTTTATTCCCAGGGGTACTAATTTGCTAAATCTTGTTTCATGAGACTTTGTGAGATGGCAGCCAATTAACTTAATCAAGTATACATCTGTGTTCTGGGGGCCCAGAACTGTGGGGTACTGCTGTGGAAATGTTTGAGGTGCTGGGATGGAAGATGGAACCTTTGCTGATGAGTGAAAATGAAGAGGACAAATGCCTGCTTCTCAAGGAAATGACAGATCAGAAAGAAGGGCTGAACTGTACCTGCTCATACCCTTCTCCATTTCTCATGCAGGAATTTAGTTTACTCTTTAAGCTGTGCTGTGCAGCTTCTTTTCTTGTCTCTGTCCTTCTCATGTGGACCAGGTCATTTCTGGGCTGGCCTTTGCCATGTCAGACGGATTGAGAGCTTTGCCCTTTTCACCAAGAAAGGCTGTGCAAGTGCTTGGCACTGCAGTGGTCTCATACCCATGGGAAATGCTCTTTTCTATCATTTAGTTCCTGTGTTAGAGAGGAGAAGGAGGCCAAGCTTCAGGTTTACCCCCGGGTCTGATTTTGTCTTGATTCTGTTTTTCAACATGAGAGAGATGTTTAGCCAGGATGCACAAGCTGAGGGGTGGTTCAGAGGGCAGCACACAATGCCAGGCAATACAGGTGCACACCACTTGCCTTTTTGCTGTACTTGCACAGATAGCAATATTAGCTTTTCTAGTTTTAGTCCTTGTAGCAATTTTTTTTTTCCTGGCTGTTTTGGGAGCTGGAAAATTTTGACTCCTTTGATATGCTTCAGTCACCAGTCCCATCAGAAAATGTTTATTCCTTAGACAGATACGAATCACTAAATGGACTAACTTAACTTCTGCCTACTGGTGTGATTTGCATAAAGTACCAACAATTTGAAATACATACTTAATTAGCATTTGGGCAAAAAGGGAATGACATACAAAGTATCTGCTTTCATTGAAGTGCTTTTGCACTTCTGTGAGCTTTATTGATAAAATTTCATGACATTCCCCTTGCTGCTAAAAGGCCACCTTGTCAGCAGCAGTGAAGCTGGACTTTGAAAGTGTCAACCATAAGATGCAGTGACATGAAGACAAAGACACACTGTGTTTATCTTATCCTTGCATTTCCCATCCTGCCTGGATTTTGGAAGTGGGATGTTCAGTAGCAGAGGAGGGCAGTTCTGCAGCAGGAAATGTGCATCCGGAGGAAGATGCCCTGCTGATGCCTCTCTGAAGACAGAGGAGCTCTCTGCACTTTTTCCTGTGGCCCAGCATAGTTTTCGACATTGATCTATTGACTCCTGTGGGTTATTAGGATTCAGATCTGCTGACCCTAACCCTTGATATTCTTATACCTACGTGTTACCCACTGATCTCAGCCACACTGTCACCGACCATCCACTGACCTGGATCAGTGATTCCCTCTTGGCACTGTCTGATCCACCAATGCCACTTGTGTTTCTGCCACAAAGCAGCTGAACCTGAAGAGATAATTGGTCTCAGCTCTAGCCTTACAGCAGGAGAGGTGGCAGTTTCTGTTTGTAGGGGTCATACTGAGATGGTTGTATAAGCTCAGGTTTTTTCCAGTTGAAGAGGTGACCCTGTGTATTTGTGCCCTGCTGGATACGTGGATCCCATCATTCAGTATAAAGGATCCTCCTGGACTGCTGAGAGCCTGTTCACCTGTGCTGCCTGGCTGAAGCTGAGCCTGTCAGGGACATGCTGCTTTTGCTGAAGTGGTCCTTCAGTTGGTATTCCAGCTGAGTTTAAGTTGTTCTGAGGTTGGCTTGTGCCTAAGCACTCAGGGTGAAGGAGATCTTACTCCCTGGAGTTGAGAGGTGTTATTCCCCAGCATGTCCCTTGTTGAGGCTTGCCTTCTTTTTCATGATAGTCTGTATCATCACATTTCCACTGGGTATAGGCTGTACTTATCTTACTTTAGTTTGTTTTTCATTTATTATGTCTTGCAGCAGTTGGGCTTTGAAAGTTCTGTCTTTCAGTTGATAGGAAAGGAGATAAGTAGCTGGAATAATCTTGGCAGGCAGTTCTGTTTTCCTTCCAAGTGCAGTGCTTGTGCTTTTCCTTAGGACTTCAGTGGGACTTGAGGGTGCTGTTTCTGATACCTGCCTGGGCTGCTGTCTCTGTCCAGCTGCAGATAATCAGTTCTGAAGGTTTCCTTGCAAAAGTAATGCTGGATCTATTGGAAGAGTAGTTCAGCCCAGCCAAGAAGTTGGGACAGGATCAGGATAAGAGTTTAGAAAAGAGTAGAAATGCATTGTGGAAAAACCCAATGTGATTCTTTATTAAAAAAAAAAATCTCATGAGGTTTAATCTTTTGAAGTTTTTCATCCCCTTGAAGGCCTTGGGTAAAATCTTGACTGGAATTCTGACAAGGTGATGCTGTGACAGCACTGTCAGTCCATGCTGAAGGGTCTTGGTGAGCCCTTCAGAAGAGGCTTTAAACCTGTCTGTATTGTTGATATGTGTTTTGTTTCTGGGCTAAGGTTTGCTGAAGGGAGAATGTGTTAAGAAATGGAATTTATAAACTACCCTCTGCCTACTTCCATCCATCTCCAGTGCTTCCCAATGGCCTCTACTCCCACATTGTCCCTGCTTCAGCTTCCTATCCTATTCTGTTTTCCTACACATGTGATGGAAAGTACTAATATGTGTTTATTTTGATATGATGCTTTTGTAATAATTCTCTAATTTTATTTTAAGCTCCTAAAAGACGCAGACCTGCTCGCTCAATATTCGATGGCTTTCGGGATTTTCAGACAGAAACCAGTAAGTGTCTACAGATCAGTAAGCCTGATATTTTATTTTATTACTTTTAATGCAAATAAAATGGAGAAATCATTCCTGTTGTAGGCTAGGACAGCTTTCAGTTGTTGAAACATTTAAAAATTGCCAATTGTGTGGCAGGGTACATTATTAGAAGTACAAAATCATAAAATTATGATTATCACAATATATTCTGTCTGCTTTGGTCTTGCTAACTCTCAAAAAACCCCTTTTTCTGCTCTAGAGGGAACTAAAATGAGGGAAGAATCCTAACACCCAAATAGAAATTAAATTCATCCACGGGATATTTCTTGGCTAGGCAGTGGATGTTTTGGCACTTGAATTACACTGGAGTAGCCCTGAGGCTTCCTTGGCCACACATTAAGTTCTCATGGCTTTAATTGCTGTTTGCCCTTGGCTGTTCATGCACAGAATCTCCAGATGCTAAAGCACTGGCTGTTATTTCATCCATGAACTGTCACAGAATGTGATTCTGTGACAGCACAACACCAGGTGTTTTCACATCTGGGCTGTGGCTGTTGTGCTGGTGTTGCTGGAGAGTTCCTGAGGTGTAATCACAGAATCAGTAAAGCTGGAAAAGTCTTCTGGACTGAGTCCAACTGTTCCCCCAGCACTGCCAAGGCCGCCACTGCCCCATGTCCCCAGGTGCCACATCCACACGACTGTTAAATCCCTGCAGGGATGGGGACTCCACCACTGCCCTGGGCAGGGCTGCACAACCCTTTCAATGAAGAAATTTTCCCTAATATCCAATCTCAGCCTCCCCTGGTGCAACCTGAGGCTGTTTCCTCATCCTGTTACTGGTTTCCATGGACCATATTCCCACAGTTAGGGGTTGGCTGCCTAAATGCAAATAGGTATTGATAGTTACTTTCTTTCCCCTTTTCCAGTAATGATGAACACAACAAGTATTGAAATCACTGGCAGCTTTGTAAGTGAGAGTGCACCATGTACAGAATCAATACCATTAAATTTTTTCTCACCATCTTTCAATATGGTCCAGCAGGTGTTCCAGCCCATGACAGGAGGGGGTGGAACTGGCTGATCTTTTTTCCAAACCACCCTGTGATTCCACTTTCAAGACTTTTAGAGATGCCCAACACGTGAGAGATACACTGCAAGGGTTTATGTTGAAACTTTATCATGCTTTTTGACAGAACTTTACAGGTGGACATCACTGTCTGACTGTCTCTGGAGAAGCAGCTCTGGCCATGAAATTCCAGATTATCTCCTGGCTCCTAGAGCTGCTCCACAGGGATGCATTCTTCCCTGTGTGTCTGCTCAAGTATGGTTTTTATGCTTTGGCCCATTGACAGCACCTTCCACACTGGAAAATTTCTGGCCATGGGATAGTTATTGCCCATTTCAGCTGACCTGGTTCCATAAAATACATCACGTATCTGCTGTGATTTACCTTTATTGTCCATGGTCATGTCTGAGTAGGAAGTGTGCTTTTTCTTATTTCAGAAGGAATCAATACTCTTTAAAGGAAGCATCCAAAGATATTTCTCCATGAAAACTAAGTCTGTTTCTTTCTTTCTTTTCTGTGGGATTGACCCACAGTCAACTAATGCAAACACTGCAATAGAAATATTGCTTTTAAAAGTTATATTGCTACAGTGTAGCTCAGTTTCCCATTTAAAAGCTTCACTGGGGACAAGTCATGGCTTTTTTTGGCTCCTTTCTTTTCAGATACTGGTATGTGACCCCTCAGATTTATTAAGATGTTGTTTAAAAGTGAAAGCACATGAGAAAGCTGAGGCAGGGAGGTTCTGCCCTTACACACCAGCTAATCATGTTCAGTGGGGTCTAACCCTGGGACTCTCCTTAAGAGATACCCTGGGATTTGCACTCACATTCCTCCCACTAACTGCCCTAGCCCTGTTCTCCCCAAACCTCCTAGGAGCTCGAGAGAATTTCACCCCAGAAGTTCTGTGTTCGAGCATTTAGCCAGTAATAAATGCCCTTTGTGAGTATGTTTAGTCTAATTCCACTCCCTTTCCTCTTGGGGCTGTGCAGTCCGGCAGGAGCAGGAGCTCCGGAACGGAGGGGCAGTGGACAAGAAGCTGACGACACTGGCAGACCTCTTCAGACCTCCCATTGACCTGATGCACAAAGGCAGCTTTGAAACGGTGAGGGCTCCCCTGTGGGTGCAGATCCTTCCTTGCAGGGTGGCTGGGGAAGGTGTCAGGATGGATCTATGGCTGGACAATGAGAAGGTTGCAGAAGACTGGACAGTGATAAATATTTGATGGACTGCGGATGGGAACGTTGGTATTGAAGGACTTCACTGATGGTGGTGTCACCTGGAATGGACCCATAAGGATCATCGAGTCCAACTCCTGACCATGCAGCCCACGTTAGTTTATGTTTCAGTATGGCAAATCACATGGTGAAAGACTTCAGTGAGCAAGGGAGGCTGGTCAGAGTGGGAAAATTGCATTGCTTGAACTGTCTCCATAGAGGATACAGAAAAAACTGGAGTAAGATTGCTGTGGATAGGTGAGGGAGGACCTTGCAAGGGACAGTGTGGTTTGCAGCACAGCCCTGCTGAGAAGCTCAGGTGAAGTTAACATGGCTGAGTGGCTTCTGATACCTGAGTGAGTAAAAGTACTTGAATGTGGCTTTGCCATCAAGCCACAGCTTCATCCTCAGTAGAGGTGTAGCTCTTGTATAAAATAACAGGGGTTGTCTTTTACTTCTGGTGGTGCTAGGGAAAGTATCCCAGAGATCCAGGACACTGTCAGCTTTAAATTATCTCAGGTGTCACCTTCCCTGACTGTGTACTCATGTGTGGATCTATTCCTAAATTGTTATGATGTGGCTAATGACTTAAATGATGATTAGATTGGGATATATTTTTAATTTTTGAGTCCGTAATTCCCAGATATTCTTCAGAAATTCCACTTACTACTGAGCTTTCTCCTCATCATCTTTGAACAGATGAGATTGATAATGGTGATGATCATTATTTTTACTGCATGAGGATGCAAAGTAATGATTAAATGGTGCAATACAGATGTTGGAGAACCAACTGCACAAGTCTGCACGACTGACTGAACAAAAATATTATTTACCTTGTTTTCACATGTGCCTTGACTGCCGTGCACAAGTACTAGAGCACTGCTGGAGACCTTTTGGTGAAACACTGTGTGCCTTTATGGAGTCTACAGCTCTCATCCCATTACCCTCATCTCTCTTTTTATGCTTCCCAAATCACTGGGGATCACTTGCCTCATCACTAATTCCTGTGTTCTGAGGGTGCCCTCCACAATCTCCTTAACAGAATTCCAGCTGTGAAAGGATGCTGGTAGAGAGCAGCAGTGTCCACCTTGGGAAGGAATTTGATGCAGTGGGAGCAGAGGAGCAGCCTGAAGCACTTGGTGTTCAGGTGTCCCTGCCTTGTGATCTGTGGTGCAGGGTTTGCTTTGAAAGACATGTGTCAGGGTTTCCAGCTGATGGTACTTGCTGGGCCTGGGGTCCAGAGCTGTTGGTGAAACCAGCAAATGTGTGGTTAAAGACACAAGTATGGGGAATTCACATAGCAACAACCTGCTGCTGCAGGAGCAGTCAGCAAGTGCCCTCTGAGCTCTGCTGTGGAGTTTGAGATGGGTGCTTGTCTTTCCTTGCTGGAAATGTATGAAGACTTCAGCGATGTTGATTCTGGCATCTGTCACAGCCAAAAGTAGTGTCAGAGAGTGAAATAACTGTTTGATGGATTTGCTTGTCCTAAAGTCTCTGCATTTTTATTCAGTCTTGAAAGGTAATTTTAAAAAGCGGGTGGGCTGGGGTTGGGGAAGGGATTTGTGTATCCTCACCTTGCCCTGTTCTGTGCAGTACCTGCACCCTGTAGACCTGTACACTTTCTGGTGTTGGCACTCACCTTGCTGTGTACTTGTATGGTTCCTTGTCCTGTGGGATACCCCTCATTTCATACTGATGCTCCTCAACTTCATGGCAATATAACTCTTCACACGTTCTCACTGTGTTGACCATTTCCCTTTGCATTTTACCTTTTCTGACTGCAAACTGCATCAGCCCGACAGTGTCGGGTCTCAGTGACCACAGTCTCTCAAAATTCATCTCTAGCAAGCTGCTGTTGGCTTCTCCCTTCTCTGAGATAAATGAATATAAACCATATGATAAACCAGAGATGTTCATCACATTCCGGAGTATCACAGACTAAATACTGTCATTGTGATGCTCTTGTAGTTAAGCTTTGATCTAAGTGGGGTTTTCTTTCCACGGTTGCTGTGTGGGGTGTTCCAGCCTCTGGAGGGGTGTGCAGGAACAGCCTGCTGAGGTTGAGCCATGTACATTTATCAGAGAATCATTTAGAATTTAGAGCAGGAGTGGTGATATCTGGTCTTACGTATCTTTGTCGCTCATCAGCTGTTGCTACTCTTTGAGTACTTTAAGGTTGGTTTTTGACAGTAAGTACATGTAATTATGTTTAGTTTTCCCCAAGAAACCTCATTTTTCTTCAGTTACAAAGAAACTTTGCTGCCAATAAGGCCCAAAAAACTGCTGTTTCATTTTAACCCAGTAATACTAGCTTTAGGAATAGATGTGGTTAACTTAATGGGAGAAAAATTTTCAAGAGTTGGGTGACACTGGGTTTTTTTTTACCTGCTGTGTATGAAAAAACATTGTGCTTCACATGCAGAACAGCTTATGATCACTGTACTTGTAAAGTTCAGTGTGTGACTGACTAAATTAGAGTCCCATTAATGTGGAATCTGTTAGGAATAAATCACTCAAGTAGAATAAATAAATTGCACACCAAACATGTCTGATAGAGTGGTTTTGTTCTCATCTCAGACTGCTTTCAAGAATTGCAGGTGTTCTCTCTACATGCCTTTGATGTGAGAGATGACTGAATTTGTGGGGGACACACCAAATTGACATAGTTTGCACTTCTTGTGGGCAGAGATGGTTCTGGTGTGTGCAGTTCTGTGCTTAGCACTCAGTAGGGTTTCAATGGAGTGACTGAATGTCACATTGCAGAGTTTCAAGTCTGTCTATATGATTTTTTTCCCCATTTAACAATTACCTTTTAGCTGCACCCTGCTTTACAGCTGAAACTGAGGGGGTTTTTGTTTCTACTTCAAAAACAGCAATAATTTGGAAGCTGATCTGGTCACTGTATTCAAATGGAGCAATTACCTGCGCATAAGGTGCTCCTACTCTGGTTTGTAGGTACAGCTGTGGCTCAGGAGTGGCTGGGTGCTGAAAGGATCTATGCCCTGCCCCAGGTAGGAAGGAGAAGTGTGGCCCAAATAGGAGATTTCTTCTTTGATAATATCCTGCTCTGACTCTCTGTCAGCTGTTATCTTCCACACTGAGTCACACACATGTCCAGAGGGTCACAAGGTGCTGGCTCCACTTCCTTCTTCTCTCTGCTGCCTTGAAAGGATTGCATTTCAACAAAACTGAGCCAGCAGGAACCACCCCAACATTTTTAAGCTGTACATGTTCAGGGAAGTCAAATGAGAGGAAAATATATTTCTAGTAGTGCAAGAGGCAGAGTTACACAGGGAGATCCAGCACTGAGCATAAACCAAGATAATGTCTCACAGATTGTCTCACCAGGTTGCTGGTTTGCTGCCCTAGGTTGTAATGATGAAATATGTGACTGGGCAGGAAAGGTAAAGGCACACTTAGGACAGACTGGATTGGTTTGGGTTGGTTTTTGCATCTGGGCTTCACTGGCTCTGCTCTCAGAGTGGCTGTCCTGTACCACCCTGTCTGTGGGCTCTGTAAGTGCCTGGCACTGGCCTTTGTACCTTGAAGGAGGAGGGGAATGGGAAACAGAGGTTCTAAATCCATCAGATCCCAGCCTTTGGGATCCATCAGCCAGCTCTTGAGCCTTCCGTTGTTGCCTTGTCACTTACCAAAATGACCCTAATATAATCTCCAAATCCACAGTGTTTCTTCTCCACACACTCTTGTCCTTCCACCCCCTCAGAAGAACCCCTGGAGCTGTGTAAGAACTGTGTGAGTGAGATAGCTGCAGTTTAACTGTGTCCTTTTAAATGTTAAATCCAAAGCTTGCTTTTAGAAGGAAGTTAAAAGTAATTTCAAAAGCTCTGCCTGTTCTGCAGGTGGAAACTCAGTTTTTGCAAATTTTCTCTGTGGAATTTCTTGCTTGCATCCTTCCAAGGCCCTCAGCTGGACAGAGGAGAGGTAGAACCAGAGGTTTTCATTAATATTAAAAGATATACAGAGTGAGGGTAGAAGAGTGAGATGCACTTTCCAGCTTTTTAATTACATTTTTTGGGTGAACGGACTACATGAGAACACAGGACTAAGGCAATCCAATTGATGTAAATAACATAAGGATTTTTGTTCCCTTTAAACTTGGGCAGTACCCCTAGGCCTCATCTCAAACTGGTTTCTTGGAATTAATTCTCAAAATGCACAGTTAGCTCAAAACAAGTGCTTTAAATAAAAGCATGATGATTATATTTAAGACCTTTGCCAGTTACTTAGGTGTCACCTTCCCCGCTTTTCTCACCTGGTGACCTGGATTCTGGCAGTGTAAATTAGTGGTAAGTAGTTAGTGTGAGGCTCCTTGTGGGAATAGGACTATTTCATGCTTCTACCTTAATTTTTTTCCTTTGAGTAATACAAAAGCTGCCTCTGCAGGGCACTTAGCCACACAAACTGACTTTGTAGGCTGAGATTCTTGCCTTGGTGAAGCTGAGTGTGTGGGGTTCACATGTCTGTCTGTCACACAGTGGACAGACAGACTGTTCAAAACTGCACTGGCTAAAATTCATTTCAAAAGTAAAAACTTTGGTTTGGGGAACAAAGTAGTGCCCAAACAGCTAAATCTTGCATCACATCCTGATTCCCCTGAATTTTTTGTCCTTTGAATTCCTTAACAGTAGATTACCAGCAGGATGGTGAGCATAACTTTTAAATTTTTTTTTAAAAGCAAAGAGAGTTCCTATGCCAGTTCCAGTCTTTCCAGGTGGTAAGAGCATTCCTGCTGTTGATCTAGCCCTCTTTTTTTCAACAGGTATGACAGTTCAGCGATCAGAATTACATTCTTGATCAAACTCCTACCATTAACTTGCAACCAAGCAATCAGACAGTGCCAGCTTTGTGACTCAAACCAGTAAGATTTCTTCCTGCGCCTTCTGTCTCCCTTCCCACTTGCAGTCTGGATAAGCAGCATCAAAAAAGGATGCCTAATTCGGCAGTTGGACAGTCACAGAGTAACTCAAAACTTGGAGAGAAAAAGAAAACACGCAGAGAAGGGGTCCTGTTGAATCAATGCAAGTCCTCTGTCAATTATGCAACCTACTTAACTAGATGGTCCACGGGTTTATCTTTAGATTCAGCAGGTCTTTGTTGTCAGATCAGTGGGACTGACTACACTTTTCCCTGAATAATACTTTATTCAGCATCACCATGTGTGTCCCCCCTCCGAGTTGCTTTTCCCACCCTGTGCTTGGCTTGTTGAAATCCAGCAGCTCTGTTCATCGATGTGATTCTGTAATTCAACCAGGCTCATTTAAAGCAGATCCTTCAGCCCTGCCTTCTGTTTTGTGGGTGCCTTTTCACTAGCTCTGTCCATTCTCCTCATCGTGAAGGGGTTTGGTGGAAGGTCTGGCAGTGGTAGAAGCCATCTCTGATCATTGCTGGCATCAGTGGTGTCTGGCCCTTCGACCTGATCTAACCAAGCTTTTCCTTCTGTTTCCAGGCCAAGGAGTGTGGTCAGATGCAGAACAAGTGGCTCATGATAAACATTCAGAACGTGCAAGATTTTGCCTGCCAGTGCCTCAACCGTGATGTCTGGAGCAACGAGGCTGTGAAGAACATCATCCGGGACCACTTCATCTTCTGGCAGGTGAGAAATTGCCTGAGGATGAATGTCTGGGTAACTTGGTGCCTTGGTAGATTGGACAGTGTGAAAAAAATTGATTTCTTTGGAAAGGATGGAATTCTCTTGGTGAGCCTGCAGAAAAGATGGTTTTGATTTACAAAACGCATTATATTTTACAAAATACTTTGCATTACATAAGCTGAGTTAGGCTGGAGGTTGGGTGCCTCAGTCCCCTCCATCACAGAATCACAGGGCTCAGGGTGAAAGTAACCTTAAAGCTCATCTTACATTTTCTTGAACTACATACACTGCATCCAGAAAAGATGGAGTGTTTGTAGTTTATGGATGGAGGTGTAATTCATGGGTATGCATTTGAAGGCACAAACTGCCTTTCACTTGTGCAATCAAGATGTTACCATGTTGTTTCTAATACATGGAGAGCTAGAGGCTTAATTCCAGCTTGTCAGAGTTAGTGAGAACTGTGTGTACCATATGCAGTTTATACTGTAGAAGAGAGAAAACCTGCACATTTTCAAGGTACAGGTTGTTTGTGTTCCCTCTCCAGCCACTAATCTGCCTAATTTTGTAGGTGTACCATGACAGCGAGGAAGGACAGCGGTACATACAGTTCTATAAATTAGCAGACTTCCCTTATGTCTCCATCCT
Source organism: Acrocephalus scirpaceus scirpaceus (assembly GCA_910950805.1). Classification (NCBI taxonomy): domain Eukaryota; kingdom Metazoa; phylum Chordata; class Aves; order Passeriformes; family Sylviidae; genus Acrocephalus; species Acrocephalus scirpaceus. Next base: position 21,837,334 of record OU383781.1, read on the forward strand.
GGATCCCAGGACAGGTAAGACAAGTGGCAGCTGCTTACCTGAAGTTATCCCGTGGGAAGGACTGACAGTTGTAGCCTGGAATACCTTCCACTGCAGTTTGTGTTACATTTGGCTGAAGAATCTCTTCAAGACCTGAAGGACTGACTCAGCATGTTCCCAGAAGAGCTAAGGGAATAAAACACCCAAAACTTGCAGAAATTTTGTATTTGAAGCTTAGCGAATATTTTGCTTAGAAAGTGAAAATAGTTCCATCTGGTGGAAAAACTCTGAATTCTTTTTTTTAAGTGTTTCAAAAGCTTCTTGAAATCATGTGAAGAATAACTGTAATATTTGTAAGTGCTGCATGAATCTGCATTCTGCTCCTCCCACAGAGCTTTGTGAGGTTCAGCAATGACTTTAAATTGCATCTTAATTTTGAAATATAAATTTGGCTTCAAGTTTTTATTTCCTTTTGCTTGATTTTTACCTGAACAATCAAACTTCTCCCTCTCCCTCCAGCTCCTTCAAAGTTGTTGCTTTTTCATTTGTATCCAGCAGCTTCTTTTATCATCATATAATGCAGCTGCCTGGTTATATAATGTTGGTCTGGACTCCTAAGAACTGAAGTGATGGTGTCTGTGATAAGAGCTGAGACCTTTTTGTAGCTGAATTAAACCACTCAAAAATACATATGTTTTTTAATGTTGCAGCTGAAGTTAGAATACTCTTCTTAGCATTTTACTTCTGGGAACAAATGCTGTTTGCCAAGGGTTAGAATCAATTAAGCAGGAGTGAGGAAATGCTTCTTCATAAACTTAGTGGTTTGCTGTTTATTCATTTAGAGGCCAAATTCACCATTCTGTGCTCACGTTCCCATAGATAAAAAGACAAGAATGGAAATAAACTATGTCTGTATCCACGTCTGTCCCTTCTCAAGGGAGTGGAAGGAGGAAGCTCCATAATTATCAGGTGGTAGCCTGTGGGAAGCTGCAGTTCCTCAAACAGGGAGTCCTGCAGCAGTGAGTTGGTGTGTTTGACCACTAAACTGCAGCATTTTGCTGACATTTTGTTTGATGCCACCTCTTGTTCCCTAGGCCAGAAGCTCGTGGAGTGGCACCAGTTGGATGTGACTTCTTTCTTGGACCAAGTGACCGGGTTCCTGAGTGAGCATGGCCAGCTGGACGGGCACTCCAGCAGCCCTCCCCAGAAATGCTCCCGCTCAGTAAGTGGGAGGCTCTTTGGCAGGGCTGGGGACACCTGAAGGAACACCCTGACCTGGCTTCTCCAGCTCTCCTGATTTCCCAGACAGACTCAATGAGTTAGTGCAAGGGCGTGCAGAAATGCAGCCTGCCAGGGAATGCCTTCTCCCAGGGTCACTGTTTGTGCTGTTGGCACTTGACTTGGATTTAGCAGTCAGAGTGTGAAAGGAATATTGATTACTCCATGCAGAACTCCAAGGAGAAGCCATTCAGTAATTACAGCACGCCTAGCTTTCCCTGGTGTGCCTTCCTGACAGGTTTAGTGGCTTCCCTTCGGGAAGACTGATGTCCCTTTGGTTTTCAGTCCGTCTTTGAAGGCAGTTGTGATGTATGTGTTGTCTGCATCCCACAGGAGAGTCTCATCGATGCCAGTGAGGACAGCCAGCTGGAAGCTGCCATCAGGGCCTCGCTGCAGGAGACACATTTTGATTCCTCGCAGGCCAAGCAGGAGAGCCGCTCAGACGAGGAGTCGGAGTCAGAGCTTTTCTCTGGAAGTGAAGAGTTTATTTCTGTCTGCGGGTCTGAGGAGGAGGAGGAGTCGGAGATTCCAGCCAAGCTGAGGAAGTCTCCACACAAGGACCTGGGGTATAAAAAAGAGGAGAGCCGGAGGCCTCAGCCTGAGCCCTCTGCAAGGACTGAGCCTGGGACAACATCAAACCACAGAGTCCTGCCCTGCAGCGATGCGGGGGCACTGGAGGAGTCACCTGACAAGCCTGAAAGTACGTTCCGGGGCCTGGACATGAATGGTAAGTGCCCATTTCTTAAGGCTTTTGTTGTGGCTTTTTAGCCTGAAACTGTTCATAGGCTGCCAAGCCTGGTTTCGTCCCTTCTTTTAAACATCCCTTCTGATTTCCTCTCTCCTTGCCAGCAGACGTGTGAGTGATTCACCAGCAGCACCAGCACGGCAGTGCCCCAGCCTGCAGAGCCCTCTGGGTCCCTGAGCTCGTGTCTTGCCACTCTGTAAAGTCCACTCAGGTGTAACACAGGTGCAGTGTGCTCTGGGCACGCTGGCTGGGGTCAGTCACTGCTGCTTTGGAAGAGTCTTGAGCCTGATGTGTGTATTTTGAGCATTCTGGTAGAAATTTATCTCCACAGAACTGGAACCTTGTGTTTGTCTCCAGTCCCTCACCCTGCTGTGCTGTCCCACCTAAAATGTACACAGGAGCTCGACTCAGCTGCCCTGGTGTTAACTTGTGGTAACTTCCTTTGTGTAGGACCAAAGGCACAGCTGATGCTGAGGTATCCAGATGGAAAGAGGGAACAAGTTTCACTGCCTGAACAAGCTAAACTTCTGGTGAGTGGAGTTAATGGGAATCCTTGTCTGAGTAGACGAAAGATGAAACTGGAGAATTTCTGTGCCTGGGATGACACTGTTGAAATTGGATCTAGTGAGAGAGGTCGATCCAACTGCTTGCACTGTGTTCCATGTCATTCCTCTCTGATAACTGCTGGCTCTGCGTGTCTCCACTGCAGCTTGGTTTTGTGTACACTCCAGTATACAAGCCCCACACTGCTTATTTCCATTACAAAATTACTCTAAATGGCTTTTGCATCAATTGTTAATTACCATAAAATGCTTTCTCATTTCTGGGGCATTGTTTCTAAAAGTAGTTGGCTCCCATGGTAAAATCAAAGGCAAAACTCTTCCTTCTCATTCTCCATCTCTCCCATCATACTTCCACCCTCCCTTCTGGATGTGGATGTTGAAGCAGACTTTGGAGGAAGTTCTCCCAAAACAAATTAATTATGGTATTATTTGATTACTGTGCCTCAGGTGTGCATCTCAACTGTGCTTTGGGTCCTTACCTTGGAGAAGTCCATGTGAATGGCATTTCCATCAAAATTTTTTAGGTGCTTACCTGGGAGCAGAGTGTAAAGAGGTTCTGTTTGCCAGGAGATTCCAGGACACAGTGGCCAGTTAAGCTCATTTAAATGTAATCAATCTAACAGCTGGAGTCATAGGGAAGGCAAAAGCACACCTCATCAGAAGGATTTTGTGTAGATTTGGGAAAAAAGTGTCCTGTCTCTTACAGAAAATGGGGCTATTGCCTAGCCAGCAGCTCTAGGAATGTACAGTATCCTCAGCTCATGTTCTCATCCTTGACTCTGCTGCTTGAAAAGGAAAAAAAAGCTTGACTGCTTTTTGAATGCAGCTTGTTAAGTAAATTTGCATGTATTATTAAACATGTAGTGTTTTTGAATACTTAAGCAATTCATTTAGACAGTACAAAAGTGTAATATTAAAATACCCGTGATAATCCTGACTTTTGGTTTGACTTCTTTTATGGACTGTGGAAGTTAAAGGAAATTAATCTCAGCATATGATTTCCCTTCTGCTCTACAGTCAGCAGAGGAATTTAGCTGAGTCAAGGTTTGTGGGTAAAGACATCTTTTGGTTGCAGAGCTGAACAAACAGCGTTTGTGCTCATCCCATGTGATCTCCTGGAGCCTTTCAGTCAGGCCCAGATTGAGTCTCAGGTGTTGCTTTGTGAGCATCATTTCCATACTGATTTTTTTCAGCCTTTGGTTGCTTCCATTTTAAAGCTGGCCAGAACTACCAAAAGAAATTGCTTAAGGAGACAGTTGCACTTCAGGAGTTTTAACTGATGATACTCCCCAACACTTGTTTTAAAAATGTTATATTTTTAATCATGGTGTTGTTACTGATGAAGCACTGGCTTCTTTACACACGTTATTTCCAAGTGGTGCTTATGCTTCCAATATTACCATGATGCCCTTTCTTCCCCTCAAGGGAAAAAAAAAAAGGCAACACTGCCTCACTGGCTTTTTATAGAAGCAATTGCTCATTGTGTGCAAATTAAGTTGACTTTACTCTGTTCAGCAGCTCAGCCCTTCCTCCACATCCTGAACACCTCTGGTTTGCCAAGTGTCAGGTGTGCAGGAAAGGGACAGGGAGGGATGTGGGCAGGAAACTTGACTGAATATTTAAATTCAGTGGTTTGTAAAGGAATTTTGATCATCCTTCCTGCCTGAAAAGGAAATCTTCCCTTGCATTCCCCATGTGACACAGGCACTGTGATCTGCAAAGCCTTTGGAGACCAGTCCAGGTGAAGGAGGACCTTGGGCACAGTCTTCTCATGCCAAAGGGGTGTGGATTTTGGTGAATTTGGAGGGAACTTCCATGCTGGTACTTGGCCTGGCTGTTCTGCACCCACCAAACCTTGGAAAAGCCCAGGTTGAAAAGAATCCTTGGAGACTACTTGCATCTGCTTAAAGCAGGGCTGTAGCTGAGCTTGTCCAGAGCCCTCTCTGGGCTGGAGGTTGGGTGCCTCATTCCCTCCATCACAGAATCACAGAGTGGCTCAGGGTGAAAGTGACATTAAAGCTCATCCCATTTTGCCCTCTGCAATGGCAGGGTCACCTTCCACTAGCCCAGGTTGCTCCAAGCCCTGTCCAGACTGGCCTTGGACACTTCGAGGGATGGGGCTTCTCTGGGCACCTGTGCCAGAAGAGTGCTGTGGGCTGCTGTGATTTACTGGCATGAATTGCCCACTAAAACAGTGTGAACAGTATTGATATGACCTGCTGATTTTTTCACACTTCATTTTATTACTTACAAATTATCTTTTCTTCCTCTCTTACAAAAGCTACAACTTCTCCTGCCCACATCTTGTGCAGCTGCTCTATCCTCTTTTCTTCTGCCAGTCCCCACTTCTCTGCCCCTCTCTGTGCTTTAGGTTCCCAGCCGTAGCTGCTGTGTTTCCTGGTGAACTTGGGAAATCTCTGTCACCACAGCACAGACATGGAGTCTTCCTGACATGCTTGCTTCTTGGGATGTGAGCCCCTCATCCCAATGCTCTGTATCCTGCCCCCGTTGCTTCTGTAGGCACACAAGCCAGTGAATTGAAAAGATCTTCAAAAATCTGAAATCAAACAACCCCAAAATCTCCTGCTTATTGAAGACAAGAATAAAAAAAAATAAATTCTACATTTATTTTGGTAGATGCTGCCTCACCAAAAAGCTTCTTTGGTAGCTTTTAGCTTTAGGGTAAGGGCAATATCTGATAAACAAACAAGGGGGCTTCAATTTTGGGTTATTTAAGGCTTTTTTTTTTCAGATTCTGTTTCACTGTGAGTTGAATGTATGGTGTGGAATTCAGCTCTCTTGTATAAATGCACTATTATCTATAGTTTTATGTATAGTTTACCTTGTGTGTAAAGAACCAGGTAAGGGATCACAGGTAATTAATTTTTGTGATTAGTCATACCATGTGTGGGCCAAATAAATGTTAAAGTAAAAGAGGGTCTGTACTCCATGCAAAATTTCCAAATTTTAAAGTTTTCTTTGATTACAAACTTCCTTTTTAAAGGAAAACATGATTTTTATTTTTATATTCTGAACTCTGTGACACTGGTTTGCCTTCCTTTCTCCCCAGGCTCTTGTGAAACACGTCCAGTCCAAAGGATACCCCAATGAACGCTTCGAACTGCTCACCAACTTCCCTCGGAGGAAACTCTCCCACCTGGACTATGAGATCACGTTACAGGAGGCAGGCCTGTGTCCTCAAGAGACTGTCTTTGTGCAGGAAAGGAATTAGCACTGTGGCCTGAGTTCTCCCAGCCTTCCTCCCTCTCCTCTTTGCCTGGGACAAGAGTCGTTAAATATGCAGTTAAGGGTCGTGGGATCGCAGTGCTGGAATCAGGCAGCTGGCTGGCCCTTCCTTCTCCCTCCTCCTCTCTCTCCCTCCCTTCTCCTGCTCTAGTGACCAAAAGAGAGTGCTCAGAGTTTTATTTTCTTCCTCAGCTGCAGAGAGCATTGGGAAGAACATCTCTCCTCTGCTTTCCTGGAATAAAGTAAAACGGTGATCCGTGTATCCAGCATGCTGGAGCTTGGAGTGGCCATAATACACAAACCTTTCTCGCTGCTATTCTTAAATCTGTTTTCTTTAATTTATTTTTGAAAAGAGTGTGTGATAAGGCACAGAGGCATCTCTGTAAGGAGAGAGCATAACCTTCAGGACAGTCTTTCCTTTGTTTGGATTCCCTACACAAAAGGTCTCCATTAACCTTCTAGCCTTCTCTTGTCCAGCTGTGGTTTTGGAGAGGAGTTGGGTTGAGCTGTGGTAAAATATTCTGCCCCACCTAATTCAAAGGCTTCTAGATTGCCTGCATGTTTTCCTCCTGTTTTAAATTGCCAGTGGACATAATAAAAAAAACAACCAATCCCCCAGAAATCCAACTGTGCACCATATGGGATTGACTGCTTGGCCCAGAGGGAAAGCTGTGAGTCCAGTGCTGGAGCAGCACCAGCTTCTTCATGGGAGTGGGTGGGCTATCCATGTTCTCTTCCCAGCTTCCTAAAAGTGTCTCCTTACTTGCTCTCAGGATTTTGCAAATGACAAGGGTACTGTAAAGGTTTTGGATTCTCTGAAAACACCTGCCACAGAGACCTGGCAGTCAGTTGGCTTTTTTCCTTGGCACAGTGGCTGTTTTTTCTAGGAGTGAGTGACTTTTACAGGGGTTTTACAGCACTGACAGCACTGAGCATCAGTTAGTGCTTCATAAAACATTTCCCAGCCTGGTGGCTTGAATTCCCTGGGATGATTTTTGTTCTATTTCTGTGTTCATCTACTGTCACTTACCTCTAAATTTGGAGGTCTGCATGGAAAGCTGCTCCTTGGTGCAGGCTTTCCTTTCAGCTCTGGAAGCTGGCACCACAGGTCAGTGCCCTGGTTTTCCTCCAGTGTCTTCTCTAGACATGGAGCTGTTGTTCAGTTGGTATTTCTGCAGATGTTCCAGTGGGACAGGAGTTAACTGGCACAGCCCTCAGCACAGTGTGGTGCATTTGTGCATTTACAACTAAAAACTCGGTTTAACGTGGTCTTCAATCACTGAGGAGAAAGGCACATGGGACCTGGCATAACTGCTGACTTTTTCTGCCACTCTGTAAGATGATTGTCCTTGTTAAACAGTTCAGTAGTCAGAAATTTACATATTCCAATTTTTCAAGATATTTTGCCTTTGATTTCATACTAGCATCTGTACTTTGGAACCTTTAAATGCCAGAAATCACAGAAAATGTCTGGTGTTCCCCATGAAAACCTCAGCTCACAGCTGTCTCCTGCTCCTAATTGAGGTTTGACCTGTAGTCATGCAATTGTACAAACTGATTTCCCTGTCTGCTGCAGGGTGTAGTGTCAGGAAAGCAGAGTCTCATCTCAGTTTCCTGATCAGTGGTTGGTGTGACACCAGATGTCATCTTTGGTTTGTAAAGACCCCCAGGTGTGGAGGTTGCCCCCAGCATGAGGAAGTGGGGGGGGGGGGGGGGGTTGTGTTTGGCCTGTGAAGCAGCAGTGGCACCTCTAGACTGAAGGATCCTTTAGTTCTGGATATCCAGATCCCTATCTCACATTTCCTTGTAGACCTAAAGCTTCCTGAAGCAGCTCCAGCTATCTGTTGGAATAACAAGGTGTGGTTTATTGACACCTTCCCTCCCCTGCCCCTCCCGGGCCTGCTCCCCTATGTGGGGCTGGGCTGAGCTTTGTGATGAGACCAGGAATTGCTCAAACCGGGGAAAGAAGATAGGGAAGTTGAACATTCACACTGAAAATGGCATTTTCTTGTGGTTTCTAGGAGTTTGTTCTGTTGCAGGAAGCTGTGATCCTGGGTTGAATTTATTTCTGTGTCAGTGTGGTTTTTTCTATCACCTTTCTTTTGCTTTGCTTTGAGAGCAAGAAACAAAATTTTTTATAAGGAATATGTATCCCTGCATGTGGCTCTTCTCTTTGTTCATCCCTGTCTCTCTCCTTCCCAAGGCAAACAAACCCAGTGCCACACATCAGCTGTGCTGTGGGGGCTGAAAGCTGATGAGGAACTGCACCAGCCAGACACAACTTCTTCAGCTCTTCATCCCTTTGGAAGAATGTGTTTTGCTGGCCTGAGGAATGTGGTTGAAAGCACGAATCAAATCCTGCCTGGGACAGCTCATGGCAGTGAAGGTGATGGGTTGGGCAATGTTTAAAGAGCCTTTAAAAAACAGTCACTTCTAGATGAGAAATCTGAAGCTCAAATTGTCTTTGCTGGAAAAAATGTGTTAAATTTGATTGGGAAATACGACGTAAAGGACAAAGGAAACCAATCCTTCAAAAGCTGTGGTTTGTGGCTTCCTGCGGTTGTCACTTGGTCAGGATTTGCATGTGGTGCTGCCAGGGCTGGGGGATGGGAGGAGCAGCAGTGCCTGTGGGCAGTGGAGGATGTTCTGAGTGGAGAACTGCTCAGGGCTATCGTGTTTGAAGCTGGAGCTCCTTGCTGCTGGTGGGGCTGTTCCCTTTGCCTGTGCTCCCCATCTAACACAACTTCATTTTGGGATGTAATCTCCAGTGGTCCCAGTCACAACCAGGATCCTGGAACAGAAGGTGAAACAAGCTCTGGCTTTCCTTGCCAGGAGCAGCTGACACATTTACTCCCCACTTCAGGGGCCCACAGAAGGATTTTGGATCTTTCTGATGCTGCATGCTCTTAAGTTGAGCTGATTGACCAGCCTCAACCTCACAGCATTCCCCACTGACCTAAAAAGGGCAGGTAGAGGCTGGGCCAAACATTTCTGGCCATTCTTGTGTTTTTTTCTTTAGGCTTTGAACTAAGGTCAGTGTTCTTTATGATTTCTGACATTCATGGACTGCAGTGCATTGCTTTTCCTGGTAAATCAGTTCAGTTAACACCCCTGATCTTAGAGGAATGTCCAGGATCTGCAGGTAGCCTTGTAAAATACAGCTGTCTGTAAAAGGCATCCAAATGTACCATTATTCCCAAGTAGATCTAAACAGGAATTTTTCTATCAGCTCTTCCCAGAGCTCTCTGACCTTCTCCTTGCTGTTAGGGGGAAGTGACACCTCTCCTTTGTCCAGCTTGTGTTTCACAGGGTCCACGTCCTTCAGAGCTGATTTGCACACTCAGCTTGCCCTGGCACTGGTGCTGTGGTTTGTACCTTTACAGAAATGGGTTTGGTGCAGGTTTTAGTAACCCAACCTCTCTGCTGGAGGGTCTCAAATTCCTGTTCCTGTCAGAGCACCGAGGCTCTTCACTGGGACTCAAGCAACAAGGGCTAAATTAAAACAGTTTTCTTTTAGGGGCAGGGCAGCATTTGGGCTGTTTGTCAGGTAGCAAATGATGCAGAGATGCTTGAAATGTGGTGGGGTTTTTTGGTAAACCAAATAAAAATGAAATATGAACATAGGGACCTGTGTAGGAATGTCCATGTGAGAGGGAAGATCTGTGTCATTTCAGGGCCTCATCACTTCATTTTTATTCCTTTTTTGTATTAAATGTCATTACTTTCTTCTGGTTTAATCCCTGTTTAGTGAAGTTTATAAAACAAGTAGTCTAATGTTCCAGGAGGAGAAGGGATGGCAGAGATGTGCTTTAGGTGGGTGAAGTGCAAAGTCGCTGTCCTTAAGGACTGGCTGTGCCTTGTCTGGCTGTTCCCATAGGCTCAAATCCAGCCTCTGCTCTCCCTCACCCTTTCTATTTATTTATTTTCACAAGTGATTTTCTATAAGCGGAACAGCTCCTGTTTCAAAGACAAACAAACTGATGCTGAGCCCTGTGCTGGCTGCATGGTTGGCAGTACCCACAGGCCTGTGTGGGTTTGGAGCTGGTGAGGTTAATGGATGGATGCCCTTTCTGTGCTGAATTTTATTCCTGTCTCCTCTTGTCCGTGGGATGCTCTGTATCTGTGCACTCCCAACAAACAGAGCCATAAGTATTTACACACACACGGGTTCAGTCAGAGACTGCTGCACCTGACAGCAGTGCCTCAACCTGCCTTGGGTTATCCACTGTGTTCACGGGCACCTTTGGGTGAGGACAGAAATTCAGGATTTGGGCACTGTCTGATGGCTGGGAGTGTCTGCAGTGCAGAGAAAAGTCACTTTGCAACTGCTTGTGAAATGTGCCCAGGCTGAAGGGGTAGAACTGACACTGTGGAGCAGGGGATGAGGTGCTATTTTATAGACCAGATTTATATGAAGAACATCTGAGTAAAACTCAACTCAGAGACACCAGACTCTAGGACAGATGATTTTTTAAAAATGAGACTGTTTCCTGGAACTGGGGAACATCCAGTTTCTAAGGGACAGCTTTTCACAATGGTCACATTTTTCAATGATGGCAACTTCACATGGGAGGAGGGAGAGGATTAATTTGGAAGTTTTCAGCTCACTGTGCTGGGAGGGACCAAACTCAAGGAAACCTCTGATCTATATACACAACTGCTGCATTTTTTATAAATATATGTAAATGTCCTATTGTAATATTTGATCCTGGAAATAAACTGTTTTCAGAAGCTTTCTTCAGCTCTTGGTTTTTTGAGGTTGGGGTTTATTTGTTGGCTTCATTCTAATGGAAGTCTGTCCCTGTGTTATATGGGGAGTTCCTGAGTTTTTCCTGAAGGATACTGAGGTAGAAGGATAAGGAGCTGTTGATGACAGCACAGCCCAAGAAAGCTTCAGGCTGTTGTAGATACAAAATCTTGAAGTGAGACAAACTTAGAGAACCTTGGCAGGAAAAATACCCATATGAAAACTAATAAAAGGAGGCAGGGCTAGGATTTTCCATCCTTCCCAATGAAAGAGCAGAGGAAGTGGGGCTCTCTGTTCGGAACTGTCAGCATCCTCCTGGTACAGGTGGTGGCAAGGCAGAGCCTCTGACTTCTGCAGTTGTGTTTGGGCTGCTTGGCACATTCCTGTCGTGGCCTGGCATGAAATGCTGGGGAGCAGGGCCCCTTCTGGACCAGGACTTGGCAGGTACAGTGGAGGAACAGAAATTAAGAAATCGGTTTTGGGTCATCCTCATGGTCCTGACTGTAGGTAGGTCTCCACTGAAACTGGAGCTCAGCCCCTGCCATGGTCTTGAAGCTGGAAAACCCTGAACTCTTCATGCAGCCTAGGAAAATATTTCCAGTTGTAACTGAGTTGGGAATGTTTTTACATCAGTCTGCAGGTCAAGGGGTACCTTGAACTCAAAATATCTCTTGGGTTTAATTTACTTATTTTTCCTTTCTGTAAACTTCCAGCTTTTCATGGAGTTAGTTTATCTGAACAGTAAATTTGGGTGACATTTGTAAGCCCTAAAGCAAATATTGTCCAGCATCATGTTGGTGTTTCCTCAGTCAGTTCTCCACAAACATCCTGCAGGGCTTGTCTAAAGGGATTGTGGAGAAGTCTTGTCTGAGCAGTGGCAGAAATGGATTTGCAGGTGCTAAGGAGGGGAGTGGGAGAGACCAGAGGGGTGCTGAACCTCTTCCATGCAGGACCAAGGTGGAGGCTGGTTTGGCACAGAACGGTTCCTTCTCACCAGTTCAGACTCCCCTCAGTCTGTCTGGTTCTCCTTGAAGCCAAACCACTCTTGGAACCCAGCCTGCTGTGCAGTTTCCCCAGCCCCAAAGGAGTCTGGGGAAGCAAAGGGCAGGGGAGCAGGGGAGGGAAGGCACCTCCTCAGCTGTGAGGAACCAGCCAGGAGGACCTTGCCAAGCTGGAATTGCGTTAGGTGGGACCACGTTTGGCTGCACCAGAACTGGGTGACTTGGCAGCACAATTGCTGTGCTGACACTTTCACAGCTGAACTCTGGTGTGAGAAAGGCAAGCACTCAGCTCCTCATGTGCAGGGCTAAAAATAGCCTTCTATTATGATTATTCTTATAAGGAAAAGATCGGCACTCCAGGAGAGAAATTGTCACCCGGATGCTTCACACTTCCTGATGTGGGGTTTTCTGTGGGAGATGATGGAGCAGGTCATGTGTATTGGTGGGAACCTCAGATTGCTGTGACGTAGGAAGGGCACAAGATGAGGTTGCAAAATATTTTCTTCCAGTGGAGTGAAAAATGGGTTCCCCTCTTTCTAAGTAAAAAAAGAGAGGAAGGAGAACTTGGACTCTGCTTATTCTGCATGCGTTGTCTGTCTTCATTTTAGAGACTGATTTGCCTTATTTAGGGATGAAATACCCTGAGATTAACTCAGGTGCTTGAGCACGGTCTCAGGTTCAATCCCTGCATGGGCCACTCACTTCAGAGTTGGACTCCATGATCCTGGCTGGGTCTCTTCCTCCTCAGACTATTCTGAGATTCTGTGACTAAAATGGGAATTCCTCTGCTGATGCCAACTCTTATTTTCCTTTCAGAGGGACTGTCAGATAATCTGCTGCTCAGCTTATTTTTGCAAGAGGAATGGAATTGCCTGCAGTAACTGGGTCTCACCCATTCATCTTTCCCCATGTGGCTCTTGGAAGCTTCTTTGAGAAGGTTCTTCCTTCTGCCTGCACAGCCCATGAGCCATTCTTCTCTTGCTTGTGCTACCTGCCACTCCTCTGCCAACAAAACTGCCCCTGTTCTCGGACACAGAGGTCATTCTTCTTCTCCTGTTCCTGACCTTCTCTGTGGGAATTGGAGTTTCCCTGTTGCACATATCTGATGATATATAATAATTAAGATATCCAGAAATAACCTTCCTCTCAATCTTATTACCAAGGCACGAGATCCACACATGGTGGGGATACACTCAACACCTGAGGAAAAGCCGAGACACCTGTGAGGAAGCAGAGGGTGGGAGGCAGGAGCCAGCTGACACAAGGGAATGTTTATTCTGAAGCTTTTATTGAAGTATTAGACAGGAAAGTATTATCCCAACATATTAAGCCCAGGTTGTTCCAGGAGCTGCAGAGTTCACTACTCAGGCACTGGCTGAGGCATTTAATGCAGATGTGGTAGAAGCCTTAAAACCTGAGGCTGTGCCTGTTTTGGTGAACTGTGCCAGTGTGAATTCTGAAATGGGGAAGAACGAGGCAGAAGCGCAGCCTCAGCGTCGGCAGAGGCTGGCTCATCCAGCCACTCATCCTTCCTTGGGATGGGGACATAGAGGGTCACGATCTGGTGGGCGGCCCTTGGGGGAAGGAGGGCGGGGGAGCACACACTGAGGTGTCATAAATAGTCACCCATGGGTGATGCCTCCAGGACAGGGCTCATCCCAGGGGTGGACGCTGCTGCTGCTCTGCGTGGCATCACTCCAGGTAAGCTGGGAAGTGGGGAGAAGTTCCCTGGGCTTTGCTGGAATCCCTGTCTTTCTGGTCATGGAGATGTGCTGGTAGAAGGGAGTCCTGCTTTCAAGGGTCCTGATGGACACAGCAGCATCTGCACTTTGGCTTTGCCTCCCCTGCACAGGGGTTTGTCTGCATTGGCCGAGGAGCTGCTTGCTCAGGGGGATGTTTGGAGGGGACAGTACGCCATGGGAGTTTCCCAGGGGAAAAAGACCTCCTGCCATCCTCAGGGAGAGGGCAGAAGTGCAGGGGAAGGAGAGTCCTTGGAGAGATTGAGGGGAGATGTGCAGAAAGGCTCTGACTGGTGAGAGCCCAGGCTGTGAGCTCAGAGGAGCAGGAGCTGTTCCAGAAAATGGTGGGGACTCAGCAGAGGCTACTCATGGCTGTGGGAGGAAACAACCACACACAATCCCTGCTGGACTGCAGGCAGGACCTCAAAGGGGGCAAGAGGCCCTGAATTCCCTATAAGCGAGGCAGGGAGGATGGAAATCAAGAGAAGTGGAATTCTAGGGTGGGTGGAGCTGATGGTCCCCCTCAGGTGTCTTGGCTCCTGTCCCTCCACACAGGTCACAGCCCTGTTCCTCCATGCTCAGCTCTCCCCAGTGCCCTGCTGGCACTGGTGTGGCCGGTCCCCAGCAGAACCTGCTGGCCTGGTGTCCCCCAGCCCCTCGGGGCTGTCCTGGCTGCTCCTCCCCGGCGCTGAGGCCCTGCACAAGGGGGCTGAGGCAGCTCTTCCCACAGGAACAACCACAGCCACTTCTGCTCTGCACAGCCAGAGCGAGCAGGAAAAAATCAGCCAGAGCAAGAAACAGCTTGACCTGAGGAACTTGTGCAAAATGGGTTGCAATCTAGCAGGAAAGGGGAAAATGCATAAGCCCAACTTGAAGCCAAAAGAACTCAGGGTAGAAAACTGCTGGTAGCCAGGACAACAGCAAACCACACTATTTCCATCAGTCCCAGAGTGACCAATGGATACCCTGTACAAGATGAGGGTCTTGTAGGTGCAGGAGAGAGGCAATTTTGGACAAGGCATCATCTGGAGATGGGCAGGTGCTTTTTAGATGAACTCTAACTTAATAAGATGCCAGTGGAACTGGAGGATAGGTAATAAAGTTTTCTTAATGAAATTTAATTGGTTTCAGCATACTCAGACCTATGGTAGGACTGGTGCATGACAGAGATGGAATTGCTGTCGGATTTGGTTGGGGACTGATGTGCTTTCACAAGAACTTGTACAAGGATTTTGCCTCTTTCCTCACTCCCTCCTGCTCGTTGTAACACTGAAAGCCAAACTGAGCTGTGGTGGGTGGTTGGCTCCCTGCAGTAACATTTTCATAGAACCTCAGACTGGTTTGGGCTGGAAGGGACCTTAAAGACCCTGCCATGAGCTGGGACACATTTTGGAAGAGGCAACTCTGCGGTCACACAGGTCTTGGGGTTTGGTATGGGAACAAAACCGCCCATTTGGCAAAGAAGTATTAGAATTTCCATTGGAAATTGCTCTCAGGAAGGGGCAGTGCCAGCGGGGTGGGCTGACACCTAAAGCATGACCCAGCAATTCCCACCCACCCACCCACAGCAGTGAGATGGGCTCAGGGTGGTGAAGCCTTGGGGCTCTGCAGGACCAAATGCAGCCCTTCCCTCTCCTCCTCTTCCTCCCCGCTCCCTCGCAGGACAGCCATGTGTGTGGGGAAGTGCAGCCGGATCGTGGGGCCCTGCCTGCTGGTGCTGGGCACGCTCTCCATGGCAGCCAGCATCCTCCTGCTCTTCCCTGGTGGAACATCCAAGTACCTGCTGGAGGGGCACATCAGCAGCCACGCCAAGGCTGTGCCGGGACTCTGGGGAGGCGGCATCGCAGTGAGTACTGCGGGACAGACCCGTCTTTCCTCCGGGCCTGGAGCAGGGACAGAGGGATGGAGCAGGGCAGGTGGCTCCCCTTTGTCACCCAGCGGTGTTTTTGTCCCTGCAGGTGCTGCTGGCAGCCACCCACATCACGGCGCTGGGGTGGCAGTGCTCCGGCTGCTCCGGCTGCGGCACCCGGCAAAACGTGAGCCAGGGCCGGGACCCCGAACTAAAGCGGTATGGGCGGGATGTGGCCGTGTCCCACCTCCTCCATGGCCCTGCGGTGGGACATGGCAGGGATCCTCCTCTCCCACGGCCCCATGGTAGATGGTGACGGGTCCCCCCCTCTCCCCTGCTGGGTCACAGACCCCTTTCTCATGGTCCCGTGGTGGGATGTGGTGAATGCCCCCTCTGCCGCAGCAGGCGAGGCAGGGTGCTGCTCTCCAGTGGCGCTGTGATGGGCCATGGCAGGGTGCCACCTCCCCAGAGGACAGGGCTTCCGTGAGTGCTGGGATGGGCTCTGCAGGTCACTGCCTCTCCCTGCCCACTTCTGTCCATCCCAGTGATGGCTCCATCCTCAGTCACAGCTGAGGAGGGGACTTCCTCCCCCGCTCCAAACTCTGCTGACAACCCGCAGCTGTGTTCTGGATGCCCCCTGACCCTGTGTCCCCACGGGTGCTCCCTGCAGGCGTTCATCTCCGTGGTGCTCTCCAAGCTGGCGCTGCTGGGCGCTGCCGCCTGCTTCGTCCTGTCCGGGGTGGGGCTGACCAATGGCCCCCTCTGCCTCTACAACACCACCGAGCTCGGCCTCAGGCACGGGGCCCTCTGGGGCTACCCCTTCCTGGATGCCATTGACCAGGGGCCTGATGCCAGGTAAGGGGCTGCCTCTGCAATTTATCGCTAATTTAGTGATTAATTAAGGTGGTGGGGTGGGTGGGTGGTGGTTGATGCAAGACCTTGGTAGCTCAAGGAATTCTCACCTTCCATGGATTTCTACATGGTGATTTCCATCTTCATCACCCCCCCCAACCGTGCTCATCCTCCAGATGAAGGATGGGATGTCTGGGGGATATTGCATGGTAGAAAGCAATGGGATTCTGTACCTCCTGCACCTTCTCCCCTTCCTGTCACACAGGGCTGAGAACTACCTGTACAACCGGAGAATCTGGAACATCTGCCTGGAGCCCGAGGGCATCGTCACCTGGCACGTGGTGCTCTTCTTCCTCCTGCTGCTGCTCAGCGTGGCCGAGATGGTGCTGGCCTTGCTCCAGATCCTCAACGGCTGCCTTGGCTGCCTCTGTGGCTTCTGTGAGGGGAAGTAGGGCCCGGTGGCAGTGCCAGGAGGCTCGGAGGAGGCGTCACCCCTGGTGTCACTTGGCTGCTGGGACACACCACGCAGAGCGTACAGCAGGAGCTGTGGCACCAGCCCCATGCAAGAGCCCTGTGTGAGATGGACAGAGCCCCATGGGGGACGGACACCCCAGGTGCTGAAGCAGCTCATGGGGATGATGTGCCAAGGGCAGCTCCTGTGCAGATCCCCTGGCCCAGGCCATGTCCCTTCCCCTGGGGCTGGAGACCATTTGGGGTTGGAAACTGGCCCAGAAGGGATGGAGGTGAGGACCTGGCTTCCAGCATCCCGGCATGACCCCAGCAGCTGCCTCAGCCACTCCTTGTGATGCTGAAAGGAGGCAGAGAACCAATTTTCTAACACAGCTGGAAGCATTAGAAAGCAGGCAGTCTTTATCACAGAGCTGGACACACACAGGATATCTCCTCTAATCGAATGTGTGTTATGAAACTTCACAACAGGGTGTTTGTGCCATCATGATCAGACAGATTCTTTACAAGGGACTTCCTAGAGAATACATAAACATCACTTTTCTTGTGACCAATTTGCATGCCTCCATTCCTTCCTGGAAGTCCTTGTTTGGTCCTAGAGGGTTGTCTACATTGGTGACTGGTGGCTGTAGTCACCCAATATTGTGACCTTGCCTTGAACTTCTCTCAGGGCATGAGCTGCTGTTTCTTGTTACATAACTTTGCCACAGAAGTCACCATGCTCCTCATTACCTGTTTCTCCACTGGTTCCAGCTGTGTTTAGCATCCTGTGTGCCTACTTCCACACCCCTTTATCTCACTTGCCAGTTAGTCTTTATGTTCTATTTTGCAACTTCAAGGGAACTGAAAATATGTATTCTCCACGTTGTCTGTCATTTGTCAGCCTCCATCCACGCCAGTGGAAAATGAGACATGATGGTGTCACAGACAGAAGAGCTGGACACCTTTGGTAATCAGTTCATTTTTAGGGCAGCTGAGCTGGTGTTTGTCATCTGCACAGGGCAGGACAGGGGAAGGAGACCTGGGGAGCCGAGCTGGGGCACTTGGATGGAGTGGTGCTGGGGGAGGCAGAGCTGGAATTGAGGTGTAGCCCCCCAAAGTTCACCCACACACAAGTGTCAGGAGCAGCTTCTGCTCATTCCCGGGAGCAGGACCCCACTCCTGTGCTCAATCCCCTCCCCATCACCTTTACAGGACCCAGCGTGGGCCTGAACCTGCCCGTGCTGGAAGGGGGTTTGCCCCCAGACTGGCAAGGGTCAAAGGAGAAAAATGATAGCCACGGCACATTAAAAAACCAAATCCCAGACCAGATGAAACATTAACTGGGCCATTGGGGTGGTTGAACCCCAGCTGGCACTTGAGCACCACTCAGCCACTCAACCTCATCCTGTGGGAGGCGGAGAGAATCAGAGGGGTAAAAGTGAGACATCTCCTGGCTTGACATAAGAACACTTTAATAATTGAAATAATAATAATAAATTGAATGAAAAGGAAAATAATTAAGAGAGAGAACTAAAAGCCCAGACAGACAAGTAATGCAACACAAATATCTCTTTATCATCAGCCCAAATATAAAACCCAGCCCCATCCCAGCTACGATGAAGGAACGGAACTCTACCCCAGCCCAAACCCTCACAAGTGACTTCAGAGAGACCACTGAGAAAAAGTCTTTTCATGAAAAAGAAAGAATTTAACATCATATACCATATTTATATTGCATAATATTTGTAACGAGGGGAGGAAAGCCCTTGGAGTAGGGTGGTACCAGGTATGGTGCAGCTGGAGAACCACATCCGCCTGCAACAGTGCCTGGCACACAGGGATGGTGCAAGGTACCTCTGGCTGCCTTCCCCCTGCACTGCTGCTGTTTTCCCCCAATATGTTTCCAGAGGTGGCTCTTGCTTGGAGAGGAGCCTGGGGCTGGGCTGGGGACAAAAGCCTCCGCACCCAACCAAAGCAGAATTTAAAAAATAGCAATAAAAACGAGATAAACCCCAGTGTGGGGACAGTAACACACCTCTGTGCGATGTTGCCATGCTGGGTGGTGGCAGGACCCAGCCCAGGGGTTGGTGTTCCAGGATCCAGCACTGGGGTGGTGACCTGGGCGGGCTCTAGGAGATGAAGCAGCTCCTTCGCCTCCTCTTCCCCCTGTGGCGCGCGGGGCCGCGGCCGTGCCAGGGAGCAGTGGCCTTCAGGGGGATGTTCTGGAGCACGTCGTGCAGCGTGAACATGCTGAAGGAGATCTGCTCGTAGGGAGACCTCATCCCGTTCTCATAGAGGCAGGCAAAGGCGATGGCCGTGCCACCGGCTACCGGCGCGTCCCTGTAGGGCAGCTCCATGTAAGCCAGGTCCGAGTAAGCGCTCGGGCCCTCGTAGATAACCCAGGGCTCTGTCCAGCTCTCTGCGTCCCTGGGGAAAGTGCTCAGGTGAACCCCCATGTTGACCCGTGACATGGAGCTGGTGGGGTGGGAGTAGAGGATCCACGTTGGTGCTTGGAAGAAGGGATTGGGACTGGGGGTTGCTGCAGAGTCTCCCTGGACCGAGGTGACACTGTGGGCACCATCGTGATGCCCTGGGGTAGGACAATCCTCATCAGGCTCATCTGGCTCACGGTGGTTGCCAGCGGGCAGCTCAGCACCTCCTGCCTGTCGGGTGGGCAGGGGCCCAAAACCCCGGGGTGTCTCAGGGAGCTGCCGGCGATCTGAGCCCTGGAGGGGCATCACAGTGTCCCGGGAGGCGGTGGGGACATACACAAATGGAGCAGGGAAGCCAATGACACTGCCGTGACAGCCGTGGGGGGGCTCCACCAGCCGCTGGACCAGCTGCCCCCTGTGGAAGACAGCCCCGTCATCCATGCTGAGTGCCTGGACCCTGAAGCCCAAGGGGCTGCGGGCGTTGCAGTAGAGGACATTGGATCCGTCCTCCTCATCCACTGAGACCAGCTGGCACTCGCCCGTCTGCAGGTTGGGGATGAACTCCCCGAAGCGCCAGCCGCGGCCATGGTCGTCGCTGTAGAAGGCGAAGGAGTGCGGGGTGGTCTTGCAGAGCTGCCCAAAGCACTCCTTGCAGTCGATGTGGTAGCTGTAGGCAGGCACCAGCAGCCGGCCAGAACGCAGCTGGATCCCGTGCCCAGGGCCCAGCGCGAACGTCGCCCAGTCTGGGGAGCGGAGATGGGATGGGGTGAAGGTGGGATGGGGTAAAGAGTGACCACCATGGTGCCCTGCCATGCCTGGTGTGGAAGGGTCCCCACAGCTTTCTCTCAGTCAAGCCAAGCCAAGTGGTGGGGTAGGAGAGCAACAGAACCCAGTGCTGCCAGGTTGTCCTCACACATGCTATGTCCTACCCATGGCTATGGGGCCTCTCCATCTTCTCCCCACTCCCAGTAACTGATATGGATACTCCCTCCATCCCCTCTCCCCTCTGCTTGAGGCCCTCGTCCAGCTTTTTGGAAGCTTGTGGGATTCCTATGTCAAAGTCACCCCCAGCAACGCCACTGCTGGCTCCAGGAGGCCAAAACACAGGGCCACCCCCTTGCTGGCTGCTCTCCCCTGTCCTCACCCCGCTGCAGCTGGGTACCTTTGATGGTCGCGCCAATGACCTGATGTGTCAGGTCTGTGGCCGTGCTCCAGCTCAGGCCCTGGTCAGCGCTGGTGACACAGCAGAGGCGGGTGACGTTCTGGCCAGTGACAATCTGGTAGGCTTCGGGCGTCCTGCCCAACACCGTGATGAAGAAGAGGAAGAGGGTGTCTGTGAACTCATCGTAGAGTGGGCAGGGGTTCATTGACCGATGGTGCTGCAGTGTTGCCGTCTCCAGCACACGCATGTCTTCCCACTGCCCAGGGAGGAGGAGAGGACACAGAGGAGTAAGGATCATCCCACTTTTTGCCCAGAGCAGCTGTGGTTGCCTCATACCTGAAGTGCTCCTGGGGGGTTGGACAGAGTTTGGAGCAACCTGGGATAGCAGAAAGTGTCCCTGCCCATGGCAGGGGTGGAACAAGGTGGCCTTTGAGGTCCCTTCCAACCAAAACCAACCCACGACCCTGTGATTTACTTCACCCATGCCAGCCTCCCCTCCCCACGTGGTTGTCTCCAGGAGCTTGGCTGTGGCACACCTAAGCCATGAGGACAGCCCCCGGCCTATCCCCAGCCCGGTGTGTCCCCAGGCTGGGTGCAGACCCCGTCCCACCTCCACGTAGCTGCCGTAGATGGTGCCGCGGCGCAGCACTAGCAGGTTGGCGTGGGCATCATCGGCGCTGAGGCGCTCCTCGGCAAACGCTAGCAGCTTGGCCACGCAGGGCAGGTAGAGCAGGGCAGGCACACGGTACGTGACACCGTTGGATTCTTTCTCAAAGAGCACGGTCCGGGCCGGGAAGTGCCGGGAGCCCATGGCAGCTGCAGCAGAAGGATGTGGTGGGCTGATGAAGGTGGAGGGAGCAGCTGCTGGGCATGGCCAGGGGCACGGGGTTGTCCTTGGAAGGGTTTTGGGGTTTAACTTGGTGGGCTTGGGTCTGGGTAACCCTCCAGGAGCAGGGGCTGAGGGGTAGGGCTGGGGTGGAGAAGGGCTGAGTGTGCGCTCAGAGGTGGGTTAGAGCATAGGGTATCAGTGAGGAGGCTGACCTGGGGACACCAAAATAAAATGAAATAAAATGAATTTGATCTTTAAGATGTTCCTGTGGGAAATCAAGGCCAGGGAGCAAAGAGCAGGGTGAGACCTGCAGCTCCATGCTCTCTTTCAGTGGGCATTGGGAGGGCAGAGCCCTCAGATGGGACCTCTGGAGCAGCCCAGGCTCACCGTGACAGGGTCAGGGAGTGCTCCTGTGCCTCTTGTGGCTCCAGTGCAATGGACCCAGCTGGGCCCTTGCTCCCCCTCCTCTGTGAGGGGAACCTGAGGTGCACAGCACAGACAGTGGGGTCCCAAGCCAGGCCGTCCCTATGGCAGGGGGTGAGAGCTGTTCCCAAATGCCTTTCCTTCAGGGACAGGTCAGCTGTCCCCAATTTACACGTCCCTACATTTCCCTGGAGATTATCCCCACAGAAGATGGGCATCCACTCCAGGCTCAGCTGGAGCAGTCACGACCCCCTCTCACCTGTGGTTTCATCAGGAGCTTTAGCTGATTCAACACCCCCCGGAGAAAGTGAAGGCACTCACCGGGTCCTGCTCAGCTGAAGTGTCCCCTCTGTCCCTCGGCCCCACCACGGAGTAATGCCGGCTGTCGCCGTCGCCGGCGTTCCACAAAGCTGTAGCCTCCCTGCTTCGCCGCCACCCCCTCCCCTCGCAGGGTCCTCCCTCCGATGCGTCACGGGGCTCCCACGGCGGTGCCCGGGAGAAATCCCTGAGTCAGCAGTGGCGCTGCTGCGGCGCCCGTGGCACAAAGGCGCCCTTATGGGCCCAGGCAGAGCCGAGGGCCCCGTGGCTGCCAAGCCACCTTGCTCGGACCCCCGGGAGGGGAAGCAAGGGGATCCATGGGGCGGGAATTGCATCTGCTGCCTCAGTTTCCCTCCTCCTGCAGGCTGGGAGAGGCTAGACTTCCCTGTTCAGGGCTCCAGCCCATGCTCACCACAGTCCACCCTGCTTTGAGCTCCCCAGTCTGGGAGCTGTGGTCCAGGGAGTCCCAGCCCTCCTAGGACCCCCAACCTTCCGTGGACCCCCAGCCCTCCCAGCCTTTCCAGGATCCTCAGCCTTGCCAGGACCCCAACCCTTGCAGGAGCCCCCGCATTTCCAAGATCCCCAGCCCTATCCGGACCCCCACCACCACAGAATCCGCAAACTTCCCAGGAACCCCAGCCCTCCCAGGATCCCCAGACTTCCCAGGACCCCCACCTGCACAGAGATCAGCTACTAAGAAACTATTTTTATACCTAATATATATTTTTATATTCCAATACTCCATCTCTGTGATCAGTTTAGCTAAAACAGCTTGACAAAATTCACGTGGCAGATCATGGATCAGAAGCTCCAAGGGAAAAACTGAGGCGGAGGCTGCAAAGCTGCCCAGGAAGGGCCCCTGGGATGGCTCTGGGTGACCTCCTGCAGCTCCGCCTGGCTGCTACAAAAGCCTCCCAAGCCTTGGGTTAATTTTAGTGAGGGTTCTAGTAACACTGGACCGTGAAAGTGCTGTTAATCTGGGTTGTTCCTG
This sequence comes from Acrocephalus scirpaceus scirpaceus, assembly GCA_910950805.1. NCBI lineage: Eukaryota > Metazoa > Chordata > Aves > Passeriformes > Sylviidae > Acrocephalus > Acrocephalus scirpaceus. Next base: position 21,859,938 of record OU383781.1, read on the forward strand.
CTGGACACCTGGGCTGGTTAACCCCTGCGTCAGATGCAAAACACAGCTGAGGAAAATCCTGGCTCTGCTTCTCAACCCTCTGCCCCAGACAGCATCACTCCTGCTTCCCAGCTGGAGCTGCTGCCCCACAGCTTCACCCCCAAGGCAACACTGCCAGCCAAGTGACCCCAGATCGATCCTCCCCATTCTGCCGTCCGGGGCTCTGCTGCTGTGGCAGTACCAGGAGGGTTTGTGAGGATGGCAGCACCAAGACCAATGGATTTGGTGTCACTTCATGTCACCTGTTCCCAACACATCTGTCTGTACCAACATACACTGACAAAACTGCAGTGTTTTAAAGCTGTGCCAGCATCTCCTCCTGCTCGTGGTGGTCAGGGTGGCAGCAGGGACCTGGATGCACCAGTGTGCCCAAAGCTCTGCCTCACTCCATCCCCTCCTAATCCATGCTGGAGAGTTTGGCCAACACAGCAAGGGGAACCCCCAAAAAGCATCTGCTGATAGAGGGCTTTGGGCATGCTGCACCAAAAGGAACAGGCATGCCCAGGGACCTTTGCCCGAGAGCAAGGGGCAAAACCACAAAATCTCCTCCCAGGGGAGCACTGATCTCTCTCACATGGGACAGAGGCTCATTCACCTGGTGACACGTGAGAGGCACAGCTTACATGCCACTGGGCAAGGCAGCCAGCCTGCCTGGCTTTGGGCAGGATGCCTGGGACTCCCACACCAAAGGCAGCTCCAGCAGCGTGTGGTGGTTAGTCCTCACTGAGTGTGGATGCCGCTGGATGGGACACCCACCACCTCTCCTGCTTCTTCAAGTACTGCGTCCCCTTGTCACACTCCCCTCACTTCCCTCCCCCTCCCCTAAACCCTCCAAAGTCAGGATTTGCTCCAGTGAGCTGTGACCACACTGATGCAACGATGGATATCAAATAAATTCAAATTAAGGCAAATGATCACACTCGTGATTAATGATTAAGAGGCTGGAATGTCTTGGCCAGCTGCAGCCAACCTGGCTCTCTCCAGCCAGAAGCAGGCAGGAGAGATTGCCCAGGATCTGGTCAATGCAAAGCCTTGAGACCAAAAAGAGACCAACCACCAACTTGGTGATCCCAAACAAAGCCCTCAGTGCCTCCCCCTCATGCACAAGAGTCCCTTGGGTCAGTTACATGTCACACAAGGGGTGATGCAAAGCGGTGGGAAGCCACAGTGGGTTGCCACATGTCTTAGTTGGACACTGGGAGCTGCATCTCCTCCTGGCGGCTGGTCCACAGCAATGGCAATCCCACATCTTTCCTCTTCTTGTGTGGGTGTTGGACAGCATAAAGGTAGGACGTGTACTGGAGCTCTGGCATGACCATTTTCTGGCAGGTTCTCAGAGTCCTGTTGTCCAAGTCCTGTTTGAGGTTGTAACCCAGGATATTTGCAGCCCCTGACTGGAAAGGCAGGAGAGCTCTATTCCTGATGTCATCCTTCCTCACTGCCTCCTGCTCTGAGAGACAAGTCTCCATGAGCTCCTTCTGTCTGGTCCGCAGGTGATCCACCTCCTGTTCCAGCACCTTGAGCCCTATGGTCTCCTCAATTCTCCTCCAGAAGCTCTGGTTGAAGTGCAGGTAGAGCTTCCAGTCCAGCGAGCACCACGCTTTTATCTGCTCCTCGCTTTCCGGACTCAACGTCTGGACAGTGTCCTGGCTTCTGGAATTGAGCTTGAAGTAAATCACATCATCCAGATCCCAGCACAAAACGTGCTTCAAGAGGATCATGGACTCATCAAAGTAGTCTGCTATCAAGATGAGGTGGAAGTTTTGCTCGATCTCCTCCAGGACGGCCTGGGTGTACTTCGCGTCATCCTCCGCATTGTTATTGTAGCCAAAGTCAAACCACATGATATTCCTGGCGTAGATGTTTTCCCTGTAATCCGCTGGGTGGTAATACTTTGTGGGTGATGCCAGGAACTCGTTCACGTTCTTCGAGCTCCTGAAGGCAGGCACATTGTGCTTGTAGTAGATGTAGGAAGACTCCAGCAGAGGAATGGGGTTCCTCAGGATGGAGAAGTAGAAGGTGTTGGCTGCCATCACCCTTTTTACCTATTTGTGGGAGGAAGAAGAGGTTAGTCCTGTCCCAACCAAGTTTCTCCTCAGGTGTCATGGCTCTTCCTTACCTCCAAGGGGTTAAACCGCAGGTGGTTGCACATGATGTTGTAATTTTGGCCTATGGTTTCAAAACCCTCCACAAAGTGGGCCACAAAAGTCATTGGGTATCCCAAGTGGAAGTGCTGGCCAGCAGGGAGGGCAACAGTGAGGTTGTACCTCTCTGCAAACCTGAACATGATGTTGAGCACAGTGCTGCTGGCAGTCTTGTGGGTTTTGAGGAACATGACGTTTGTCTTGGCATGGCACAGCGTGGGAGGGATCAGCAGCTCCTCGTGGCTCTTTGAGATTCTGCAGGAAGGCGACAGATAGGGCAAAGAGACTCTGGTGCTGCACCCCATCTCTGAGACATGGCAAAGCCAAACCCAGGTGCTCCTCTGACACCACACCTGCAGCTGGGCCAAGGCTGCATCCAAATCAGCCCCAACCCTCCAGTGTAGATGTTTTCCCCCTCCAGTTTCCCCCCTCTCCAGATTCTCACTTACCAAAGACCTCAGCTCAGTGTCCTTTTCCCACATAGCTGATTTTGTCCCAAAGAGGCTGTGCTTCAGTTAATTTGATTCCTTCCCCAAACATGGACCTAGGACCTTGTTTTGGGTCACCATACTTTGAGCATTAGCCCAAGCCTCATGATAAATAAATCAGGTGTCAGAGGTCACATCCCAGCTGCTCCAGGCATAGGAAACTGTGCAACCTTGCTTCTGCCTCACTTACCTGTCATTTTTATTCTTCATATGGAGGAATCCTGAGAGGCAGGTAAGTCCCAGGCAGAAGCTGAAAATGACGAGACACCTGACATGCCTGGAAAAAACAGAAGAGTTTAAATGGATTTTTATCCAGTAGTAAAAAACCCCACTTTGCATATTGCCCTTGGGAACTTTAATCACTGTGAGCACAGTTTTGTATCTCAGTTTTGACAGCCATCTTTGGACCCCGAACTGTGTCAGCAGCTCTGGTGTTAGAAGCAAGACAGTGAGAAATTGCACTTTCACTATTACTCTCCTAATTTTGGGCTTTGGCAAGACACAGTGTACTTCAGGCAGAGCCTCAGCTCTTCCCACAGCCTCCTGCTCTGCTTGGCTGCCTTTTGTTTTGCTTTTCTGGGTTTTGAATAAGCTTTAGAGCTTATTCACTATTCAAACTCCTAGATTATTCACCAGAAAATGAGCCCTTTGTAGGGGTATAAAGACTTCCCTGGTGAGAAACCTGAGCAGCTTCTGTAATCACATCACTCCAGAAGATGGGGATTGGAAAAAACCCACTAAACTGAGGTTCTTTTGCAATATAATTACGATTTTCCAAGACAGAAAATCAAATAAGCCAAGAGCACCTGTAATGGATTTATTACACCCCACTTTCAGATGGGGGGGTGGGGGGTGTGGATAATGATGAGGGAGGAGTCTTTTCCAGCACTAATTAAGCAACCAGAATGTATCAAGGTGCCCCTGCACATTGCAGGGGGTTGGAACAGGATGCTCTTTAACATCTCTTCCAACTAAAACCGTCCTGTGGTACCACGATCATCACCAGTGCACTCCAGCTGGGACATAGAGAGGATTTTTGAATGCTTGATGACCACCTAAAAGGAATTTTTCACCACCAAGTTTGATCTGACTTCTCTCATCCTAGAAGCTTTTTTAGCTCTGTGTGAATCTCATGTTTGCAGACATGCCCAAAATGCAGATCTGGCTCAGGCTTTACACTGTTTTGAGAAGATACAATCCCAATTTACAGCATTGTATGGTCACACTTGCGGTTTCCTCTCCAAAGAGAGCAAGCAAGCCTTTAAGGCCTCCTCCAAGAGCCCTTCCCAAAGCCAGGGAAGACCCTCAGCCATAGCTGCTACCAAGCTCTGACAGGAATTTGCAGCACAACTTCTGCATGAAGAGTTTCAAGACAGACCTGCAGGCAAGATTTCATCAGGATTTCCTAATTTTTTGGCCCTGTTAGGGGGATGGGAGTGGGATAATCCCCTGTCCTTAGAGATGAGATGGGAGAAGAAAGGCAGAGGAGCCCACAGGCAGCGAGCAGGCTACACGCAGCCCCTGCGCCAGTATTCTTGGTCTTCCATTTAAACTGAAGCTGGATGGATGTGTGGTGGTTTTCCAAAGCACATCACCCTGCCTGCCTGGAGATCCTTCCTCAGCTGACATCCTCCTGCTGCATCTTTTCTGTCGAGTTTAATGAGTGCAGTAACAGTCCATTTATTAATTTAGGTAATGTCCCCAAAATGGCAACCCTGAATGATGTTTTATGGGGTAAATAAATCACATACACTCAAAATCATCCTGAAGGCAGATCTGGATCACAACATGCTCTAGAAGAACTATCAATCCCTTCTGCCACAAGAAGACATTCTCTGTAGACTTCTGCACCTTACCACCTCACGGCATCCCACAATATTTTAATAGTTGTTTACTTAAATAAAGGATTACACGGTGCCATTCTGCCTCCAAATATTCAGACACATTCAGCACACCGAGCTCATCTCCAGCCTAACTGAATGCTCTCAGTAGACCCATTTTGTCTGGATGTGTCCCAAACCAAACAGCTAAATTTTGTCCCTGGAGGCACAGAGAGGAGTGAAGGTTTGACTTATCTAGGCCAAAACTGTGGTTACTTCCTGGAATGGTCAGTTTTAAGGAGCAAGTGACTGAGCTCTGCAGGACGCGGTCCATGCATGTGCCAGTTCCCATGCAGAAATGGCAGGCGGGGTACAAACAATGCATTATCATGGCATGGTGCTTGTTTCTGTGCCTGGGATGGATGGATGGATGGATGGATGGATGGATGGATGGATGGATGGATGGATGGAAAAAAAGAAAAAGAGAACGAAAAAGAGAACGAAAGAAAGAAAGAAAGAAAGAAAGAAAGAAAGAAAGAAAGAAAGAAAGAAAGAAAGAAAGAAAGAAAGAAAGAGGAAAGAAAGAAAGAAAGAGAAAAGAAAAGAAAAGAAAAGAAAAGAAAAGAAAAGAAAAGAAAAGAAAAGAAAAGAAAAGAAAAGAAAAGAAAAGAAAAGAAAGAAAAGAAAGAGAAAGAAAGAAAGAAAGAAAGAAAGAAAGAAAAGAAAGAAAAGAAAGAAAGAAAGAAATCTGCCTTCCAGCCCAGAGAACAAGCAGGGAGTGGTGACATGGAGGAAACTGCTGCATCTCAGCCCAGCAAAGGTGAGCGAGGAAGGTGTCCAGAGGAAGAGCCAAGGGCAGGGACTGAGGTGCTCCCCAGGGAGGAGCGTAGGAAAATGGAGACCCTGGGGATGAGAGGAGGGTTGCAGGTACACAGGGTGCAGGTCAGTGCACTCGTGGAGTCCTGTGCCCGACCATTGGAGGGAGATGTGTCCCCGTCATCCCCTAGGCTCGGCCACCCACAGTTGCACTCGCAGGGCTGTCACTGGCTCCAGTGACATCTCCACACACTCTGTGGGAATAAGGTGGCTGAATAAACAAATCTCTCACTGAACAAACTGATGGCACAATTCCCTCCTCTTACAACAAGCTTCCATCATTTCTGCACATCTTGTGCTTGGAAACAAATGAGCTCTTGAGATGTTTCAGGGTTTTTACTGACAGAAATTGTGTAGGATCTTCATCTGGAGCATACACACAGTTTTGAACACAGTGTGACTGCTCTCCCAGAAAACAGCACAGGGCCAGTGTGGGACTTGCTACCAGACCTTGCTTCCAGTACTCATTCCAGAATGAGTAAGACATGACAACTGTTTGAAAGTCTGCCGAGAATGATTACATTTCAGGCTCTTTATGCTTCAAATACATGTAATGGAAATTATGAGAATATCGAGAAGCATTTGGAAAATGCTCTCACGCACTTGGTATGGTATTTGGGGTTGTCCTTTGCAGGACCAGGAGTTGCACTCAATGATCCCTGTGGATCCCTTCCAGCTGAAAATATTCTGATTCTACATCAAACCTGCACTGAGGCTTCACCCCCGCTTGGCCCCCACCACCCTGGCACATCTCTGTGTGCTGTGGCACATCTTAAGCTGTGTTCCCTTAGAGTCACACCCCCCCCCCCCCCCCTTGTCACAACACTGCAAGTCTGACCTGCACAGCATCATAGAATTGTTTAGGTTGGAAATACCTCTAAGCTCTGGTGAAGCAAAGTTCAACAGAGAAAGCCCCAACTCGAATGTTGTGCTGAAGTTACCTGAACAAACCTGGAAGACCTTTAAGAAGCGCTTGGGAGCTGATTGCTACAACACAAAATTCTACGAAGCCAAAAAAAACACAGAGCACTTGGCAGGGCTGGTGCCAGAGGTTCCACTTGCCTTTCCAGCTTGTGCTCTGCTATCTCCCCTCTGGGAAGGAAACATGGAAAACAACCTCTCTTAGAGGTGCAGCTACAGATGCTTTAAGGCTTGGGACCCCCTTCTTTTTCCTTTGGTTTAAGCTGAAAATAACAGACATCTGCATCAAACTAACAAGGTTCTTCTAAATTAAAAGACCTGAAACCCAGGCAAGAAACATTAATGGCAAAATTAATCCCTTTCCTGGAGAAAACTGTAACTAAACTCTATAGGTTATTAACAACTTCCAGAGATTACTTGAACCAGACCTTCCTGCAAAGCAAGTTTTAGTTCAGGACCCCGAGCACCCAGCTCCCTCTGCCCTTACCTTGGAGTGCACCCAGGGCTTCTCATTCTGCTGCGAGCTGGGAAATATCTCCTTTGCAAATCGATTCCAGTGCCTGTTTGTCTCCTCTGGCTCCTAATGACCGCGTCTCTATTTCTAGCATCCCTTCACTCCTATAAACGGCTGGGATAGGTGAGGACAAAGGGAGTGGCTAGGTGTTCCCAGGAGTGGGTGGGAGTTAATTAATAAGCCATGAAAAGCACTGCTATGGCAGGACATCAACACAGGTATAAAGAGCTGCCTCAGGACACAGTGTTCACAGCAGCTTTGGCGGGAAGGAAAGGCTTAACGGGGATTCCTTTGAGGAGATCCCTTTCTCTCCTGGCTGCAGGAGGGAGGTGCTGGGGGATCTGGACAGGGGGCTGGTGGAGGGCACTGGACCTTTGTCACCCTGCACAACATCACATTGCCAGGGGCCGTGATCAGTGCCTGCTGTCCCTTTCATCTGCTTCTTGCTCGGTGGGTATGGACAGGAATTCCCTGCCAGACACATTTGGCAAGAGCAAATTAGGGACAACAGCAAAACAGGAATGGTGTTCACCTACGGAAAATTCTTCTTAAAACATTTAGACTTCAAACTTCTTGGTAAAAATGCAATTACTGTAGCTGGAGGTTAAGAGCTTAACAGACTTGGCTGTACCCAGGCCTTGAGAGGGAGAAATCTTGCCCCTAAAGGGGCATTATTTTATGCTTTATCTCTGGTGTTACTAACAACTGTTACAATTTGTATTATGCAGGAATTTTAGATTCCACTGAGGCTGCTGTACACCAGCACTTCACAAACTGGATTTAATGGCTGCAGTTTGCCTTGGGAGAGCAGAATGTCCTGCAGGTCTGGAGGTGGGGTCATTTCCCCGCTCCCCATACAGGGATGAAGTCAATGCTCTCCTCATTTGGGCAGCTAAAAGTGTATCCACATCTCCCAGCCTGGATTAGGGGGTAACTGAGTTTTTCTTTGGTCTTCTATAGCCATGCCGTGTTCCCTGCACTTCCTGGTGGTCCCCTTTCCCTCTCCCCACACACTGCCACCTTTCTAACCTTTGTATGCTGTTGGCCCAATGTGCCCCACCAACAGCCAAATCCTCAGCACTCCAGGATCCTTCACCTACGTTGCTACATTTCCAGAGCACCCAAATACACAGCATTTCTTTTTAAATCACAGCTTCCCCAGAGCAGCCCCAACTCCAGCACTTACCAAGATGCAGAGATTAGCAAGGTGTAGGGTTGCTTTCCTTGAGTTTCTTGGTAGAACCTGAGTCAATGTGCTCTTTTATGGAGAATTTCTAGGGTTACTCTTGGCATAGCACCAGCTGCTGCTGGCAGGGGGGGCACGTTTCAGTGACCTCTTTCTCCTGTTACATTGCACACGTCAGCTGTGCCATTTCTCACTTAGGAGCTGGTAGAGCCCATGGATCACAAAAGCCCGTTTTTTACACTTTTACAATTGATTCATTGCTCTCTCCTGAGGTGTTGTACACGAATTGTCAGCTTTGGTTACGCCAAAAAAAAAAAAAAAACCAACCCAGGCACAAATACTTGTCTTCATATGGAGGTGGGCTGCTCAGAGACTGTGGGAGGGAAGGGCAGCCAGGTGACACAGGAGGCTGGGGTGGAATTCATCATTCTATCCTGCCTCTGCTACCTGTTGGAGGTCAGGCCTTGGGGGAGGTCGGCCCCTTGCAGCGGGATGGGGAGAATCAGAAGTTGAAGTGCAAAAACTCATGGGTAGTGATAAGGGCAGTTTAACAGGTAAAGCAAAGCCTGCACATGCAAGCAAATCAAAAGGAATTCATTCCCTGCTTCCCGCCGCAGGCGTTTGGCCATCCCAGGAAAGCTGGGCTCCATCACATGTAACAGTGACTTGGGAACACCCCTCCTTCCTGCTTCCTCCCCAGCTTTTATTGCTGAACATGTCCTCCTGCAGTGTGGGAGACCTCTGTGGTCAGTCAGGGTTGGCTAAGTCCCTTACCAGCTCCTTGCACACCCCAGCCCCACGCTGCTGGGGCAGGGTGAGGAACAGAAAAGACCTTGATATTGTGCAAGCACCACTCAGCAACAGCTACAACATTCCTGTGCTTCCATTGCTGATCCAAACACAGATCCAGACCGGCCACTGTGAAGAAAATTAACTCTACCCCAGTCATAAACCTGTACAGAGAGAGGCAAAACCAGTAGAGAGAGCGCCAAATTTTTACTGTGCCAGACCACTGGTTCTAAGTGTGGAGCACCCACAGCATTCTAGTATTTAAGTCCACCTCAGAAAAATTAGAATTTTGGACAAGAAATTCCTGTCACAATGATTCTTTCTAAAAATACACATACACTTACCCACCCTGTCTCTCCCTCCTATAAACAACAGCGCACCACTGTGTGAAAGCATCACTGAGAACACGGAAGTAAGGTCTAGGAAAGATGTTATAAAATAACCCTACACCAACACCTCCCTTGTATTCCCTCAGGGAACTGCTCTATTGTTTAGTGAAACAGTAAAACTTACATGGAGCTTTAGGATCCTCATGTGTAAGGAAGATGGTTAAATGGAGGTGTGCCAGAGCTTCCCCGGCCACAGCACAGGGTTTTGTGTCTCCCTCCCGAGCACCCTCTCCGTACACAGCTGAAAAAGAGAATTATGGAAAGTTCTGCTTCCCAAAAAGAGCCTTTCATGTGGAAAGTCTGTATTTTATACAGTGATGGTCAGTAGTTCAGGGGGGAAAAAAGAAAGAATGGTGTAGGAAAAGGGCAGAAGATATAAACAGCCTGATCCAGAAAGAACTAGCTGCATCAGCTTATCCTGGCAGAAAGCAAATCCTGCATATTTCTTTTCCAATGACATCATGGACTTGCCTTATTTTTTCATCACCCCACACCCAAGCAGCACAGGCTGACTGTGTTGCACAGGCTGTCTTCTCTTTCCACAGAGCCACAGAATTCAAGAACCATTTGGGTTGGAAGAGACCTCCAAGACCAAGGAGTTCAGCCTGTGACCAATCCCCACCTTGTAACCAGCCCAGAGCACTGAGTACCACATCCGGGGATTCCTTGAACACCACCAGGGATGGGGACTCCAAACCTCCCTGGGCAGCCCCTTCCATTGCTTGACCACCACTTCCATGACAAAATTCCTCTTCTTTGCAAATGATGGCATTGTTCACTTTGCTTCACCCCAGAAGAGCACAATCAGCTCCTCTCTGACTCGTCCTAAGGGATGAAGGGAGAGGTGGAGAGTGCACCATAGTGGAGAGAAAGGGTTGAACGGACAAGAGTGGAGAGCAGGACTAGATACTGGCAGGCCATGGAACACATGGAGGTATTTCTGTCAAAAGCATCCATGTGGCCAAGCTGAGAGAGGTGCGATCTTAGAATTGTATTGAGAAGGGTGTTGCAACATGTTGCTGAGCACAAGCCAGCATCCTTAGTGCACTCTGACAGCGTGCAGCCTTGTAGAGATTGTGTTCTGCCTTAAAACAGAAGAAAACACTCTTTAGGATGGTTTTTCTTCCAAGATCAAGGCTCTAGATGCAACATTTATTTCACTGCTCTGTGGAAGAGCCAATATCACCAAAAAGCAGGTGCTGGAAGAGATGGCTACTGCATAAAATACCACCTTCCTACTCTCATGGCATGCAGGTAAAGGCTTCCCAAACCAGTACACCTGAGTAAAATCCATCAGTTGGCACCCTCTGAGCACAGCCTGAGCCAGCTTATTACCTGTCCCACAGCCCACCCAGGCAGTCCAGGAGAATCACAGAATCACAGGAAGGGCTGGGTTGGAAGCTCACCTTGTTCCAACCCCCTGCCATGGGCAGGGGACACCTTCCATTAGGCCAGGCCACTCAAATCCCTCTCTAGCCTGGAGGAGATTGTGGGAAAGAGCGTCAGAGGTTTGCTGACATCCTCTGCCCATGTTGACAGAAAACATCCTTTTGCTGTAAAAGGTCGTCAGGTTAGTGACATTATTTACCATTGGCAAATCCCCTGGCTCTTTCCTATCACCACCTGCCTCATTTGGATACAAGAGAGCCTGGACTAAGAGTGACACATATCAGTAAATACGGATATGATGAGCAAACACCAAGTAAGCCATAAGATGAATGATTCAGTGCCTTCTGTAGCAGATGGGTGACAATGTGGTTTTGTACAACAAACCATAAATTACAAAACGGACTGTAGCACATAAAACCAAATCCCAAAACCAACAAACCCCCATGTTAGAATAGAACAGTTCAGCTGGAAGGAACTTAGAGACAATCATCTGGTCCAACTGCCTTGACCAGCTCAGGGCTGCCCTAAAGTTACACCATTGCTCAAATGCCTCCTAAACACTGACAGTCTGGGGCATCAACCACCTCTCCAGGAAGCCTGGTGCAGTATTTGATTATATGCTCTATAAAGAAACACTTCTTAATGTCCAGCCTGAACCTCCCCTGGCCCTGCTTTGGGATCAGCATTCCCAGGAAATCAGCACTTCCCTCTCCATGCCCCCTCCTCAGTAAGCTGCAGAGGGGGATAAGGTTGTCCCTCAGCCTCCTTCTCTCCAAACCAGACAAACCCAGAGCCCTCAGCCTCCTCCCAGGTTGTGCCCTCCAGCCCCATCCCCAGCGTGGTTCTCCTCCTCTGGACATACCCCAGCACCTTCACAAAGTCTCTAAGGCTGGAGCTCTGGGTGAGGCTGCCCCAGTGCTGAGCACAGCCAGACCCTGATCCCCTCTCCTGACCTGCTGGCCACGCTGTATCAGGTGCCCCCAGGATGGCATTTGCCCCTCTGGCCATGGTTCCTCCTGAGCTGCTGCCAAGCAGCACCCCCAGATCCCTCCAGCAGGGCTGCTCCCCACCCCTCCTCGCCCAGCTCACACTGGTGCTCAGTGCTGCTCCACCCTGGGTGCAGAATCCAGCACTTGGACTCAGTAATTCTGGGCCACTGGCACTGCCCAATGGTGCATCTGTGCAGATCCCTCTGTTGGCCTCTTGTCCTTCCAGAGAGTGACAGCACTCCCAGTGCAGAATCACAGAGTGGTTTGGGTTGGAAGGGACCTTAAAGCCCATGTCGTTTTACTTCTCTGCTATGGGCAGAGACACCTTCCACTAGGCCAGGCTGCTCCAAGCCCCATCCTTTTGGATTACTACTCCAGGTTATCCCAGATATTATCCAGCCAGGTTGGGAGGGATAATTCTACACTTCTCCATGAGAACAAATCATGATTTGCTGTGAAGAACAGACTGGAAGTCAAGGAAGCAGGACATAGTGGCATGCCTAGAGCCTTCCCCTGGCCAGACAGGAGGGCTGGGATCCCCTCCCTCTGCCTGGCTGCTGGTATTTCTCCTCCAGTTGATAAAATCCAGAAGCTGGGTCTCCAGCACCCTTTCTTCTCTGGCCAGTCCTTCCAGCACTGCAAACCTGCATACAGGACAACACGGAGGCTTATTTGGGACAGCCTGGAGGTGGCATCACTAAAGAGACCATAACCAGATGTTATTGTGGGCATTGGGATAAGTGTATTAGATTAAAAAAGTGAGGAAGAGCAACACCTTCACTTGGAAGACTTGTATCCACAGGTTCTCCTGTGTCTCTGATACTTCACTTGCACAGCCCAAGTGAGAAAATGCCTCCTCTGACCGCTGCCACTGATAAATCAGAGCAAACCCAAGGGGAGAGATACTCATACACACACAGCATCTCTGTGTTTGGTTTCAATGTTCAAGACTAAGTAGGAAACCCAGCAGTGTGTTCTTCAGCAAGAGCAGGCACCCCCGAAAAGAGCAACCACATTCCTTTACTTGTTCCATCCCACCAACAAAATCAAACATGGAGCACTCCATGGGCTTGCTGATCCAGTGTGTTTATGGCTCGAGTGCAGGTATGGAGATGGAGCTGCCCTGCTCTGCTGGCTCCTCAGCACGTGCTCCTCTCGAGAGCCGAGGGCAGTGTCTTGTAGGGGTTGAGGATCCCTTTGGGGTCCAGCATGGCTTTGAACTGCTGCATGAGCACCACTGCCTCGCGTGGCTTGCTGTACTGGATGAACTGCTTCTTCTTGAAGCCCAGCCCGTGCTCTGCGCTGATGCTCCCACTGCATCTCGCAGTCCACTCATACACAAAGGGCTCGATGGCATCCAGCAGGGAATGGCTGTAGGAGTCCGCCGTGATGTTCAAGTGCAAGTTCCCATCTCCTGGAAGAAAACATTGCACAGGTGGGTCTGGGAGAAAAACCTGGTGGCCCTGCAATGGATACTCATTCCTGGCTCCTCCACGTTCTCAAACAACAGGCCCTTTGTTAGTCTGTAAACTGTACAAAAAGGACAAGCTCACTGTCCTACAAAGGTCAGCTTCTCTGTGCATAAATAATTCAAAGAGGATCTTTGCTTTTCCACGCTCCCAGTGCAATATTTGAGGAAGGGTTCTAAGTTAAGCTACTTTCAAACTCCGACTTTTGTGATTTTAAAATTCCCACTGTGCTGCATTAATGATTGTGCCACCACCGTGATGCAATGACAAAGACTTCCCCTATGGCATTTCATAATGATCATTAGATTCTAATATGGCCCTTCATCACTTTTTCTCTCCCTATTATGTTTGTGCAATGCTCTAAATGCGCTTTGGCACCGTGTCAATAGAAACAAAGAAAGCAGAACAATTTCTCCTTTTGCCACTGTGTGTGACAGTATTTGATTAGGCACAGAGTTGGTGGGTACTCCGAAAGACAAAATACACAAAGATAAATACAATTTACTCATCTTCCTCCTGCATCCTAGCAAACCCTCACAGCACACAGCTTAGTCCTCAAAGAGCTACCAACAGGGAGTCTTTGTTATGCAACGTGTCTTTCAAATGATCCCTAATCAAGTGTGCTCAAGACTGTTCTGTGGTTTTTTTGTAACAGAACATCTCTGCTAAACGACCAATTTACCTGCTTGTAAAATCAGATTAATTTCCCAGCATGCTGATAAATCTATCAGCCTTTCTGTGCATTTATCTTTATCACTCTCTTCTGGAGGGTTAATGGCTCACAAAAAACTGATTTCCAGTAGGATTAATCACTTTGGACAAGAAAGTGGCTATCGGCCAAATGTGTCTAAGAACATCAACCAAATTAATGGTCCAATTGAACAAATTACATTTTTAAACAGAAAGTACACTGCAAGAAGATACAGATGACCAGTTCCGTGGCTCACTGGCCAGCAACCTGTCATCAGTATATGAAAAACAGTTTGAAAGCAGTGAAATTCAAACACAAAGATCCTGATGCACCCTCCTCCTCCACAGCCCTCAATTTAAGCCTCTCACCCACAGCACAGAAGGGCCATCACCTCCTTTCCCAGCACCCCCACTTACCCAAGTGGCCATAGCCCACCACATTTTTGGCACTTTGGCCCAGCCGAGCCCTCATATCAGTCACGAGGTCGTAGAGCTTTCCCACAGGCAGAGAGATGTCATACTTGTACGCGTAACCCTCGTGCATGAGGGCCTCGGTGATTCTCTCCCGCAGGCTCCACAGCACCTGAGGAATCAAGGATCACAGAAATCCAGATAAACCAAATAGCTCTTGGGTTCCATGCATACACCAAATGTGAGTCTGAACACTTCCCTACATAAAATACAAATCCATGTCAAAGAGATTGGTGGAAGAGGAAACACTGACTTGCCTTTATTTTCTTATCGTCCGTTGCCACAGTTCCATCAGTGACCAAACCAGAAGCCATGGCCTGTTCTAGGAAGTTGTTCAATTTTTCTTCATCGTGAATTGAATTGGAGCCCGAAGTTTCAATTAAAACATAAAAAGGGCTGTCTGAGAATGAGGGAGAACAAAGTTAGTAGATGCCCTGGGGCAAAACAGAGAAATTCAGGGCAGGTTTTGGAGCTTTCACCACATGTTATGTGCCCAGACTCTCTGGTGCCAGGGAGGGCTGTCTTTTATCTGCAGGGCACTTCACTGACATCTCAATCTTTTATTAAGAAACCACTTTCCAGAAAGCTAGCAGTTTTGTGAGGAGAAATACAAGTAAAAAGTCTCATCTTCAAAGATAAAAGGTGTTTGGAATAGATATACTAGATACAAAAATTATGAGGGATGCCCACTGTTGGGGGTTAGCCTTATTTCTTTTTTTCACCTATAGAATTTTTTCCCAAGAGTTGCAAGGCAATAATTGCTGGGTACTTATCAGTGCTCAGGTGAAACAAAGCATAGAGGCTAGGTGGAGGTTGGCCCTTGGCTACACCCTTTGTCTCCGGGAGTTTCCCCCCGAGGGGGGGGAGAAAGACGAGGGCTGGGGGGCAGCTTCATTTTGAGTGTGGTCTGCGTCGGGAGAGGACCAGGCTGCCGTTGCTGCGTGGTTTTTTCACTGGCACCATCGGGATCTGATTCTGGAGAGAGCTACTGAGACACTAATTTTGAAGACTTTAGAAAAGCTATGTATATTGCTGACTTAGCTGAAAAGATAAGCTTTGCTGAAATCAGTTAAAACTTAGAGGATGGTTAAAGAGAGACCGGATTTTAGATAAGCTATCCTGTATCTAATAACTCATTGCTTGTCAACTCTGTGTTTGTGTAAAGCTTCCTTGCAGAAGCTAATCAATACCCCAGGAATGCAAAACAGTTGCAAACCTCCTGTTTTCAGAAACAACCTATTGAAATAGGCCTGGAAAACAGGAAACAGGGAGTCCTACCAAGGATCCATGAATCATGACACAGCAAAAGGTTGAAAGGTTAGAACGAGGAAGACTAATTTTACTTCTTCATTTCTAGTGACCCCTCCCCAGAATAGACCCCCGACTCATTTCAGAGAACAAACTACGCATGCTTAATAGCCTTTTTGTTAATTAGCATACGAAGAGGAGAAGAGGAAGTGACAAGGGTATGAATATGCATTTGTATTTTGTGTATTCAACACTATTGTGGATAAAAGGCTTTGTAATCACCTGTGATCTTGGTAGCGCTCATTAGGGAAATATCCCAGCGCTGCCTGGGCGTCGTCGTAATAAACATACACTTTCTAACTTAAGCTGTTAGAGAGTCTTTTGTCCGTCACAGTTGGGTATCGATATTAGATCGATATTCATATTTTAGTAAATCACTACCATCATCTGCTCGTGTGCCCAGGAAAAATCCTGATTTCTCCTTTGCTGTCCTGCTGGAGCTGGCTCAGCCCTGTCCCACTGCCTCGGCGCTGCTTTAAAGCTGCTCTGCACCGCAGCCCTGCACTGCCCTCCCTGCCAGACATCCCTGCCCTCCAGTGACCACTGACGGAGCTCCGAATTTCATCCGATCCACCAGCCTGGGATCCCCCACCGTTCCAGCTTGGTACTTTTTTTTTTGGAGTCCCCAGAGACCAGACTGCCCCGGGTTTTTGTGAAACCAAGCTCCATCAAGGTCCCTGGTTCTGTTTTTCGCTATTAATTGCTGTAGTTGTTGTTGTTTGTTTGCCTTGTTATACCTATTAGTAAAGAACTGTTATTCCTATTCCCATATCTCTGCCTGAGACCCGTTTTAATTTTCTAAATTATAATAATTTGAGGGAAGGGGATTTGAATTATCCATTCCAAGAGAGGCCCTGCCTCTCTTTAGCAGATACCTGTCTTCTTTCAAAACCAAGACACCCACACAATCACCAACTTTTTAAAAGTCAGAGTCAACTTTTTAAAATGAGTCACTTTTTAGAAGTGATTAAAAGTAGTCTAAAAATCCCCAAGCAGTACAGTGCCCCTTTCTACAGTGTGAATATCACTGGTACCTGCCACTGGGCTGGACAGCTTGAGATGTCTCACAACCAATTCCATGCACTTCTCATCCATGAACTCATAGGCAGACAGGATCTCGCCCAGCATGGCTCTGCAGGTTGTGAATGTTTCCAGAACCCTGGCAAAACTCTGACACCCTTCAGACACAACAGAGAGGAATCAGGACCGAAAAACAGAGACCACCCCAAACCCTTTGGTGGTTTCTGCAAAGTAAAAAACTCTCAGTGAAGGCTCCCCACAAACAATCTGGACCTGCTGAGGGGCACCCAGAAGCAGCTTTTAAGCAGCTGTGCCTGGCCACATACTCTGCTGATCCAGAGCCTGACTTGCAGACATGATTTCTCAGCCCTGCCTCATCCCCTTGTTGCTCATCTGACTCCTGGATGGTGGCTGCCTCTGCCTACTCTCACAGGCGTGCCCTGCTCATCTCCTGAGCCTGTCAGACCAGGCCCTCCGTCAGCAGTGAGGGGACTGTCCTTCCTGCCTACCTCCTCACCCTGCTAAGATCCTGGCTTCACTTTCCTTACACAGCAACCTGCCCTTGTAGGGATTTCAAGAGATATTAAATATCTGCACAGGTATTTTAGCACAGAGCCCTACACTATTTCCCAGACAGCAGCTGATGCTGGCAGTCCAGCTCAGCAGGCTGAGCCACGCTTTCTCCTCTCTATCCCTATTCCCAGCCTCTGAATTCAGGTGTGAAATCATTAATATCAGCTCCTACCTAGGAATGCCACATTCACAGCCTTAGGCTTCTGAGGGCAGAGTATGGAGACGGCAGTGATAACTCCCAAGGTCCCCTCGGATCCGATGAAGAGCTGCTTCAGGTCATAGCCCGTGTTATCTTTGCGCAGAGAGGTCAGACAGTCCAGAGCTGAGCCATCAGCCAGCACCTGTGGGAACACAGGGGCCCAGTCAGAGCACCTGGGTGGGAATCTGCTGCCATGAACTTGCCCATGACCAAGCTGATGGGAAATGTCACTCACCTTGAGCACAAGGACACAGCTGCAGCCCATTCCCACACTGCTCCTCCATTCCCAGTTCTTCCCCCCCCCTCTATATCCTACCTGAGTAGGATAGAGTAGATATTTCCCTCTTACTTCTTCCATCAGGACAAGTAATAACAGAAGATCCAGTTTGCTCTGCTTTTCTTACCAAAGGTGGAGAAGACCAGCCATTCTCTGCAGCCCTAGCTCCCACTAACCAGCAGAAACAAGGAAAGCTACTTGAAACAGTGAACAGTTAAGCAGAATGAAGTAAACTCTCTGCCATTTAAGTCTTAAATTAAGGCTGAGTATGTCTAAGACAGGTTATTAAAGGTATTTTGACATTAGAGCCAAACTGACATGAGACAAATGCTCTCCTTTCTAAGCCTACACAGTAAAACCAAACCATGCTTTTGCTCCCTGCCGAAATTTCCCAGCCGTGAAAACTTTTAGAACTCCTAATCCAGCCTTTACATCCCAAAGCACTCGTCTGCAGCACAGGAGCAGCTGAGGAACAGGAGACTCTAGGACACAGCCAGTAATCAAATGAACCCAAAGCAGACAGCTCTGTTATCGGTTAGGCTTTAAACCTTAAGATGATCCTTAAAGTCCCATCCAATGATCCTATGATTCTATTAAAATCTGAGTGAGCAGCCACTAGAAGAGAGTGATGCAGGATGGATTTAGCAGAGTGTTCCAGAGACCCATTGCTCAGAGGAACCAACTCCATGTGGATAACCTGGGATCCCTTAATCTCTCCCTACCTTCTTTTGACTTGTCTGGATTAGAAAACCACTTACCACAACCTCTGTCAGCAAGCACTGAAAGTCAGGAAGCTGGAAACTGCAGCAGCAACAACACACTACATGCATGAAGACATGTGCTGACCCTTCTCAAAAGAGGCCAACAAGGAAAAGGTAAGAGTGGAAGTCTGGAGAGGAGTTTGTCTGTGTGCTGGATAGTTAGAAGAGCAAGAAGCAGTAAGCAGCAGAGGATTAAACAGAGAAGGAAACTGCCAGGTACTCGCCTTACCACTTCCAGGCCCAGCACCGTCCCTCGCAGAGAGCCGTATCTGAGGAGCCGCAAGCCTCCGGCGTTGGTGGCCACGTTCCCCCCGATGTGACAGCTGCCTTTGGCTCCCAGGTCCAGTGGCATGATAAACCCCTGCTCCTCCAAGTACTCATTGAGCCTCTCCAACACACAGCCCGCCTGGCACACAAGGATTCCTGGAACACAAACGCCCTGCTACAAGCTGATGGCTGAGGAGAAGGTGTCTCCTCAAGAAGCAGAAGCAGTATGAGCAGATGCAACCACCTCTTCCTTCAAAACTTCCTGGGATTCAGCTTAAATGCACAAGTCTGTGCATGCTCCAGGGAACTGCCCCCTCCTATTGCCTCAATATCTTGTCACCCACAACTCTGGACTGGTAAAACACAATCACATTGTGTGTCTCTGCCTGTTGTTCTCCCTCTCTGAACAGAGATACTCACACCAGCCTGACCCCTAACCCCCCCGAATCCAAACAAACCTCCTTATGATGCTGCTGGGCTGAACCCTGCTGATCCTGCTGCTATCTGTTCCCAGGAAAATTCCTGCTTTGTGGCCTGGGGCACATTTCTGTGCTCCACATCCCTGGAATATTTACCAGACACCTTGTCAAAGCTGATGACCTGGTTCATGAGAGCAGTGGAGAGAATGATCTCGTCAAAGACAGGAACGCTGCCCCCAACAAGGCCTGTGTTGCCCCCCTGAGGGTTCACTGCCAGGTTCTTCTCATAGCAGTACCTGCAAGGAAAAAGGTTTCTGAATTGTTATGCATTTAAAAGCTATCATCAGTCTGTCAGAGAAGTTTCACCTCTACATGAGTGTTGCAACAGTGTTCCTTAAAATTAAGCAGCATTTCAGTGAAAGATCAAACTGATGGAAGGAGACAGTTTCAATGACAAAGTGAGAAAGTGCAACCCCTGCCTGAACTCAGCGCACTGCTGAGCAGAGAACCAACACTTGGAGTTAGTTCCGCGTTTATCTACACATCTGGCACCCAGCATCTGCCTGGAAAGCACTGCTTATGTTTCTACAGAAGCTGTTTTTGCAGCAGTCTGTGTTAACAGCTTGGGCTCCTCGGTGGGTTCTGACAGCCAGCCTCTGGCACTGGTTTCAGACATGACTGCCCTTCTCCTCCCAAGAAATTCATGCCCTGTAGGCAACAAATATACACCTGTGCTTCAGCTGCTCCACCTGCCACATCCCTGCCAAGCACCACCCACCACATCCTCTCTGAGCTCACAGCAGCTCCAGCACAAGGGATGGCACAGAGCCCCACAGCACCTGAGCTCCTTTAGAAGCTCTGCCTGCCTTTCCTGTGCTCTGCATCCCTGTTTTAACACATTCCTGCAGCTCTCAGCTCCCCAGCCAAACAGTGATCTGGCACAGCACTGCCCAATCAGAGCTGTGCTCACGCCAGTGTGGATAAAACAGATCCTCCAACTACCCAATTCTGCCCTAACCTTCTTTACCTTTTCAAACAGACCCTCCTGAATCTTTCACAAAACTTCTCTTTTATGAGCACTTGCACAATACCTAATTTTAGCCATTTATCAGAACAGAAAAGTCATGAAGAAAACTACCTCAGCAACTCCAATGCTTAAGGAACTGGTGTCTGAACACCTGCAAGTTCCCTTAACGTGCTGGATCATCCCTGACTCTACCCAAGTCTCCTCAGCACCAAGCCCAGCAGGAAAGGTGCACATTACCTGAGAACCTGAGACACCTCTGCCGTTGTCTGTGGCTTCAACACCAGCTGGCTGCAGCCTGCAATGAAAGCAAGGGACTCTCAAGGCAAGCTGTGGCTCTGCAGAGGTCAGAAAGAAACAGGTGGGAAAGCATGAGGTGGGAAATAACTTCCTCCACTGTTAGGCATTTCAACCACTTTGACAACAAACATTTCAACAGCAGCCTTTCCATTTAAGCCCTGCAAAAACTTTGCATGTATAAGTAGACTTGGCTGCCACTGGGGGCAGTGGGAAATGGTTTAAATTCTCATGAAATCTTTGACAGAAGCAACAGAGAATTTACAATGCTCTATTTAGAATCACAGGAAGATGTGGGTTGAGAGTGATCTAAAAGTTCATCTCATTCCATGGGCAGGGACACCTCCCACTATCCCAGGTTGCTCCAAGCCCTGTCCAACTTGGCCTTGGATACTTTCAGGGATGGGGCAGCCACAGCTTCTCCGGACAACCTGTGCCAGGGCCTCCCCACCCTCACAGAGTAGAATTTCTTCTTAATATCCCATCTAACCCTGCCCTCTGGCAGTGGGAAGCCATTCCCCCTTGTCCTGCCACTCCAGGCCCATATAAAAGTCTTTCTCCCTCCTTTTTATAAGCCCCCTTAAGGTATTGGAAGGCTGCAGTCAATTCTCCCAAAAGCTTTCATATTCTTTTCTGAGGTTCAATCAAAACTGTTGGCTGAATCACCTTGTCTCAGGAAAAAATTAATTATTGAGTTAGAGAGTTTAGATTTTTTTTTTACGAAAGCCTGTAAGTTTACCAGTTATTAGGTAATTCTTAAAAGAATAATTTTATGCGAAAAACTCATTTTGGATGGGCAGGCACTCATCTGGTCTCTGGTGACCAGTGACAGTACCCGAGGGAACAGCTGGAGCTGTGTCAGGAAAGGGTTAGGCTGGATATCACGGAAAGATTCTTCCCCCAGAGGGCAGTCGGGCACTGCCCAGTCTCCCCAGGGAATGGGCACAGACCCAGGGCTGCCAGCGCTCCAGGAGCGTTTGGATAACGCTCTCAAGCACAGGCTGGGATTGTCGGGGTGTCTGTGCAGGGTCAAGAACTGGACTCGATAACCCTCATGGTCTGTACAGATGTGATCCGCCATAAATAAAGATGAGATTTCCTTTGGCAAACTCGTTGCTCAGGTAATTAACAGAGGCAGGAAGGCGGTTTCACCAACCGAGCAAATAAATCAAGCAGCTCGCTTACCTCGCACCGACTTGAGCCAGTCCACGTTAAATGGCTTCACCTCCTCCTCTCCGGTGACGACCCTGCCGGGCATGAGGCGCTCGAAGAAGGCCACATCGCGGTCCCCCAGCCGGGCGAAGGGCAGCCGCTGCACCGCGTAGCGCTCGCAGGTCGGCACCACGTCCCGGCAGCCGGCGCAGCCCCTGCCCCGGGGCACGCCCGGGGGCTCCCGGCCTCCGCCGCGCTGCAGGACCCTCCCGCGGCAGCTCCTCAGCCAGGCGGCCCCGCGGCGCCACAGGGCTGTAGAAGCCATGGAAAAAGCCGCGGCCTTCGCTGCGCCCTTCCCACGGCCGTGGGTGGGGGGCACACTGAGGGGAGGCGCACCGCCTCAGGGAGTCTCTTCTGCTGCTCCCACCGCGCTCCCCCGGGCACCGCAGCACCACGCACCCTTCGTAGTGCGGATTCCCGCGGAGCGGGCGGGGGAATCCGGGATTATCCCGGTACACGGGACACGCCAAGGCTGTCCGCGGGGACGCGCAGCGCACCTCACTCCAAGCCGCCAGGGGGCGCTGCCGCCCGCTCGCCCTGTGCGCGAACGCGCTGAGCGAGGGCGGGCAGCAACGCCCACTGGCGGCCGGAGGTTGCAACAGCACCCCCCCACCCCCCTTAATCCTCACACATTTATTCCCAAAAATACTTTATTTATAATATAATCCAACATCTCCAAGATCCAAAAATACAGATATACATTTCTTTTTTTTTTTTTAACTTTACATTCCTTATTTTTCTTTATTTTTCCTTGTTTCGGTAATTGGGTGAAAGTCAGTTTCGACCTCCAGTTTGGACGAGCTGCAGTAAAGCTGGGCCCCTGGCAGGGTTTTTGGGCAATGTTTAGTGGGGCATTCCTTTAGGGATCACCCATCTCCAGAAAACATTTAACACTGTACATTCAAAAGTCAGAAGATTTAAATCCTTTAGTAAGCAAAAACGAAGGCTGCTGGTATTTCTGTCTACAAGGAGTCATAAAAAATCTCTATGACCAGGTGTAAGAGGGCAGGAGATGCTCCTGAGCCCATCCAAGCCCTGAACTGGCATGTTCCCAGTGGGAGAGTTTATTGCTGGTATCAGATCTCAGATGTTAAACACATCACAGATGTTGTAAAGAGGAGAATGTTGTATCTCACATTATTCATCATTCCTAGCCAATTACCCTTCTTTTCGAGGGCTCTACCTTCCAGAGCTTGTTTTCCTTTTTGCTTTGCTGGTTCAAGTGGAAAATGCTCTTCAAAACCCCAAAAGTACTTCTAAAAATGTGTTTTGTTATGCCCCCTGACCAGAATTTTGGAGCTGAGGGAAGACAGCTCCACACTGGCTCACTCAGAGTTGCTTTCTTCCCTCATGGCATGTTTCCAGCAAGATCTCCAGAGTGGAATTTTGATATTGTTTCAAATCAAATGCTTAATCCGTGGCAATACCAGTACTAACAAGGCCTTAGGAAGAAACAGGAAGAGAAGTTGTCTACAATACCATTGGGTGGAAGGGGAAAACAAAACCTGGAATGGCATCAACCCTGGTTGTCAGGACACAGCAACGCTCCAACTCAGTCCAGTGCAGAGGGAGAAGGAGGAGCAGCTCTCACCCCCCTGGGGACTGGATCACAGGCTGGCTCATGAGGTATCACTAATTTGCTCTCACGAAGAGGCAGGAAGAAGAGGGCTTGCTGTACTCCAGGTTTGTGTGACTGTGCTGTTCCTCCTTCCCTCCATCCAGCACTCTGGCTTTAATTTCCCTGCCTGCTTTCCATGTCCTATTTTGTGGCAGTAATGACAAATGTGCATTTTCATGCACTAAATGAACTATGGGAATTTCATCTTTCCGTAATGCAATGTAGAAAAGACCTGCAACATCACACTGCAAATGACAGGACCCTGAAGATTGGGAATTTTTCCTAAAATGCATCCTTTTTTCCTGCCATAAATCAATGTTCACAGAAAAGCTGCCCCACAACTGAGAGGTTTCTTCTATGTCAGCAGCAGGCACAAAGCCCCAAAGAAGGAAGGAGAGGTGGCAGGAGCTGTGTTCTACTTTCCTTCATTGCAAAACATGAGTAAGAGGCTCAGTGTAACAGGAAAAGCCTTTTTTCTTTTGAAAACAGGTGCCAGAATCTGAGTAGAAGTGCTTTTAATCTTCTGTGCTGTTTATTCAGCAGAAGGAAAGTTTATCTGGGAGTTTCTTTATTTCTTTCCAGCAGTCTGTACCAAGAGCTCCTGCACACTGGTATGGAAAGCAGCACACAGCCCTGCAGAGAGCTGCCACCAACACCCAGTAGGGACCAGAGCCAGCAAAGTTCATGAGTTTGGGGCATTTTTTTCCTCCTTCCACCTGCAGGAAGGAAACCTAGAACACCTTTCCCCACTACATCTTTCACTGAAGGCAGGTAAGCCTCATGATGCAGGAGACGTAAGAAGGCAAGACTTTACTCTTTCCTCAACTTCTGCATCCACTGTATCTCAGAGGAAGGAAAAACCAGACTTTCGCTTTCCAGCTCCTGATTTTCTCTGTCCCTTCTGCTGCAGCCACTGTGCTAATGCAAGGATTCACATTCATCATCTGAAAGGCAGCCAGAGAAGTCAAGAACATGCAAATGTGGCCCAGGAAAAAAAGACAAGAAGTTCTGTTACAACACTCCTGAATGGCCTTCTTCAGCAGCAAAGCCACACCATCATGGGAACAAACACTGTCCTCATGGAGCCTTTCCCTAAAACCTGATTTACCCATGTGCCACACAAGCAATCACAACTAGCAGTTCAGGCCTCCATCTTATTTTGTGAATAAATCCGACCTTCTCTCTCTCCAAGAATACTGTAGGTTTCATCTTCACAGTGATGTACTTAAAGAATCTTCAGGAAAATGGAAACAGCCAGAAAAGGCAACACCCTCCCTCAGTATTATTGTGCAAGATTAACATAAATAAAATCTCCGTGGCAAAGGGATTTGGGACTCCCTCCCTAAGTCATTGTCTTAGGAAAGAACAGGAATTTCAACTGGCCACTGGATAATTAAATATCATACCGGAAAAAGATGAGGATAGATTAATAAAAAATAATCAAAGGTAATATTGCAACATGAATGAAGGAATATATTAAATTCTTCTTGCCTCGGCACTGCATCCCCCTCTATTCCTTACTTCTTTTTCTTTCTTTCCTGAACACAGCGAGGACAAAACCTGTAGGAAAACACAGGCGGTAATTAGCTCCTGAAATTAACAGCACAGAGCCTGAGAACTGATTTTAATACTTGTGCACAATTAAGCCAGGCAATTTGTTAATTTGATTAAAACAGTCCATTAGATAAAAATAACAAACCCACAATCCTTTCCAAGATAAGCACATAGTAAAACCCTGAGAAGTCTTCAAAATTTGCCTCCGGAAGTGAAACGAAAAGGTACCTGTCTGTTTTAAGCACAGCCACAACTAGTGACAATGGAGCAAACCTCAGATATAACATGTCCATGTTTATACAAGCCTCAGGTCAAAACCTGCTCTGTTTATCAGGCAGTTTTGCTCCCACCAGTACCTCAGAGTTCCGTAGAAATGGATTTTAACAAGAAGGTTCATCTTGTATCCTCTACCCTCAGATATAATCCCCAATCACAGAGGATGCAAACCCTCTGATGAGAAGAGCAAAGCTCCTCTGTCAGGGTCACAACAGGGTTTTAATTCCCGTTGAGGCAAACTGCAGCCTGATAAAAATCCCAAAGCTGAATGTTGTCACACTCACCATTTCCCTTTGGGTTTGGTGGTCAGGTCCACACATGCAAAGTGAAACCACTCGATTGGGCACTGCAAAAGAGAAAGGAAAACCCACAGAGGAAATTCTTAGTGGTTCACAAATGTTCCCATCATTTGGTATGAGCTAACTGAGCAAGGACATCCTCCTTGGACTGTACAGGGTTAGGAGGCAACAAACATCTGAAAATCAATCATCTCTCAACTGCTTACATCTGGGTTGTCACAGCCAATCATCTCTCCATAGGACACCTGGTGACACAGGCAGTAGGTGGGCTCGTTGGGATCCACTGGCATGTCCAGGACATCTGAGGGATGCACTGACAGGATGGTATCAGCAAACTCAGACCTGTAGGCAAGGACAGAGTCAGGACAAAACACTTCTCAGCTGCAGACAACACTCTGTTACAAGGGCATGGCTTACCACTGCCAGAGGGCAGGGTTAAATGGGATACTGGGCAGAAATTCTTCCCTGTGAGGGTAGGGAGGCCCTGGCACAGTCTGTCTGGAGAAGCTTTGGCTCCCCCGTCCCTGAAGTGCTCATGGCCAGACCTGGAATAACCCAATGTTGTGGAAGGTGTCCCTGCCCACTGCAGGGGCTGGAATGGGATGGTCTTTAAGGTCCCTCCAAACCCAAACCATTCTGGGATCTGATGTTTCCAAGATCTAAATCCTACTCGGGCAGATTAGTGTCTTACAGTATCTTCCCTAAACCACACTGACCCTGTTTTAGAGTTTATATTACATTACCACAATCCATTAATTAAAATCATAAGGTAGGTTGGATCAAACACAGTATGACTAGAAAGAATTAAAAGAGGGATTTGTAGATGTCATGAGTAAAGTAACAAAATTATCATACAAATCACTCCTGGCTGTGGGTAGAATAACCTGTCTGGGGTTTTTCCCCAACCTGTTTCAATATACATTTTTTCTCATTGTCAGGCATGAGTGAACCCTCTTACCCTGACAGGGACGTGCTGACATGCCAGTAGCAGTCCATAGAAACTATTTTTAGTTTCTTGCTCCTCCATTTAGGCAACTGAAAATATCAAAATAAACCAAGCCCCTTTAATATAAATCCCATCTCAGAGAGGGGACATGCTTTCCTCCTTGCCTCTCAAAACCAAATCAGATTATTCAAGGCTACCTAGGACACAATCCTTTGAAAACAACCCCCAAAATTCTCCAAGATTTCTAAAACAGCAGCACATCAGTTTCCATCCTGATGGACAAATGAGTTTCTTTTACCATCAAGACTACAAGCAACTGTTAAAAATAGCCCCCTGACAAAAATCAAAGCCATTTTCTCCTAGCTTGCCAACAGCAACAGGGAGGCTGATCTTGCCCTTCCAGCCAGAGTGTTCCAAGCATGCTGAGCTTCCACATGCCAACCGAGGAGTTAATTAACAATGCTGGCCTGTGCTAAGCAGGACATTAATGAAATGGAGTAAGACCAGAACACTCCTAACACCACTCACCATCCGGACATGAGTCATAAATAGGGTAATATGAGCTTGTGGAAAATTCATGAAGTGTCAAGCCCAAGGCCCTGGAGTTGTGCCTGGCTATGCCTTACCCTCCTTTGAGCTTCTTTTTCTTTGGTGTATCTTCTTCAGATGTTCTCCTGCCTCGACCACGAGAGCTTCTTTTGTCTTTCTGACTTCGTCCCTCTAGAAAGGAAAAACAACCCCATCATTTCAGCCTATCTAAATGGCAGAAACACCCCCAGCTGTTGTTCTTTTGATGCAGTTACTGTCTTGAAATCCCTATTTCATACGTAATTGAGTAATCCTTACTATATATGTCATTGAATACGCTGACTAGAATGCATTTTTAAGCCACAAATACACCAAATTGAGAACAACTGGGCACCAAACTCTTGTGTTTGCAGTTTTGGCAATAAAGCACTGCAGTATGTCAGCACAGGTCATAAACAGCATCACACTTGATTAGACATACAGTATTTTTTTTTAAATCTCAGTGTATTTTTAAACACAGTTAATAGATTACTCAATAACTAACATAACTTTAATCTCTACCACCTTTCTCCTACCCCTTATTTCATTGTTCAAAGGCATAAAGCCATGCTGTGTTGCTGTATCCACATTCAAATGTCACTGTTATCACACAATATTTCAGTATACATGACAGAAACTGGTATCTTCTTTTTATTCCTAATTTTCCCCAAAACTAAGATTGTTACATCAGTGCAGTTTTGGCACAGCACCCTCCTTAGAACCAGTAACAACCTCAGGATTCTGTGAAACAGTGACAGTAAGTTTGATCCCAGCACCACATTTTTCTTCATCTCTTGCCCACTGTAAACATTTGAAGAGCATTAAAAACAAGCAGAGAATGGCACACTTCTTTCCTTCCTCCAGAAATAACAGCCTCTTTTTACATCTCAGCCTTCCTGGTTTGATACTCTAAGTGCTGGAAAAGGCTCTCAATTGTGTAAAATTTACCCACTTTTCAGGCTTCGGGATCCAGGGGTTTCGAAGTTGCTGCCTTCCAGTTTATCTTTGAGATCAGCTTCAAACCGCGCCAAGTCTGCATCCAGCCGGCGGATGTGCTTATCCACCTGCACCAAGAGGAAACCACAAACTGAATTACAAAGAAACACACACACAAAAAAAGAGCCCCAAACGAAAACAGGAAGGGCTAAAACTCGGCTGTTATCGGCATGAACAGAGTGTGGTACTGCAGAGCAAGGCATGGAAGGGGTACAGGCTGGGAGAAGGGAAATGGCACACACAAAGGGAATGAGGGAGGCAAAAGCACAAGGACCCAAACCCTCCACAAGCAAGCAGAAAGGAAGGAAAAGGGAGGCAACATAAAGGAGAGTCAAAGCAACACAGACTCATAATTTTCAGAACAAAACAAGGTGAGAGATAGTAAAAATAACTGGCTTGTCCCTGCGATGTTCAAAATTCAAAGATAGTCCTTGAAATGTGTTAAGTAGAGCAGTTTAGGGTTTTTCCCCTGGTACTCCACTATCATGTGAATCAAAGAAATTTAACAATAAATACAGACAGAGCCTGACTATCCTCAATATCAAGTCAACACACATTAATTAAGTACCTTGGACTACCCTGGCAGCAATAAACTTACTTTCAGAACAGGGATTTTAAGCCACCACCCCCAAACTGTGCTGCTGCAATACTTTGTCATTAAATGAGTTCACTAGTTATCTAGGGCATTAATATTCCTGTTTCCTTTTTTGCAGTATTTGATGGCAATCAATCATCTACTGCAGCTGCAGCAGAACTCAAAGCATCTCTGCAAGCTGGAAAACAAACACTTAGTACAGTCAAAAAGATCCCCCTCACTCAACTTTCATCCAGGGGGCAAAACACATGGAGGTAAGAATTATTCAAGGGACGGAAAAAAAAAAAAGTGGAAAGCTGCATCTTAAGAAATGGGATTTTCTCCCAAGGTCCATCGAGGAGATTTTGATGTCCAATAAATCAAGGCAATTGAGCAGAATTCCTACTGTTCCTCCACAACACAGTACAGTAGCTGGCTTAAAAAAAAACTTGGTTTCAACTAAGTGTGCCCCAAATAAATTATCAGTGACAGAGAGCTGCTAGAGAGGAGGGAGTGGGGTAAATTTGCTGGCATTATCACACAGCAGATGAGAATTACTGATAAAGCCACCTCTAAGGCAGATAAACTCACTAATTCTTCAGCAAAAGAGAAACCTAGTGCATAAGGAAAAAGATTTGGAGATGGCAACAGTGAGAAACATAAGCTTGAGGACTAATAATTTGTTTTAGTAAGAAATTTAATCCAAAAAAAAAAAGTCAGGGAAAGCTGACACTGTGAAGCATCTCCACATGCACCATTCCAGAGGATGCCCACTTTTCCACAGCTCATGGCTCACCATCTCATAGGTCTGCATGGCCAGCTGCACTTTGTCATCACTGTACTCTTTACACTTGCTGTAGGCACTCTGGATCTTCCTCAGGTGCTCCACTCTCTCCTCAGGTAACATGTTCTTCACAGACTCGATGTATGCTGCTGCCAGGCTGTCGATCTCTGCTTTCTTGTCTGAAGGAAAAAGCAGGTATTTTTGTTTTTCTATTTCCATTTAGGAGACCCTTCCTGACACCTGTTACGCTCCCCTCAAGTCCTTAATACATTTTCCTTTTTAAAAACAAAACCAGTTAAGTTAAAGGTCTTCACTCTTTGACACCTGTGGTGTGATTCTGCTTTCTCGAGTGTTCTACAGCAAATTCAGAAGTTAATTTACAGTTAATTCACAGTTAAGATCAGAAACCAAATCCATGAGTTCACAAGTTTCAGCCTCTCTTCCCACATGCAGAACATTTTATTTGTTGTGCATTCACTTACTGTTCTGATGGTTCAAAATGAAAATAATTAATGTGCAGCCAGATACAAACAAAAACTTCAAAAAGGAAGAAGAAATCATCCTGCAAGGCACATAGGAATCTAGAACTTGTTCGATATGGAAATACGTGGAAGGAAGGACATCCAAGTGGGCACTGAGTACAGTGATCACAAAGCTATGAATTTAAACTGGAAACAAAATCAAGGCCTGCGATGTGAGCTCTATCCTCACAGGAAAGAAACAAACACTGCAGAGCACTCAGGCTGAGAGAAGGAACAGCAGTAGAGGGGAAACACGTCCTGTAAAGCCCAGCCTCTACTGGGCTCTTCCCATCCTTCAGGCCAGGCTCTCTCGGCCTTTGCTTGCCAAAATACCTGCACGTACCTTCTGTTCTCTGATCCAGCTCCCGCATCAGCTGGAAGTTCCTCTGCAGTTCGCACGGCAGATTCTCAATACCTGCAAGAAAAATGCTACTAAATGCTCTGAGCAACCTTTTCAATGGAAGGCGTCCCTGCCCATGGCAGCGGCTAGAACGAGATGAGTTTTAAGGTCCTCCGCAACTCAATCCATGCTGTGAGTCACGTACCGTGAGCCGCCCTTTCACCTCAGCAGCCTTTGAGCAGCTGCCTGGGTGCTGGGCACTGGGCCGGCACCAGCGGCCCAGCCGAGAGAGGGGAAGAGAGGAGAGCAGGACCCCGCACTGCTGACCCCCACAGCCACCATGGCCTCACCATCCCACTCCCCAGCGCGCACCGGTGACGTAGCCTGGCGCCGGATGATGACGCAACCACAGTGCCGCTCCCCCCACTCCCCCGCGCTGCCCGTGGCGCAGTTTTAATTCCCGCGCTGCCGCCGCTGCCGCCCCCGCCCCGTCCCCCGCCCCGTCCCCTCCGCCGACCCGGCCCCTGCCCCGCGCTCACTGTCCAGGTAGTGCTCCAGGTACATGGCAGTCGCCATCTTGCGGCCCGCGCGCCGCTCCCCGCTGCCCGCCGGGCCCGCATGAGCAGGCCCGCGGCCTCATCCCGTATGCACGGCCCGCGCGCCGCCCATTGGCCGCCGGGGCCGCTGGCGCTGCATATTCATCAGGGGCGTGGCGGGCGGGGATTGGCGGGCGCGGCGGAAGGGGCGGGGGCGGCGCAGGGCGCGCGGGCCATGGCGGCGCGGCGCGGAGCGCTGATCGCACTGGAGGGCGTGGACCGCGCCGGGAAGAGCACCCAGGGCCGCCGGCTGGTGGAGGCCCTGCGGGAGGCTGGGCACCACGCCGACCTCCTCCGCTTCCCGGGTAGGGCGCGGCTGGGGTGAGCCCTGGGGAGGGGGCGGGAAGCCGGCCGGGGCCTCTCGCGGCGTAGCCGAGCTCTGGGCGAGCACTGGGACAGAGTGCCCCCCCCCCCGATAGGGGACCGATAGACCCCTCCCAGCCTGGACGGACCCGCCACCTCCCACGCACCCGTGACAGGTGGACTCCCCACGCCCAGACAGAGCGACCGCCCCTCAGATGCGACGGGCGGATAGACTCCTCCCATCGCGGACAGACTAGATAGTCAGCTCCAGGTAGAGGCTGTTGGTGAATGGCCCAGGGGCCGTTCTTCTTTTAGGAAATGAGGATTAAAAATGAGGGATGGAAGTTTCAGCTCAGATGTTAACGTGGGTCTACCCTTCCCCAGAACAAGCAGTGAAACTTACTTGGTTACTTTTTGTAAACCTGGACAGACTGCTGGACTGGAAGCTGACCTGTGTGACTCCAGGCTCTCATCCTGGATGGACTGGCTTCCTCCCCTCAGCCCCTTATGAACTGACCTTCTCTCACCTGTGACAAATAAACATTCCCCTCATTCTGGACAGACCTCCTGCCACCCGTGACAGACAGACTGACAGACTCCCACCCTGGATGGACTGACCTTGTCCCATCCATGACAGACAGATAGACCCTGCCCTGGTCAGACCAACTTCCCACCATGACCGACCCCCCAGAGGGATGGGTACCCATCTGGGAAGAGCAGTTTGGGGCAGCCTTTGCATCTTCTGTCTTTCCTACAGACAGAACCACAGAGATTGGGCAGCTGATCAGCTCCTACCTGGGGAAGGAGAAGAACCTGGAGGACCACACCATTCACCTGCTCTTCTCTGCCAACCGCTGGGAACATGTGTAAAGATGATATTTTTTCAGTTGTAAAGGAAAAATGTGTGATGTTGAATCCCACAAGGTTTGAGCTTGCAGTGGGTACAGAGAATACAAGAATGTGATCCTGTTTAGACAGGAAAACAGGCTGGAAATGTGTCTTAAGGACTCTTATAGCTTTGGATTTAATCACACAATCCCAGAATGGTTTGGATTGGGAGGGACCTTAAAACTCAGCCTGTCCCACCCCCTGCCATGGCAGGGACACCTTCTGCTGTCCCAGGTGGCTCCAAGCCCTGTCCAAGCTGGCCTTGGACACTTCCAGGGATGGGGCAGCCACAGCTTCTCTGGGCAACCTGTGCCAGGGCCTCCCCACCCTCTCAGAGAAGAATTTCTTCCCAGTATCCCATCTGACCCTGCCCCTGTAATCTTAGATCAGATTCCACAGTTTGATTTTTTTGGGAATCATTTTGGAATCAACTCCTCTGCTGTACTGGGTTAAAAAATTGGGGAACTGAGACTGAACCAGCTTAGAATTTACTCTTTCCTGAAGATATCTTGCTTTGCCAGGCAGTACCTGTGAGTGACAGTGCTTAAGGAATTGTGCCCAAATTTTCCCTGTAGCCAAAGGCAACGTTCAGCCATAACTGGCCGTCCTTGCTTCAGTCACAGAGTCTGTGTGTGGACACGGGGAAATCAGTCTTGGCTGTTGTTTTTACCTAGAAATACGGGATGTTCTCATTTTACGGAAAAGCTTTGCTGGCTGTGCTGTAGTGGCAGTGCTGATTAAGCTGGCAGAACAGAAGGCAGGTAAATGATCTCTAAGAAGAGCTGAATGGAAGTGGCAGAGCATATCACAAAATCTACTGCATTACCCAAAAAGGGAAGAGGACTAAGCTGTCCTCTGTGATCATCTGGGATCTTGCCTACGAGCCCTGGGGCTGCCTAGAGCAGTGCCCAGCACTTGGCACCCCAAGTTTGGGTGTCATAAAAGGGTATTTGGTCAATGCCTGGTGGAGAATACAAACAGCTCTTGACCCGCCATCTGCATCAGCTGCTTCTGTCAGTAATTTCCTTTAATGATGATGTACTTGGAGTTTTAGATGAACTCCTTTCATTTCTGTCACTATAAAGGAATGCAACTTTTATTGTTTTATCTCCCACATGGTTTCAGACCGATGATGAAAGAGAAACTCCATCAAGGGGTCACGGTCGTGGTTGACAGATACGCCTTCTCTGGAGTGGCCTTCACAAGTGCCAAAGGGGTGAGTGAGACCTGCAGCAGCCCCTGCCCCTCTGTTTGGGGAAGCAGCTCCAGGTAGAGGCTGTTGGTGTGAATGGCCCAGGGGCCATTCTTCTTTTAGGAAATGAGGATTAAAAATGAGGGATGGAAGTTTCAGCTCAGATATTAACGTGGGTCTGCCCTTCCCCGGAACAAGCAGTGAAACTTACTTGGTGACTTTTTGTAAACCTGGACAGACTGCTGGACTTGAAGCTGACCTGTGTGACTCTGGAGAATGATTCTGGGAGTTTATTAAAGACTCTCTGTATTTGCTCAGGCTGCTGGCCCATAAATTTGAGGAACAGAACCACATACATTAGAAGGGACCTATGGAATTCACAAAGCCCAGTCTCCAGCAGGGCAGATGTAAGCAGGCTGCATATCAAAGCCAAGGTTTGAGTATCTTCAGGGATGTATATCCATTATTCCTTTCTGGGTTCTTCTCTGCTCACCTTCAGAGTAAAAGTGATTTTCTTCATTTAGCCTGAATTTCTGGCATTCCCACTTGTGCCTTTTGGCCTGTCCCTGCTTTCAGAACGAGTCAGCTCTGTCAGCCACTCCTTGAGCCATTCTGCACAGACACTCTCGTCCCACCCCATCAGATGTGTCCCATTCCTGCTGAGCAGCCATCAATCCTCTAAGAGAATCCTGTGGTCACAGAAGCTCCACCCATGCCTGCAGCACCAGCTGTCACCTACACTCATTCTTGTCCAAGCCTTTCCCTGCTTCCTGGAAGGACTGAGGAGATCCTGGGCCCCCAAGCCCTGCACCCTTCTTCCACCCTCCTTTTCTGGATATTGTAGTTTGGGGCTTATCCCTGAAACAGATGCATTGGAGCATTTAGGTGTCTGCAAAAGCCCCAATTAAGAGCCAGGATGTGTAACATGAGCTGTGTCACCCGAAAATAATGTTCCCAAATCCACATGGGCACAGCAGGGAATGTTCTGCTACTTTCTAGTGGGGGAAAAAGGGTATCTAAAAGTGTCTACGTTTCTTTGAATGTAGCTGGCCACCTGCAGGGCTCAGCCATGCAGATGCCACCCTTGGGAAGCAGGGATGGTGTCCTTTGCTGCTGGAAGAGACCTCTGCTTCTTAAAAAAATGGAGTCTGTCATGTCTTTCACTCAAGAAGCATTCCCAGAAGAAAGGGAGATGTTGATACCCATCCATAACACAAAAATCTACTGGCTGCCAGAGCTCACACCCAAGATGATGTGGTACTTCAGCTTCTCTTATCCCCTAATGGGATTGAAAAACCCATTGCACATACATCCAAAAAATACCCAGATTACCAGGATACAGAGTATCTGGGGAGAAATTGGAGGGCAGATGTGCCAGCTTCTCTTAGAGGGATTTAAGATGTGGATGAGCACTGAGTGGACTCTGTAGTATCACCAACATCATGGATTCACATCCTGTGATGAAAGTCTTCAGACCTCTCAACAAAATCCAAAAGCTGGAAAACTGCATCTCTTTTGTCTGGGCTGAAATTCCTGGGGAGGTGAGTATGAGCCTCCGTGGGCTTAGAGAGATCTGCACTGCAGCTCTGTGGTGTTTGTGTTTGGGAGCAGCTTTCTTTTGGACTGAGCAAGTTTTGGAGTGGTAACGACTGTGTGGAGACTCAGAATGTGCCTTGGTAGACCTCAGACAGGATCTGCAGAAGAGGCATGAAAAGCTTTCACTATCCAACTTAAGTAGGCACAAAAGGCGCTGAACACCTGAAAAAACATGCTCACCCCCAAAATGACCAGGACTGAATTCCCACATGGTAAGCTGGGATATCATCTTTTCAGTTTGTAGTCTGTGCTGAGTGTTTTGGGTTGCAATTCCTGCCATCCTTGGATGTTCCTTTCTCACCTCATTTTCCAGCCAACCTGCTGCTTTCCTGTCTTTGTGTGTGTCTCACCTCAAGCTCGGTTATCTTTGCTTGGGACAGAACTTCTGCCTGGACTGGTGCAAACAGCCTGATGTTGGACTCCCAAAGCCAGACCTGATCCTATTCCTTCAGTTAAGCCCGGAAGAAGCAGCAGAACGAGGGAACTTTGGACATGAACGTTATGAGACCAGCTCCTTCCAAGAGAAAGTTCTTCAGTCCTTCTATTGCCTAATGGAGGACAAGACCCTAAACTGGAAGGTGAGGAATTAACTCTAATGGGCTTGTGATGGACTGGGGTGGGGATCTCTAGTGAGATCTCCCCGATTTTTCCTGTCACATCCCTGTGCTGCCCCTTCCCACTTCTGCTTAGCGGAACACATTGGGGACCAGCCAAGGGCACTGTGAGATGTGGCAGAGAGGGCACTTCCCTGTTCCAGGAGACCCTGGTCAGCTCTTTGTGCGCCTGAGATGAATCCCTAGCTTACCTGCCTCTGTCACACACCCCAGAGACTGCCAGTAAACAACAGGCAGCAGCAGTTTCTTGTTTCCCTTCACCCACCCTCACATCTACTTCTTAAATTCCTATTCCTACATATATTGACTTTTCCCAATCCACTCCAGAAACTGCAGAGAGGAGGTGTAATTAGCTCATTTCACTACTCAGGAAGAGTAACAATATTGAGTAATGAGGGGATAAGGAGACGTTAACAACAAGGTTTTTCTCATGTTTTGGTGTCCAGTAACACATTTCTGTATTCTCTGTTATCTACCCTGTATTCTTGTTGTCTTGGAAACAGACAGTGAATGCTTCAAAGAGCATTGAAGACTTACACAGAGAAATCAAGTCCATTGCAGAGGAAACTATGCAGGAGGTTCAGAATAAACCTTTAGGAGAACTCTGGAAATGAAACTTCAAACAGGTCTAAAAGAATAAGGGAAAGGTCACTTCTTGGATCTTCTGCACTTGGATGACTGTGACATCCCAGCAGCTTCAGCTTAGATCCTGTGTATTCTTTTGGGTCCAACATGCTGCTGCTGTCCTTATTATTATCTGCTCCCTCCTTCCATCCTGCATAGTCCCTTCTGTATTTTTTAAATGAATATGCCATTATTTTGTATCAAATTCCTTGTCAAAATCTCCCTCTCACAAGTAGGAGCTCCTATTACAGCTCCAGTCCCGGAGTGCAGATGTGGATGTGGAGCCCATGGCCATCCCTAGACACAGACCGTTCCCATTTTTAGAGGAGTTGCTAATAAATTATTATTCTAAGCATTTGGCACAGGACTTTTTTTTTTTTCAGTATGATCATTTATCTTCTAGAAGGATATATCGGAGTCGAAAGTGCTGCAGTTCAGGCACTAAATCCAAGGAAAGCTGCTAGTGCTGTGGAAAAAAGGAAGTGGTGAATTCAAGCCTTCTCCCCAGCTGTGCAGTGCTGGACAGCTGTGAGCAGGTAAGAGCCTGAAAGTGGAACATGAATTGTTTCAGGCTGGCCAAGATGAGAGGAATAGTCACTTGTGGCTCCTGCACACACCCCAGTGCAGTTTGAAACCAGACCAGCTGTGAATCACCTAAATCACCAGAACAAACTGCAATATTAATCATTTGCAAGGGACACTGAGAGATGGGCATGGCCAGGAGAGTTCAGGTCTCTGCTGGATATTTGACTCACCTTCCAGTAGGGTGGACTGCTCTGATCTCCACAAACTAAATCCTCTCTAACTCAGAGAGAGACGGATTGAACTGATTCACGAGCAGGGAGAGGAAGCTAAATATTTAAAACAAAATTGCTAATACAACATCAGCTACAGTGGCAAAAGCTGCTGCCTTCCCTCCACAGTTGTCCAGCACTTGGCAGCCAGACCTCCTGGAGAAGGAGGTGAGCCCCTGCAATGCTGCATGAAGCCCTGACAGTAACACTGGGACAAGACAACACTGAAAAGCCAAAAATACCTGTTGAAGATCTAAACTGAGCTTAGTCTGGTTATTGGGGTTGTGTCAACACTCAGGTAAAATCTTGTCTGGCAGAGCTATCCTTAAACATAAAACCATGAACATGAACTAAACAGTAGAATCATAGACTGATTTGGGTTGGAAAGGGATCTTAAGGATCATCTTTTTCCATGGGCTGGGACACTTTCCACTAGATCAGGTTGCTTCAAGGCCTGTCGAACCTGGCCTTGGACTTCCAGGGATGGGGCAGCCACAGCTGCTCTGGGCAACCTGTGCCAGGGCCTCCCCACCATCTGAGTGAAGCATTTCTTCCCAGTATGTAACCCTGCCCTCTGGCGGTGGGAAGCTATTCCCACTTGTCCTGTCCCTCCAGGCCCTGTCCAAAGTCCTTCTCCAGCTCTCTTGGGGCCCCTCTACACACTGGACTCTTCTGGTGTACTGCATACTACCCACTGCTGCCTTCAACATGTGCAAGGACATCAGGACAGGCAAAGATTTTAGATCTGTTTATTCAGATAGAAATTGAAAGCAGATGAATGGAGCACAGCCCCACTTCCTCTGCTGCCTCTTCCCCTGACTACAAGAGAGAAGAGAAGCACGCAGAAAGCAGCAAATAATAATTTAGTGACAGAAGCATTGTGGTTCCCAGTTCAAACCTCTGCTTTCAGGTATCACAGGGACAGTTAAGAGCATCAGTAGGTCAGTCACAGGGGAAACGGGTAATTTCTAACCTGGTGGCACCACCCTTGGGCACACCACCATCATCTGACAGGTTCCAAACCTGAATGCACAAACCAAAGCCTTCTAAACAAGGGTTGCAGGGTGCAGCACGCACCAAGGAAACTACGGCAGCGACTTCCCTTGCAGTGTGCATGGAGACAGCTCTCCTCCACAGGTCACCTTTCTCTCTGTGGAGAAGGGCCCTAGGCAGAGCTACCGTCTTAAAGTAGCTAAAATTTCCAGTATATTTGGACCTTCTCAAGGCATTCTGCCCTTCTTGGGATGGTTACCTTACAGGGGCTTCTCCAGGTTAGCTCCTTCAGCACCTCTGGGCACACTCCACAGGGAGGGGAGCAGGCAGAGGTAAGGTACCAACACAGCTCGGAAACCTACTCGACCTTCAGGCACCTCTTCTGCTTTGGAAAGGGAATGTCTGACAGGAGTAGCTGGAGGAAGTGCTGACCAACCCACCCAGAGCACCTCAAGAGGTTTTACAGCTTGGGTTTTTGGCAGGACAACATCACTCCCTAGGTGCCATGCCAGCACACTGGGGGACAGGCAGAAGAAGCCTGGCACATGCCTGGCAGATCTCTGCTGTCCTGTTTCAGCTCTCCCAGCTCTGCACTCTTTTTCCAGGGCTGTAGAATTCAGTTTTCTGTTCAAAGCCGCTTTCCTGAAGGTACTTGGTGTAGAGTCTATTGCACTGTAGAAGCATATGGATCGACTCACTGAACTCACACACACACACACTTTCTATTCTTCCATTCCTTCTGTTATTTAAACTGGGATAGAGATGCTCCCCAGCAGCACAGCACTGCTCCACACTTCACTTATTGAATTCCCAGTCACTTAGAAGTTCCCTCAATTCCCTTTCCATAGGGTGTGAACAGGAGAGGTAGTGCTGAGTGTCCTGCAGAGCATGAACAGGAGTTGTACCGTAGGGACCTGCACTCTGGAGGCTTCACAGCTGTCTGTGGGACATGGCTGCTGTTCCCTGGCATTGTGAGCTGCAGTCCAGGTTGGCCAGTGAGAAGGGAAGCTGCTAAAGGCATTAACTGGACGTTTCTCCTGCTAAATGATGGGTGAGTTCTACTTAAGCTTCAGAGGGGAGTCCCCATGGAAGGATTCAGCGCTCTAACGATTTCCGTGCCTCCCCCGGAAGGCCCAGCTGACCTGCTGATGTAACAGATAGGCTTTGAACTCCTAAGCACCACTGCATCCACTTCCAGCAACTGTTTGCTGCTGAGAAATTCCAACTGCAGCCAGTAAGGCTGTAACACCCTCTGGGTTCTTCATCCCACTGCAGACACTGCGCGCTCTGCTCCGAGGCTGCACGGAATGCCAGGATGGACGGGAGGCAGGGATGGCAGCAAGCGCCTATGAAAACCGGTAGCCCCAGGCTCTCGAAGGAGCTTCCCTCCCCCCTTCTCCCCACACATACACAAATTTGCAGAGTCAGTTTCCTATTTGTTTTCAAAGGGACAGGATTTCAAAGTCTTCATCTTCCGAGTCAAAGAACCTTTCCAATCTGTCGGCATCGGAGGAGTCTGCAAGAGAAGAAGAAAGCCCTGCCTCAGTGGGATGCTGTGACTGTCAGACCAGCAGCTGGAGGGCATCACAGTTTGAGTGCCAAGTGCCTGCAAGTTCCAAGACTCAGTCACAAACCTGAGTGAGGGCTCTGAGGAGGGTAAGAACAAGTCAGTGGTATGGAAAATGCACTGGAGAGAATTACATGGAGCACAGAAGCACGTTATCTTTCTCGGATCCAAACACATTTCTGCTGCCACTGTTTTGTACAACCCTCCTGTGCCCCAGCTCTGCATTAGCAGAAAACTGTTCTGCCTCAAGAGGCCCAAAATAGGAGAACTTGCCCAGGTCTGGACTAATACCCATGAAGATCTCTGTCCCAATTAAGAGATATATTTACCCCTATGTATTAGAGAATTGTTTCTGCTATACTTGTTTTTGATGCAACTGTTAGGGAATGTAATTACAACATGCACTCTTAAAAGCAGTTAGTGCAGTTCACTTTGTGAGGAAAGGTAATGTTAGTGGATCCCACCTCTCCACCCTTCCAACTCTATGGTGAAGAAGGAGCTCACACTTAAAGGGGAAGGAAGCAACTTTAGCACAGGGGGAAGTAAAGGAGAAACTTTATTAGTTCAGGCTGGACAGTTACAGAATCCCAGAATGGGTTGGAGGGAACCCTTAAGATCATCCAGTCCTGCCCCCCTGCCATGGGCAGGGACACCTTCCACTATCCCAGGTTGCTCCAAGCCCTGTTCAACTTGGCCTTGGACACTTCTATGTATGGGGCAGCCACAGCTTCTCTGGGCCACCTGTGCCAGGTTCCCACCTCCCTCACAAGGAGGAATTCCTTCCCAATATCCCATCTATCCCTGCCCTCTGGGATTCCCACTAGTCCTGTCACTGTGTGTCCTCTCCAGCTTTCTTGGAACCCCTTCAGGCACTGATAGGCAAAGTTCAATTACTCCTTCTACTGAGAGACAGGACTAACAGAAATGGAATGGCCTTGGCAGATAGGAGAGGCTCTACAAGCCAGGGAAGAGAGAGCAGGACAAGTAGTCCATTACAAAAACATTTTTAAGAGTAGGAAAGACAACTTAAGACAATTAAGGGACAATTTAAGACAGGCAAGGATCAATTGAGAGTTTAAGGGAATTGAGCACTCCTAACAGCAAATGACAGTGTAATAATGAAAACTTTTAAGGAAGGAGGGCAGAGAGAGAGGGAGAGAAGAGGGGGAGAGAG
Source organism: Acrocephalus scirpaceus scirpaceus (assembly GCA_910950805.1). NCBI lineage: Eukaryota > Metazoa > Chordata > Aves > Passeriformes > Sylviidae > Acrocephalus > Acrocephalus scirpaceus. The sequence continues at coordinate 21,900,285 of OU383781.1, forward strand.
AGAGATCAGAAGTGCAGGGTGCAGGTTGCCAGGAGGCCACCCAATGCCTGGCGACAGGGTAGGCTTGCCCACGCACGCTCACTGCTCTTGGCAGAAGCAGCCAATGGCTTTATCTCCGGCAACACTGGCTCATGTTATTAATGTGGTAAGCAGAGCCTGACAGGCAAGATTAGTGCCCAGCACTTGTCCTTTTTCCCACTGGTAGTGGTTCATGTGAGGAAGGAGTGCCTTATGCTGGAACTAAGTGTGACCAGCCCTGTCTTGGAGCATTTTCATTACCTACAAACTCGGTTTTCAGCCTTTGCACTGGACGCTTTTGATTTCTCCAAGCATCCCTTCAGAAACCACAGAGTCAACTGCCATGACAGCCTGTGAGCCTGTTTGTTCTTCTGCTCAGTCACCATCACCATTCATAGATTATTCTAAAAACCCTTCTGAGACACCATGGGATCTGCAAACTTCACGTGAAAGCCAAAAAACTACATCAATTGACCTAAGAGCTCCAGGTAAAATTCCAGGTGGAACTGGAACATACTAGATGTCATCATGTAATTCCCCAGGATTTCCAGAAACCCAAAGGGACCGGCTCACCCTCAGCTCTCCCTCCCTGTGTGGTCTCACCTGGTGTGAGATTCAGGACGTCGGGGTTGGAGAAGTGTGAGGGCTGGCGTTCCACCAGCTCGAACATGGGCAGTGCTCCTCTGACCAGGGACAGCTGTGGAGACAGAGCAGAGTCATGAGAACCAACAGCTCTGCACTGCTGGGGCACTTCAGGGGTAACAATGATCTGTTGGGACTTCACTGTAGCTGGAAAAATGTTTTTCAAAGCTTTTGAATCACATCATCAACAGGATTTCAGAGCTACGCTCCTTTTAGTAGTTTAATAAACTATTTTAATACGCTTAAAATGGGGTCATGCTACTGAGAACATGGTCTCTGTGCAGTAGTTTGGAAACAATACCTGATATTTCTCTCCCAGGGACAGAGAATCAGAGGCTCATTAAAGTTGGAAAATAATCCAAGATCTTTGAGTCCAATCATTCCCCCAGCACTGCCAATATCACCACTAAACCACGTCCCCAAGTGCCATATCCACATGCCTTTTGAACACTTCCTGGGATGGGGACTCCACCACTGCCCTGGGCACCCTGTTCCAATGTCTGACCAGATCCATAAACACAAACCTTTTTGATTTGCTGGCACCAGTCAATAAAGTCTGCCTCTGTGTTGCAGAAAAAGCCCTGGGAAAAAAAAAAGAAAATTACTTTATCTTTCTATATTTAAGATTGATCATTTCAGACTTAAGGCCCTGTGTCAACACCAAGTAACATGATCAGGACTGGGAGCAGTTATGACTGCCTTGCTTTAAAAACATGCCTCACACTGCCCTGTTAAACTGAAACTCCACAAAGACTTGATGTGTCCAGGCTATTCAAGTGCTGGAATCATCAATATTTTCTTTAGTGCAGAAGGAAAACCAGGAGGAACAAAGGAAACAAAAGGCAGGCAACTCAGGTTCAATAGAAAACAAGCCATGGTGCATCATCATATGGATTCAGGAATGGATTCAGATCTGCCCATCAAAAGGCTGGAATCAAAGCCCAAACTAAACCCAAGAGAATGACACTGCTCCATGAGGAATGGTATTTAACTGCCATGCAAGAGGGACTTCCCTGGGAGAAGCCACTCTCGGTGAGGAGCTGCTTTAACAGTGTCACCAAAACTCAGAGCACTGCAAAATACCCAGCCCACCACCACTGCCTCTGCCAGCTCCCTGTGGAACAGGGGGACCCCAGCAGTGCTCCTGGGGTGATGGGGAACAGGAGGAACAGGACACACCACAGCAATGGAGGGGTCGAGCTCGGCGATGCTCATCCTGCACGGAGGGTGCTGGCAGTGGAAGCTTTCGTCGGGAAAGCAGCCGCTGTCACTGGGCTCCACCGCTGGCTGCGTGGTGTGGGGATCCAGGTAAATGAGCTCCTCACCTGGGCACAGAGGCAAGGACACATCAACAGGAAGAACCATGCCAGAAGGTGAGAAGTGGTGAAAGAGGAGGAAGAGCAACGGCAGAGCCAGCTCTCATAACTACACAGAGGAATCCACATTCCAGGCACATCTTGCTTTCAGCCACTTCCCCAAATGCTTCTCAGCCAGGCACAGCTGCCAGCACAACCACGGTGGCAACTCCACTGTGACACCCTGGGACTGAGGCACAGGTACTGTCTGGGTATTGTTCTTGCTCCTCCCTTCCTGGGTGAGCTCAAACAGACCCCAGAAATTTAAAGCACAAATAACCTGAGGTCTCTGGTAGAGAGGAAACCAGAGGGAAGGAGGAGAGTAATAAAAGTTTGTAGGGTTTGAGGAACACCTGAAGAACAGTTAAATCCAGCTAAGCCATAAAGGGAGGTCAGCTTTGAGTGCAGGAAGCAGGCTCTATGCACTCCACAGACCAGATTTAGTGTTACACAGTGGAAGTTTATGGCCACAGTTCAAATCTACATCGCTCAGGTGAGAGGTTCAGCCCACAGCAGCCTTCCACACTTCCAGCAGGAAAGGAGAACCCTGCAGCATGCACCACAGGCTAAGCAGGAGAGCTGTGCCACCCCACAAGCATTTTTTAGCTGGGGGGAGGTTCTTTGGACAGTCTTTGCAGTCCTCTGGGCACTCACCTACATAGCCAATGAAGTAGTGAGCACTGTTTGGCTTCCCTCCGATCACTCCCAGGGACTGGGGCATCATGAAGCAGTGCTGGAAAAGCAACACAGAAAACACACAGCTGACAGACAGTGAAACAGCAGGTGGGAACAAAGGCAAACATCCAAAAATGCAGTGGGAAAGATGGACAGGGACATGGAAAATCAGCAACTCTAGCAGCAAACTCAGCCATTTCTGGAGAAAATCTCCATCAGGCTGCAACACAAGGCTTTCTAGGAACATGGATGCAACTCAAAAACACTTTTAACTGTTGACAGGAGTAGACAGGTGGACCAAATGAAAGAAGCTGCACTACTCCAGGACTTGGTATGGGCAAGTCCTGCCTCTGCTGCAATTCAGTGACAAGATCCCTGGAGCTGTCATCAGGTTGCAACAGTGCTCTCAGGAGGGAACAATCATTCAGGAAACAGTTTAAATTCCTTATCCACCGGGAGCAGCCAAGCATTGTTTTCCCTGTCTTATGCACACCCTAAATTCTGCAGCTTCTCAATATCCCAACCTGCAACCACCTGACAGCTCTTAATCTCAGTCTGCAGCACAAACTTCAGTATCCAAGCCGGGGGAGTGTGCAACACTGTATTAACTAACACTCAGGTTACCACCAAGCAGGGTACAGTTGTGCTAAACGAAGGCTTCGGCAGATTGGTACGATCTGCACACAAAGTGGGGCTGAGATTTAAGCTGTGATGCTTCAAAAGAAAAAAAAAAAAAAAAAAACCCACAACCAAAAAAGGCCCAACCCCTCAAGCTCCCCCATTTTCCTGACTACAGCTTGCAAGAACCTATATCCTGACCTCTGACAAGGACTGTCTGTAAACACATTTTTCTTTTGCAATGACTTCTGAGTAATTACTTAACTCCCAACAGGATCCTTAGGCATCACCCCAGCAAGACTTCAGCTCCAGATTCCCTACCTTTAGTGTTTCAATATAGGCTTCATTGATCTCTGTGAGCCCGAGGCGGAGAGGTATCAGCAGCACCAGTGGTTTCCACAGGGTGAGCCTCTCTCTGAGCCCCACGTCCTCTGGGCACCCATTATAGAGCACGTCTGACTCCAGGGCAGGGCACGCTGCAGCTCCAGCACACAGCACGTTGGACTGGCACAACCTCCCTGTGCAAAGGGAACAGGAGCACAAAGCAATCAGGACTCTGCTTCCAAACCTGGAGTCATTCCTCTGATCAACAGCTGCTCTTTACTAAAAGCCTACAGCACTTCAACCCAGGAAGATCTAGAAGAGGTCGAGTGCTGAGGCTGTGTGATGTGTGTGCACAGCTGCTGCATGGCTCAGCCTCAGCTGAGCTCACACCAAGCCACAGCACCCTGTACTCACAGCTACCAACTGCTGGGCAGCAAAATGCAAATTCTTCCAGAAAGGTGAGCAACCACCTATGCCAACAAAGCTGGACAAGTTGATTAGCAGGTCAGACAACTGTCCTGAATTCACAAAGCTTGTAGGCAGAAAGAGGAAAGTTCTGGAGTGTCCAGCCCCAGAGGAGTTCACAGAGGATATGGATGAACTGAGTGAGGACAGCATAATGAGTTAACACAGGAAATATTCAGCTGTAATTAAGTGCTGTAGCAAGATACAAACATAGTATCTGTCTAGAGTTATAACTTTCCTAAAGGTCACAAAAACCTTCATAGATTTTATTTGGGATCATTGACAAGCTACTTTACACACCTAAAGCAGTATGGTCATTAAACTCTGCAATTGCAGTATGAGCTCTGCCTCTAAGATATGGGGCAGCAGAACTCCTCAGGGCATACACATGACATAAGCACTCTGCATCCTCATCCTAAAGGCTTGACAAACAGCCAGGCTGTAATGCATCCAGGTTATGTAAATTCTGGTCCAGAAACAACTCCAAGCCTACCTGTCTCATTGGCCAATTTAAGTACTTGCTGGGTGTATGAAAAAAAAAAAACCCCAACCCAAACCCCAAAGAAACCCACAGCATGATTAAAGAATCATGAAGCCAAGGCAGTTGGACAGAATGCCAGAGGCTCATTTAATTTATTCCCAGCCTAAACTGAATGCCAGGACACTCAAGCAGGTAGGACGTGGTGTAAACAAACACCTTAATCACCAGCCATTTGCCATTTCAGCTGGGTATTTTGATCACTACTGAGAGCTTCAAACCCAGCTGAATGAGGACAATATTACACCCAAATTTAGAAGAAATATAACTTTAATCTAAAGTCTCAGGAGGAGAGACAACCTGCACAGTTGTTTGCAGTTCCTCCCTATACTGTTCCTCAAGAAGGGAGAAGGTGTATGTGTGCATCTGATGCACAGACATAGTTACCAGAGGTTCTGAGGAAACTCAAAGTCATTACTTGTAGCAATTTCTCCTGCTAAAGCAGGTTTTTTGTTGCAGTAGCCCAGATGATCTGAAATCAGCTGCCAAGCCAGGGCTGTTGCTGAATGGGGTGTCACTGCAGGTTTCCTCATCGGGCAAAGCATGTGGCAATCCTGCACTGTGTATGGACATATTTACCTGCAGTTTAAGCAGCAGAGAGCTTGGCACAGGATAAATTCACCCTGCTATCTGGCAGGCTTTGCAATTCTGTCATGCCACAGCAGAGCAGAACCTGCCTAAAGCTTCCCAGCTGGATCCAAACCATTTACTGCAAACATATTCCAACAGATCTAACAGAACACCTCTCCTGCTGCAGCTGCTGCTGGCAGGTACTGGCTCTTGGATTCTCACCACCTTTGTGATGCACAGGATCCTCCTCCACCTCAGGCACAGCTGAGGTGCCCTTTCTCATAGAACACTGACACAAGAAGGGGTAAAGATTCATGTTTCTTCACTGCTGTGAACCTTTGGCTGAACCCAGTCAGTGGCCAAATTAACAGATGTATGAAACAACATTACTTTTATCCACAATGTTTGGGGCACAAGGTATCAAACACAAAGCTACAGACATCTAACATATCAGACCCACTCACACAGTGACTTTCAGGCCCTGAAAGGTACATGATGATCAACATTTGAAGAAAACAAGCACACACAACCTTGCCCATGACAAGTTGCATGGACATGTCACCTGAAGCAGCATCAGTGCTGAACAGCCAGTGCCACACAGACAGAGCCTGCAGCACACCCGAGTCTCAAAGCCAGCATTCTTCAGCTCTAGAAGTGATATTTGCAAGCTAAAGATGAAAGATAATCCAATTTGTGTTTTAAAACTGGCCTTTGTTTAGGCCAAGGACCTCAGCACATACCTTCAGCTAGGATTAGACACACACTTCTCAGTCAGATCCAACTGAGACTACCTGACACAAGCTGTGACTTTACAAAGTCACTGTCCTGCACTCCAGGCAAAAACTGCCTGGCTATTGATCTTGGCCCTGTGGCAGCCAAGCCAGCCTAAATGGTGCCTGCCACGATCTCACCTGTAACCCTACAGCAGCTGTTTCAGAGCACTGCCCTGGCAGAAACACTGCTAGGTTTGTGCTGCGTGGGCTCATTGCCTCAGGAACTAGCCTGAAGCAAGCCATGGGAAGGCTGCTGAGGCCAGACTGTGCAGGGCTACAGCAACCAGGAGTGTTCAGCTTTGTAGCTTTGGTTACTGCAGTGCTGCAGCCAGAGCAGGCAGGCACAGGATGGGCAAGAAGAGCTGCTCAGCCTCCAGAGCCAGCCTGTGGGCAGGATGCTCCAAAAAACAAACAAAAAAGGAAAAAAGAAGAAACCAGTGAATATTCCTTAAAATTATGAGAGTGGTGGATTCCCTTCTCATCCTCTCCTCATGCCAATTTTGGCCCTTTTCCTCTTCAGATCTGTTCTGGCTTTCTTACTCTGTCCAATAGCAGAACCATTCCTACCAATTATGTGAGAGAGAAACCAGCCATTTACTGCTTGCTCCTTGTGGCCATAAACAAGTCTGACACTGCCTACCAAGCAGCTCCCATATATCGTCTGAAGGTCTGCAAACCTTCTCTCCAGATCCAGAGGCATCATCAGATGAAATGAAAGTCAAACAAGCCCCTTCCTTGCCCTAGAACAGCAATTCTCACCTTGTTTTAGCTCACCTGGACACAGCTTTCACAGATCACAAGTGTTGGAAGGGACCTTAAAGCTTATCCTGTTCCACTCCCTGCCATGGGCAGGGACACCTTCCACTGTCCCAGGCTGCTCCAAGTGTCCAGGCCTTGGACACTTCCAGGGATGGGGCAGCCACAGCTTCCCTGGGCAACTGTGCCAGGGCCTCACCTCCCCCACAGGGAACAATTTCTCAAAGACAGAACATGTACTTCATGCCTGTGCCCTCCAGTTTTTTTGCTGCCCAGGATATATATACCACATTCTACCTCCACGTGACACTTACGGATTTCTTCCATCACCACTGTGTTGTCCATGGCTATGTGTACTGCCAAGGAACTCCACGTATCAAAAGTTGCAAGTTTTCTAGAGAAAAATGAAAAACAAGTAAGTGATGAAGGACTAATACAACTACAAGGCAAAGATGGTGGTGTATCAGAAAGGAGAAACTGGATTAGGAGAGACTGGTTATCATTTATGCTGTGGAATGTGCTTTGACCTGGGAAAGCTGCTGTTAGGCAATTCCAGCCTATTCCAGGGAGCCGCCTGCTCATCTACCGATGTGAGGGGAGAATGGTGAGAGGAGGGAGGGTGTTATTAAAGGCAGCCCATGCTCCAAAGCCAGGCAGAACCCTGTCAGCTCAGAGGTACCACACATCAGCCAGCCCCACTGCCTGCCTGAACAAAGGAAAGGAAAAGGGCAGCACTTACTTGAGCACCTGCGCGACCGTGTTTGGTCCGTACCACTGGCCTATGGATTTTCCCTCCCCGACTCCCATCTGGGCTGCATCACAACAAAAAAACAGAATAATGTAGTCAATAATTTTACCCACACTGCATTCCTTCCTAATCAGGTTTGTATTTAATAGGGAAGAATTTTCACTTTGACACTTCACTGAATCAGCAGTATTTACTATTTCATGGGGGTGAGAAGCACACCCTGAAGGACTGCAGAGCAAATCATTTCCCTAAAATGCAGCAGCACAGAAGTTCAAAGGGCAGTGTTGCCTCAGAAGAAGCTTTACCCAGTGTTTGATCACTAGACCACCCCTATGACCTGAGTTCTGTTCACCCCATAGGAAACACTGGAACAGGCTGCTTCTCTGATTTTTCAGGGAAGTTTGTATCAAGGTGACAGCCTTCCTCAGCCCATTTGCTATGTCTGAGCATTTCTTTCTTCTTACCTATCTGGTGAATGGAGTAGTAGCTGTCTTTTTTGTCAATGAAGGCATTAAGAACATTGAAGTAATTATCCATCTGCCTCTTCCCTTTTATCCACCTCCAGTCTAGGACAGACAAGGGACATATGAAATAAACATGGTACTAACCAGAGGCTGCAATCTGCAATTCTCTTCCTGCGTATTGACCAACTCAATCTTCACATTGTCATATTATTACTAAGCATCTGAGGCATTCCCAATAGTAAAGGGCTAATTTTAAAATAACAGAAAACATTCTTATAGCTGGGATAAAGTACCATCACCCATAGAAAAGCAAATAAATAAACATAAAATCAGAAAATACAAATATCCCCTGAGAGTTCCAAGTAGACTATTCTCTCAACAGCCCTGAACTTGAGAAGAGTGAAGAAAAAGTTAAAGAACCCCTAGCAATTCCCAGCTGTGTCCTTGTTATCTCTGTTCTTCCAAGTGCTGCACTCATGGGAGCACATGGCCCTGGAAGTCAGTGTGGGCTGTGCACTGGTTTACCTCTTCCCAAATGCCTGCAGACCAAGGCCTGAGCAAAGATCATCTGGCCACAGCGCAGCATGCAGCCCCAGCCCGTGTCAGAGGTGGGACCAGTTCCTCCTGGAAACAAGGACAGAAAATAAACAGGGAATGAATGGTGAGACAGTGCTAAGAGGGAGAAGAATGAATGGGCAGCAGGTTCACCAAGTAATGAGGCAGGGAATGAGGACTAGCTTAGCTCACACACCCAAGACTGAGAACCAAAAATGTGGTTATCGATGAGTAACTTAGCGGCATCCCTTAAAAACAAATAAATCAACTCCTCTAACACTAACGGAAAGGGGAAAAAAATTCCAAGGGAAACACAAACAACCCAAGAGAGAGCTGAATTTCTCAGAACAATAGCCCTTGAGCCTGGCTGCAGACTCTCAGCCCAATTCAGACACAATTCTACACAAAGGTGTTTGTTAACAATGACTCTTGTAATCCTCATCTTGAGAAGGCAACTCATCATGCAGAACAAGCCAGTCCCAGGGAACTCCTGCATCACAAGTGGCTACAAATAACATTTCAAAGTGAATAATGAAGACAGGTCAAAAAAAAAATGGCACCAGCCAAAAAAAACCTACCCAAGCAGGGGAAAAAAGACACATCCTACATATTGTTGGAGAAAGCTGGACATCAGCTCATGCTGGAAAGTCTAAGACAAAGGACACAAGGCTGAAAGCATTTCCCTGACAGACCTTCCAAAAGAAACTGCTGTTCCTCCACTGCAGCTCTGGCTGTTACTACAAATACCAGAGATCAAACATTCAGTGTGATCACAGTAGGTAATCTGTGCCTGGGCACAGCTTCTGCAAGTCTTTGTAACGCTGCTTCCTTCTTTTTGTGCTAAGGAAGGAGAAAAATCACCTGGAGGACTATTTAATCAGCTTCTCAACGGTCACCAGTTGTCTTCTATAGTTTCACCAGTAACTCATAACACGTACAAATTCCAAAAGTGATAATGCTTTACAAAATTACCATTAGACAGTTCCCTAACCCTTACAATAATTAAGCGGCCTAGCACAGAGGGAAGGGATGAACAGTAACAGGGATGACTGGGAGAAAAAATACTGAAAAGGTTTACTGTATATGACATGCAGATTATATCTATAGTGTAAATGGGAAATGACTCAGAAAATGGGGTCTGTCTTCACTCCACAGCCTTTAATGACTCACAAGGAAACCAAAATTGTGTCTGAGCCAGTTAAACATGTGCTAACCCTTTGTTCTCAAACATATGTTTAACTACGGTGCACAAACATGAATTAAAAGGGATTAAACTGCATCAAAGATGTCTCAGAGCTTGTGAAGCAGAGCACTTTCCAGCAGGGAAAGAACAGCACAAGCCAGAAGGACCAGTTAGGAAGAAGTCTCTTCTCCAAGCCTGAGCCATGTTCCTTTCCCTGACTGCTGGGGATGACAGTGACAGAAGGGGGACATGGGCAGGCCTCAGAGTCCCATTTACCTGCTCTTAGATCTCCTCTGATAGACCTCACACCCAGCACACAAACCCAAACCTCAGAAGAGGCCATGCAGAATATCTTAGGGAACCAAGGCATCCTCCTTGGAGTTCACTGGGAAATATTCCCCCTATCACTACAGCTCCTCTGTGTAACAGACACTTCAGGCACCTAACTCCCCCTAGACAAACAAAACCCCCACGCAGAGTCTGGGGCAGATGCACAAAGGCAGAAATTTCTGTATCATTCTCTAGGTTTCATCATTTTAATCCACTTCAAGTCCAAGACTATAATTCAATAATGTTTCACACTAGACTGATGTAGGATGTGATGAAGTACAAAAATCCTCCCATGCCTAAAAAAGAGCAGGCTTCCCAAACCCCTTTCCTTTTAAAAACCACTGCTATCCCTCCTACCCAAGGGGATGAGGAATTCTCATTATCAGATAAACAAAAAGTCTGTCTAATCAATTAGATGAAGCACATTGCAGACTCTTATGAATGGAAATGGTGTCATGTTTGTGGGGACTGTTTTATTAGGGATAACTGGGTTACAATAATTTCCAGACTACATACCAATAGCAGGGAAGTTCTTTCTGTAGGTGAACCAAAGCCGAGAGGTCACATCCAACAGGATCTCTTCCTTCTCTGCAAAGTGTTCAGCATGGAAAGGCACACACATCAGGGGGGCATCAAGACAGCTAAACCCACTGCCCACCCACCCTCTCAAGGAATTCTGCTCCTCACAGTCTGCAGGCCCAGAGAGGCAGTCTGGCTGAGGAACAGGGCAGTACTGCTGTGCACAAAGCACTTCCTTTCCCCCCCAAAATAGCTGCAATCAACCCAAAGACACTATGGCCACAGGCAAATTATGAAGCAGCAAACCATCCTTCTACCCTTGCCTCCACCATCCTGCCCTTATGACATGTCCCAACAACTTCCATATGGTAACTTTCTGCCCAAAAATATTCCAGAGTCCACAGAAATTGCTAGACAGACAGAAGCATGGCAGCTAAAACCCAAGTGCAACACTAACAAAGTCATCTGGAGCCTTAACACATTGCACTGTGCTCACAAAACACCTGTAAAAACACTGTATTTTCGGCCAAGGATCCAAACGGGTTCTTTGGTCTCAGGGAAGTCTTCATACTCAAATCTGAGGGTGTCGTAGGTGAGAGTAGCTAGAAGGAGAAAGGAGAAATCACAGACCTTTGAAAGTTTTTCCATTTGTCTTTAAAACCAGACAAAGCTACAGAATCAGAGCTGCTGTGGCCCAGGGACTCCCAGCCACCCCCAAAGCCCCTGGGCTGGCAGGAAATGGTCCCAGTGCCCTGCACCCCTCAGCTCTGGGAGGCACAGAGGTGACCCAGCCCCCACTTCCAGCTGCTCTGCAGGCAGAAAAGCAGAAGGGTTTCCAGGTTAGGCCAGCTCCAGGTTCTGCCCAGGGCAGAAAACACCTAAAACTTAACCTGGCAGCTACACCATTTCCCAGAACAGGCACCATCATGCACGTCATCAGCTACAGCATTGATGTTGAGGGCCTCTTTTCCATTGAGCAAAGTGTTCTCTTGCAGAGAACATAAATTCTGAGGGAAGAACACACAAAACACAGATCACCTTAAGGTGGAAAATAAACCTTGTTCAGTCCCTCCTCCAGAGGCACCAAACCCAGCAGAAGCCTTTACAGGTGTTACCCCACAACATGAGGAACACAGAGCTGTGCAGATGTGCTCAATGCAAAGGTGGCAGGCAAAACTTTTGTGTCTTTTACTGGCTCCCTTCACAGCATGGCATCCATCAGTGCCCAAAAATCCATTCCCTTCCAGGACCATGACAGAACAACCCAGCAGCCCAGGTTGCCCTTGGATCAGGGCAGCTTAAGCTGTTGTGCACAGAGTACAAACAACAGAGAAGAAAAACCAGAGGAGTTGGATGAGCTGTGCTCCACTAGATCTGTGTTTGGAAACAGACTTTAAAGTCTTTAAAGTCTTTGGAAAGAGACTTTAAAGTAGCCTGGGAATTCTAGAAAAGACCCACATGATTTTACAGGTGCCAATTCTGTAACAAACCACCTCTAAGATTTAAAGCAGAGCTAAGACAGACTGTTCTACAGTTGTTACAGTAGCAATTAAAAAGCATCTCTCACAGCAAATGCAATAAAATCTCTGGTAATGTGATGTAAGTTTAAAGCAGGCCAAAGAAGTACACGGCCACAAGCTCCTGTCAGCCCCATTCTCTGCAAAAGCTACCCCCCTCCATGGGGCACACCTCACTTTTGGCTTCTCCAGAGTAACCTGCTACTACATAAGACACTTCAGCCTCCTAAAGTATCTCAGCCTTCTAATCTGGATTCCCTGACCTGGAATTCCAATTCCAAATGCCCAAGAAAACACTTGAGCAGATACCATCACTAAGACCAACTACTGCTTAAGCAGGAACCCTGGCAATACATATGACAACAGACTCCTAAATCAAATTCTGAAACAGACTCTTCCTTAACTCCAGCCCACAAGATTTAAAGCATATTCCTTGTGTGAATTAGTCTTTAAGAGCGTTCCAGGCACCTTTAGGATTGCACAGGCCACGCATTCCCATTGCCACCCCATGATGTGACTCTTCAGCAAGCTGAGCAAAACAGTTCTGCTTGCACAGAAATGTCCCAACAAATTACTGCTGCAGTCTTCTCCTCTAACAAACTTCAGCAGAGAAATTAAGGATTTCTTTCCCATCTACTACCCAAACTTGCAAATGTCCAGATTTGAAAAGGTAACCAACACGATCTTAACATAAAAACTGAAGTTCTCAGGAAGGTTTTAAAGCTCCAAGGAATATTCTGTGGTTTATTTTGTCAGTTCCTAAGCCTGCCATGTATCCAACTCTCTGTCAGGAGTCTCTAATAGCTTAAAGAAAATGAGTGAAACAAGGATGCTACACAGGAACATCAAGCTATCCACAATCCCTCCTTCTCCTTCCCAGCAACATTCCCTGACCTGCTCAAATATCACAACCTCTGCAGCTGCACAGTTTGCAGGGCACCAGGTCTTTAGCAAAGACAGGATTTGCAACTGGACACTTCACAGCAAGGATCAGCAGCTGGAAAGGGGCTGCTGGAGTCCTTCCCCATCCACCAAAGCTCAGAGAGGAAGGGGTCAGCAGACAGAGGGGGATCTCCAGCTGAACCAGCCCTACGTTCAGGGAATGCAGCACATGTGTCATGACACTGCACACTGGGGAGGAGAGTCCCAAGCTTGTACACCTTCAGCTGAATGCCCAACATCTGGCTCTGTACAAGGCCTTGGGTGTCCAGCTGTGCATCCCAAAGAGGAGGTGTTGGGATTTTGGGAGAAAATAGTTGAAATGCAGGAGTTCAGGAGTGAAGGTTTCCCCTTCACAAGGAAGAAAATTCAAGAGGTTGCTCCCAGTTAGTATCAAGGACATTATAATGGGAGCAGTAAACTCCCCACTAGGTTGAAGTCACTGAGTGTTTCCTTTACAAGCCTCCACCTTCATACGTTCCGGCACTTTTCCAAAGTCCATCTATTGTGCTATTGCCCAGATGGGCTAAATACCAGCCAGTGAGACCCAAACAATTCAGGCAGAGCACAAAGAACGTCACAGACCGCACAGGAGCCTTTCTCTCTTTCTTATAGCCAGAGATGAAGAAGAGAAATACATCTGGAAATTCACCAAGCAGAAATCCTGTTTGAAGCTGCTCCTCTCAGAGCTGCAGAAGCTGGGTGAGATCAGCATATTTCTCAGGCAGTGCTCCAAAACTTCACCTTCAGAAAGCCCTCGGTCTATTTTAATTACCGACCTCTGAGCATCCAGGACAGTGGAGCAGCAGTTCCCGCAGAGAAGGATGTGCAGTCTCTGCACATCAAAACACAACAGCTCAACTTCACACGGCTTTATAGTTAAAAGCCAGAGTGTCAGCCCTGCACAGCTCACCCTGAGAAAGGCAGGCTTGCTTTCCAGGAGTCTTGCACACACTGGGAAGGAAGGGAGGCTGGCTGGATTGCTGCCCCATTGGGCACATCTTCCATGGGATCTGCAGAACACCTCACCCCAGAAAGCCTACGCAGGAAAGGCAAACAGAATACCAGAATGGTTGGGCTGGAAGGAAGCTTAAGGCTCATCTCATTCCACCCCCTGCCATGGGCAGGGACACCTTCAAATAGACCATGGTGCTCCAAGCCCTGTTCAACCTGGCCTGGAACAATTCTAGGGATGGGGCAGCCACAGCTTCTCTGGACAACTGTGCCAGGGCCTCCCCACCCTCACAGAGAAAAATTCCTTCCCAATATCCCATCTCTGAGAGTGGGAAGCCATTTCCCCTTGTGGTGGCACTCCAGGCTCTTGTCCCAAGTCCCTCTCCAGGAGGCCCTTTAGGCACTGGAAGGGACTCTCAGGTCTCCTCAGAACCTTCTCTTCTCCAGGCTGAACAGCCCCAGCCTTCCCAGCCTTTTCTCATAGGAGACATGCTCCATCACCTCGACACAAGAACAACTCTCTAAATGCACAGAATTAGGGCAGGAGATGAAAATTTCCCTCCTTTCTCATGGTCTTAATCATCACAATTAAACACTCAAGATAAAAACATTATCCCAACTTGTAGCAAACATGCCCAGAGGCACAGCTGGGCGTTGGGAGCAGCCCCTGAGTGCTGCTGTCAGTTTGCAAATGTGCTGGAGGCCAGACCTGCAACAGCCCGTGACGGTGCTAACTTCATCTCCCACACCACAACCAAAGCCACTTGTTTCCCCATCAAGTTTGGGAAACAAGTAACAACAAGTGAAGGCTTGGGTGACTCAAACAGAAATATGGCAGGTGATTTTCCCAGCACCAGCCACCTTGGTCAGTCTGCCTGCTGAAGAACTTCTCACACAAAATACCGAAGCCGAGCTTTGGAGCCTGGCACTGAAGGAAAGCCAGGCTTTGCCATACCTCCCTTCCCAGACTGGTCCTGGGGCTTCTCCATTCTCTGAAAAGGCTTGGCTCTCACGCCTTCCCAAATCCTTTAGCCTCCAACTAAGGCCACCACAGAAGGATCAGAAATGAGGTGGATGATCTCACCTTTAGCTGATACAGGTACCTCACCCAAGGCAAAGCAGGAACGCAATTGCACGTGGAACATTTCAAAGACAGTCAAGAAGAGAACGTAAATTTACCACTTTAGTAAAATGCATTGCTGGAAAACACCAAATACCTCAAACCCTTACTTCTGCCCTTTGCAGAAAAAACACGGCAGCTCCTCTTTCCCCTAAGCTCTTTCAAACAAGACAAATCCTGGGCAACCAGGCCCCAACGAGGAGTTAAGAGACAATGAAGAAAGTCAGGCTACTGATGTGTGGTGCTCTCTTGAAGGCCTGGAGCAGACAGTTGCTAGTTTTGCTGCCAGCTCCCCGACCATCTCGGGTGCAGGGCTGGACACGAAGGGGCTTGAGCCCAGAGATTCTCCTCTCCTCCTCCTCTCACGGAGGAGATCCAGCCCGGCCATCCACCACAGCACAGTTTTCCTTCCCTTGCATGGCTCACATCAAGGGAAAGCAAACACATCTCCCGGATCAGGGGGTGCAAGTTCACCCCGCGGAGTGCGCCTGGTCCCGAGGTGTGACCCTGAATCCGAGGACCATCGCAGAGCCGGGACGCTCTCAGCCAGACCACGCTGACGACAGCAGCGGCAAGAAGGCCAAAAGAAGTCAGGACAGCCGAGGGGGGACAGGAGCGAAGGATCCCCGGCACACCCGTGCTCGGCGATGCGGAGGAGGAGCCCACGGCGCACAGGGAAGCGTTTGTTATTATGGAACAACACTTATCTCTGCGGAGGGGAAGAGCCGCTACTACGCTAAGGCTGGAGGGAAGCGGGTCCCAACACAAGTGCCAAACACTTATTTTTACTTTATCCCGCACGAAACCAAAATCTCTAACTCAAACAGCTTTGCTAAAGCCCTCTGCGAGCGTGATGAGTGGCTGAGTCGCCTTCTTACCCCCCGACGACACCTTCTCATCCCTCAAAAGTCACCTTCTTACCCCCATGCCGCCTTCTCGCCCCTCGAGTCCTCATGCGGAGAGGGGCACAGCGACACCAGCCCTGTCACCACTCCCGACCCGGTAGACCCGACCCGGCGGCAGAGCTCGGAGTTTTCGAGGAACGACGGCAGCACCGGGGCTGGGGAAGGCAGGAGGGACTCGCCGCCCGGCTCCGGCCTGCGCCGGCCCACCCCGGCGCCACACAGCCACCGCCTTCCCGTTCGCCCCACCGGAGGGGCGGCAGGGCCCCGGAGGGCCGCGGTTCCCAGGGCCGTGCCCAGAGCGGAAAGCTGCGCCTTCCTCGCCGCCCGTCGGGGAGGCCGCGCCGGGGA
Organism: Acrocephalus scirpaceus scirpaceus; assembly: GCA_910950805.1. NCBI lineage: Eukaryota > Metazoa > Chordata > Aves > Passeriformes > Sylviidae > Acrocephalus > Acrocephalus scirpaceus. The sequence goes on from OU383781.1 coordinate 21,916,601, forward strand.
GCCGCGGGCCTGGAACGGCCGCCGGGCTGGGCCGGGGAGTTCCGAGGGGAAGCGCGCCCGCCGCGCCGCGGGCAAGGCCCGCCCGAGACCCACCTGCGTCCATGGCGGCCCCGCCGAGGCTGCGGCCGCCGCCGACACTCACGCCCGGCGCGGCCCTGCGCGGCTGCTGGTGCGACGCGCCGCTCCCGGCCAATGCGAGCGCCGCTCACCGCCGGCCTCCGCGCCGATTGGCTGTCAGTGGGCTCGTCACAGCTCGGAGCGACGCGCCGCTGTCTGCGGACAAGGGAGCTGCCATGTTGCCGTACGGAGAGACAAAGCGGAGCGCGAGGAAGCAGCAGGCCGGCGGTGGGGCCGGGACTGGGGCTAGAGGGCGGCGCGGAGTGTGAGGGCTCCGCTCCTTGCGCAGAGTGCCGACGGGCACGTCTCGTAACACATACACCTAGGAATGATGTGATAAACGGGCGCCGCCATGGTGTTGTACGGAGCCGGCCCAGCCCCGCCCCCTCGTTCCCCGTAAGATTAACCCCCACCACGATGCCCGCCCCACTCGGAGACACCTTTCACGGCTCGGCTGCCACGAACCGAGCGGCTCGTCGGGAAGTGGACGCCCAGCTGCGGCGACGAGGCAAGCGAGGGGCTCCGGGAGCGAATCCCCCCTTTCCCCATCTGCCCCGCGCCGTACGGCTGCACTCTGGCCAAAATGGCGGCGGCCATGTGGCGACCGCCATGTTGTGCCGTACAGAAACCCCTTCCCCAGCGGCGAGGGGGGCCGGGGTGACCCGGCTCCGCCATCTTGCCGTACGGCAGCGCGGCGGGGCCGGGGCGGGGGCCGGGGCGGGCCCGGCCGGCCGAGGGCGGCGGCGGCGGCCGGAGATGGTGATCTGCTGCGCCGCCGCAACTGCTCCAACCGGCAGGGCAAGGCGCGCCGCGGCGCCGTCTCCTTCCACAGGTAAGGGTGGCCCGCCCGGCCCGCCGCAAGTGCCGCGGCCGGGCCGCCCGGGCCCCTGTCCCGCTCCCCCCGCCGGGCCCCCACGGCAGCCGCTGCCTTTGTTTCCCTCCGGGGAAACCGGCTTGGGGCTCCCGGATCCCCCAGCCCCGGCCGGGCAGCAGGAGCGCCCCTTGCCACGGGGCCCGGGCCCTCCCTGGCCTGTCCCCCTGCCGTCCCCCGGTCTGTGCCCCCTGCGGCCCGTCCTCCGCCTCATCCCTCGCTGGGGATGCTGCCGGCGCCGAGTCCCCGGGGAAGGTCCCTGTCTCGGGAGTCCCATGACAAACGCATGAAGTGACTGGTTCTCCTGCTCAGGGGCTTTCTTCCACTCCGGGCATTTCTACACCTAATTAAATGTTATTAAACAGACTCGGTGTAGGCAGCACCCGGGTTACGGAGGCAGCGCTGGGGCAGCGTGTTGGCTGAGCTGGGTGTTTTGGTGGTGGTCACGTCCCCCTTCCTTGTAGGCAGGCTGTTCTTCCTGGGGCTGATGGAATAATGGATCGATTGCTGATGAAAATGGAAACAACACCTTTTAGTCCTGCGCTTTTTGTGAAGTGGAGCTGTTGATGCAGTGAATAAATATCAAATATTTCAGCCCAAAGTGAAATAATTCTTAAGTGAGTGTAATTCAATTCGTAAATGAGTGTAACTTACCAAAACACAACTTTCCCCAAAATTTCCTAAACCTAGCCATTGCCTTGGTCACCTTAAAGGTCTTTTCCAACCTCAACAGTACTATAATTCTATGGCTCTGTAATTCATAAAGTACCAACCCCTCTGATTTCCAAAATGTAGCTTATTTTTCAGTGGGTTTTGTCTGTTCCTTTTTTAGATTCCCTCTGAAGGATTCAAAACGCTTGATTCAGTGGCTGAAAGCTGTTCAGAGAGACAACTGGACTCCCACCAAGTATTCCTTTCTTTGCAGTGAGCACTTCACCAAAGACAGTTTTTCCAAGCGCCTGGAAGACCGGCACCGGTTGTTGAAGCCCACCGCTGTCCCTACCATCTTCCAGCTGGTGGAGAAGAAACACGACAAGCTGGATTATGTCAGGAGCCGAAGGAAAATAGCCAAGAAGGTGCCGGTGCGTGATGGGGAGCCTCCGCGGGAAGGAGGCGGTGAGGTAGCACACAGGGCTCCATCTTCTGGCCAGGACCTCATGGTGATGCAAGGGACGAAAGAGATGGAGGAGGCCACTCTGCAAGAGCAAATAGGATCGATGTCCAAGGAGGAAAAGGCCCTCCATGGCCAGCTGGACAGCCCTCGGAGAAGGACGTTAGGGGATCATTTGGGTGCAAAGCCTGGAGTGCAGAAAAAGCCTGAGAGGTCTCCTGTGGAGGATTGTGCCAGGGGCAGCTGGGCGGGGAGCTGGGTGGCAGACAGGAGCGGCGTGTCGGTGGACGACTTCACCCCTCCTGCCTCTGGTGCTTGCAAGTTCATCGGCTCCCTCCACTCATACAGCTTTTCCTCCAAGCATGCCAGGGAGAGGCCATCCCTCCCCAAAGAGCAGCTAGAAAGGAAAAGGCCAAAGAGAGACGTGGAGCCGAGCTGCAGCAGCCACCTCTTGGGACACGACAAGGCTGTCGTAGAAGTCTCCCCGACGTCATCCCTCACCGCCACCCCCCAGAAACCCTCACAGGGTCTGTCGGCGTCCCCGGCAGACCTGACCCCTCGGCCCGCCACCGAGGCCGTGGTGAGGCGCAAGGGAGACACGGACGCCAACCCCATGTCCATCAACGAGGTGATCATGTCGGCCTCGGGGGCCTGCAAGCTTATTGACTCCCTGCACTCGTACTGCTTCTCCTCCCGGCAGAGCAAGAGCCAGGTGTGCTGCTTGCGGGAGCAGGTGGAGAAGAAGAACGGAGAGCTGAAACTCCTGAGGCAGAGGATCAGTCGCTCTGACAGCCAAGTCAGGAAGCTGAAAGAGAAGCTGGATGAGATGAAGCGGAACAGTTTCCCTTACTTGAACAGCTTGATATCCCAGGACTATGGTCAGTATTCCCAGGGGTGCTGCACTGAGGTGGAATTCCCTGTTTTCTTAGGGGCCGTTTAAGTTGGAGGCTGTAAAGTTGTGATGGGGAAAAGGTAGGAGAAAGGGACATTCTGGAAAGGAGAAGTAGCAACTTGAGTGAGACCAATGGATACAGTTTAAAGAATTCGCTCAGTGGGCACTCAAGTTAATTCTTATATCCATAACCTCTCCAAGATGTGGAATGGGAATTTAGGTTGTGGTGTTGGAGGTGACTCTCTTGATGAATTTATTTTCTTTTCTTTCTGGATTTTAACTTGTTTGTGACACACTGGGTCCTGTTAGGATTTTCCTCCTTCCTTTGGAGCATGCCTGTGATTTTTTTTCTGGTGTATTAATGAGCTGTCTTAGCAGCAGGTATCTGGGAAAGCTGTTACTGTATTCAGTGGCTTAAGAAGTAGTTTTGATATTGGATTTCATATACTGCACTCAGTACTCAGGATACAGGAAGTGTAAGTGAGGTGGGAGGTATCAAATATGACAATGTCATGATGCACATGACATTGAGGTCATGATTTGTGAGCAAATCTCTGAGTTTGCTTTGGTCCTTTCCTCCCTTTGAGAGGAAGAAGAAGTCCATAAGAAGTCCGTAAACATGCTAAAGCAGGGAATGATGGAAAATGCTTCTCTATCAATTACAAAAATAATAATTAAGCACCTGAAACCATAGGGGAACTCAGTGAGGGATCAGGTCACGTGAAATGTTTGTTACCTA